>JAYESD010000007.1:171468198-172668198 GCA_036927565.1 Tuctoria greenei | reverse complement strand
GACACGGTCTAGAACTTTGCGTTATCATCGTTATACTCCCAAATCTGACCTGTAATTGTTGGTGAGAGAATTACAAGGGTGAGTACATGTCGTACTCAGCAAGTGTGGAAAGTATGACATTTAGCTAATACAAATGACGAATATAATAATGGCTAAGTGCTGAAAGTACATTAAAACATTTGAAAAACAATATATTACATATATGTGAAGTAAACCCATCATAAACCATGTAGTTATCGTAATACCAGTCCATATTTCATTACCATCATCCATAATTCCAGATTTCTCATTACCATTAACCATATACATTGCCATAAACCATAATACCATCTCATAACAAGTACCAAACCATAACCTTTCCAAAAACCATCCCAGTACCAAGTTCTCTCTAATCATGGAAGTTGTCCAGGTGCTCTTAACCGGGAGCACGGCTATCATGATAGTTTTTAAGACATTCTGCAGAGGTTGTACCGCTTTACCCACGTGTTTGTGATTTCATCACCTTTCAGTAACTAAAGAATCTCAATTATGCCATCTCACACTTCCGTTGATGTGTGGCCAAGAGATCACAAAATAGCCTTTACAAAGGGACTACTAGCATGTACGGACCCACTGAGGTTTCACCAGCGGTGATATCTCCAACTTAGCACATCTTCAACCAAGGGTCTCTTTTGCCGTTCGGATCCCAAGGAGTCCCGCCAACCATATCCAAACCCAATCCGACTCCCCTTCCCTAGTGCGCCAAATGATCCATGCAATACTAGCAATACCCTAATTAATCAGCTACATCGCACCCATACTTGGCCTCGTGGTGGCAGTGTTGTCCTGGCTTATTCTCGTATGAACTGGTCCTTAGATCTAATGCAAGCAAACCACCATAACATCCAACCCAACCACGTACCAGACTTGCTTAGATCACCCATTATCATATCTTATTAACCAGTTCATATTAACCATAATCTCATTAATGCATAATTAAATGAAATAGTTGTTTTCCCATCCCAATTAATTAAAGCGAAGCAAAGGTAAAAAGCCCTTCCCGACTCTCTACCATATATTCCAGGTGGCAAGGGTGGTTAAACAAAGCTAGTAATCTTCCTATCATATGATTTCCCATCAAATTGACACAAGCATGCAGTTTCCAAACAAAACATTTATTTTAAAAAATAGGATCGATATGTTCAAGGACACTTTCCATGCTCTTGGGATTGGTTTGTATCAAAGTCTTCAAACTCCTGGTGCTGGAGATTCTCCGCAACACTCTGTAGCGCAAATCCATCTAATACGTGCAATAAACATACAAGACAAGAATTACAATCAATAAGTGCATATATATTACTCAATATGACATGATATGCAGTATTAATGCAAATGCAAGGTCAAACTAGTTAATGAGCTATTAATAATGTTCACTAGTCATTTACAATGGTTATTAACAGGTCTACACAGGTTTGAAGTTGATTCAAATCAATTTAGAATTAATTCAGCAGAAAATAGTCAGCAAAATCGGACTAGTCCGCCCTTCGCAGAACCAACGAATTAGGATTTTCTAGATCGACATGAATTTGGAGAAACGAGGTTGAATTCACGTGAGAAAGAGGACGTAGAAGGTATACCAGGTGTTTAGGACTCCAATGAATCAAGAGTTTTGGAGGCAACACATGGATCTTGACGATCTAGGGTTGATGAAGAATTTGAAGGTGAATTGTTGATGAAGAATAAAAACTTGATGCAGTTCTTGATCCTCTTTCGTTTCCTCCTCTTCTTCACCTTGCTCGGGATCTCCTTCTCATCCTTGGTGGTGGTTCCCTCGAACTAGGGTTTGGTGGTCTTTCAATTGAGGCAAAAGGATGCAAGGTTGAGGGGTGGAGTTGTTTATATAGAGGTGGAGGCTAGGGTTTCAATGGATTCAAGTTTCGAGGTGGGTGGAGGCCGGTGTGGGGTCCCACATGGGCTCCAAAAAGAGTTATAAACGACGTACTTAGGCCCACTTAAGGTAAAACTCAAAAACAAGTCGTGAAACAAAAGATCAACTCGGAATCGCGATCTACCGAACAAGTCCGCAGAAGGCCGGACTAGTCCGAAGTTAGTCAGAGAGATATCACACAAGTTCGGACTAGACATCAGACAAGTCCGAACTTGGTCAGAGGAAAAACAGACAAGGCTGACCAAAATCAGACATGTCCAATTTTTGTCAGAGGAAAAACAGCAGGGACTTAGCAAAACTTTTAAGGATTTGGTACACCAGACTAGTCCGCAAAGGACCGGACAAGTCCAAAATTTTCCAGAGGCAAAAACCGAAATAGTCCGCACAAAAATGGACATGTTCGATGGAGGTTCGAGAGAAATCGCACTAGTCCGCACCAAAATTAGACTAGTCCGCACTTCCAAGAATTCTTAAGTGCGGTTTTGCTCTAAATTCATTTTAAACCTATTTCTTTTTATGTGGGTTAATGTTAAACATATTTTAGAATGTATGCAATGCACGATGCATAAAAATGAGGGTGTTACAAATTGGGATGTTACAAATCTACCCCCTTAAATGGAATCTCGCCCCGAGATTCAGAAGTGTTGGGCAAAGAGAGAACTAGATTTTACGCCATTTTCTAAATGTTTTATTTCTTATTATAATTCAAATTAAATTTTCAAACAAATATTTAAACATTCAAAAACAATATAAGGATCACACAAATGCATCAATACAACTTGGCAAGTTGGTTTAAAATAATTTTTAGCAAACATTTTATCAAAGCATAAACTTTCTTTTTATAGCTTTGCATTTTTAATATGAAGAACACTACGAATGAAATGTTATTTATTTTTAAACTATAAGCATCACACATTAAATAACATTAAGATAAAATATAACTCTTTCTTCCTCAATTTTGAATTTTCAAGTTTGCCAAAATTTTAGTTGTGGTTTCCAAAATAAAGCATATTAATAAAATGCATTTAAAAATATTGAATACATATTTTATTTTATTATCTTTTGGAAAAATACTAGTGTTACAACAAAAATGCAACATTACAAACATGACAAATGTTAAAATTAACTTTTTATAAGATTGTTCATCGCTACTCATGTTTTAATTATAATCAATTAGAAATTACATGTTTCATATTAAATCTCTACAAATGAAATGTTATTTGTTTTTAATTTATAAATAGCATCACACATTTTAGAATCATTAATTAGAACATCAATCCATTTTTTCCTTTATTTAAGATTTTTAGTGTGGTAAAAATTTTAGTATGGGTCTTCAAAATAAATTGTGTTACTCAAATGCATTCTAAAAATATGGAATACAAAATTTTATTTTTATTTTGAATCGAAACATACTAGTGTTATAGAATTAAGGTTTGATTAATGATGGGCTACCCTCCTTAAACAAGAAAAAGTCATATTTTATTTGTTCGTTTATTATTTGTTTGCAATACACCAATCAACATTTACTCTTTCTTTTATGGCAAGGTATAAACTTCACTCACTAAACAAAGAGAGGAACTAAGCGAGTGAATATGACAAATCTTCAAGCAGTCTTCTTTTAGCTTCCGGCTATCTTCTCAAGTATATTTTGAAACATTGTCGGTCGAGCCGAATCTTCATCTTCACAAGCGGGGCAAAAGGAAAACCTTAAAAGTCCATTCTAACTAAGGTCACGAGACTAGAGTCGATATATAGCTCTAATACCACTTGTCACAGCCCATTTTTTAAAGTAAAACAGGGTCAGGATCAGTTGCTCATACATGCATGACAAAATAT
This sequence comes from Tuctoria greenei, assembly GCA_036927565.1. NCBI lineage: Eukaryota > Viridiplantae > Streptophyta > Magnoliopsida > Poales > Poaceae > Tuctoria > Tuctoria greenei. Next base: position 172,664,435 of record JAYESD010000007.1, on the reverse strand, counting down.
GGCAAACAGTTCTATATCGAATAAAACAACAATTATTACCTTAAAACAATTTGAGCACAGTAGCGGAAGAGGGAAAGCAAGCAGGACATGTCACAGGCAAATCGATTGGCAGCAACGCGACCTTCTAGACTCCATCTTTGCTTGATCATCTTTTTCCTGAGCAGCGTGACATGTACAAAGAAAAAGGAAAACAAGCACGCGTGAGTACCTAATGTACTCTGCAAGTGTGGGAAATTATGACATGCATGGCTGGCCAAATGGAAAGCTTGACATGATTAAGCCTCTATGCAACACCTTATTCCTTAAGTTTACCTTAGCATCCTATTTACTAGGTGAATGACTCATATAACCAATAAATGCATAAACCGTCAGGTAACATCGCCCGACCCTCAACCATCCAGGTTACCCACCTGGAGACCAACACAGCGGGTTACACCACCCGTCCACCAACTCACCGGGTTACCCCACCTGTTTACCAACCAAGCCAACCAGTCCCAACTAATTGAGGTTGAGCTATCCAAGTGAGCTTATGACTGTGATTATGGCTATCTAGATAGATTTATACTCTGCAGAGTTTGTACCACTTTACCCACAAGTTATGATTTCATCATCTAACGACGACTTATAAAACTCCTTTCTGCCATTCCACACTTCCTATGGTGTGCGACCCGAAGTTCACAACAGAGCCTTTACAAAGGGTCTCCCGAAAAGTACGAGCACTCTAAGATTTCGCATACCACAACATACTGGAGTACACCCTCCGACGTGGCAGCCCCCTCTTGAGCCTTGCAGATCCCAGAGCAGGTAACTCTGAACTCGTTCCCCGCACCAATCCATTGCCCATACTCATTGAAAGATCTCCTAATTAATTGGCTAAGTTGTTCCATACAATCATGTGGCAGAACGATAAGGCCTGGAATCGCAACGCCGAGAATCGGTCCTTAGAATCCACGCAGGCCCCTAACAATAAACTCGAGTCTCGTGCGTACTGCACCCACCAAGAAAACTTGCCTGCGAGATTCCTATCTAATATATATATATATATATATATATATATATATATATATATATTAATAATAATAGCATTATATCAATTTAACATTAACACCCAACTAATGACAGCAGGGCTAAGCATAAACACCTTCCCAAGCCCCGACCAAAACCATCCAAACCCAGCGACAAGGAATAATATGGAAATCTAGTAAACTTCGTAACATAGAATTCAATTTAAGACTTGCATGCAACTAATTCTATCTACGTCCTTAATAATTCATAACCGATGCAAAGTGGTCAAGGACACTTGCCTTTTCTTTATTTCATGTAGCTGCTCAGCCTTCTGGTAGAACTCTCGATCTTCCAAGTCTTCATGTCGCCTCACGATCAAGCACAAACACAAATAAACTAACGAACGAGAGATACAGAAATACATTCAATAACATTACACCATACACAAAGAAAGTAGATACATAAAGATTACTACGTGAATACCCTACGGTGCAACGAAAACCTACACACGAAAACGGCTTAACACGGGGTTACATGCATTTTATATGTTGTAAACATTTTTCATACGCAAGAATACATTTTTTAAAACAATTCATGTGTTAATGGGCATCATTTAATATTTTATGGAGATTGCTTTGTCCAAGAACAGAAAATACTAAGTCTATTATGAACACACAACACAAAACATGAGTGAGTACATAAAATCATATTCATACAGTAGCTTCTATGTGGAAAACCTGCTACTGCATGGCTAACAGTGCAAAAGCAATGAGCTAATGAGGCTAACATGCAATACCAGCAAGTACTAGGTGTTTACATGCAAGAATAACAAGTACTAAAATTATTTACACATCATTACATAGTCATATATGCTAAAATATCATGCTCTCATGATACTTATGTGATTTCAGAATTAATCAAGGGTCTTTATTGTGAAACAAACATTACAGCAGGGGCTAACATGTTATTCCTAACAGTTCTAGGGGTTCAAATGCAAAAAAGCAAGTTAACAGGTGATTTGTGTAAATTCAGAGTTAAGCAGGGGCTTCATTATGAAAAACATACTCCTGCAGGTGCTAGAATATAAAAAACAGTAAACTGCAAGGTTCAAATGTCATTTTATCTTAATTACAGGGGCACACATGAATAAAAGTGCACTACAGGGACCTAATTGCAATAAATTAGAACTGTACAGGGGGTTAAATGCAAGTTTCTAGGGTTTACAGGGGCCTAACAATCATTCTACAGCAAACATCATAATTACAGTAAAGTCTAGGGTCATTTCCATCAAAACCGGGGGCTCCCTGCAATTTATTTAAATAGCCAGGGGTTATGCGCAAAACAACCAAAGGGGTATGCTACGAAATAACGTGGATCGTCGGATCTAAGGTGGGGGGCTCTGATTTAAATAAAACGAAGGGGTACGCGACAGTCTATCCGTGGTCGTCGGATCGAGATCTAAGGGCCGAGGGCCCTCCTGCCCGAACCCGGCTGCCAGCGGCAGCAGCGCACGGTGGCGCGCCGTGGGCGACGTCACGGAGCTCGCCGGAGAAACGTGATGCACTCAAAAACCACCCTAAGCTCGACCCTACGCGCGTGAATCGAAAGAGAAGGAATTCGCAAGCTCACCTAGGTGGGTAGCACGGCACGGGGAAGCTCGGAGACGCGCGCGCGACGAAGAGAGGGGGCAGAAGGCGTCGATCTTCATCGGAATGGCACCCTGGGGTCGATCCTCCTTGCGTCTCCTTGTCCGAGGGGTGTTCCAGAGGGAGGCAAACGTGATGGTGTGGTCAGATTGGAAGGAAACCGACAGAGAACGACGGAACATCGAGTTAGGCAGAGAAGCTCACCGGGATCTCGCCGGAGTTGAGTCTACACGGTGCTGCTTCACTACGGGAAAGGCGGGGGAGCTCTCCGGGCTCCTAGGAGCAAGGCGGCTAGCTAGTAAGGGAAATCGTGGCATGGAGCAGAGGGGAATCATGTGTGGTGACGGTGCTCATCGAGTAAAAGGTGGCGGCGGCGCTCGGTGCGATTTCTGAGAACAGGAGGGACAGGCTAGGGTTGGAGCGGCATTGGACAAGGCTTCGTGGGGTGCAAGTAGATAGGGCCAGATATTTTCGGCTCTGGAGTCATGCGCCCGGATCTCGACGTCTGTGCTCGCAGCGTCCGTGAGCTCACGCCATTCGCGAGACTGGCGCAGGAAGAGGAGAGAGCGAGGGGGGAGAAGGCTGGCTCGCGGGCCCGCAAGTCAGGGAGAGGGAGGGATCCAAGGCCCAGTGATGATGAGAAGAATCGCCGACAGGTAGTGTCGGGGTCCACTGCGCAGGGAGAGTGAAAGGGAATCCAAGTCTCGCAGGGGATGGAACAGAGATTGTGGGGTCGCTGACAAGCGGGTCCCATGGGCCAGAGGAGAAAGGGGAATCCAATGCATCGAGTGGGTTGGGCTGGCCGGGTAGGGAGGAGCGTGTGGGCTTGGATGAGGCCCAGCAAGAGAGAAAAAGGGAGGAGGGGATATGGGCCAGATTGGTATTTTGGGTCTGGTAGTGTTTTTATCCATTTATTTTTATTTGCTTTGTTCTTTTCTTTAGTTTCAAAATCAAGCCAAAGTGCTAGCAACTTTTATAAATTAAATTTAATTCAAAGAAAACATTCATACATTCAATCACACCAAATTTTCACACCTTAACTTAATTTAATTGTTTCCTTGTTCAAATTTTAAATGTTTAATTATTTTAAATTCAATTTTTTCTTGTTTGTTGAAATTGGGATGTTACACGAGTGCTTCCCGAGCTCAAGCGGGAGTGGCCTCGAGAGCATGTTGTTGAATACCTCGGCTGGTAGAACACCAGTGAAGTCATTGTCCTGTATCATGACGGTGGTCAGCTTGGGGAGCGCCGACCAAACCGACCCCGGGAACTCCCCAGTGAAGCGGTTGTTGTGTGCCATGATGTTGCTCAGTGTCTCGCACTAACCCAGGCTCGCCGGAAACACGCCGGAGAAACTGTTGTTGAACAATACGAGGTCGTTGAGCTTCTTGTTGAAGCAGAGGGTGTCCGGGAGCTTCCCGGTGAGAAAGTTGCTGCTCACATCCAGGGCGCCGAGTGGTGAGTGCTTCCCGAGCTCAGGCGGGAGTGCCCCCGAGAGCATGTTGTTGAATATCCGGAGGTCATTGAGGTATGGAAGCAGCCCGATGCTTGCTGGAATTGGACCACTGATGTTGTTGTAGCACAAGAACAACAAGGTCAAGTTCTTCATGTTACCGTTAGTCTCCGGTATCGGTTCGGTGAGCCTGTTATGAGAGAGGTCGAGCTCGAGCATGTTGATGGCGGTGATGTTGGGTCCGATCCCACCGGTGAAGTTGTTGGCGTAGAGGTACAAATACTGCAACTTCTCATGCTTCCAAACCCAAGCTGGAACTTCACCATGGAGCTTATTCTTCGATACGGGCCCTGATAGTGCGTTTGGGAAGCCACCGGTCAAGTTCATATCCGACATCCAGAGCATCTGCAGCTTCGTGAGCTTGCCGAAATCGTGAGGAATAGGCCCTGGTGCGAACGGGTTGTTCGTCAGCGTCAGCGTCTCAAGGTCGGTGGGGTTGCCGATGGCTGCTGCTGGATAGCTCCCGTTAAATCTGTTAGTGTCAAGAAGAAGGGACTTGAGGTTTGGGAACCCAGCAGCAGCCGACGGCACGCTGCCAACGAAAGCATTGGTGTACAGGTTGAGGTGCTCCATCACCGATGACAACTTGTCGATGTCAGCCGGCAGAGTGCCGGTGAATCCTTTGGATGACAGGTCGAGGTACTGCAGAACCGAGCAGCTGTAGAGCGCTGTTGGGAACTCACCGGTGAGGTTGTTGTAGGAGAAGTCTATGTATGACAGGTTCTTGAGGCTGGAGATAGATGCTGGTATTGGGTTGGATATTTGGAAGTTCTGGAAGGAGAGAGCGTCACCTGGCCGTTATCGTTGCAAACAACCCCAACCCATTTGCAGTGACTGGAGAAAACGGAGCCACTGGGGTTACGACCACCATGGTTCATCCACGAGCCGAGTGCCGTAGGGTTGCCCCAATACTGCTTGATGGTCAAGAGAGTTTGTTGCTCGTCATTGTCCAGCACTGCCGAGTTGTGTCACACCCAGTTTTATTAAGCATAAAATCAGCTGCAAAATACATGTATGTCAGGATCAGTTTTATCATACATATACGACAAAAAGTGATAAATAATTCTATATCGCATGCAAACAATATTTATACCTTCAAAAGAGTTTTGAAGTAGCAGTGGAAGAGAAAAAACTTTAGAGCAACCACAGGCAAATTGACTGGCAGCAACGCGACCTATGCACTGTCTTCACTTGTCACTGTCCTCATTAGATCTTCTCTTCACTGAGCAGCATATCAAAAATACAACAAAGCAAGTGTGAGTACCATCTCGTGGTACTCAGCAAGTGTGGGAAATAGATGACATGAAGGCCGAATCAAAGGAAAAGGCTGATAATGGTTTAAGCACTAAGCATTAAACATAACCTTAGCTTTCATTAGCAACCTACATCTAGGTGAGTAATCCCAACCGTAATTACAGTAATAGTAATTATAATAATATCAACATCAATTCCAAGCATTATCCCAACCACCATTCCAACCATTGACTAATTATGAATTCGACACCAAGCCACTCTTGTCTGTGAGCACGGCTGTCATGACAGTTTTCCAATCTCTACAGAGAATGTATCCTTTACCCACAAGCTGTGATTGCATCCCCTATTGCCAGGTGGACTAAGTAAACCTCCCTGATGCCAGTGGTGCGCAACCCACATTACACACTTCCGTAGGTGCGTGGCTAGGAGATCACTACGAGGTCTTTACAAAGGTCCTCCCGACTAGTAACCGGCCCTCTAAGGTTTCACTGCTCCGGCTCCTAGAGTCCATTTTACCTCCGCCAGGAGAAGCCCCCTCTTGAGACATGCGGATCCCAAAGCATATACGCTGAACCTATTCCCCGCACCGTCCAATTACCAGCACTAAACCGGGAGAGGCCTAATTAATTGACCAAGTTGCCCCATACTCAGTCTTGTGGCGATAATGTATAGCTTAGTGGCTACTCCGTAAACCGGTCCTTAGAATCCGACAAGGTTCAAACCCCAATCCCGGGTCTCGTGCGTACTGCACCATACCATTCAAACCAACCCGCTAGATTCCTACTTACTACACTTCATTTTCCAACATCATAATCATAATCATAAGTCATATGTAATATACATTGTCAATGTTTTCCCACCCATCTATTTTGCATGGCTAAGCGTAAAGTAAATCTCATATACCACCCTTCCATACCCCAAGCAACAAGGTAATAAGGTAAATTAACAGGACATAGTATAGGATTCATATTAATTAACATGCAACTAACTAAACCCTTAAAAGGTGCAAGATGGTCAAGGGCACTTGCCTCTTTTGATATCGCTGCTCAGTTCTTCTTCAATGAACTCTTGATCTTCACAACTTCATGTAGCTTCTTGATTGTGACACAAATGCATATAAACTATCGTCAAAAGAGAAAGAAAAGCAATCACCAGCAGTACACCGTACAAGCAATACAAATATTATGATTGAATATGTTATGATTATGTTTTAAATCAGAGTTATGAGTGATTTATTATTTTTCCTGACCAAATAAATGTATTTACTATTTATTTTCAATTTTAGTATTTATTTATAGGTTAAAAACATTTTTAATGAATTTCCCCTAGACAAAATATATTTTATATGCATTTTATAAATTTTATTTCAGCATAAAAGATTTTATAAATAATTTTCCTACTATTTTCACATTTATTATCTATTTTTATTATTTATTTATAGCTAAAATTATTTTTATTAAATTTTTCCATGATCAAAATATATTTTATATGCATCTACAAATTTTATTTCAGCCTAAAATGATTTATAACTAATTTTCCACTATTTTTCTATATTTATTTTATCATCTATAAATATTCTCTATTCACTAAATACACTTTTAATCAATATTCAGCAATTAAGAATAACCTCAGGGGCTGTTTAGTAAGTTTTCCTAACTGGACATAGATTAAAAGTATTATTTAATAAAATTCTAGGGGCCTAGATCAATATCTTCTTGATATATAATAATTCCAGATAAATCTAAGGGTTTATTTGTTAAAATTGAGGCTAACACATTATTATTTTAAAGGTCGGGGGTTAGATCGTAAGGTTCCAGAGGCTAGACTGCAAAAAGACAAAGGGGTAAGGTTGATCTAATTGGAGCCGTTGGATTCAAGGTGGGCGCACCAGATTTAAAACAATTGAAGGGGTATGAGCCCTTCTAATCTAGGTCGTTGCCCTTGGATGGACGGCCAGGGGAGAGCCACGTCACCCTGGCCGTGGCTGGCGACGGCGCTAGGAGGTCGACAGCGGCGCCACTGTCGGACGCTCGCCGGAGAACTGCCGCAGTGGCGCTCTGGGGCCTAAACTCAAGGGAGAGTACATGAGGAGGAAGGGGGAGCTAGGGGAATGCACCTAGGGCGTCGCACGAAAGGGAAATGGGCTGGAGACGGCGGGCGACGGCGAGGCGCGGCGGCTCGGCCATCGGTGCCGATGGGGAGGGCCTCGGGCGGCGAAACTTCAGCGAAGACGGGTCCCTCGGGCGCGGTGTGGCGTTGCGATGCTCCGAGGCTTGTCAGGGACGGTGGAAACATCGTCTATGCATCGGAACGCCAAGCTTCGTCGGCCTCCAACCATGGCGGCGGTGGTGGCACGGCTAGGGTTTCGCGGTGAGTAGAGGGTGTGGAGTGGGGGAGAGGATGGAGGCGGGGCCGATGTATTTGTGGGGGCGGTGGTTGCGGGGCGGGGTGCGCACGCGCGGGGCGGCGACATCGTGGGCACGGGCGACGTGGGCAGCGGGCAAGGCGGCGGTTGGGAGAAGAAGGTGCTGCCATGCAGGACCCGTGCGTAAGAGAGAGGAGAGGGAGAAGGGGTGTTGCGGGTTGGGCTAGAAAAAGGGAAGTTGGGTCGTGGTTGGGCTGGACCGGAGTGGAGAGAAGGAAGGGGAATGAGGTTGGGCCGCGGGGTAAGTTTTGGCCCAGGAGGGTTTTAATCTTATTTTTTTTCTTTTGTTTCAATCTTCTTTTTTTTTCAGATTCAATTGAATTTCTCTAGTGTTTTGAATTTCCTATTTTTAAACATGCACTAATGATCATGCAGATGGGTTAGATATTATTATTATTATTTGTAAAAGTTTACTTATAATTCTAAGGAGAACATAATACTTAAAGAAAATACTAAGCAAATAAATTTCAAATTTGCATAATTTGCTTTAAATTTTTCACATTCCCAAAAATGGAAATTTTGGGGTGTGACAAGCTACCCCCCCCCCCCCCCCTTAAACGGAATCTCGCCCCGAGATTCTGGGTCGCGTAAATTTTAGGACTGAATTTTTAGCTAAATCAATAAACTACTAACTTCTTCTTTTGAAAATATTATTATACATTTTTCTTTCTATTTCAAATTTTGATCTTAAATTATTTTGGAAGTTACAAAATGTTACACAGATGTAAAAATATAATAATTTAGTTTGAATTAATTTTAAGGAAAACTAACTTTCAACACCATGAAAATTTGTACACTAAAATTTTATTTCTTCTTCCTCTTTATTGTGTTTAGTTTCTCATCTTACTATTATTATTCTTCTTATTATTGTTTGAATGAAAGGTTCAAAGGCTTGAACGTTGGTTTATTTTATTTGAACTTAAAAGTCTTCTTTAGCAATTGAAATTTTTGTTTTCCAACCAAAGCACTTCAATAGATTAGTTCTAATTAATTATCATTTGATACAACATATTAATTTTATTTTCCTTCATTTAGGCTTTATTTATTTATATATTTGCCAATATTTATTTATTTATTATATTGTTTTTGTCAATTGAGTAAATTTTTTTATTATTATATAATTATTAATTTTCTTTAGGTGTTACAATTCCACCCCACTTACAAGGAATCTCGCTGTCAAGATTTAAGGTTAGGTAAAAAATAGGATTAGGTTTTTACTCGTCAACAAGTTATTATGATTAATATTTTAAAATAATTTACTTCTTGTTTTATTTATAATGATCTTCTAACACTTTTATAAGTTTAGGAGTGCATACAGCTGAATACATAAAAACTTTTGTTTTGTCCTAAATTGATTTAGAAAATTTCTATCACCACACACAAATTTACATCTTATTCTATCATCATCATCATCACCATCATCATCATCATCATCATCATCATCATCATCATCATTATTATTATTATTATTATTATTATTATTATTATTATTATTATTATTATTATTATTATTATATGTAGACTTCATTATTAATGTATTCTAATTTTTTTAACAGAGTGTTATGAGCCCTGATTGATTTTTTTTCCATGCCTTAATTTCATTTGAATTCAAACTCATTCTTTAAAAGTTGAAATTGGCATTTTTCACAAATAGGCAATTATGATGAAATATGTTTTTTTACCAATAAAAACTGCAAGGGAGAACCCCAGCAACTATGAAATAATATTAAAAAGCGAAATAGGGTTTAAGTTACAAAGGTACAACAGCACTTGACTAGGTGTTCCAGAGAGAGGAACAACCCTTACAAGCTCTGTAGCCACAGGAGCACACAGTCCCTATCCTCAGGCTTAAAGCGACAAGCTTGAAGCCTGGTAGAAGCAATGAAGTATCTTTTCCAGGCATTTACAGTAGGGGGAGAGTTTCTGAAAATGAAGTTGTTACGAACAATCAAGATCTCCCAGGCCGCTATAGAGAAGATTTCCATGAAGGCTCAGCGACTCCAGCTGTGCTTGGCCTTCTGCAGAGTGTCGAAGAAAGGGATGTCATGATCCCAATGAACCCCAAGGACGTTCCAACATGCCATGCTGAAGGAGCAGCTAAAGAAGAGATGGTAAGTGAGTTCCTCCACATTGTCAACACAGAGCATGCAGGTGTAGTCATTCCCATCAATGGCTATGTTCCTTCTCTTCAAGAGGTTGCGTGAGTTGAGCCGGTCCTGAAACAGAAGCCACGTGAAGATCTTCATTTTCTTTACCACCCTCAAAGCCCAAATCCATCTAAAGGGTGCTAGTGGCTTGATGTGGTTGTAGCAGTTGTTGTAGATATTCTTGGAGCTGAATATCCTTACTCCCCCAGCCAGACTCCATACGTCTTGCGAGGGGTCCCTGTGAGAAACCTCATCCAGCAGCGCTTCCAGGTTGACCAGTTCCAGCAAGGCTTCATCTGACATTGGTTGGAAGAAATGGTTGAGATGATCTGGCCTGCTGAGAAATTGGGCCATAGAGATGCTGGGTTTTTTCGCAAAGGAGTGCAGGCGAGGCATGTCCCTTCTGAGCAAGTGACCTTCCCACTGATCCTGCCAGAGCCGAATTGTGTCCCCTTTTCCATCTTTGACTTCAAAATTCTTGAGAAATGAGTCAGATAGTCTCACTACGTCCCTCCACCAGAAGGATCCTTTTCCTTTTGTGCCATGCGGTGGCTTACCATTGTTACAATAACATTGATGGATAAGATGGACCCAGGGGATGTCAGCTTTGTTATAGATTTTCCAAAGGAATTTCATGAGCAGGGCTTCATTCATTGTAGTGAGGTTTTTGAGACTTAGGCCCCCATTTTCCTTTGGTGTTGTCACTTGATGCCAGGCCACCAGGGGCCGGCCTTTGCCATTGATATCTGAGCCTCTCCACAAGCATTGCTTCCTGGCTTTGTCAATTGCTTGAATGACTGGATTTCTCAGCTTGATAGTGCACATGGCATAAATAGGTATAGTGGATATGATGTTGTTAATGAGTGTGCATCGGCCAACCATTGATAACCATGTTGTTGCTCCAGTTAGCATCTTCTGTACTCGTGAGACGAGCCCTTCAAAGGCGTCTGCTTTTGGTCTGTCAAGGCTCATAGGCAATCCCAAGTATGTAAATGGAAATGAGCCAATGGTGCAGCCTAGTGTGGCTGCAAGGATTGTGGTTTCCTCTTCATCAATGTTGATTGGCATTAGGCTTGATTTTCCCCAATTCACTTTTAGACCTGTCGCTCCTCCGAAAGATTGCAATAGGTTTTTTAGAAAGAAGAGCTCTCTATGATTAGCCTTGAGAACTAGAATAGTGTCGTCTGCATATTGGACCAGCTGGAATTCCACATTTGTTCCTTGGTGCTGTGGCAATTTCAGAAACCCCAACTCAACCACTTTGTTGATTGAGATTTGCAGGAGATCGGTTGCCAATACAAATAGAAGTGGGACAGTGGGTCCCCCTGCCGAACCCCTCTTCTGCAATGGAACGTCTTGCCTGGTACTCCATTGAGAAGCACTGAAGAAATAGCAGTTGATAGGATGTCTGCTACCCATTTGATCCACTGATCAGGAAAACCAAAAACTCGCAACATGTGTAATATGAAGTCATGTTCCACCTTGTCAAAGGCTTTTTCAAAGTCCAGTTTGAATACTATGATACCTGTGTTGGTTTTCTTACATTGGTAGAGGTATTCAAAGACCCATGCCATGCAGTCCTGGATGGTTCTTTTCTTGATGAAGCCATATTGATTTTTGTGGATGATGGTTGTGATGACTTCCTGCAATCGTACTGGGAGTATTTTGATGATCAGTTTGGCAGTGGTGTTTAGCAGTGATATGGGCCTGTAGTCTGCAACCCTACTGGGATTGTTGATCTTTGGGATGAGAGTGATTAAAGAGCTATTCAGTGGCTGGATACTGATGTTGTTATTGAAGAAATCTGAGCAGAGTAGATATATATCTTCCTTAATGATGTGCCAACATGCTTGAAAGAATTTTGTGTTGAACCCATCCGGACCTAGAGCTTTATCGATTGACATCGTCTTGATTGTGGCGTCAACTTCCTCTCTGGTGACTGGGTTGCATAGGGTTTGTAAGTGTTGACTGGGCAGAACCCATTGCTGAATTTGTGGCCATTGATGAGTCGGTTCAGATTGCCTTAACCTTTCATTGAATTCCTTCCAGAGAGCGGAAGCTTTGTGCCCATGGTCCATCAGCTCTACTCCTTGGTCGTCTTGAATGACTGGGATGTTGTTTCTCCTATATCTTTCCGTTGCCGCAGCCAGGAATAATTTTGTTGGCTCATCTCCAAGCATGGCCCATCGCTCTGTGTAGCGTTGTATCTAGTAATCATTTTGTTGCTTGATAATCTGAGCAAGTTGGTGTTTGATCATGTTTCTGAAGCTGCTTTCTTGCGGAAATAGTGTCCTTTGTTCTTCCATTGTGTCCATGATCAGAATAACTTCATTGCATCACTTGATCAGTTTATTCAGGCCACCCAGTGTTGTGCTCCACTTGTTTAGCTTGTATCTCAGTCGCTTTAATTTAGCAGATACTCTCTTGGCACTTCCAATTGTGGCTAGGGGCTGATCCCACGAGTCTTTAATAATTGAGAAAAATTGGGGATGCCTGAGCCAGTAGTTCTCGAATCTGAAGCATTTTTCTTTGGGTATGGTAGTGCTGATCTGGGCCACTAGCGGAACATGGTCTGATGTGTCCCTAGCTAGCGGCCGAAGTGTAGAGTTTGGGAATGATAGAGACCACTGCGCTGAAGTAAAGCACCAATCTAGTTGTTCAAGCAGGGGGGACTGTTGCATGTTGCTCCAAGTGTATTTCCTTCCTTGTAAAGGGATTTCAATAAGTCCCAAGTGTAGGATGATACTATTGAAAGTCTGCATGTCACCTTCATTCGCTACGGTGCGGTTACGGTCACTAGCGTGACAATAGAAGTTGAAATCCCCCAGTATCATCCATAACTCTTGCAGTTGCAAATCTAGATTCCATAACCACCCAATGAATTCTTGCTGGCGAGGACCTTGACAAGGTCCATAGACTGAGACCAGGTGCCAAACGACCCCATTCTGTCGAGATGTGAACCGCATGGAAATGACAAAGTACCTAATTTCTAGAGACTCCCCATGAAGCAGATTATCATTCCAGCCCACTAGGATACCTCTTGAGGCACCCCTGGATGGTGCAAAAGCAAATTTGTTGAATCTTCTGGGCACCACTCACTTAAGGAAAGATATATCAATATGTTCTTTTTTAGTCTCTTGAATACAAAGATGTTACATTCATGAACCTCCTCTATTTTGGCTTTGACTGCCTACTGTTTATCAGTACTGTTGAGACCACGGATGTTCCAGTTAAAAACATTCCAGTTACGGTTTAAATTGTGTGCCATAGATAACCATAGTAGGTAAAGGAGCAGACCGAGATGTAATCCCGGCCAGAGGAGAGAGGCTGGGGCCTGTACAAACGCGACACAACATACACCCAAGGCAGCATCCACTGGGTGGCCAGCCCCCAAAGGCGAGAATGCAGAAACCAGAAATTGATCCAACAACCAACACGTATCAGGTAATTAGGCCAGGCAACAATGTAACAGGTCACAGCCAAAAGACTCCAGAAAGGAATAACTGACTTGGCCTTAGATTCAGGCCACCAACCGGTACAAATGAGAAGGTGCTCACCACAGTTACTGTGCTTAATCAAAAATGTAGCAAAATAACAAGTGTTGATCATAACAACTATACCCATGTCTAGAACATCGACATCCCAAAAGATAGAATAACCAACAGTTTGAAGAACAACCAAACAGCTCCCAGTGTCCCCTATGCCCTCCGCTCCCAGCAGATTAAGGTTGTTGGTCGACATCATCATCCAGCTCCGGGATGGACATCATCTGACGTGCCACCTCAGGGGGAACGCCGCAGTCTTTTACCGCCGTCGCCTGCAGCAAAGCGATGGGAGCTCAGGGTAGGGACAGATAGAGTCAATAGAATCAAGGCTGGGGAATTTGACTGGACTTGGGAAAAGATTGAGCAGAGGAGTATCAGCAGTGGAATCGTCCTCCTGAGCAGGTGGGGGGTCGACCGGTGTCCTTGCCTGATTAGTTGCAGTCGCGGGCTCTCCTTAGCTTGCTAGCTTCTGGTGTCCTGTTGGAGTAGGAGGGGCCTATTAGGTCGACCACTGCTGGCTTCAGAGACTTCACTGGTTGTTTACCCTTCTTCCTGTTTGTGCCCGTAGTTGGCTCTGAGGTGATGTCCTTGATGACCACAGAGGATTGGCCTGGGCTTTGGTCCTTGCTCTGATGAGTGCTCTGCTGATCAGCGGTGTTGGTGAAGGACATGGTGAGGACCTTACTGAACCCCCCGTGTCCATTGGGCTCACCGAACTGCACGTTCCACCATGTCGACGAGGAGTTGGGGAAAGCCACCTGGAGCATTCTTCTCATCCCCACGGAATCGAAGGGGCGAATCCAGTTTGGCTGCTGTGTGACATCATCAGGGTTAGCTAGAGAGTAAGGTTGTGGTCCAGTCCACGGTGCTCTGGCAGTGGTTTGCACAGTGTTAGCAACACCGGAGGAGTCATCCTGAGTAGGAGCGTCAGAGGGGATGGCCATCTCCTGGTACGGAGGGGGCGGTGGCGGCCCCCAGGGTTCCCATCCATCATTGTTTTGTTACTGGTCATTGTGCACTGCCCAGTCTGCGTCAGCCTCGGGGTCATCCACCTGCTGGTGCTCCCCCTCTCGTTCTGGTTCTTGAAGGGGGTGTGGGTTGCTATCCTCTGGCAAGTCATCTTCCGGGGGGATGCCCCAGTGGATTTCTCCAAAGCCATGCGGGCTTATCTAGTTAAGGATGTAAACCGGACAGGACCAAGAGTAGCCGACACCATCCCTAGTACCTTGACGCAGGACTAGGCTTCTGGGGACCACCCTAGCATGGGTGTAAAGACACTTAACAAGAATGAATCCTAGCACCCTCGGGCTTGTGTGCCATTGGAGTAACTTGCCAAAACCGGAAACCGCCAATTCAATGGCTTCCACTGATTTGTAGTCTAATGGATACCCCACGATCATGAACCAACCGACACAACCAAACTCATGCGTCCGACGGTTCCTTCCAAAATCATGCCTGACGAAAGACACACAGACCCCATCCACCATGATTGGCTCTCTCATCACTAGAGGATCCCGAAACAGGCTAGTCTGAAACGCAAAAAAGCTATGCCCAGAGGAGTGAGACAAGAGTGAGTGACAGTGATACTCATATCTTGCATGAGGAAGTTCCGGATCCTGAGCCTGAAGTCGTCGTACTGGTCTTCCACCAGAACGTGTTTGACGTCCACTACCACTGCAAACTCCTCGTGTGTCGGGTGATGATGCCCAGGCAGGTGAACCACCATCCTCAGTAGCCTGTCCATCCCTCCATACAGGAAGTCGAAGTGCTGGTTGGCCAAGAACCTGGAGGGATCAATCGGGAAGTTTGCCATGAGACCAAGGGAGTTGGCCAGCGAGAGAGCAATGGAGATGGAGGTGGAGTGAAAGATGCGGAGGAGCCAGGAAGATGGAGCGACTGGGGAGAAGTTGAGGGGGCAGTTGAGTTTGTGGGTGACGATGGAGGAGGACGGTTCCAGAGAGAGGCCACTGGCCTTAATGAGGGTTGTGCTTTTATTGCGCCACACCCGGGTTTTTCTGGAGGCCGAAAAACAGTTTTTTTTTATATGCCCGTATCCAAAGCAAAGATTACAGCGCATCTTATTGCAACATTGGAGTTTCAGATGGAAGGGACTGAGGCATTTATAGCAGCGTTTCACATCCAACGCCAGAGTGTCATGATCGCTTGGCAGCCTCGATTCCCTCTCCTGCTTGCTGTTGTCCACGCCGAGTTCCCTCGGGACCTTGCGAGACTGAGACTGGAAGGGCTCTACCCCCCTTCGGATGAGAACACTCGCCGACCTCCCTCGTAGTAGGGCTAAGTCTAGAGTTGTTACTGCTCAGCACGGTTGCATCAGGGGCATGCGCCAGATTGTTCACGCTCCATGGCGTCCGAGGCCAGTAAGGAATGAATGGTGTGGGACCAGACTTCCCATTGTCCACCCGAGGGTTCAAAAAGTTGTATTGATTGTTGTGCCACGTACCTCCCTTCGCAGTGGCTAGACGATTAGCTCCGACGAGCTTCCGATTCGCCGGAAAGCAGAGTCCGACGACACTTCTTGGAGCTTGGTGAAGATCACAGAAAATTTTCTGATCCACAACCCTTTTATCGTTGGGGTTGCCTTTTCGCAGGAGAACGTTGCCAGATTGGGGAGGCGAAGCAAACTCTCCTGTTTACTGACTTCCTCCTTGAAACCGTTGTCCAGCTTTCCCTCTGTTCCTGCTCCCATTTCCTGTACTCAGAGATCCAGTCTGGCCCTCCCGTGCGCCAAAGGTGGAAGTACACATCAAAGGTTGATGTGGTGATCCTCCTCCTGGCATTGATCAGCAGTCCCACTTGTTTGCTGGCCACCGAGAAGCGAAACGAACGCTCTTGTAGTTGTTGAACATGGAAATCCAGAGGTGATCCACCCAGCACCGAACAAAGAGCCCAACCAACTGCACTCTCCGAGAGACGAAATGTGTACCTTCGAAAGGTTGCGATCATGAAGAAGGAGCCCTTGGGCGAGGAACCCACATGATGAACCGTGGAATGAAACTTGTGGTGGACCTCCGCTTGAAATATCTTGCAAGGGCGAAGATCTCAGTCATCCCTGACCGGCAAGGGTCTATCATCGCCCATGTTGAGCGAGACGACCAAACCACAGCGGCACTCGACGTTACTAGCGCGGCCATGGCGGCGAGCAAGGGTTGGCGGTGAAGGAGGCGGAGGCGCGGTGTGCAGCGAAGCAGGAGCGGGAGCGAGCCATTATCACTTTTTTATTTAGTTAATTATTACCATATGCAACATTTTCCTGTCTACTTAATTAGTTTTTACATTTTTCTTCCCAAAAAACACATATGGTGAGTTTACAAAACACTTGAAGTGGCCTAAAGAAAATTAATTTATGTACTTCTTTAGGCACGTGACCGGGTGTGACAAAGTGGTATCAGAGCTATATGTTGATTCTAGGCACATGACCTTAGTTAGAATGGACCTCATATACACTCCTCTGACCTTGCTCATGATGACGAAGCTTCAACTCCACCGACAGGAACGTGAAGATCAACATAGAAGGACAATGCAAAAGAAGAAGACTCTTAGATATTACCATACATCACTTGCTTAGGTCCCCTTTGGTTAGCAAGTGAAGTCCATGTCTTCTTCACAACGAATTAGAACACGTTGCTTGATGTATTACAATAGATTAATAATAATAACAAAAAGAAAATATAGCATTTGTCTGTTTAAGGGGGGTAACCGACCCAGGTTAATCTCGAGGGCGACATTCCTTGTAAAGTGGGTGGGATCGTGACCCTCATATATATATAAAAAAAGAAAACAATAATAATAAGTATAGTAATCATGACGATACATTTTAAATGGAAGACTTTAAAATTAAAACCATAATGCACACTTAAGCCAAGTTCAAAATAATAATAATAAGAAGAAGAATGTAGAAGTACATAAAAATAATGTGTGTGTTGTTGTGTAATAATATTGTAAATTTAACTAAATTATTATGTTGATTTAGTTAAATTTAAAATATTATTACACAACAACACACACATTATTTTTATGTACTTCTACATTCTTCTTCTTATTATTATTATTATTTTGAACTTGGCTTAAATGTGCATTACGGTTTTAATTTTAAAGTCTTCCATTTAAAATGCATCGTCATGATTACTATACTTATTATTATTGTTTTCTTTTCTTTTCTTTTTATATATATGAGGGTCAAGATCCCACTCACCTTACAAGGAATCTCGCCCTCGAGATTCACGTGGGTCGGTTACCCCCCTTAAACAGACAAATGTTATATTTTCTTGTTGTTATTATTATTAATCTATTGAAATACATCAAGCAACGTGTTCTAATTCACTGTGAAGAAGGCATGGACTTCACTTGCTAACCAAAGGGGACCTAAGCAAGTGATCTATGGTAATCTCTAAGAGTCTTCTTCTTTTGCATTGTCCTTCTATGTTGATATTCACGTTCCTGTCGGTGGAGTTGAAGCTTCGTCATCATGAGCAAGGTCAGAGGAGTGTATATGAGGTCCATTCTAACTAAGGTCACGTGCCTAGAGTCAACATATAGCTCTGATACCACTTTGTCACACCCGATTTTATTAATCATAAAACCAGCTGCAAAATACATGTATGCCAGGATCAGTTTTACCATACATGTATGACAAAAAGTGATAAATAGTTCTATACCGTATGCAAATAATATTTATACCTTCAAAAGAGTTTTGAAGTAGCAGTGGAAGAGAAAAAACTTTAGAGCAACCACAGACAAATTAACTGGCAGCAACGCGACCTATGCACCATCTTCACTTGTCACTGTCCTCATTAGATCTTCTCTTCACTGAGCAGCATATCAAAAATACAACAAAGCAAGTGTGAGTATCATCTTGTGGTACTCAGCAAGTGTGGGAAATAAATGACATGAAGGCCGAATCAAAGGAAAAGGCTGATAGTGGTTTAAGCACTATGCATTAAACCTAACCTTAGCTTTCATTAGCAACATACATCTAGGTGAGTAATCCCAACCGTAATTACAGTAATAGTAATTACAATAATATCAACATCAATTCCAATCATTATCCCAACCACCATTCTAACCATTGACTAATTATGAATTCGAAACCAAGTTGCTCTTATCCGTGAGCACGGCTGTCATGACAGTTTTCCAATCTCTGCAGAGAATGTATCCTTTACCCACAAGTCGTGATTCCATTCCCTGTTGCCAGGTGGACTAATTAAACCTCCCTGATGTCAGTGGTGCGCAACCCACATTACACACTTTCGTACGTGTGTGGCCAAGAGATCACTACGAGGTCTTTACAAAGGTCCGCCCGACTAGTAACCGGCCCTTTGAGGTTTCACCGCTCTGGCTCCTAGAGTTCATTTTACCTCCGTCAGGAGAAGCCCCCTCTTGAGCCATGCGGATCCCAAGGCAGATACGCTGAACCTATTCCCCGTACCGTCTAATTGCAAGCACTAAACCGGGAGAGGACTAATTAATTGACCAAGCTGCCCCATACTCAGCCTTGTGGCGATATTGTATAGCTTAGTGGCTACTCCATAAATTGGTCCTTAGAATCCGACAAGGTTCAAACCCCAATCCCGGGTCTCGTGCGTACTGCACCATACCATTCAAACCAACCCGCCAGATTCCTACTTACTACACTTCATTTTCCAACATCATAATCATAATCATAAGTCATAAGTAATATACATTGTCAATGTTTTCCCACTTTTGCATGGCTAAGCGTAAAGTAAATCTCATATACCACCCTTCCATACCCCAAGCGACAAGGTAATAAGGTAAAGTAACAGGACATAGTATAGGATTCATATTAATTAACATGCAACTAACTAAACCCTTACAAAGGTGCAAGATGGTCAAGGGCACTTGCCTCTTTTGATATTGCTGCTCAGTTCTTCTTCAATGAACTCTTGATCTTCACAACTTCATGTAGCTTCTTGATTGTGACACGAATGCATATAAACTATCGTCAAAAGAGAAATAAAAGCAATCACCAGCAGTACACCGTACAAGCAATACAAATATTATGATTGAATATGTTATGATTATGTTTTAAATCGGAGTTATGAGTGATTTATTATTTTTCCTGACCAAAGAAATGTATTTACTATTTATTTTCAATTTTTAGTATTTATTTATAGGTTAAAAACATTTTTAATGAATTTCCCCTAGACAAAATATATTTTATATGCATTTTATAAATTTTATTTCAGCATAAAAGATTTTATAAATAATTTTCCTACCATTTTCATATTTATTATCTATTTTTATTATTTATTTATAGCTAAAGTATTTTTATTAAATTTTTCCATGATCAAAATATATTTTATATGCATCTACAAATTTTATTTCAGCCTAAAATGATTTATAACTAATTTTCCACTATTTTTCTATATTTATTTTATCATTTATAAATATTCTCTATTCACTAAATACACTTTTAATCAATATTCAGCAATTAAGAATAACCTCAGGGGCTGTTTAGTAATTTTTCCTAACTGGACATGGATTAAAAGTATTATTTAATAAAATTCTAGGGGCCTAGATCAATATCTTCTTGATATATAATAATTCCAGATAAATCTAAGGGTTTATTTGTTAAAATAGAGGCTAACACATTATTATTTTAAAGGTCAGGGGTTAGACCATAAGGTTCCAGGGGCTAGACTGCAAAAATACAAAGGGTTAAGGTTGATCTAATTGGAGCCGTTGGATTCAAGGTGGGCGCACCAGATTTAAAACAATTGAAGGGGTATGAGCCCTTCTAATCTGGGTCGTTGCCTTTGGATGGACGGCCAGGGGAGAGCCACGTCACCTTGGCCGTGGCTGGCGGCGGCGCTAGGAGGCCGACGGCGGCGCCACCGCCAGACGCTCGCTGGAGAACTGCCGCAGTGGCACTCCGGGTCCTAAATTCAAGGGAGAATACATGAGAAGGAAGGGGAGCTAGGGCGTCGCACGAAAGGGAAATGGGCTGGAGACGGCGGGCGACGGCGAGGCGCGGCGGCTTGGCCATCGGTGCCGACAGGGAGGGCCTCGGGCGGCGAAACTTCAGCGAAGACAGGTCCCTTGGGCGCGGTGTGGCGTTGCGATGCTCGGAGGCTTGTTGGGGACGGCGAAAACGTCGTCTATGCGTCGGAACGCTGAGCTTCATCGGCCTCCAACCATGGCAGCGGTGGTGGCGCGGCTAGGGTTTCGCGGTGAGTAGAGGGTGTGGAGTGGGGGAGAGGATGGAGGCGGGGCCGATGTATTTGCGGGGGCGGCGGTTGCGGGGCAGGGTGCGCACGCGCGGGGCGGCGACATCGTGGGCGCAGGCGACGTGGGCGACGGGCAAGGCGGCGGTTGGGAGAAGAAGGTGCTTTCATGTGGGGCCCGTGCGTAAGAGAGAGGAGAGGGAGAAGGGGTGTTGCGGATTGGGCTGGAAAAAGGGAAGTTTGGTCGTGGTTGGGCTGGACCAGAGTGGAGAGAAGGAAGGGAAATGAGGTTGGGCCGTGGGGTATGTTTTGGCCCAGGTGGGTTTTAATCTTATTTTTTTTCTTTTGTTTCAATCTTTTTTTTCAGATTCAATTGAATTTCTCTAGTGTTTTGAATTTCCTATTTTTAAACATGCACTCATGATCATGCAGACGGGTTGGATATTATTATTATTATTTTTTGTAAAAGTTTACTTATAATTCTAAGGAGAACATATTACTTAAAGGAAATACTAAGCAAATAATTTTAAATTTGCATAATTTGCTTTAAATTTTTTACATCCCAAAATGGAAATTTTAGGGTGTGACAAGTTGGAACTGGAGGCGAGCAAAAACGGGATGAGCAGGAGGGTGAGAAGGCTTGCCCTGGCCATTGTAAGCGGTAGGAGCCGTCTGTATGCTGTGGAGTTCAGACTTGAAACCTTATACACAGAGGTTGAAGCTAGTGTGAAAGCAACTTTTGACCATCGGCATGCTAGGTTCGCCGCGTAGGGCCCGTACAGATTGGGAAACCTGTACCAACGTCTGATATGGGGTCAAGTCTCCTAAGCAGCCAAACAGCGTTGACAAGGCGAGGACCCGGTGAGGTCTCCATGTACGAGCCAGATTGTCCAGGCGGAGCATCCTCCTCGTGGACGGCCTGGCGGCTCGTGCTGGCGGCCTGGCGGCTCGGTGGGAGCGGGGCGGCGCCAACGGGGTCGGGAACCGTCGCATCCGGAGAGCGCCGGTTGCTGCGGCAGCACGCGGGACGAGGAGGTCGCGGCGCGGAGGGGGCGAAGGTGCGGCGCCGGCAGGTTGCGCTAGCGGCGGAGGAGCAGCGAGGTGGCGGCCGCCGCCGCAGCTGGTGGCGAGGATTGAGATCGGGAGGGGAGTTCGAGAGGGAGAGGAGCTGCAGATCGGGAGAGGAACCGAAACATCGGCAGACAAGATAAGGAAAGGGAGGAAGAGAAAAAGGAATTAAAAGAGAGAAGAAAAGGAAAAAGAGAGGAAAAATAGAGGGAAAAAAGGGAGGAAGAGTGGGGAAATGAAAAGAAAAAAGATATACAGAAAATATAATATGTATTTCCGTAATGTTGACAATACAAAAAATCTAACAACAATTTGTGAAGATACTATGTAATTAATATAAATTAAATTGAGTTGTAATGCATTATTCAGAAAATAGAAAGATATTAATTATGTGGCAGTTGATATAGAGATTCATAAGTGCAGGAAATGAAAATGCAAAGTTGCAAATCTTTTAGAGACCATTATAAAATATTGTGGATATTCCTGTAGAGGATCACTTTCTTCTTAGACTAATCGCACTTGTCCACTTCTAAATTTCGCCTTTAAAGGAATATTTTCGGTCTTTTATAGTTACTTCTAAAAAATTCCCATCTATACAGTTTTCTTTTCCGCACTTATTCACCTATATATCAAACCTCGACATCAACTATCATTTATATTATGTCATTTCATTCAACTCCTTTTCATTTTATCACATAACTACTTATATTTTTCTATTATTATTAAAATAATATAGAAAAAGACAGTAAATTCAATTTTTTTCTCTTTGTTTAATTCACAATGTTATATTTTTTTCTTTTTTTCCTTTCTTTCCCGGTCCTTTTTCTCATTTTGGAACATTCCCGACATCCTCACCCGATCATTTTCTTTCTTTCCTGATCCTTTTTCGCATTCTGAAACATTCCCGACATCCTCACCCTATCCTCACGCGATATTTTTCACTCTGTCGCCCGCCCGCCCCTATCCTCTGCAGTGGAGTGCCCCCTCCCCGTCGTTCTCTGGACCCGTTGGCCCTCCCCGCGGCCTCCATGTTGCTTCGTGGTGTGCCGCACTTGCCCCATCCACCCCCTCACCGCCTGAGTCTCTCCACCGTCTCTCCGTGTCGCCCGAGTCTCCCCACCGCGCATCTCGCGCCGCGCTCGCCTAGATCTGCATTAGACTTCCCGGTGACTGTGGAGCTCATGCTTAGCACCGCCAAAGACTTCATCCTCATCTCCTACATCATCCCTGTCACACCTGGTCCTAACAAGCTAACCAGATGCATTCCACATGTATACCAGGATCAGTTCATTCATACATATGTAGACGAAAAGTAAATAGTATCATAATACAAGCCATGTTCGAAATACAAATAGGTCTTACAGCAATGACCCGTAGGTCTCAAATAAACAACAGTAAAGCAAATACATAGATAAGTAAGAAGATGGCAGCACTGTGACGCTTTCTCCAATCCACAGGCAGTTGCGCGAGGGTACGCCCGCCTAGAACATCTCCTCTGGATCGGCGTAGAACTCTTCATTTACTGTTTTTTCTTCTTCATAGTCTGGAGGGGGAGAGAGGGAATAGCTTTGAGTACATGGAGTACTCAGCAAGTGTGGGAAGAGAGATGAAATGAAGGCTACAACAAGGAAGGCTCATGATGGCTGTTAGCACTATGCATTACCTATACCTTAGCTTTCATTAAGCAACCTATAACAAGGTGACTCCACCCAATCAAGATTATTGTAAAAATAATGAGTAAATAAGTAATAGCACATGTGTATTTCCAATCCATAAATCCCACCATAAACCCAACCATATACTAATTATGAAATCGACACCAAGACGCTCTTGTCCGTGAGCACGGCTGTCATGACAGTTTCCCAATCTCTGCAGAGAATGTATCCTTTACCCACAAGTCGTAATTTCATCCCCTGTTGCCAGGTGGACTAAGCAAACCTCCCTGATGCCCGTGACCCGTCGGTCACATTACACACATCCGTAGGTGTGTGGTCAGCAGATCACTACGAGGTCTTTACAAAGATCCTCCCGACTAGTAACCGGCCCTCTGAGGTTTCACCGCTCCGGCACCTAGAGTCCATTTTACCTCCGCCAGGAGAAGCCCCCTCTTGAGCCATGCGGATCAAAAGGCAGATACGCTGAACCAATTCCCCGCACTATCCAACTACCAGCACTAGATCGGGAGAGGCCTAATTAATTGACCAAGCTACCCCATACTCAGTCTTGTGGTGATACTGTATAGCTTAATGGCTACTCCATATACCGATCCTTAGAATCCGACAAGGTTCAATCCCCAAATCCCGGGTCTCGTGCGTACTGCACCATACCATTCAAACCAACCCGCCAGATTCCTATTTACTACAATCCATTTCCAACATCATAATCATAATCATAATAATAAGTCATGAATAATAAGTGTGGTCAATGTTTTCCCACCCAACTAGTATGCATGGCTAAGCGTAAAGTAAATCCCATAACCACCCTTCCATAACCCAAGCGACAAGGCAAAAGGTAATACAACAGGGCATAACATAGGATTCATATTAATTAATATGCAACTAACTAAACCCTTAAAAAGGTGCAAAATGGTCAAGGACACTTGCCTCTTTCGAAGTGGTTGTCGAACTGGAGTTCTTGGAAGCTGGTCTCCAGCTCGGGAACCGGGTCTACTCGAAGAGAATAACATGCAATAAGTACTACATACAATGCTAAACATACACATGCACACATTCACAAAAGTCTACGCAACTACGTGCCTACGAGAGATTTTAATGTGTGTGTGCATTTAGTTTACTTCATGATATTTATTAAAGGTGAATTTTATGTGTTAGAAATGTGATTTACCATTTTATAACACTTTTACAATTATTTTTATGCTTAATACACATTTTTTGGGATTTTCGTACATGCAAATATAATTATTTATGATTATTATATTATTTCAGATTAGAATAATGCATTAAATAATTTTTAATAGTGTGTGATATTTATTTCTAGGCTTAAAATCATTTTATAAAATTAATCCTCAATTAAATATAATTTCTACATAATTTTTAGTGGCTAAAATGAATTATTTAAATTTATACAGCAATAAAATATATTTTTAAGTTGTCTAAATATTTATTATGAATTTTATAAATTTTTATCTATTTTTCTACAACTGTTTCAATTTTTATTGCAATTTCTAGTAAATCTGAAAATATTATAATTGCTGAAAATAGTTTTTAAACTATCCAGGGGCTAGACTGTAATTTTCCTTAACTGGACAGGGGCTAGAAACAATATTAAACAAGTTTACAGGGGCTAGACTTCAATTCTGCAGTTAAATCCTAATTTAATTAAAGTCCAGAGGCTAGATTGCAATTTTCCTAGGTTTCAGCACAATAATCTACTTCTCCAGGGGCTAGTCCGCAAATCTGCAGGGGCCCTGGTGCAAAAATTCAGGCACGCAAACTGCTTTGAATGTCGACCATTGGATAATAAATCTAAGGCCCAGATTTTATGAAGCGAAGGGGTAAGCCCGCTTCTAATCCTAGCCGTTGGCCGCGAGGCAACGACTCGGATTGAGCCACGTCGCCCAGGGCCGGCGCCAGCGCGCTGCGCGGCGGCGCACGGCGGCTACCTCGCCGGAGGAAGCCTAATCTCACGCAATCAAGCCTAAAACTCGGATTTAACTGAGGGAAACCGCATGGGGTGGCATCGTGGACTCACCAGAGACGACGAAGGGGCTCGGGAAGGTGCAGAGGGCGTCGGCGATGGTTGGAGGCGGCGAAGCTCGTCGGAGTGCGACGATTCTGGCGGTGCAGTGAGGATCTCCTCGAGCGGATGTGTCTGGCGTGCTCCTGGCTGTGCGGTGAACATGTTAGGCCAAGAGAGAAGAGGCAAAGGTGGTTGCAACGACGGGAACACGAAGAACGGCGGCAACTCACCGACGGTGACGGCGCTAGGGTTAGGAGGGCTCGGGGAAAGAGGGAAAAAGGGGGCACCGACTCTTTTAAAGCGCGGAGGGGGATGCGGTTGGGGCGCGCGTGCGAAACCCAATGGGGGGGGAGTGGATCCGAGGAGTGGGGGGTGAGGGCGCGGGGCGCGACGTGGGCGCGGTGTCGGTTGCGCGCGGGGGAAGAAGAGAGGGGGAGGGGAGAAGCGCCGACATGCGGGGCCCGACGGCCAGAGAGAGAGGAGAGAGGAGGGGGGCTGGGCTAGCGGGGAGGAATTGGGCCGCGGCTAGATTCGGCCCAAGCGGGGGGTTTCCCATTTTATTTCCTTTTCTTTTTTTCTGTTTCTTTTGATTTGATTTGAATTTCAAATTCTTTCGAAGTGTACACGATTGAATTCAAATTTTCACACCAAAATGCAAATTCAAATGCACCCTAATATATTTGAAAGGTTGATTTACAAAGTTTGAAATTTTAGGGTGTTGCAAATCTACCCCCCTTAAAAGGAATCTCGCCCTCGAGATTCGGATGTCCTAAGAGAAGAGATAGGGAAATTCGGCTTTCAGGTCTTCTTCTTTCTCCCAAGTTGCTTCTGCCTCCGAGTGATGTTTCCACTGCACTTTGCACATCCGGGTGACCATGTTCCTCGTAACTCGTTCTGATGTCTCGAGAATCTATACCGGTTGTTCTACATATGAGAGATCCTCTTGCACATCTATAGCTTCCATGGGTAACTGTTCCTCAGGCACTCTTAAGCACTTCTTCAGTTGCAACACATGAAACACGTCGTGTACATCCGAAAGTTGAGATGGTAGCTCGAGACGATAAGCTACCTCTCCTCTTCTTTCTAGTATCTTGTATGGCCCAATGTAACGAGGTGCTAGCTTTCCCTTCATTTTGAACCGTCTTAGGCCTCTCACTGGCGATACCTTGAGGTATACAAAATCTCCAACCTCAAAAGTTAGATCACGACGTCGAGCATCTGCATAGCTCTTCTGCCTTGACTGTGCTGTCTTAAGGTTGTTTCGGATCTCTTGCACTTGTCTTTCGGCTTCCCTTAGTATCTTCGTACCAAACACTTGACCTTCTCCCGTCTGATTCCAGAACAAGGGTGTTCTACACTTTCGCCCATACAATGCCTCGAACGGGGACATCTTGAGACTAGCTTGATAACTGTTGTTGTAAGAGAATTCTGCATAAGGCAAATTCTTATCCCAACTCTTGCTATTCTTTAAGGCACAGGCACGCAACATATCCTCCAAGATCTGATTTGTCCGTTCTGTCTGACCATCCGTTTGCGGGTGATACGGGGAGCTGAAATTGAGTCGAGTGTCCATTGATTCATGTAACTTCTGCCAGAATCTTGAAGTGAACTGGGTTCCTCGATCGGACACTATCTTCTTCGGGACACCATGCAAGCATACAATCCTTGCCATGTATAGTTCTGCCAACTTTGAGCCATTGTAGTTTTCCTTGACCGGTATGAAATGAGCGACTTTAGTTAAACGGTCCACGATTACCCATATGGAGTCATAGCCTGACTGGGTCCTTGGTAACCCCACAACAAAGTCCATGCTTATCTCTTCCCATTTCCATTCGGGTATCTTGAGTGGTTGAAGTAGTCCAGCAGGTCTTTGATGTTCCGCCTTGACCAACTGACACGTGTCACACAGAGCTACATACTCGGCCGCATCACGTTTCATGCCAAGCCACCAATATCGATCCTTAAGGTCTTGATACATCTTCATACTTCCAGGATGAATAGAATAGGATGAATCATGTGCTTCTCTCAATATCAGTTCTCGGATCTCCTTGATATTCGGCACACATATCCTCTTCCCTAACCATAAGGTTCTGGTTCATCTTCCCTAAAATGTGGGGCTTTACCAATCTTCATCAACTTCTTGAGTTTATGGATCTTCTTATCTCCCTTTTGGCCTTCTCTAGTGTCTCGTTCCAATGTGGAATCCACTTCCATAGCTATCACATCCGTATTAGATACTATGCATAGGTTTAGTCTTGCAAACTCCTCACATAATTGCGGTTGATGAGCTTGTATAGTCAGACTGTTGCATTGTGGATTCCTACTCAAAGCATCCGCGACCACATTCGCCTTTCCAGGGTGATAGTTGATCCCAACATCAAAATCATTAATTAGCTCGAGCCATCTTTGTTGTCGGAGATTAAGGTCAGGTTGAGTGAAGATGTACTTCAAGCTCTTATGGTCGGTGTAGATTTCTGTTCTCTTCCCCATCAAGTAGTGTCTCCATAGCTTCAACGCATGAACAACAGCTGCTAACTCCAGGTCATGGGTCGGGTAATTCTTTTCATGCTTTTTGAGCTGTCTTGAAGTGTATGCCACTACATGTCCTTCTTGCATCAAAACACATCCCAGTCCTTGTCCGAAAGCATCACAATAGACCGAGAACTCCTTTTGCATATCGGGCATAACCAACACTGGAGCAGTAGTCAACCTCTTCTTTAGTTCGGCGAAACTTGCTTCACATTCTGGTGTCCACTTGAATTTAGCTTCCTTTTCGAGTAGCTTGGTTAGCGGACGTGCGATCTTT
This sequence comes from Tuctoria greenei, assembly GCA_036927565.1. NCBI lineage: Eukaryota > Viridiplantae > Streptophyta > Magnoliopsida > Poales > Poaceae > Tuctoria > Tuctoria greenei. Next base: position 172,636,125 of record JAYESD010000007.1, on the reverse strand, counting down.
GAGAATCCCTCAATGAATCGTCGATAGTAACCAGCCATTCCCAAGAAACTTCGGATTTCTCCTACATTTTCTGGCGTTTCCCACTTGAGAATACCTGCCACTTTACCTGGATCTACTGCAACTCCTCCTTCTGATATGACGTGTCCCAAGAATGATACTTGCTTCAACCAGAACTCGCACTTGCTGAACTTAGCGTACAATTGGTGCTGTCGAAGCTTCTGTAGCGCCAACCTTAGATGTTCTTCATGTTCTTCCTCATTCTTGGAGAATATTAAGATTTCGTCGATGAATACCACTATAAACTTATCCAAATATTCCATAAATACCTTGTTCATGAGGTACATGAAATAGGCAGGAGCATTGGTCAACCCAAATGACATAACTGTGTACTCATAAAGACCGTATCGAGAGACGAATGCAGTCTTGGGAATGTCCAGGGGTCAAATCTTCAATTGGTGGTAACCCGAACGAAGATCAATCTTGGAGAACACACATGCTCCTCGCAACTGATCGAACAAATCTTCAATCCTCGGCAGTGGGTATTTATTCTTGATGGTCACCACATTCAATGCACGATAATCCACACACAATCTTTGTGTGCCATCCTTCTTAGGTACAAATATAACTGGTGCTCCCCAAGGCAACGAGCTAGGTCGGATGTATCCTTTCTCCAATAGCTCCTCGATGTGATCCTTCAGTTCCACTAGCTATTTGGCATCCATTCGGTACAGCCTCTTATATATCGGAGTCGTCCGAGGCATAAGCTCGATAATGAACTCAATCTCCCGATCAGGTGGCATACCAGGTAGCTCTTCAGGGAATACATCTGGAAACTCCCTAACCACTTTGATCTCTTCCACACCTTCAACTTGATTTACCTGGACCCTTGTCACTGGCGTTGGATCAGGACTGAACTCAACCTTGGTGCCATCTGAATGTGTCAAACAGACCATCCTGGTTGCACAATGGATCACCCCATTGTATTTTGCCGACCAGTCCATTCCCAAGATAAAGTCCAACCCTCGAGATTCAAGGACTATGAGGTTCGCTAAGAAGGCTACCCCCCTTATGTCTAACCTTACATTAGGGCATACTTGCCTTGTTATCATTTCTCCTCCAGGGGAGTTGACTATAAGTTGATGAGTCATTAAATGCACTACCATGTCATGCCTTCTTATAAATTCTCTAGATATGAATGAATGGGTGGCACCAGAATCAAACAACACCGTAGCTATATGAGAATCGGCAGGGAACATACCAACAACCACGTCTGGCGCCTCATTAGCTTCCTCAATCGCCACATGATTGACCCTTCCACGAGTAGCTGACTGCTGCGATGGCTTCTTTGGGCAATGAGTGGAGTAGTGCCCCACCTCTCCACAGATGTAGCATGTAACCCCTGCATTATTACCTTGGGTTTTATTACCCCCATGGTGGTTCTGTTGCTCCTGGCCTGTAGGGTGAGATGCTGGAGCTGCGGGGCAGGGTGGCTGCATTGTTTGGCGTGGAGCCTGTGGTGGCTGGCGTATCTGCTGGTTGTAGGGTGTGGGTGGCCTGTAAGTGGGGTTTTGGAACCTCTGGCCTGTGTGAGAGCTCATAGGACGAGTCATAGGTGCCATAGGCTGAGGGGCGAAGCGGGGGCGCACATTACTGCCAGAAGCATGCCCTTGAGCTAGCTTTCTCTTCCTGTCATCCTCGTCTAACTCTTTCTTGGTTCTTTCCACCTCGAAAGCCTTGTCAACCAACTTCTGAAAGTTATTGTAATCACAGAAGGACATGGCGAACTTCAATTCTTTGTCAAGGCCCTTCTTGAAACGGAACTGTTTTTTGGAGTCGGTGTCCACATCGGTTGGTGCATAGCGAGACAATTGTGTGAACTTGTTCAGGTAGTCTCACACACTCATACGACCCTGCTTTAGCATGAGGAACTCCTCACGTCTTGCCTGGATCTCGCCTTCGGGCACGAAGTGATTGCGGAAGTTAGCCTTGAACTCATCGCAAGTGATATTTTCTGGGTTCTGATGGGCTTCAGTGTAGGCAACCCACCAATCAGCTGCGGGTCCTTGGATTTGGTGAGAGGCTAGCAGTACCTTCTCTCCTCCTTCACATTGAACGATCCTTAGCTTGCTCTCGACTGATCTCAACCAGTCGTCAGCATCCATTGGCTCAGTAGGGGTGGCAAATGTTGGTGGATGGGTGTTAAGGAAGTCTCTCAGATGGGATCTGGTCCCGGGGGGTGGTGGTGGTGGTGGAGCTTGCTGCATGTTGGCTACTATTTGGGTTAGGTTGTTGAGCAGTTGGGTCTGTATATCCATCATCTGCTGCATCTGCTGCGCTGCTGGTGCTCCTCTAGCACTTCTACCGTTCCATCTTGGAAAACCCTCAAGTGCCTCATCGTTGGGTGGAATACCCCTTCCACGGCCTCTGCCTCTACCGGCCATCTGTACGGGAAATGACTGAAGCTTTAGAACAATAGACGTGATACAGAAGAGTATACTAGGGTAAAACGATCCCAACTACATGCATCAAGGAGAATATCCATACGGAAAGCAAATCCATGAACAACTGACGTGGATGTGGACAAGATGCCTAAGGCATTCCACAACTCACGTCCCACACAAACACCATGAAGCAAACTAACTCAAACATAAACACAGACAACACAACTCAAGACTAGAGAGGGCGTAGCTACACGCTCCTACAAACTAAGGGTAGGTGTCTTAAGTCATCGGTGCAGCTGAGGAGTACTCTCAGTCCCCGGGGTCCTCGTCCATGTGCTCCTTCGGGTCCTCGTCTCTGCTACCAGGAGTGTTGCCCACTGACTCACTGCTGAAGATCTCGACAACTGGTACTGCTGGAGCAGGCGGTGGAGCAACAGGTGGTGACGCAGGAGCTGGGGGAGAAACTGGAGGTGCCACGGGAACAAGTGGTGCGGCTAGCGGAGAGGTTGGTGGTGTCACGTGGGCGGGTGACCCAGGAGCTGGAGAAGTAGGCGGGGAAGGTGGAGACTGGCGAAGCTGGTGGGGCTGGCGGGGCCGGTGGAGAAGGTGGAGCTGCTGGAGCTGGTGGAGAAGGTGGTGCGGGTGGTGTTGGTGGAGCTGGTGGAGCTGGTGGTGCCGGTGGAGCTGGTGGAGCTGGTGGAGCTGGTGGTGCCGGTGGAGCTGGTGGAGCTGGTGGCGCGGGTGGTGCCGGTGGAGCTGGTGGAGTTGGTGGTGCCGGTGGAGCTGGTGAAGCTGGTGGTGACCCAGGCGTGGTCGCCCTCGGGTAGCGCTGAGGGTCACGGCGGTCAGGGGAGTCGGGGCACCAGGGCTCACCGTCGGAGGTGTAGCAAGGCAGGTCGGGGTAACGGTGCGTGATCCTCCGGTAACGCCGGATGATCTGGTCCTTCTGGTTGTTAAGGTCCCGGAAGTCCTATAACTCCTGCTGGCGGCGGTTGTACCGCACAGACAGCTCGATCGTGTCGTCCACCAAACGCTCAGACTAGTAGAGGTTAAGCGGACTCTCCACAGCACATCCCACAAAGTCGGCGGTGCCGCTCGGCCGCTGGGGCGTGTAGGCGTGCGAGGAATGCTCAAGACGAAGACGGTGCGCGTAGCTCCAGAAAGTCGTAGCCTCCCAAGTCGCATCCTCCTCGGCCGACCGCTGGGAGCTCCTCCACGCTGGAGAGTAGTGAACCCTCAACAGCTCGCTGTCGTAGTAGTATGGCCAACTGGCAGGCCCACTCGGTCAAAAGGGGGCTGCTGACCCTGGTGGTGGTGTAGCGCAGGTCGAGACAAGGGTGACGATATCCGGCGGCGTGAAGTAGCGAACGAAGTCGATAGCGCGGGTCACCAGCAGCCTGCCCGGTGGAGCAGATCACTGCCTCGCAGTGAGGGGCAAACGGTACAGAGTGGCTAGCCATCGCGTGTCGGGGCACGCGACCTCCAGTGGACTTACGCGATGTCTGCTTGCAGCGCGCCATCTACAAAATTTGAAATAGAAGAGTGTAAGAACTCCAACCAATCAAAACAATATAAGCAAAAGTAGTACAATAAAGGAAGAAGCACGAAGAAGTTTTGTAAAATAGTTTTTAGAGAAAATAGTATAGTCCTTAATACGTCCATTTATATCTAGGCTTGCGTCCTGCAGGCAACACGGCTCTGATACCACTTTTGTCAATCCTGGTCCCAACAAGCTAACCAGATGCATTCCACATGTATGCTAGGATTAGTTCATTCATACATGTGTAGACAAAAAGTAAATAGTATCATAATACAAGCCATCTTCGAAATACAAATAGGTCTTACAGCAATGACCCTTTGGTCTCAAATAAACAACAGTAAAGCTAATACATAGATAAGTAAGAAGATGGCAGTAGCGTGACACTTTCTTCAATCCACAGGCAGTTGCGCGAGGGTACGCCCGCCTATAACATTTCCTCTGGATCGGTGTAGAACTCTTCGTTTACTGTTTCTTTTTCTTCATAGTCTGGAGGGGGAGAGAGAGAATAGCTTTGAGTACATGGAGTACTCAGCAAGTGTGGGAAGAGAGATGAAATGAAGGCTACAACAAGGAAGGCTCATGATGGCTGTTAGCACTATGCATTACCTATACCTTAGCTTTCATTAAGCAACCTATAACTAGGTGATTCCACCCAATCAAGATTATTGTAAAAATAATGAGTAAATAAGTAATAGCACATGTGTATTTCCAATCCATAAATCCCACCATAAACCCAACCATATACTATTATGAAATCGACACCAAGCCGCTCTTGTCCGTGAGCACGGCTGTCATGACAGTTTCCCAATCTCTGCAGAGAATGTATCCTTTACCCACAATCCTTGATTTCATCCCCTGTTGCCAGGTAGACTAAGAAAACCTCCCTGATGCTCGTGACCCGTCGGTCACATTACACACTTCCGTAGGTGTGTGGTCAGGATATCACTACGAGGTCTTTACAAAGGTCCTCCCGACTAGTAATCGGCCCTCTGAGGTTTCACCGCTCTAGCACCTAGAGTCCATTTTACCTCCGCCAGGAGAAGCCCCCTCTTGAGCCATGCGGATCACAAGGCAGATACGCTGAACCAATTCCCCGCACTATCTAACTACCAGCACTAGACCGGGAGAGGCCTAATTAATTGACCAAGCTGCCCCATACCCAGTCTTGTGGCGATACTGTATAGCTTAGTGGCTACTCCATAAACCGGTCCTTAGAATCCAGCAAGGTTCAATCCCCAAATCCCGGGTCTCGTGCGTACTGCACCATACCATTCAAACCAACCCGACAGATTCCTATTTACTACAATCCATTTCCAACATCATAATCATAATCATAATAATAAGTCATGAATAATAAGTGTGGTCAATGTTTTCCCACCCAACTAGTATGCATGGCTAAGTGTAAAGTAAATCTCATAACCACCCTTCCATAACCCAAATGACAATGCAAAAGGTAATACAACAGGGCATAGCAAAGGTTTCATATTAATTAACATGCAACTAACTAAACCCTTAAAAAGGTGCAAAATGGTCAAGGACACTTGCCTCTTTCGAAGTGGTTGTTGAACTGGAGTTCTTAGAAGCTGGTCTCCGGCTCGGGAACCGGGTCTACTCGAAGAGAATAACATGCAATAAGTACTACATACAATGCTAAACATACACATGCACACATTCACAAAAGTCTACGCAATTACGTGCCTACGAGAGATTTTAATGTGTGTGTGCATTTAGTTTACTTCATGATATTTATTAAAGGTGAATTTTATGTGTTAGAAATGTGATTTACCATTTTATAACACTTTTACAATTATTTTTATGCTTAATACACATTTTTGGGGATTTTCCTACATGCAAATATAATTATTTATGATTATTATATTATTTCAGATTAGAATAATGCATTAAATAATTTTTAATAGTGTGTGATATTTATTTCTAGGCTTAAAATCATTTTATAAAATTAATCCTCAATTAAATATAATTTCTACATAATTTTTAGTGGCTAAAATGAATTATTTAAATTTATAAAGCAATAAAATATATTTTTAAGTTGTCTAAATATTTATTATGAATTTTATAAATTTTTATCTATTTTTCTACAACTGTTTCAATTTTTATTGCAATTTCTAGTAAATCTGAAAATATTATAATTGCTGAAAATAGTTTTTAAACTATCCAGGGGCTAGACTGTAATTTTCCCTAACTGGACATGGCTAGAAACAATATTAAACAAGTTTACAGGGGCTAGACTTGAATTCTGCAGTTAAATCCTAATTTAATTAAAGTCCAGAGGCTAGATTGCAATTTTCCTAGGTTTCAGCACAATAATCCACTTCTCCAGGGGCTAGTCCGCAAATCTGCAGGGGCCCTGGTGCAAAATATCCAGGCGTGCAAACTGCTTTGAATGTCGACCGTTGGATAATAAATCTAAGGCCCAGATTTTATGAAGCGAAGGGGTACGCCCGCTTCTAATCCTAGCCGTTGGCTCCGAGGCAACGACTCAGATTGAGCCACGTCGCCCAGGGCCGGAGCCAGCGCGCTGCGCGGCGGCGCACGGCGGCTACCTCGCCGGAGGAAGCCTAATCTCACGCAGTCAAGCCTAAAACTCGGATTTAACTGAGGGAAACCGCATGGGGTGGCATCGTGGACTCACCAGAGACGACGAAGGGGCTCGGGAAGGTGCAGAGGGCGTCGGCGACAGTTGGAGGCGGCTAAGCTCGTCGGAGTGCGACGATTCCAGCGGTGCAGTGAGGATCTCCTCGAGCGGATGTGTTCGGCGTGCTCCTGGGTGTGCGGTGAACATGTTAGGCCAAGAGAGAAGAGGCAAAGGGGGTTGCAACGACGGGAACACGAAGAATGGCGGCAACTCACCGACAGTGACGGCGCTAGGGTTAGGAGAGCTCGGGGAAAGAGGGAAAATGGGGGCACCGATTCCTTTAAAGCGCGGAGGGGGATGCGGTTGGGGCGCGCGTGCGAAACTCGACGGGGGGGGAGTGGATCCGAAGAGTGGGGGGGTGAGGGCACGGGGCGCGACGTGGGCGCGACGTCGGTTGCGCGCGGGGGAAGAAGAGAGGGGGAGGGGAGAAGCGCCGACATGCAGGACCCGACGGCCAAAGAGAGAGGAGAGAGGAGGGGGGGCTGGGCTGGCGGGGAGGAATTGGGCCGCGGCTAGATTCGGCCCAAGCGGGGGGTTTCCCATTTTATTTCCTTTTCTTTTTTCTATTTCTTTTGATTTGATTTGAATTTCAAATGCTTTCGATGCCTACACGATTGAATTCAAATTTTCACACCAAAATGCAAATTCAAATGCACCCTAATATATTTGAAATGTTGATTTACAATGTTTGAAATTTTAGGGTGTTACAACTCTACCCCCCTTAAAAGGAATCTCGCCCTCGAGATTCGGACATCCTAAGAGAAGAGATAGGGAAATTCGGCTTTCAGGTCTTCTTCTTTCTCCCAAGTTGCTTCTGCCTCCTAGTGATGTTTCCACTGCACTTTGCACATCCGGGTGACCTTGTTCCTCGTAACTCGTTCTGATGTCTCGAGAATCCGTACCGGTTGTTCTACATATGAGAGATCCTCTTGCACATCTATATCTTCCATGGGTAACTGTTCCTCAGGCACTCTTAAGCACTTCTTCAGTTGCGACACATGAAACACGTCGTGTACATCCGAAAGTTGAGACGGTAGCTCGAGACGATAAGCTACCTCTCCTCTTCTTTCTAGTATCTTGTATGGCCCAATGTAACGAGGTGCTAGCTTTGCCTTCATTTTGAACCGTCTTAGGCCTCTCACTAGCGATACCTTGAGGTAAACAAAATCTCCAACCTCAAAAGTTAGATCACGATGTCGAGCATCTGCATAGCTCTTCTGCCTTGACTGTGTTGTCTTCGGGTTTTTTCGGATCTCTTGCACTTGTCTTTCGGCTTCCCTTAGTATCTTCGGACCAAACACTTGACCTTCTCCTGTCTGATTCCAGAACAAGGGTGTTCTACACTTTCGCCCATACAATGCCTCGAACGGGGACATCTTGAGACTAGCTTGATAACTGTTGTTGTAAGAGAATTCCGCATAAGGCAAATTCTTATCCCAACTCTTACTATTCTTTAAGGCACAGGCACGCAACATATCCTCCAAGATCTGATTTGTCCGTTCTGTCTAACCATCCGTTTGCAGTTGATACGCGGAGCTGAAATTGAGTCGAGTGTCCATTGATTCATGTAACTTTTGCCAGAATCTTGAAGTGAACTGGTTTCCTCGATCAGACACTATCTTCTTCGGGACACCATGCAAGCATACAATCCCTGCCATGTATAGTTCTGCCAACTTTGAGCCATTGTAGTTTTCCTTAACCGGTATGAAATGAGCGACTTTAGTTAAACGGTCCACGATTACCCATATGGAGTCATAGCCCGACTGGGTCCTTGGTAACCCCACAACAAAGTACATGCTTATCTCTTCCCATTTCCATTCGGGTATCTTGAGTGGTTGAAGTAGTCCAGCAGGTCTTTGATGTTCCGCCTTGACCAACTGACACGTGTCACATAGAGCCACATACTCGTCCACATCATGTTTCATGCCAAGCCACCAATATCAATCCTTAAGGTCTTGATACATCTTGGTACTTCCAGGATGAATAGAATAGGATGAATCATGTGCTTCTCTCAATATCAGTTCTCGGATCTCCTTGATATTCAGCACACATATCCTCTTCCCTAACCATAAGGTTTCGTGTTCATCTTCCCTAGAATCTGGGGCTTTACCAATCTTCATCAACTTCTTGAGTTTCTGGATCTTCTTATCTCCCTTTTGGCCTTCTCTAATGTCTCGTTCCAATGTGGAATCCACTTCCATAGTTACCGCATCCGTATTAGATACTATGCATAGGTTTAGTCTTGCAAACTCCTCACATAATTGCGGTTGATGAGCTTGTATAGTCAGACTGTTGCATTGCGGATTCCTACTCAAAGCATCCGCGACCACATTCACCTTTCCATGATGATTGTTGATCCCAACATCAAAATCATTAATTAGCTCGAGCCATCTTCGTTGTCGGAGATTAAGGTCGAGTTGAGTGAAGATGTACTTCCAGCTCTTGTGGTCGGTGTAGATTTCTGTTCTCTTCCCCATCAAGTAGTGTCTCCATAGCTTCAACGCATGAACAACACCTGCTAACTCCAAGTCATGGGTCGGGTAATTCTTTTCATGCTTTTTGTGTTGTCTTGAAGCGTATGCCACTACATGTCCTTCTTGCATCAAAACACATCCCAGTCCTTGTCCGGAAGCATCACAATAGACCGAGAACTCCTTTTGCATATCGGGCATAACCAATACTGGAGCAGTAGTCAACCTCTTCTTTAGTTCGGCGAAACTTGATTCACATTCTGGTGTCCACTTGAATTTAGCTTCCTTTTCGAGTAGCTTGGTTAGCGAACGTGCGATCTTTGAGAATCCCTCCATGAATCATCGATAGTAACCAGCCATTCCCAAGAAACTTCAGATTTCTCCCACATTTTCTGGCATTTCCCACTTGAGAATACCTGCCAGTTTACCTGGATCTACTGCTACTCCTCATTCTGATATGATGTGTCCCAAGAATGATACTTGCTTCAACCAAAACTCGCACTTGCTGAACTTAGTGTACAATTGGGAGAGGGGAGAAGCGCCGACATGTGGGGCTCGACGGCCAGAGAGAGAGGAGAGAGGAGGGGGGCTGGGCTGGCGGGGAGGAATTGGGCCGCGGCTAGATTCGGCCCAAGCGGGGGGTTTCCCATTTTATTTCCTTTTCTTTTTTTTTCTGTTTATTTTGATTTGATTTGAATTTCAAATTCTTTCGAAGTCTACACGATTGAATTCAAATTTTCACACCAAAATGCAAATTCAAATGTACCCTAATATATTTGAAAGGTTGATTTACAAAGTTTGAAATTTTAGGGTGTTACAATCCTCGCGTCCTCCGCCACGGTGGATGCGTTCATTGACTCCGCCCCTCGTCACAGTCTTCGCCTCGGACTTCCCGATCATCGTCCCTCGTCGCAGTCGTCGTCTTCGTGCGCGAAACAACCATCATACTCTCTCTCTCTCTCTTCCATAGCGGTCGTGTGTTAGACCTCCGAATGTGGAGGTAAACTGTAGCGGCCTCGACGGTAGCCGTCTGCATAGAGGTCTCCGATGCTGACGATTTTTGTCTTTCGGGCCTCTATTTTCGCGTACAGGTGCGGATAGAGGCGTTCGTGCGACCCCGTCGGTTCCTGTGAGCGGACTGAGACCGTCTGCAGTGGCACACTGTAAAGCATACTGAATACACTGTTTCGCAGTGTAATTTAAAGTACATACTGTGAAATTAGAAGAAGAATAGTATAGAGTATGTCTTAAAAAGTGCTGGTGCAGATAGCCTGATGGTTCCCAGCTTTACCATCGCCGGCGGCGGAGAAGAGCGTGTTGCTCGAGCTGTAAGGATGTGTTTCGTTTGGAGTCAAAGTGGGATGGAATGGATCCATCCCTGTTCTTAAGGATGGGATGGTCCCGTTTTCTGTTTGTCTAGAGGGATGAGACGATCCCTGTTTCTTGTTTGTTTTGTGGGATGATGTGCGACGGAATGATCATGTCTCCTGTTTGAATGAAAGGATGGGACAGAGACATGTGAGTATGAGTACCTTCGGAAGGCTGCGTGCTTGCCTCCACGGAGGTGGGACGGATCCGTCCCCATGTTTTTGGTGGGATGGTTCCATCCCGCGTTTGGGTGGAATATTCTCTTTTGAGGAATGACTCTGTCCCATGTGTCTCCAAACCAAACAAAAGAAAAGTAGTACCGTCCCGTCCTGTTCCACCATATCCCTCAAACCAAACACACCTACCACCGCAACAACCCGCTGCTGAACAGCTCCGTGAGCAGCAAGCCGCGCCTGGCGACCAGGTTCCTGTCGAACGCGCGCGTTGTCGAAGACCAGCTGGCTAACGTGCAACTACAACCATTTGCCGGCCGCCTCTCCATATATTCTCTCCCAAATGAAACGATTTGGGCCCGGTGATCCGGGGTCCGCTGACCCTGGACCGGTGAATGAAGAGGACAAGACTGAAGAATGAAAGCTGATGTCTTCGGCGACCCAATGCGATGGTGGTTCTAATGTGATATAGTTTTGGGCGTGCTATGTTGGTATAGCGTGTTGTGTTTTTCTGTTGATGGCCGTCAGAACTCTGAAAAACTGCGGTCTGGTAGTGTTGCTATGTCTTTTGACCCCTCTGTGTTGGTGCGCGGCGCCAATATAGGATGTAACGACTCCGATCTCCATTTCGTGTTTCGAAGTGGAAGCGGAAGTGGAATGAGAAAAGTTCCGGTGGAAAAAATGAAACGATTTGATCGTCTTTTATCATGGAATCATGTTCATGTTCTGAGGCCGACCTGCCCTGGTCCCTTTGCGAGGAAGCCTTGTCTTTGTGTCGGCAAAGGCAGTCTCCCGAGTGCCGGTCGAATCAGAAGATGGCCCACGAGACGGCCGCCCACGAGGAAGAGCCGGCCGCCGTACATGGAGACCTTACCGTGTTCTGCCCTCGTCAACGCAGCTTGGGAGATTTGACCCCGTACGAGAGGTTGGGACTGGCTCCTCCGTCTAGACGGGACCTACACGCGAACCCAACATGTCCATGCCCAAAGTTTTTTTTTCCGAAACAGAGTCCATGGCCGAAAGTGGCTTTCACTTCACACTAGCTTTAACCTCTGTTTAAGGTTTCAAGTCTGAACGACGCCGCAGCATACAAACGGCTCCTACCGCCAACAATGGACAGTGCAAGCCTTCTCACCCTCCTCCTCCTCCTCCTCATCCCGGCCAATTTGCTTGCTTCCAACTCGGCAGTGCCGTACAATGACGAGCAACAAGCTCTCCTGACCATCAAGCAGGATTGGCGCAACCCTACCGCACTCCGCTCATGGATGGACCACGGCGGTAGTAATAGTAACCCGTCCGCCTCCGTTTTTTCCAGTCACTGCAAATGGGTCGGGGTTGTCTGCAACGATGAAGGCCAGGTGGCTGCTCTCTCCTTCCAGAACTTCCAAATATCCAAACCAATACCAGAATCTATCTGCAGCCTCAAAAACCTGTCATACATAGACTTCTCATACAACAACCTCACCAGTGAGTTCCCAACAGCGCTCTACAGCTGCTCGGTTCTACAGTATCTCGACCTGTCCAACAATGGATTCACCGGCGCTCTGCCGGCTGACATCGACAAGTTGTCATCGGGGATGGAGCACCTCAACCTGTCGACCAATGGTTTCGTTGGCAGCGTGCCGTCGGCTGTTGCTGGGTTCCCAATCCTCAAGTCCCTTATTCTCCACATTAACAGATTTAACGGGAGCTATCCAGCTGCAGCCATCGGCAACCTCACCGACCTTGAGAGGCTGACGCTGGCAGGCAACCCGTTCGCACCAGGGCCTATACCTCACGATTTCGGCAAGCTCACGAAGCTGCAGATGCTCTGGATGTCGGAGATGAACGTGACCGGTGGCATCCCAAACACACTATCAGCGCTCACTGAGCTGACGGTGCTGGCCGCATCTAAGAATAAGCTTGATGGTGAAGTTCCAGCTTGGGTTTGGAAGCATCAGAAGTTGCAGTACTTGTACCTCTACGAAAACAACTTCACTGGTGGGATCGGACCCAACATCACCGCCATCAACATGCTGGAGCTCGACCTCTCTCTGAACAGGCTCACCGAACCGATACCGGAGACTATCGGTAACATGAAGAACTTGACCTTGTTGTTCCTGTGCTACAACAACATCAGTGGTCCAATTCCAGAAAGCATCGGGCTGCTTCCATACCTCAATGACCTCCGGATATTCAACAACATGCTCTCGGGGGCACTCCCGCCTGAGCTCGGGAAGCACTCACCACTCGGCGCCCTGGATGTGAGCAGCAACTTTCTCACCGGGAAGCTCCCGGACACCCTCTGCTTCAACAAGAAGCTCAACGACCTCGTATTGTTCAACAACAGTTTCTCCGGCGTGTTCCCGACGAGCCTGGGTGAGTGCGAGACACTGAGCAACATCATGGCACACAACAATCGCTTCACTGGGGAGTTCCCGGGGTCGCTTTGGTCGGCGCTCCCCAAGCTGACCACCGTCATGATACAGGACAATGACTTCACTGGTGTTCTACCAGCCGAGGTATCTTCCAACATCTCTCGAATTGAGATCGGGAACAACAGATTCTCTGGCGCCATACCAGCATCTGCAACGGGGTTGCGTGTGTTCAACGCGGAGAACTGCTGGTTCTCCCATGGGCTACCGGCGAACATGAGCAAACTCGGCGACCTCACCGAGCTGTCCCTTGCCGGGAACAATCTTAGTGGCTCCGTACCACCGTCCATAGTAGCTCTGAAGATGCTCACCTCTCTCAACCTCAGCAACAACCTAATATCTGGACCGATCCCTGCTGCGATTGGGCAGCTGCCTGCGCTCAGCGTACTCGATCTGTCAAACAACAGCCTTGTCGGCAACATACCGGTGACTTTTGACAACCTTCATCTGTCCTTCCTGAATCTCTCATACAATCAGCTCACAGGCGTCGTACCAGCCACACTGCAAGTCACGAGTTTTAATGGAAGCTTCCATGGTAACCGTGGCTTGTGCTCTGGACAAGTCGATTCTGGCTTACGCCTCCCGCTGTGTCCCGGCGTCGGTGTTCGTAGTTCTACCACGACAAGAAGGACAATCCTCCTTGCTGTACTGATATCTGGTGTTGCTCTCGTTGGCACGATTTCTGTTGGATGGTTAATCGTCATCAGGAGCAAGAACAAGCAGCAGAATTTTTCGTCATGGAGGATGATACATTTCCGTCCGCTGAATTTCACCGAGTGCGACATACTCAACAAAATCAGCGAGGAGAATGTGATCGGCAGAGGCGGGTCAGGAAAGGTGTACCGCATCCACCTCGGCCGCCACAAGGAAGAAGAACGCGGCAGCGACGAGGCAGCAGCAAGCCACTCCACGGTGGCCGTCAAGAAGATCGGCAACGCCGGGAAGCCGGACGCGAACCTCATCAAGGAGTTCGAGGCAGAGGTGACGTCTCTAGGCAGCCTCCGCCACGGTAACATCATCAATCTGCTCTGCTGCATCTCCGGCGAGGACACGAAGCTGCTCGTCTACGAGTACATGGAGAATGGGAGCCTTGACCGGTGGCTGCACCGGCGCCGGCGCCTCCGCGCCGACGACGCGCTGGGACGACCGCTGGACTGGCCAACGAGGCTGAGCATCGCCATCGACATCGCGCGAGGCCTCAGCTACATGCACCACGATTTCACGCGACCGATCATCCACCGCGACGTCAAGTGCAGCAACATCCTGCTCGACTGCGGGTTCAGGGCCAAGATCGCCGACTTCGGGCTTGCTCGGATCCTCGCCAAGTCCGGCGAGTCGGAGGCGGCGTCGGCCGTCTGCGGAACGTTCGGTTATATCGCTCCAGGTTTTTTTTTTTTTTTACTTTTGCTGCATCTTTCTTTTCTTTCAAACCATGTACAGTACATGTACACAGTCAGACCGTGTGTACTTCTTGTTGCAGAGTACGTGAACATAGCAAAGGTGAGCGACAAGGTGGACGTCTACAGCTTCGGCGTGGTGCTGCTGGAGCTTGCCACCGGGCGGGGGCCACAGGACGGCGGCGCAGAGTCCGGCAGCTGCCTGGCGAAATGGGCGGCGAAGCGGTACAGGGACGGCGACCCGTGCGCCGACTTGGTCGACGGTGAGATACAGGACCCGGCCTGTCTGGACGACATGACGGCCGTGTTCGAGCTCGGGGTGATCTGCACCGGGGAGGATCCGTCGTCCAGGCCACCGATGAGAGAGGTCCTCCACCGGCTCCTCCAGTGTGATCGGAGTTAGGGGTAGGGGATCTCCGGCGATGACGACGACGACGTGTCTGGCGTTGGTTCTTTGGAGTGTATTGGTTGAGATGTCCATTAGGACTAACCGCGCTACGGAAACACAATCCATGACATTGGGCTGAGGATCAGTTAGTAAGCCCATAACGTCTGGGCCGAATGACCTGAGATGAGGTCCCAATTATTGCTGGACCAGGACGTGCTTCTTTTTGTTTGTTCTCTGAAGAATGACTCGTTCTTCAGCTGTGAATTAACCCACAATGGTAAAATCAAAATTTTATGACAATTTAGATCCTATCGTGTTATTTTATATTCTTTTGGTTTCGAAATATTTAAGGCTGGTAGAGAATACTCTCTCCGTTTTTTTATTTTTGAATTAATCAGTAACAAATAAAAAGAAATTGAAACGAAAGGAGCGCATGGAGAGGCGGCCGACAAATCGGTGTAGTTGCACGTTAGCCAGCTCGTCTTCGATAACGCGTTCGACGGTGTTATGAAAGTAAAGTAGAATAGAAAGTAGACAAATGTTTGATAGAATGAATTATGTTGTATTCTCATTAATCATTGTGTTTCTTAATATGCATGTTCAATATATTTGGCGCTTGTTCGGGATGAAACCGCCGCTGTAGTCGCACCTGTACGGAGATGACGCCGGTTACAATGGGGGAAGAAATTGTAACTGTCATCGTGGACCTATGTGAGCCCACCTTGTAACTTGTCGAGCTCCACTGTTCATCAATGTAATTTATTCTTAACACCCCCTTGGATAGTTGATGCCCATTTAATTATGTATATATCATTTATAATATATCTCTATATGTCTCTTTCAAAAATTCTGTCGGTACCCTGTGTACCGGGTACCCACGATACCGCAAGTAAATTTATGGAGTTTCACCTGTCCGAGTTAAGACCTCTGAAGGCTACACATGTCCCACAACACTAGATTCGCCTCCCTCATTCGAGTAGCTCCAGCACTGCCACGTGTAACGCAAGGTCGGACCTAACTCCCTTCATAGGAAAGCTCCAGTCATGCCACGTGTCCAGTGACCCCGGACCTAACCCCCAGTAGAGGTAAGCTTCGGTGCTGCCACGTGTATAGTAGCTCCGGACCTACCTCCCCACAGAGGGAAGCTCAAGAGCTGCCATGTGTCAAGCCTCCGGATCTAAGCATGCAACGGGAAGACTGACGGATCTCCAATGGTGCGGACATTTAAGAGGTCATTAAACATCCGTCACAAGACCTGATTATGTGCCATTAATACCATGTTAATGGCACACGATCAGATGACTGTTAATAGTGGTAACACCGCTATTAAGGTGCATTATCACTCTGTTAATCATACTTAATACATTTAGATCGTGTATTAGGGAATTAAATACCATCGAGGTCACTTGTCGAGTCAGGCAACCTCTGTAACGACCAGCCCTTGGCATATAAAAGGGTTGCGCCGCACGGTAGAAACCAAGACCAATCAATTCCAAGCGAGCCAATGCAACCACACACTCATACACCCCGTGGAGTAGGGTATTACGCTCATGTGGCCCGAACCACGTAAAAATCCCCTGTGTCACTGTCTCGTTCTAATCTTACGCATTCCCAAACCAAATACGAACCTCTGCGGACTACATTTTAGTAGTACTGAGGGAAGTGTCGATCGCACACTTCGACATTTGGCACGCTAGGTAGGAGGGCCTCAGATTTCGAGATGGTGAACTGCACCGCAGGATCGTCCAACGACCACACTGAGCAACTTGTTGGAGTAAATCCCTCCAACATGCAACAGCCAGTTGGTGCTATTGCCCCGACGAGCGTCATTCCACCACCACCCCCACCCGCTCTGGCAAACAACGTCGGACAACAGGATGGTGTCTTCGCGTCGGTCACTACGTCAACGCACAACAACCTTGAGAACACCATCAGCGCGGCGCATACTCTTCTCAAATGTCCTCCAGCGCCTGGAGCTCCTCAAGGCGCGATGGAGCAGTGGCGCGCTGATGTGGAGCATCTGGTTGCAGCCACAACCGACGACATCAGCAACCAAGACACACCCCCTTCGGGGCAGGCACCTTCTCAGCGTAGGACCTTGTTTGGCAGACTTGATCCTCAAGTTTCATAGCACGGGAGACGTGTTGTGTCCTAACAAGTGATGTCGCTGCCCTCCGGGGCACGTCACACCCATACTGCATTGAGGCTCTCGACGCATGATCTTTTGTCAGAGCTCGACCGTCGATATAGGCGACAGGACGATCACGTCCATATCGAGCGCGCTCATGAGAGACGAGAGGCTCGTGAAAACCCTTCTCCTCTAGGAGTAGGGGGCGGCTGTTCAGCCCTGGCTATGCATCTTTGCATGGTTCAATGGCCATAGAAGTTCCAGCCTCATTTGCCGGAGAAGTACAACAGAACTGTCAACCCCGTTGAGTTCCTTGAGATTTACTCCACCGCTATCCTCCCGGCTAGAGGCAATGAGGCTGTGATGGCCAACTACTTCTCGGTGGCTCTAACCGGGACAGCTAGGTCCTGGTTCATGAGTCTCCTGCCTGACTGCATCAACAGTTGGGCGGAGCTATGCCGCCAGTTCACCACCAACTTTGGGAGCTCCTACACCCGACCTGGCATAGAGCTGGATCTGTTCGCCGTACAACAGAAATGGGGAGAGTCGTTGCGATCGTCATACAGCGATTTTCTCATGTACGGAACACAATTCCTTCAATCTCCAATGCTTCTATCATCACCGCATTTCGACAGAGTGTTAGAGATAAGAAGATATTGGAGAAGGTGACAACAAAAGAAGTAAACAACATCACAAAGCTTTTCAGCCTAACCGACAAATATGCTAGAGCTACGGAGGACCGAGGGATGCACTCTAAACCAGCTCTGGAGGCTGGTAAAAACTCCTCCAAGGTTGAAGCCACTGCCCCTGACAGTGGAAAAAAGAAGAAAAAGTACAACGACAAGAAGAAACCATTGGCTGGCACGCCTACTGTCGCTACTGTTGCAGCTCCGGGTGACCGGGGGCCACGCCTCGAAAAACGTCCTCGATCATTGTATGAAGACGGCAGTGGTCCAAAGATGTGGTGTCCAATCAACAAAATTCACACTCACAATCTTGAAGATTGCCGTGAGGTCCAAATCCTTGTTGAACATTTGAACAAGCATCGAGAAGAAGCTCCTTTCTGCTAGCGAGAAGGAAAGAAGAAGGTCGACGAAGCTCCGATTGATCCACCTCAGCCGCCATTAGGACTAGCCGCACTACGGAAACACAATCCATGACATTGGGCTGAGGATCAATTAGTAAGCCCATAACGTTTGCGCCGAACAACCTGAGATGAGGTCCCGATTATTACTGGACCAGGACGTGCTTCTTTTTGTTTGTTGTCTGAAGAATGACTTGTTCTTCTGCTGTGAATTCACCCACAATGGTAAAATCAAATTTTTTTGACAATTTAGATCCTATTGTGTTATTTTATATTCTTTTGGTTTTGAAATATTTAAGGCTGGTGGAGAATACTCTCTCCGTTTTTTTATTCTTGAATTAATCAGTGACAAATAAAAAGTAACTGAAACAAAAGGAGCGCATGGGGAGGCGGCTGACAAATCGGTGTAGTTGCACGTTAGCCAGCTCGTCTTCAATGACACGTTCGATAGTGTTATGAAAGTAAAGTAGAATAGAAAGTATACAAATGTTTGATGGAATGAATTATGTTGTATTCTCATTAATCATTGTGTTTCTTAATATGCATGTTCAATGTACTTGGTGCTTGTTTGGGATGAAACCGCCGCTCTAGTCGCACCTGTTCTTAGATGACGCCGGTTACAAGGGGGGAAGAAATTGTAACTGTCATCGTGGACCTATGTGAGCCCACCTTGTAACTTGTCGGGCTCCACTGTTCATCAATGTAATTTATTCTTGACACCCCCTTGGACAGTTGATGCCCATTTAATTATGTATATATCATTTATAATATATGTCTATATGTCTGTTTTAAAAATTCTGTCGGTACCCTGCGTACCGGGTACCCCACAATACCACAAGTAAATTTATGGAGTTCCACCTGTCTGAGTTAGGACCTCCGAAGGCTACACGTGTCTCGCAACACTAGATTTGCCTCTCTCATTCGGGTAGCTCCAGCACCGCCACGTGTAACGCAAGGCCGGACCTAACTCCCTTCATAGGGAAACTCCAGTCATGCCATGTGTCCAGTGACCTTGGACCTAACCCCCAGTAGAGGTAAGCTTCGGTGCTGCCATGTGTATAGTAGCTCCGGACCTGCCTCCCCACAAATGGAAGCTCCAAAGCTACCACGTGTCAAGCCTCCGGATCTAAGCATGCAACAGGAAGACTGACGGATCTCCAATAGTGCAGACATTTAAGAGGTCATTAAACATCTGTCACAAGATCTGATTACGTGTCATTAATACCATGTTAATGGCACACGATCAGATGATTGTTAATAGTGGTAACACCGCTATTAAGGCGCATTATCATCCTGTTAATCATACTTAATACATGTAGATCGTGTATTAGGGAATTAAATACCATCAGGGCCACTTGTCGGGTCAGGCAACCTCTGTAACGACCAACCCTTGGCATATAAAAGGGTTGCGCCGCATGATAGAAACCAAGCCCAATCAATTCCAAGCGAGCCAATGCAACCACACACTCATACACCTCGTGGAGTAGGGTATTACGCTCATGCGGCCTGAACCACGTAAAAATCCCCTGTGTCACTGTCTTGTTCTAATCTTACGCGTGCCCTAACCAAATACGAACCTCTGCGGACTACATTTTAGTAGTACTGGGGGAAGTGTCGATCGCACACATCGACATTTGGCACGCCAGACAGGAGGGCCTGAGATTTCGAGATGGTGAACTGCGCCGCAGCATCGTCCAATGACCACACTGAGCAACTTGATGGAGGAAATCCCTCCAACATGCAACAGCCAATTGGTGCTATTGTCCCGACGAGCGTCATTCCACCACCACCACCACCTGCTCTATCAAACAACGTCGGACAACGGGATGGTGTCTTCGCGTCGATCACTACATCAACGCACAACAACCTTGAGAACACCATCAGCGCGGTGCGTACTCTTCTCCAACATCCTCCAGCGCCTCGAGCTCCTCAAGGCGCGATGGAGCAGTGGCGCGCTGATGTGGAGCATCTGGTTGCAGCGACAACCGACGCCATCAGCAACCAAGGCACGCCCCATTCACGGCAGACACCTTCTCAGCGTAGGACCTTGTTTGGGAGACTTAATCCTCAAGTTTCATAGCACGGGATACGTGTTGTGTCCTAACAAGTGATG
Source organism: Tuctoria greenei (assembly GCA_036927565.1). Classification (NCBI taxonomy): domain Eukaryota; kingdom Viridiplantae; phylum Streptophyta; class Magnoliopsida; order Poales; family Poaceae; genus Tuctoria; species Tuctoria greenei. The sequence goes on along the minus strand of JAYESD010000007.1, from coordinate 172,615,952 downwards.
TCGCTACCCTCTGGGGCACGTCACACCCATACCGCATCGAGGCTCTCGATGCATGATCTTTGGTCAGAGCTCGACCGTCGATACAGGCAACAGGACGATCGCGTCCATATCGAGCGCGCTCGTGAGAGATGAGAGGCTCGTGAAAACCCTTCTCCTCTGGGAGTAGGGGGCGGCTGTTCAGCCCTGGCTATGCATCTTTGCATGGTTCAATGGCCATAGAAGTTCCGGCCTCATTTGCCGAAGAAGTACGACGGAACTGTCAACCCCGTTGAGTTCCTCGAGATTTACTCCACCGCTATCCTCGCGGCTGGAGGCAATGAGGCTGTGATGGACAACTACTTCTCGGTGGCTCTAACCGGGACAGCTAGGTTCTGGTTCATGAGTCTCTTGCCTAACTCCATCAACAGTTGGGCGGAGCTATGCCGCCAGTTCACCACCAACTTTGGGAGCTCCTACACCCGACCTGGCATAGAGTTGGATCTATTCGCCGTACAACAGAAATGGGGAGAGTCGTTGCGATCGTTCATCCAGTGATTTTCTCATGTACGGAACACAATTCCTTCAATCTCCAATGCTTCTGTCATCATCGCATTTCGACAGGGTGTTAGAGATAAGAAGATGCTGGAGAAGCTGGCAACGAAAGAAGTGAACAACATCACAGAGCTTTTCAGCCTAACCGACGAATGTGCTAGAGCTACGGAGGGTCAAGAGATGCACTCTAAACCAGCTTTGGAGGCTGGTAAAAACTCCTCCAAGGTTGAAGCCACTGCCTCTGGCAGTGGAAAAAAGAATAAAAAGTCCAACGGCAAGAAGAAGCCATTGGCCGGCACGCCTACTGTCGCTACTGCTGCAGCTCCGGGTGATCGGTGGCCACACCTCAAAAAACGTCCTCGATCATTGTCTGAAGACGGCAGCGATCAAAAGATGTGGTGTCCAATCAACAAAACGCACACTCACAGTCTTGAATATTGTCGTGAGGTCCAAAACCTTGTTGAACGTTTGAACAAGCATCGAGAAGAAGCTCCTTTCCGCTAGCGAGAAGGAAAACAGAAGGTCGACGAAGCTTCGGCTGATCCGAAGCTAGGCTTCTAGGACCCCAAGAAGGTCCTGAAAGCTGTGTACAACACCGTCGATGAAGATTATGACATATCCGACAACGAGCATCGAAAGACTCTCCATACGATATATGGAGGGTCCTGGGATATCACCTCCCGCTGCATCCTCAGGACTATGCATTGGGAGATGGCTGCCACAGCTCCCACTGCCAAGGTAGAACCTCATCGGAAGTGGATGGACACTCCCATCACTTTTGATGCTTCAGACTGCCCGAGGGACATGGTCGGAGCTGGTCATGTGCCATTGATGGTTTCTCCTACCATCAATAACGTCCAGCTCTACCATGTCTTGGTGGATGGAGGTGTGGTGCTCAACCTCCTCATCTAGGAAGCGTTCGTGAAGATCCAGCTCCGAGTCTCGGACCTTCGCCCCTCACGTCCCTTCTCTGGAGTAGGTCCAGGAGCTATCTCTACTCTCAGATCAATTACACTCTTAGTGACCTTCGGGACTCGGGACAATAACAGGATCGAGAAATTGATCTTCAACGTAGCGCACATCAGCCTACGCTTCGACGCCATCCTCGGCAGGCCAGCCCTGTACAGTTTTATGGCTGCAGCTCACTACATCTACTTGGTGTTGAAGATGCTGACACCTTCAGGTGTTCTCCGGATCCGCGAGAATCGCACTGTAGGAGTCACCGCACTGAAAGAACTCCGCGCGCTTGCAACAACGCAGGAGGAAGCATATGGCAAGGAGCAAGCTGCTCAGCCTCCGAGCTCTCGCCACCGATGCTCAATCTCTGCACCACGCGTGTAGCCAAGCGGAGACACCGACATTTCCCGTCAAAGTCTTCCAAATCGGTTATGATGCTGCCCAGACCACTCGTATATCGGGAGGTCTCGACAACAAATAGGAACTCACCCTCATCACTTTCCTCCGGGTGAATGTCGACGTGTTTGCATGGCAACCATCATAGATGTGTGGGATCCCTAGGGAGGTGATTGAGCACAGTCTCAAGATATACCCCGACGTACGGCCAGTACATCAGAAGCCTCGGAAGCAATCAGTCGAGCGGCAGAACTTCATCAAACAAGAAATCAAGAAGTTGCTCGATGCTGGTTCCATCCGAGAGGTTCATCAGCCACGATGGCTGGCAAACCCAGTCGTTGTACCCAAGGTTGGTGAGAAACTTTGGATGTGTATCGACTACACCACCTTGAATAAGGCATGTCCAAAAGACCCATTCCCACTACCTAGGATAGACCATATAGTGGACTCCACCTCCGGGTGTGAGCTATTGTGTTTCCTATATGCATATTCGGGATATCATCATATTCAAATGTCTAGGGAAGATGAAGAGCATATTGCCTTCATAACAGTAGATGGGTTGTACTGTTATACCGCCATGCCTTTCGGTCTCAAAAACGCTGCTTCAACTTGTGTGCAAGCCATGCACAAAACATTTGTAGAGCTCATTAGGGACTTGGTGGAGGTATACATTGATGACATCGTCGTGAAGGTGAATAACAAGGAGTCGCTCCTTGGCAACCTGCAAGCCGTCTTCGTCAAGCTGCGTATAACGTGCACTAAGCTAAACCCGGACAAATATGTATTCGGGGTTACCTCCGGGAAGCTCCTTGGATTCTTGGTGACTCACAGAAGAATTGAGGAAAATCCGGCGAAGATCAATGCTATTGAAGATATGCAGCCCCCAGCTCACATCAAGGATGTCCAGAAGCTAACTGGGTGTCTAGCAGCGCTCAGTCGGTTCATCTCGAGACTAGCAGAGCATGTGCTTCCCTTCTTCAAGCTATTGAGGAAGTACGAACCATTCCACTGGTATAAATAAGAAGAAAAGGTGTTTCAATAGCTCAAGCAGCTCCTTACTACACTGCCAATCTTGGTAGCTCCGGAGCCTAGTGAGCCTCTTTTGCTTTACATTTCGGCAACTACAGAGGTTGTCAGCATGGTCCTTGTCGTGGAGAGACCGGAACAATCTTCAGTTCAGGAGTCCAGACCCCTCTAGGAGGGTCCGGAGCTACCTGAAGGCGAGTCTGGGTCCCAGCCCCCAGGCGCAGATCCTCAAGGTGAGCTGCTAGAGGATCAACCTCTCTCAACCGAGAGAGTTCTCACGGCTGAAGAAGAAGTTCCAGACCCCTCCAGGAGGGTCCAAGGAGCTCAAGAAGAAGGTTCGTACCCCTCTGGGAGGGTCCGGGTTGATGAAGAAGAAGCTTCGGGCCCTTCTTGGAAGGTTCGGACCATCCAGCAGCCAGTGTACTTCATCAGCGAAGTACTCCACGACGCCAAGACTCTATACATTGAAGGGCATAAGCTGCTCTATGCAGTTCTTATTGCCTCAAGGAAGCTTCATCACTACTTCCAAGCCCACAAAATATCGGTGGTAACTTCTTATCCACTACGTGCTATATTGCATTACCCAAACTCTACTGGGAATATTGCAAAATGGGCACCAGAGTTGGCAGAATTCAACCTCGAATTCTTGCCTCGGCATGCTATTAAGAGTCAGGCATTGGCTGATTTTGTAGCGGAGTGGACCCCTTCTTCATCAAATCCAGGGGGCCAGAGTGAGTAGACGCTGGAACCCAAGGTCCCGGTCTTCACGGAGCCTCACTAGACTCTCTACTTCGACGGCTCCGTGCATAAGTAGGGGGCCGAAGCTGGAATCCTTCTCCTCGCTTCGACTGGGGAGAAGGTCAAATACATGGTACACCTTTACTTCAAGGCAACCAATAACATGGCGAAGTATGAAGATCTCATTGCGGACTCAAGTTGGCTCTATCCTATGGCGTCAAGCAGCTGCTGGTGAAGGGTGACTCACAACTCATCATCAAACAAGTCAAAGGTGAATGCAGTTGCAACAACCCTAAACTAGCTGCTTATCTCTTGGAAGTCCAGAAGCTGCAGAAGGACTTCGACGTCCTAGACCTCTACCATGTCCAGCGTCTCAACAACGCAGAAGCTGATGAACTCTCGACGAAAGCTTCAACCGGAGCTCAAGCTCCCGATGGAGTCTTTGTCAGGAGGTTGTCAAGACCTACCGCTCAGCCTGCCAAATTGAGTGAAGGGGGTGAAACCAACACTTAGAAGCTGGCGGTCTCGGTGGCCCTGTTACCATGGCGTCCACCAAGGATCGTAGGCGCTGCAGGAAGCTCTGAGTGGTCCCTTTCGAGTGATCAAAGTATCTCGTCCCGAATGCGTTCGCTTGGCAACAGAGGATGGGACTTCGTTTCCCAATCCATGGAATATCGAGCACCTCCGTAAGTTTTATGCTTAGTTTCATGGAGGTGTCTGTGCTTACACATAATGTAAATTATAGAGTCCATAGATAGAGTTGGGTAGGTCCTCAAGGAGAACATCTGGACCCCTCCGGGAGGGTCCGGAGAGTTCGAGCACACTTAACTTTGTCCCTGTACTTTAAGTGTAGCTTACCTACCCTAGGTTAGAACAAGATGAATTGCACGCTTAGCCTGGTCCTGACCCTAAGTGTGTCCTTAACTCCCCTGCAATTCAGACCTATAATGAAAGACATTATTGTGTGAAAACAGACTCCACATGCATTAATTTTGTACATGCTCGTTTCTTTTGTTATTCTTTCTTTATTGACAATAACGAAGTTGTGCAATTCTTTTTTAGATTTAGTTCGAGTTAATCATATGACATACAAGTTATATTGTTGATCATTTTTCGGATCTTAGCATTGTTGGATGATCTACTCGCCTGAACACGAAAGCCAATGACGGGTCCGGAGTGTGCTATCGACTTAGACTGGTCAAGCACCCTAAGTACGCCTCTCTACCCATATTTCGGCAAGTCTCAGTAGGGAAGGTCCGAAAGTCATGCATACCTGAATAGATTACATCGATATACTTTTTATCATATTGAGTTCCTTTGGATCTAAAATTCAGATAATAACAGTAAGTCACAAACAATTATAGACAAGAGGACAAATTTTACTGCTTTTCTTGTCTTTAATGTGCAGGAAAAATGAAAAATCATGGCGATGGTGGTCGATGCCAAAGCTACTAAGCTCCGACAACCCCCAGGAAGCCCGCCATCGACGTTTCATACATTGAAAGTGGACATCATCGGAGCTAACAAGCTCCAACAACTCCCATGGGGACCAGCCGTCAACGTGAAGGGTTAATGGCGATCTAAAAGAAGATGGTGGAGAAATCACCTTGAGAGGATCCGCCGTCGACGTATTATACAATGACAGTGGGCACTGTCAAACCTACCAAGTTCCAACAACCCTGAGTAGGCCGGCCGTCGACATTCTACGCGTTGACAGTGAGCGCCGTCAAATCTACCAAGATCCAACAACCCCCAAGGGGCCCTCCGTTGACGTTTTTAAATGTTGATGGTGGGCACCGTCGGACCTACAAAGCTCCAACAACCCCCAGGGAGCCTACTGTCAACATTCTACTCATTGATAGTGGGCGCTGTCGGACCTACCAAGCTCAGACAACCGTTAGGGGGCCCGCCATCGACGTTCTACACATTGATATTGGGTGTCGTTGGACCTACCAAGCTCCGACCACCCCCAGGGGGCCCGTCGTCGACAATCTTTGCGTTGATGGTGGGCGGTGTTGGACCTACCAAGCTCTGACAACTCCTAGGGGGCCGCTGTCGACGTTCTTAAATGTTGATGGTGGGCGCTGTTGATATTGTGGTCCAAGGCGAGCTGGACCTGACGGAGATTGGAGCAGGCATTGTTTATAGACAACCCCAAAGGAATTGGCTCCATACTAGCCTGGATCTCTCCCACTGGATCGAGCGGATCTTCCAAGACAACAGAGGGTCCCCAAGGTGCAAGCTCCCTCTCCAGAAACTCAACGTCAGCTGAACCAATCAATGGAAGCTCCTTTATCTCCACTTCACTCGAAGTTGATGAGGAAGGTCCCACCGACAGATCTCTGATTGTCTGCTCGGTGGGTCGAGGACCTGTATCCGCCTCCTTTGGGTGCTTCGGCTCAGACATAGACACCTTAGGAGTAATCACCTCTGGGGCTGACGTAGTAGCTTCGTCTAGAGTCCCCTCCACCTCCGGCTCAGGTGCCGGGACTTCAACTACCTCTGGCTCAGGTGCCAGAGCTTCAACTTCTTTCGGCTGAGGTGCCAAAGCTTCAACTACTTCCGGCTCAGGAGCTGGAGCTTCGGTTACCTCTGGTTCAGGTGTCGGAGCTTCTACCGTGTTTGGCTCCGAAGCCAGAACTTCAACCGTCAGCTCAGAAACAGCCGACACTTCTTCACGAGCCTCTCCCTTGTGCTTCGGCGCTACCACGGGAGCTTTTGGCGTCATCACGGTAGCTGGCACCGGAGATGTCATGTCTTCTGCCACCGCTTGGGGTGGCACAGGGGTCGAAGCAAGGGCTTCTGTTTGCACTACCCCCATTGCTGCAGCAGGGGCCGGAGCTTCAGTGTTCTTCTTCGACACCCTGGAAGCAAAAGATCAAAAAATTCAAAACATGGTAAAGCTAAAAATAGCAACTCAAAGTGAGAAGACAATGCTTACCTTGGAAAGCTTCCACTCCAATCGGCGCGAAACTTCTTCTTTGGGCGATCGGAGCCAGAACGCACCGTAGTTGGTGTGGTGGAGGCTCCGGGTTGCTGCCCGGAACTTGCGCAGCCATCGGCGTCGCCTCAAACGAGACCTCCCTTGGTTGGGAAGGACCTCCAAACCTGGAGCCTGTAGTCGGTACTGGGGCCGGAGTCGATTTTCCGGAGCTAGTGCCCCTTGTGGAGGCTGGCTCCAAAGAGGGACTGGCCGCTGAAGCTCTACTTGGCCGGGGAGAAGAGATTGTTGGCGATGGAGTCAACCTGAGAGAGCTCCCATCAGCATGTCTCAACTTTCTCTTCTGGTTGGAATATTCGGCCGACTCCTTGCCCTTGCCCTTGCCCTTGCTGGTGTCGTCAACCTTCTGGCTTGGAGTAGTGGTAACCACCCTTTCCGAAGCTCCGAGAATAGGAATCTCGGCGGTCCTACACCTCTCCACCATGGTGAAGTCGTCCAACTCTGGTATTCCTTTCCGAAGCTCCCTCCTGACCTCAGGAACAATGTTCAGAGGGAGGAAGGCAGCCGGCGGGGCGAAGGCGTCGCAGGTCATGGCTCCGTGTTGAAACTTCTGGAGATGGAGCTTCAAAGCTTCATCATCCAAGTTGGTTTGAAAACTGGCTTCTTTCCGGTTATGATCTATGTCACTGTTGAAGGTCCATGCGGGCCACTCCCTCATCTTTAGTGGAGCCCACCTGTTCACCAGGAAGTTGCCGAAGACCATATGAGGGGTCACTCCACCCTCCACGCATTGTTGGATCCTTGTCAGGACGGGCTTGTACACTTCTGACAACTCCGGAGATGCATTCCAAGCGTCGGTGTTGACGTTTGGAAGGCTTGTAGGTAACTCCAGCCTGTCACAATGATCCACCGCGATGACCACCCAGTCCTTCTTCCAGTTCTCCCACTTCTCGAAGGGGAAAGTCTTCAAGTACTTCAAGGGGTAGTTCTTGTGCTTCACAAAATAGTAGAAGCCGATCAACTTTGTCCCCTTTCTGATAGTGTGGACCGTGAAGAAGGTACAGAAGAGCTCGATGCTTGGCGGCACTCCCACCCACATCTCGCAAAAGTGGACGAAGGTCGCCACTAGCAAGAAGGAGTGGGGGTCGAGGTGATGAAGCTGGAGCCCATAGAAGTCTAGCAGCATGAAGAGGAAACTTGAAAAAGGCGGGATCAGCCCCACCATGGCGAACACTGAGAAGTAGACGATCTCTCCGGCGCGCTCCTTCTTGAAGGGAAGCTTGCCGAAGCGGATCAACTTGTTGAAGGAGTCGCTAGACCATCCCATGTAGGTCCGGACCCTCACAAATTCTTCATTCCTCTTGATCTTGCTACGTGGAAGACCTAACTCCATTGCGGCAAAGATTAGCAAAAGTTGGAAAAGCTAAGCAAAGGTGGAGAGGTTCTGAGCGCAAGTTCGAATAAAGGCGTAAAGATTCCTCAAACCGTGCAGGCTTTCCTTCTTAATTAAGCCTCCTCAACGCTTGAATGGAAACCGCAACAAGATCAAGATCACATTTCAAAAATCTACCTCGTTAATGACAAATGGGCCCAGGTCCACTTTGGTGGAGAAGTCAAAGTTATCACACCAGTTGAACATTTTAATGATGGGAAGTTGGAAGCCCGAGGGCGGCGACCTGACAGGGTGCTCGAAATCAATACAATTTTCGTATTAAAAACGGACGACCTTCAATTATGTGAGATTTGCACGCCCAGATCTCACCTGCCGCATCAAGAGGAGCCACATGGTGATGGTTTAACTGCAGACTGTCGCCCCAACGGCCCATGAAAAGACCATTGAAGCTGCAGTGCGGAAATCGAAGATGGCCCAACCTCTGCTACCCATACGGAATCGTTACCATTCTTGTTTCTTGGCAAGCCTGTGATGAAATCCATCCCTATCCCACCCCATTTCCAAACTGGGATTGGTAACGGCTGGAGTAGTCCACTTGGCTTTTGATGCTCAGCCTTATTCCTCTGACACACATCGCAGTGGGCCACAAACTTTGCTATGTCACCCTTCATGCGGACCCACCAATACTCTTTAAGATCTAAGTACATCTTGGTAGCTCCAGGGTGGATAGAGTATGCAGAGTTATGAGCTTCGTCCATGATGGTGTTCCGGTAGTGGCATTGTGAAGGCACACATAACCGTTTCTTGAACCACAATATTCCATCTCTATCGACTCTGAAATCTGGAGCCTTGTCTTCACTGGTCTGTGCTTTGACCTCCATCAACTTTTCATCTTCTTGTTGAGACTTTTTGATTTGTTCATCAAGAACATGTTGAACACTAAGATTGTATTTGTAGGAGTGAGGTACAACACTTAGGTTCAAATTCAACATCTCATCGCACAACTGCGGTACTTGCGTCACCAAGTGGTGGCAATAGGTCTTTCTGCTAAGAGCATCATCTACCATGTTTGCTTTACCCGGATGATAATGGATTTCCAAATCATAATCCTTGATTAGCTCTAACCATCTTCGTTGCCTCAAATTGAGTTCCAACTGGGTAAAGATATACTTGAGACTTTTGTGATCTGTGTAAATCTCACATTTGTTCTCGATCAGATAGTGCCTCCAAATATTCAGAGCGTGCACGACTGCACCCAATTCCAAGTCATGTGTCGGATAGTTCTGCTCGTGTGGCCTTAGCTGGCAAGAGGCATAAGCTACCACTCGACCTTCTTGCATTAGAACACACCTGATACCTCATCTTGAAGCATCACAATAAATGATGAAATTCTTATGAATATCTGGCAGGACTAGTACTGGTGCTGTGGTTAGCCTTTTCTTCAACTCCTGAAAACTCAGCTCACATGCTTCGGTCCACACAAACTTCTTGTCCTTCTTGAGAAATTCTGTCATTGGTCGGGCAAGTTTAGAGAATCCTTCAATGAACCTCTGATAATAGCCGGCCAAACCCAAAAAACTACGAATCTATAAAACTGATGTTCGTTGCTCCCAAGATGATACATTTTGAACCTTCTTTGGATCAACTGCAACTCCTTCAGCTGTCAGAACATGTCTAAGGAAGCTGACCTTTTGCAACCAAAACTCACATTTGCTAAACTTGGCATATAGTTGATGACTTCGAAGTTGTTCCAGAACAATTCGCAGATGTTGTGCATGTTCTTCCTCACTCCGAGAATATATCAGAATGTCTTCAATGAATACAACAACAAACTTGTCTAACTCTTGCATGAACACCCGATTCATTAAAGTCATGAATTAGACAGGAGCATTAGTTAACCCAAATGACATCACTGTGTACTCGAATTGTCCATAGCGAGTCACAAATGCTGTCTTAGGTATGTCCTCAGGCCTGATCCTGACTTGATTATACCCAGATCTCAAGTCAATCTTCGAGAAGAACTTGGCTCCCTTCAACTATTCAAAAAGATCATCAATCCGAGGTAGAGGATACTTGTTCTTAATAGTTATCGCATTAAGAGCTCGACAGTCCGTACATAACCTCTTGCTTTTATCCTTCTTCTCCACAAATAGAACTGGTGCACCCCATGGTGATGCACTAGGTCTAATGTATCCCTTCTATTGCAACTCATCTAATTGCTTCTTTAACTCTGCTAGTTCTGGGGCTGCCACATTGTAAGGCCTCTTGGCGATCAGAGCAGTTCTAAGAACTAGCTCAATGGAGAACACTTCTTCTCTTTTTGGTGGCATGGCTGGCAATTCTTCTGGGAACACATCAACGTACTCTCTGATTACCAGTATTCTTGAAATGTTGCAGCCTTCAAGTGATTTATCATTGGTTCCGATAAGCTAGACTGAACATGACAGGTGACAGTCTTCCCTTCATGGTTGGTCACGGTCACCATCCTTTCTGCACAAGCTATACTTCCTTTGCACTTGGCCAACTACTCCATGCCAAGGATCACATCTATTCCATGAGAGTCCAGCACTACTAGATTAACCAAGAATACTACCCCACTTAGGTTCAAAGGGATGTTGTTAACTCCTAAGTGGCAGTGTATATAAGCTCCTGATGATTTGGTTATTAAAGGCCTCTTAAGGGCCACAACTAATATATCATGTGCCTCTATGAATTGTGATGATATGAAAGAGTGTGATGCACCAGAATCAAATAGCACTGAAGCTAAGACTGACTGAACCAAAAAATCACCAAGTAACACTCTTGGTGCTGCATCTGCTTCCTCAGTGTAGACATGGTTAACCGTGGCTTTTCCAAAGGATTGCTGCATCCTGGAAGGTGCTCCACAGCTAACTCCAGCTGGCTGCCTCGGTCCATTAACTGAGTTGGAGTAGACTAAGGGAGCTGGTTGGTTCTTGTAAGGGCAGTTCACAGTAATGTGACCAGGCTCACGACACTTAAAGCAAATCCTCTAGTCACCCATCCAACTAACTCCAAGCTGTTGTGGGTTGAAGGAGCCCTGGGGCTTAGCAGGTTGCACTGGTTGTCTAAACGTCTGGGTTGGTGCCCTGTAGGGCATTCCAGTCTGGGTCATCTGATCTGAGTATACTGGCTGTTGCTGCTTCAGTACGAAGTAGGAAAACTTGCATTCTCTACCGTCCGCTGCGTCAACCTCCTGGTCTTGCGGCTGCTCCGGGTTCTCCACCGGCACTTGCTCTGAACGGAACACGCGCACACACAATTCATACAAGCAAAGCAAACATCATACCAAAAAGAATTTTATTAAATAGATTATGATTTTATATGCATTTTAGAAGAAGAATCGGATTAATCGGAGGTAGTATAAGTGATATATGGATTTTATAATGTGTTGACTGCATAAATTCCGAAAATAAATCAATAAGTTATGGACCAGTGGGCTATTGCTCCCGTGGTGACCTGATCGCATGGCATGTTAAGTGGTTGATTAGGCTGCACTAAGCTTGGTGGGCCAAGGCTCTAATTAAGTATCATTTGATTAGCTCGTTGGTTGGCCCAACAGAAACATACGCACTTTCTTCTACCTCCGTCTCTCTCTCTATGATTGCCATGGGAACCTCTGGAACCTCAAATCAAATGGGGAAAAATGAGGAGAGCGGTCAGGGAGTAGAGAAATACGAAGCAGGAATCACGCCTCAGTCGCCTGCAGCAGCAATTTGGGGAGAGATGAAGAGAAACAACGAGTGCTCTGGACAGAGACGCCATGAATCCGGGTGGTCGCTGCTAGCTTAGAGAAAAAGGGGGGAAACGGCCAAGTGAGGGGCTTCGGAGGTAGCTGGGGCGACAGCGGCTCACCTTGATGTCGGCTCGGGTGAGGAAGGTTGCTCGGAGGAGATCGACGGTGACCTCGTATGCGTCCAGCTGTGCTGCACGGCTGCGCTCGCGAGAGGAAGAGGAGTGTTGGGTTTTTCCGGTTGGTTTGAGTGAGTGAAGACTGGAGATAAGGACGGTGTATTTTTATATGGCCAGAGGGAGATTGTAGGTGCTCGGTAGGTGAAAACAGTAACTTTACCGGAGACTGGGAACGGAGAACACTGATCGACGTTTTGCGTGCGTGTGCAGTTGTGCTGGTCAATCGGCAACGAAATCACCGCTGGTGTGCACGCCGAATGGTCGGAGCAGTGCGTCAACTAGCGAGTGGCACGATTCGGCTGACGGGATGATACGGCTGTGGTTCGCAGGGCACGAACTATGAGGATATTAAGAGAAGAACGCCAAGGGTTGCTGTTGCAAGTGGACGGTCTGCTAATCATCTATTTAATTGATCTTGTTTTATTTTTATAATATTTTTTTAATATATTCTTATTTAGTCGCTTGATTATTTTATAAACTCGATTTATCAATTTATGAAAGAAGGCATGTTACAGTCCTCCAACACCCAGAGCTCCTCCGGCGGCCATGGAACAATGGTGCGTCGATGTTGAGCACTTAGTTGCAGCTGCAGCTAATACCTTCAACGTTTAAGGTCTGCCCCACACTAGGCAGGCACCTATTTGGAATAGGGTCTTGTCTGGTAGACTTGGTCCTCAGGCATCGTAGCACAAGAGACATGCGCCCTACCAACAAGTGACGTCATTGCCCTCCAGGGATGATGTGACACTCGGTTCCGAAAATGAACTAAGTGAACGCATATGTGTGCCCAGGACGTTCAACACACATACACGAGTGCATCATAAAAGAGTATACAGAAAATTACCATAGAACAAGATTAATTAACAAAATTTTATTACACAAACCATATTATCCTCGAATATAAGTTCTAATGAATACTAATAACAATTTCAACTAATGCAGCGGAAATAAACTAAATAAGCAAACTAAACAGCTAGGCAGCATAAGCGATAGGGTAGTGCAGCTCCAAGCAACACCACAAGCAAAGCTGACGGTAGACACGGCATTGAACTCCGCATTATCACCATTAAACTCTCAATCCTGACCTTCAGCTGTTTGGGGGGAGGATTGCAAGGATGAGTACATGTCGTACTCAGCAAGTGTGGAAAGTATGACATGTAGCTGATACAAATGACGAACATAATAATGGCTAAGTGCTGAAAAGTACATTAAAACATTTGAAAAGCAATATATTATATGTATGTGATATAAACCCATCATAAGCCATGTAGTTATCATAATACCAGTCCATATTTCATGTCCATCATCATATACTAATATCCATATTCGATACCAGAATTTAATTCATAACCATCCATAACCATAATACCAACCATAACCATCCCAAATTCCCAATATTCCCCTAATCATGTGAGGGTCCAGGTTGCTCATAACCGGGAGCACGGCTATCATGATAGTTTTAGACACACTCTGCAGAGGTTGTACCACTTTACCCACGTGTTTATGATTTCATCACCTTTCGATGACTATAGAATCTCAATTATGTCATCTCACACTTCCGTAGGTGTGTGGCCAAGAGATCACAAAATAGCCTTTACAAAGGGATTACTAGCCTATTTAGACCCCACTGAGGTTTCACCGGTGGCGATGCCTCCAACTGAGCACATCTTCAACCAAGGGCCCCCTCTTGAGCCATTCGGATCCCAGGGTAGTCCCACCAATCATCAACAAACCCAATCCGACTACCCCTTCCCTGAGCATCCTTAATGGTCCAAATAGCACTGACAAAGCCCTAATTAATCAACTATGCCGCACCCATACTTGGCCTCGTGGTGGCACAGTAAATCTTGGATGGTCGCTCCATGAACCGGTCCTTAGATCTAAAGCAAGAAAAACCACCATAACATCCAACCCATCCACATACCAAGCTTGCGTAGATCACCCATTACCATCTCATATTAACCAGTTCATGTTAACCATAATCTCATCTATGCATAGTTAAATTGAGTGGTATAGTTGTTTTCCCACCCCAGTTGATTAAGCAAAGCAAAAGGTAAAAATCTCATCTCGACTCTCTACCATATATTCCAGGTCACAAGAGTGGTTAAATAAAACTAGTAAATTTCCTACCATAGGATTCCCATCAAATTGACACAAGCATGCAGTTTTGCAAACAAAACGTTCATTTCAAAACAAGATCAATATGCTTCAAGGACACTTGCCTTGCTCTTGGGATTGATTCGAGTCAAAGCCTTCAAAATCTTGGTGCTAGAGATCCTCCGCGACACTCTCTAGCGCAAATCCGTCTAATCCACACAATAAACATACAAGACAAGAAACACAATCAAAGAGTGCACATATATTACTCAATATGACATGACATGCACGATTAATGCAAATGCAAGGTACAACTTGTTAATAGATTGCTTTCAATGATCACTAACTAGGTTTAATAGATTTTAACAAGTTTATACAGGTTTAGATGTGATTAGATCTAATTTTAGAATTAATTCAACACAATTTAGTCAGCAAAATCAGACTAGTCTGCAGAAGGTCGGACTAGTCCGCACTTCGCAGAACTAGCGAACTAGGGTCTTCTAGATCAACGTGAATTTGGATATTTGGGGTTGAATTCACATAAGGAAAAGAGAATAGAAGGTATACAAGGTGTTTATAACTCCAAAGAATCAAGAAACTTGGAGGTAGCACTTGGATCTTGATGATCTAGGGTTGGTGATGAACTTGATTGTGGATTGTTGATGAAGAACTCGAAGTTGATGGAGATCTTGATCCTCTTTTGTTTTCTCCTCCTCTTCTTCTTGCTTGGGATCTCCTCCTCCCTCCTTGATGGTGGCTCTCCAAGAAGTAGGGTTTGGGTGGGGTGGAAAAGTGGCAAATAGATTTCAAGCCAAGGGGTGGGGTTGTTTATATAGAGGTGGAGGCTAGCGTTAGATGGATTTCGAGTTTGAGATGAGTAGAGGCCGGTTTAGAGTCCCACATGAGCTCTAAAAGAGTTAGGAACGACGTCCCTAGGCCCACTTAACGTGAAACCCAAGAAACAAGTCATAAAACAAAAGATCAACTCGGAGTCGCGAAATATCGTACAAGTCCGAAAAGGACTGGACTAGTCCGAAGTTAGTCAGAAAGAAATCGGACAAGTCTGGCCAAAAATCGGACAAGTCTGACTTTAGTTAGAGAGGAAATCGGACAAGTCCGCTGGAACACCGGACTAGTCCGGACAAGTCCAGGGACTTAGCAAATTTTCAGGGATTCTTGGAACACCGGACTAGTCTGCACAAAATCGGACAAGTCCGAAAGTGTCCAGAGGCAAAATCGGACTAGTCCGCAGCAAAAACGGACAAGTCTGTTTGACGTTAGAGAGAAATCGGACTAATCCTTACCAAAATCAGCCTAGTTCGCACTTTTAAGCATTTTAAGTGCGGTTTTGTTCCAAATATTTTTTAAACTTATTCCTCTTTATGTGGATTAATGTTAAACATGTATATGAATGTATATAGGGCATGATGCATGAAATTGAGGGTGTTACAAATCATCGTACCCACACGACATCAATGCTTCTACTCAGGACCTTCGGTCGGAGCTCGACCGATGTTACATGAGGCAGGACGACCGCGTTCACATCGAGCGCTCTCGCGAGAGGCGAGCTGCTCGTGAAAACCCTTCTCCTTTGGGAGTGGGGGGGGGGGGGGGGGGGCTGTTCGGACCTGGCCATGCATCTTTGCATGGTCGAATGGTCACCCAAGTTTCGACCTCATCTGCCAGAGAAGTACGATGGGACAGTCAACCCCGTCAAATTTCTTCAAATCTACTCCAGTGCCATCCTCGCGGCTAGAGGCAATGAGGATGTGATTTCTAACTACTTACCCGTGGCTCTAATCGGTACAACAAGGTCCTAGTTCATGAGTCCCCCTCCTGACTCCATCTATAGTTGGTGGGGGACTTTGCTGCCAGTTCACTGTCAACATTAGAAGCTCCTACACCCTACGTGGCACAAAGTTGGACATGTTCACCGTGCAACAGAAGCCAGGAGAGTCGTTGTGATCATTTATCCAACGGTTTTCTCAGGTACGGAACACCATTCCTCCATTCTCAAATGTTTCTGTCGTCGTTGCATTTCGACAGTGGGTTCAAGATAAGAAGATGTTGGAGAAGTTGGCAACTAAAGATGTCAGCGGTGTCATGAAACTCTTCAGCTTGGCACACAAATGCGCCAGAGCTGTGGAGGGTCGTGAGATGCACTCCAAGCCAGCTGCGGGGGCTGGTAAACCCTCCTCCAAAGCTGAAGCTACTGCCTCAGGCAGTGGAAAAAAAGAAGAAGAAGTCCAATGACAAGAAGAAGTCGATGGTCGGCGCACCTACTGCTGCTGCTGCAGCAGCTCCTGGTGGCCGGGGGCCACGCCCAGAAAAACGACCACGACCATCGTCTGAGGACGGCGACGGCGAGAAGATGTGGTGTCCAATCCATAAAATAAACACCCACGATCTTGAAGACTGTCTCGAGGTCAAAGTGGCTTATTGAACGCAACAACAAGCGCCAAGAAGAAACCCCTTTCCTCCAACAAGAAGGGAAACAGAAAGTCGGTGAAGCTCCGTCTAATCAGGAGCTAGGCTTCCAGGATGCCAAGAAGTCCCTAAAGGCCGTCTACAACACCGTCGATAATGACTCAGATATCTCTGACAACGAGCGTCGGAAGACTCGCCATATGATATATGGAGGGTCTTGGGACATTACCTCTTGGCGTATCCTCAAGACAATGCGTCGGGAGATGGTTGCCGCAGCTCCCACCGCCAAGGTAGAACCTCATCGGAAGTGGATGGATACTACCAGCACCTTTGATGCTTCGGATTGCCTGAAGAACATGATCAGAGCTGGTCAGTTGCCTTTGATGGTCTCTCCTACTATCAACAACATCCAGCGCTATCATGTCCTGGTAGATGGAGGTGCGACGCTCAACCTTCTCAGCTACACAGCTTTTGTTAAGCTCCAACTCAGCTTATCAGACCTTAGGCCCTCACGTCCTTTCTCCGCAGTAGGTCTGGGAGCTATCACTCATCTCGTATTAGTTACACTCCCAGTGACCTTTGGGACTCAGGATAACTATAGGTCCGAAAAAGATGGTGTTTGATGTGGCACACATCAGCCTTCCCTTCAACACCTTCCTAGGCAGGCCAACCTTGTATAGGTTCATAGTCGTAGTCCATTACGACTATCTAGTGTTGAAGATGCCAACTCCTTCAGGCTTCCTCCTGATCCGTGAGGATCGCACTGCTGGAGTCACTGCGCTGGAAGAACTTCATGCACTCGCAATGGCGCAAGAAGAAGACTCTGGCAAGGAGCGACCAACTCAACCACCTTTGAGCTTGCGTCAGCGTGGCTCAACCTCTGCACTTCGTGTGCAACCAAGCGCCGACACCGACATCCCCGTCAAAGTCGTCAAAATTGGTTCCGATGCTTCCTAGACCACTCGTATATCGGAAGGTATGGACGAAAAATAGGAACTCGCGCTCGTCACTTTCCTTCGGGCGAATGTCGACGTGTCTGCATGGCAACCGTCACAAATGTCTAGGATCCCTAGGGAGGTGATCAAGCACAGTGTGAAGATATACCTCGATGCACGGCCAGTTCATCATAAGCCCCAGAAGCAATCTGTCGATCGACAGAACTTCATGAGACAAGAAATCAAGAAGCTTCTCGATGCAGGTTTCATTCGGAAGGTTCACCATCCTCGGTGGCTAGCAAACCCAGTCGTTGTACCAAAGGCCGGCGGGAAGCTTCAGATGTTCATCGACTACACCACCTTGAATAAGGCATGCCCAAAAGACCCATTTCCACTTCCTAAAATAGATCAGATAGTGGATTATACCTTCGGGTGTGAGTTACTGTGTTTACTAGATGCATACTCTGGATGTAATCAGATTCAGATGTCTAGGGAAGATGAAGAGCATATTGCCTTCATTACAATAGATGGGTTATACTATTACACTGCCATGCCTTTCGATCTCAAAAATGTTGCTTCAACCTTTGTGCGAGCATGCAC
This sequence comes from Tuctoria greenei, assembly GCA_036927565.1. Lineage (NCBI taxonomy): Eukaryota > Viridiplantae > Streptophyta > Magnoliopsida > Poales > Poaceae > Tuctoria > Tuctoria greenei. The sequence goes on along the minus strand of JAYESD010000007.1, from coordinate 172,597,981 downwards.
AAAACGTTTGGAGAGCTCATCAGGGACTTGGTGGAGGTCTATATTAATGACATCGTCGTTAAAGTTAAGAACAAGGAATCACTCCTTGATAATCTGCAAGCTATTTTCGACAAGCTGCGCTTGATGCGTACCAAGCTCAACCCGGACAAGTGCATCTTCGGGGTCAGCTCCGGAAAGCTCCTTGGTTTCTTGGTGACTCACCGAGGAATTGAGGCAAATCCAATGAAGATCAAGGTCATTGAAGAGATGCGGCTACCAGCCCACGTCAAGGACGTCCAGAAGCTAACTGGGTGTCTAGCTGCACTCAGCCGGTTCATTTCAAGACTGGCAGATCAAGTGCTTTCCTTTTTCAAGCTATTGAGGAAGTTCGGGCCATTTCATTGGTCCGAAGAAGCAAAGAAGGTGTTCCAAGAGCTCAAGCAGCTCCTCACCACACTACCAGTTTTTGTAGCTCCGGAGTCTGGTGATCCTCTTCTGCTTTACATTTCGTCAACTACAAAAGTTGCCATCATGGTCTTGGTCGCGGAGAGACCGAAGCCATCTTCATCTCAGGAGCTTAGACCCCTCCGGGAGGGTCCGAAGCTACCTGAAGGCGAGTTTGAGTCCTAGCCCCCAGGCACAGACCCTAAAGGCAAGACACCTGTAGATCAACCTCTCTCAACTGAGGGAGTTTCTAATGTTCAAGAAGAAGATTTGGACCCCTCTACGAGGGTCCGGGTTGCTCAAAAAGAAGATTCGGACCCCTCCAGGAGGGTCCGAGTTGATGGAGAAGAAGCTTCGGGCCCCTCCAAGAGGGTCCGAACCATCCAATAGCCATTGTACTTCATCAGTGAAGTGCTCTACGACACCAAGACTCGATACATTGAGGTGCATAAGCTATTATATGCAGTCCTTATTACCTCAAGAAAGCTACATCACTACTTCCAGACCCACAAGATATCAGTGGTAACCTCCTACCCACTGTGTGCTATATTGCATAATCAAAATTCTACTGGAAATAACACCAAGTGGGCTATGGAGCTAGCAGAATTCAATCTTGAATTCCTGCCTTGACATGCTATCAAGAGTTAGGCGCTGGATGAGTTTGTGGCAAAGTGGACTCCTTCTTCATCAATTATAGGGGGCTCAGTAAGCAGAAGCCGGATCCTGAGGTCCGAGTCTTCACTGAGCCTCACTGGACACTCTACTTTGATGGCTCCATGCAGAAGCAGGGGGCCAGAGCTGGAATCCTTCTCCTTGCTCCGACCGGGGGGAAGGTCAAGTATATGGTACACCTTGACTTGGCAACCAACAACATGGCGGAGTACGAAGCTCTCATCTACGGACTCAAGATGGCGCTATCATATGGCGTCAGGAAGCTACTGGTGAAGGGTGACTCGCAACTCTTTATCAAGCAAGTAAAAGGTGAATGCAGTTGCAACAATCCCCAACTCGCTGCTTATTTACCTGAAGTCCAGAAGCTGCAGAAGGACTTCCACATCCTGGATCTCTGTCATGTCCAACGTCTCAACAATGTTGAAGCTGATGACCTCTCGACGAAGGCTTGAACAGGAGCTCAAGCTCCAGATGGAGGTTTTGTCAGAAGATTGTCAGGACCTACCGCTCAGCCCGTCAAACTGAGTGATGGGGGCGAGACCAGCACCTCAAAGCTGGTGGTCCCAGTGGCCCTGTTACCATGGCACCCAGCAAGGATCGTAGGCACTGCAGGAAGCTCCGAGCATCCCAGCGCGCAAGATCCAAAAGCTCAAGTTAGCTCTGATGCATGGATCTCGAAAATCCGGGGTGACAATATCCTTCCTGAAGATGATGCTTCCGCTGATCGAATTGTCAGATTGGCTAAAAGATACACGTTGGTAGAAGGGGATCTCTAATGATGTGGTGCCAACGGCGTTCTAATGCGGTACATTTCTCGGGAAGAAGGTTGAGGGATCTCACGGAGATCCATGGAGGCGAGTGCGGGAACCACGCGTCTTCTCACACGTTGGTCAGTAAAGCTTTGCAGCATGGTTTTTACTGGCCTACAAGACTCCAGGATGCAGTCGAGTTGGTAAATAAGTGTGAAGTGTGCCAGTTCCACGCGAAGTGGATTCACACACCGGCTCAGTCACTGCAAATGATACCTCCCATGTGGCCATTCGTTGTGTGGGGAATGGACATTTTGGGACCTTTCTCAAAAGTCATCGGAGGTTACAGGTTCATGTACGTCGCCATCGACAAGTTCACCAAGTTGCCGGAAGCTACCCAGCTGTGATAATCAACAAGCAATCTGCGATCAAGTTCTTGAAGTCCATCATCTGCATATTTGGAGTTCTGAACAGATTCATCACCAACAATGAAAACCAATTCACAAGTGCAACCTTTCAAGAGTACTGTAAAGATCTCAGCACAAGTAAGCTACGCATTAGTAGCTCACATGGCAAGCAATAGACAAGATGAGAGAGCAAATGCAGAGATAATCAAGGGACTCAAGACACGCATATACGAGTGCCTGAAAAAACATGGCGCCAACTGGATTGAAGAACTTTCGACTGTGTTGTGGGCAAGAAGGACAACACCTAGCCGAGCAACTGGAGAGACACCTTTCTTCTTGGTGTACGGAGCTGAAGTAGTCCTTCATCCGGAGATCACTATGGGGTCTCTCTGAGTCCAGACCTTCGACGAAGCTACGCAGGACAAGCTCCGACATGAAGACCTAGACCTCGTCGATGAGGCAAGGTGCCAAGCAGCTGTTCAGAATGCACAATACCGCCAGGCACTCTGGCGCTATCATCAAAGGTTCGTGTGTAACCGGCAGCTAGAAGAAGGCGATCTGGTACTGCAAAGAATATTGACTCAAGAAGGGATGAACAAACTCTCCCCAGGCTGGGAAGGTCCCTTCCAGGTTATCAAAGTTTCCCGCCCTGGATGCGTTCGCTTGGCGACAGAGGATGGGACTTCGCTTCCCAATCCATGGAATATCGAGCGCCTCTGTAAGTTTTATGCTTAGCTATACGGAGATGAGTCTGATTGTATAAATTGTATCTCTTGTAGTCTATGGACAGAGTCGAGAAGGGTCCTAGCGCACTTAACTTGGTCCTGTACTTTAGGTGTTTCTTTACCCTCCCTGAGTTATATCAAGATGAATAGCACACTTAACTTGGTCATTGTATTTTAAGTGTGTCCTTGTCTTCACTTGTAATTCAGACCTTAATGAGAAACATTTTATATGAACAGACTCTATGTGCATTTCATTTGTACAAGCTCATTACTTTTTCACATTCTTGTCTATAACAATGTTGTGCAATCCCTTTGAAATTTAGTACAGGCTATTCATGTGATATATAAGTTGTATTGTGCAACACCCCAAATTTGAACATATGCAAATTTGAATTATAAATAATTTAAACATTTAAAATTTAAGCAAGAAAGAAATTAAATCAAAAGAATGTAAGGAATAGTGTATTGATTTCTTATGAGTGCATGCATGTTTGTGTTTTTGAATTAAAAAATATTAATTGAGAAAATATGTTAACATTTTGTTTGAAGTTCAAAAACTAAAATTTGAATTTAAAAGTGAATTTTGAAATTGGAAAATGTTTTTTGTAAACCAACCTCCTCTGGGCCCAAATCCACATTCTCTCCTCTTTCGGCCCACAACTTTTCCCAGTCAAACCGAAGCCCACCTACCCGACCGGCCCATCCACACTCCATTGCTCACTTTGTCTCTTGCGCCCCGCCACTGGTCGTTGGGTCCCACCTGTCAGTGCCATTCTTTTCTCTCCCCCGCCGGCTCACTCGCGTGTGTGCCTTGGATTCCTTCGCCCCTTCCTTTTTCTCTGCGCAACGGGCCCGCTAGTCAGCGCCTGTCCTCTTCCTCCTCCGCTCCTTTCCCCTGCGCGGAGTCACGCGATCTGCGTGACCGCGATGTTGTGGGCACGGACGCCAAAAATCCCCGTGCGGACTCCAAAACCTCTGAAATCCGGCCCCTAGCTTCTTGCTCCGCACGAAATTACCCCCTATAAAGCTTCCTCCAGTCAAACCCTAGTCGCTCCCCTTCGTTCTCGCCAAACTGCGCCGTCGGCTCCATTTCCCTGTAGCGTTGCCGCTTCGCGTGTCGCCTCCTTGCTAATCGGACACGCTAGCATGTAGGAAACCTTCTCCGGAGCACGCGCGAGCCTCCCCGTCCCTCTCCGTTGCGGATCAACACCAAAATCATGGTTTCCACCGAGCTCCGGTAAGCCACCCCGTCGTCACCGTCGTTCCCGCCTTCTCTCTTGATGTTCCCTCGCGCTAATACCTCTATCACGCTCTCCATGCTCTAGAAGACCGCTAGGGCATGATAGCGCCGAAGAAACGCCTTGGAGACGCCATCTCGCCGAAGGCCGACGAGGTACGGCCGCCTCTCTTCGTCATCCCGCCATTGTCCACCGTTTTTCCTCGTTACGATTGTTTGAGTGGGTTAACCGTGTCTCAGATTAGGTCCCGAGCGAGGATATGATGAAGATCCATTGCCAAGACCCTGCTGTGGCGACCACCGGTGAGATCCGCCATCCTTCACCATCGCGAGCCCTCTGCGTGTCTCCCTGGACCGCGAAACCACTGTGGGTGAGCTCCCTCTGTCCCCTCCTTCAATTTCGTTAGCTGACGACTAGTCTAGGCTCTCTTCTCCGCGGAATAGCTTGCGCCGATGTGCTCGATGTGCTGCCCATGGCGCGTCGCCGTGTTGCAGTCGCCGCCGGTGACCGCGTTTGGCGTGGGCGAGTCCAACCGTGTGATCTCAGTTAGGCGGCTGCGATTAGATGGAAACGTACCCTTTCGTTTTATTTAAATCTGCATCATTCATTATAAATCCTAAGTCTCTAGTTAGGCCATGTCGTTCACCTAATCTTGGCCACTAGATTTGGATCCAACAAATCTGAGTTGAGAATAAGGATACCCCTTCAGTGATTTACTCTCATGCATCTATTTTAGATCCGACGACTCTCATTATATTAAAATGTACCCCTTCGTCTAATAGCAGCCATCCCCCTGGAACCTTTTAGATATTTGCTAACGGACCCCTGGTTTTATGAAATTGCCCCTGGACCGTTTGATAATTATGTTTAACTTATAAAACGACACCCAGGCCCTGTAGTTTATTGTTTTAGCCTATTTAATCATGACAGTGTGCTGCTTTTAGCTGGTTGACCCCGTAGAACTGTTAGAATAACATACTAGCCCTTGCTGTAATGTTTATTTCACGATAAAGCCCTTGATTAAATCCGAAATTACATAAATACCATGAGAGCATGTTGTTTTAGCATATAGGACCCTGTTGTTCTTGCATTTAAACACCTAGTACTTGCTAGTTTTGCATGTTAACCTCAATAGCTCATTGCTTTTGCACTGTTAGCACATGCACTAGCGTGTTTTCCACATAGAAGCCACTATATAGATATGATTTCATGTAAACACTCTTGCTTCATGATGTATGTTCATAATAAACTATTTTTGTATGTAAGTTATGCATAGCTTATAATTAATTAATAGGTGCATAATTAAAATGCGTAGGAATTACTTATGTGCTCTTGTAGTACTTGTAGTTACATGAAATACACTCCTCAATATTGGCTAAAGAATATTAATACTGAGATGAAATAAAATGTATCATTGCATGTGATCATGATTCTTGAAGTAGAAAAATGCTTAGGAGCATACTTTTGAATGATGTATGATCTAGACTTAATCTATCATTGCATGCCTGATAAATATGTTCTTGCATCTGTAAATGATTTACAACCTAGGTTTAACCTATCATTGCATGCATGATAACGTAAATGTGTAATATCTTGTTAAAACCAATGAATTTCCATAGAAGCATGTTTTGTTAACTTCATCATTATTTAATTATGCAAGTTAAGCTATAGAACATTGTTATAACCTGATAAAACCCCGTAACACCCTGTCAAGCCGTTTCCGTGCGTAGGTTCTCGTTACCCTGTAGGATATTCGCGTTGTACTCTTTATTACTTGTTTTGCTTGTATGGTGTAGTGTTGTTGAATATATTTCTTTATCTCCCTTTCGGTAGTCTGTTCGTGTTCGTGCCTGATCGTGATGCGACGTGAAGACTTAGATGATGGAGCGTTCCACCCAGAAGATTGAGCAGCTACATGAAATAAAGAAAAGGCAAGTGTCCTTGTCGGTACCCTAGAAACCATACACCCCTTGAGGTTACAAAGATCTCAAAGGAAAGTCATCTACTTGATTTGAAGACCCTCGGAGGCTCACATGTCAGACATAACCGGACCTGCTTCTCCAACATGGTTAATCCCTGGGTCGCCACGTGTACTACCAAACCAGAGCTACCGCCCACAAGGGGGAAGCTCCGGGCCATGTACTGAAATGGCACCTCCGGACTTAACCCCAGACCGAGAGAAGCTCCGGACCTGACACGTGTCGGGTAGCCCCGGAGCTACCTGTTTCCCACAGCAAGCTCCGGAGCTGCCACGCGTCCAATCGTCGGATCTTCAGCCTCTAACCTCCGGAAGACCCCGCAACGGCTCCGGATATTCAAAGGGGAATCAAGGACTTCAAGACCCGATTAAGTGTCATTAATACCATATTAATGACACTTAAACGGACGATCTTAACACCAGTAACGGTGCTGTCAAAGCCCGTTACAGGGTCATTAAGAGCAATTAAACGTGTCTCAATACTAGTAACCGCTGGGGCCACATGTCGGGCCAGGTTAACCTGTAACGGTCTGCCCTTGTACTATAAAAGGACAGGCCGACGACACGTTCAAGGGGAGAGGCTACACACACGCCAGAGACACTCGTCACAAGCTCATAATGCTAATACAACACCAACACACCCGTGGAGTAGGGTATTACGCTCAGGCGGCCCGAACCACGTAAACTCTTGTGTCTCCTGTGTCAATTCCTACTCACCTTCTTGAATCTCCGCGCGCCCACACCGAACATCAAACTCCCCTATCACTTTAGTAGTGTAGGGAGATCTGCCGGTTCAAACCGTCGACAGTTGGCGCGCCAGGTAGGGGCGCCTGAGATTTTGAGAATGGTGAACTCAGCTGCTGGATCATCCAACGGTCAACCTGCTGCTCAGGCTATTGGGGGCAATCCCTCCAATAGGCAGCCACCAGTAGGAGCCTCAGCACCAGCAGGAGTCACACTCCCACCACCACCGTCTCCTCCAGCAAATCGTGCTGGGCAACGTGATGGTGCGCCGGCGTCAATTATTGCGTCGGCAAATCATGACAACCCGGAACACGTGCTCCATGCAGCGCGTGCTCTTCTCCAACGCCCACCACCTCCGGATGCATCCCGGGATGCACTAGACCAGTGGAGGGCCGATGTGGAGCATTTGGTTGCAGCAGCAGCCGAACGCCTCAGCAGCAGGGTCCTCCTCCTTCAGGACGAGCCCCGTCGCAGCGGTGGACTTTGTCTGGAAGACTTGTTCCGCATGTCTCCAATAGCAGGAGACGTGCTGCATCGCAACAAGTGACGTCATTGCCCTCCGGGGCACGACGCACTCACACGGTATCCAGGCTTTCGACTCATGACCTCCGGGCGGAGCTTGATCGCTGATACTGCCATCAGGATGGCCGAGTCCATATTGAGCGTGCCTGTGAAAGACGGGAAGCTCATGACCTTTCTACTCCTGAAGGAGTAGGAGGAGGCTGTTCAGCCCTGGCCATGCACCTGCGCATGGTTAGATGGCCATAGAAGTTCTGGCCTCACCTGCCGGAAAAATTCGACGGGGCTGTCAATCCCGCCGAATTTCTTCAGATATACTCCACTGCAATCTTGGCAGTTGGAAGAAACGAGGCCGTGATGGCCAATTATTTTGCAGTGGCCTTAACTGGGACCGCCAGGTCCTGGTTTATGAGCCTTCCACCCAACTCTATCAACAGTTGGGAGGAGCTGTGCCGTCAGTTCACTGCCAACTTCGGGAGTTCATACACCCGACCAGGCACTGAACTAGACCTTTTTACGGTCGTGCAAAAAGGGGGAGAATCCTTGCGGTCATTCATCCAGAGGTTCTCTCAGGTACGGAACACTATACCTTCTATCTCTAGCGCCTCTGTCATTGTGGCATTCAGACAGGGCGTACGGGACAAGAAGATGTTGGAGAAACTGGCGATCAAGGAGATCACCAGCGTCACGGAACTCTTCAGCTTGGCAGACAAATGTGCTAGAGCTGCGGAGGGCCGTGAAATGCACTCCAAACCAACCTCAGAGGATCACAAGAAATCCTCCAAAGAAGAAGCCACTACCTCCGGGGGTGGCAAGAAGAAAAAGAAGACCAACGGCAAGAAAAAGCCGTCGGCCGGCACATCCAACGTTGCAGCTGCTGCAACTCCGGGTGGCCGGGGGCCACGCCCCGAGAAGCGACCTCGACCGTCTTCTGAAGACGGTGGCAAACCCAAAGTGTGGTGTCCCATTCACAAAACGGGCAGCCACAGTTTGGAAGACTACCGGGAGGTCCAAAACCCTGCCGAGCGCTACAACAAGCGCCAGGAAGAATCTCCTTTCCGACAGAGGGAAGGAAAGCAAAAAGTCGACGAAGCTCCAGCTGAAGAGGAGTTAGGATTTCAGGATCCCAAAAAGGTCCTGAAGGCCGTTTAAACCTCAGTCGACGATGATTCTGACGTCTCTGACAACGAGCGTCGGAAGACCATGAACACCATTTTTGGTGGATCATGGGATATCACCTCTCGCCGCGTCATCAAGACTATGCGACGGGATATGGCCGTTGTAGCCCCTACAGTCAGGCCAGAACCTCATCGGAAGTGGATGGACATCGCCATCACTTTTGATGCTTCGGATTGCCCTCGGAGCATGGTTGGAGCAGGTCAGTTACCTTTGATGGTATCTCCTACCATCAATAACATCCATCTCCACCATATCATGGTAGACGGAGGTTCGGGGCTTAACCTCATCAGCTTCAAAGCTTTCACTAAGCTTCAGCTCCGACCTTTGGATCTCCACCCCTCTCGACCTTTCTCCGGAGTAGGTCCAGGGGCCATTACTCCACTCAGAGCTATTACTCTCCCCGTTACCTTCGGGACACGGGAGAGATACCGCACCGAGAAGTTGGTCTTCGACGTCGCTCGGATCAACTTACCATTCAATGCCATCTTGGGTAGACCTGCCCCGTACAAATTCATGGCAGTTGCTCATTATGGTTATCTGGTGTTGAAGATGCCAACACCAGTAGGCGTTCTCCGGATCCGCGGAGATCGTACTGCCGGAGTAACTGCTCTGGAAGAACTCCATGCACTCACCACGGCGCAAGAGGAGGACTCCAGGCAGGAGCAAACTCCAAAACCCCCGAGCATTCATCAACGAGGCTCGACTTCTGCACCTCGTGTGCAGCCAAGCGGCGACACCGACATTCCCGTCAAAGTCGTCCAAATTGGTTCCGATGCCGCTCATACCACCCGTATATCGGGAGGATTGAACGACAAATAGGAACTCGCGCTCATCACTTTCCTCCGGGCTAACGTCGACGTGTTTGCTTGGCAACCGTCACAAATGCCTGGGATCCCCGGGGAAGTGATTGAGCACAATATGAAGATCTACCCCGATGCCCGACCTGTGCATCAGAAGCCTCGGAAGCAATCTGTAGAGAGACAAAACTTCATCCGACAAGAAGTGAAGAAGCTACTCGAAGCCGGATTCATCTGAGAAGTCTTCCATCCAAAATGGCTGGCAAACCCAGTCGTTGTGCCCAAGGCCGGCGGGAAGCTTCAGATGTGCATCGACTACACCACACTAAATAAGGCATGTCCAAAAGATCCATTCCCACTACCTAGAATAGATCAGATAGTGGATTCCACCTCCGGGTGTGAATTACTGTGTTTCCTAGACGCCTATTCCGGGTATCATCAAATCAGGATGTCTAGGGAAGATGAAGAGCATACTTCATTCATCACAGTAGATGGATTGTACTGTTACACAGCCATGCCCTTTGGTCTCAAGAATGCAGCTTCAACTTTTGTACGAGCTATGTATAAAACTTTTGAAGAGCTCATTAGAGACGTAGTGGAAATGTACGTCGATGACATCGTGGTCAAGGTCAGGAACAAGGAGTCACTCCTTGACACCTTGCAGGCTGTCTTCGACAAGCTGCAGGCCACCCGCACAAAGCTAAACCCAGACAAGTGCGTCTTCGGGGTTAGCTCCGGAAAACTTCTCAGTTTCCTAGTAAGTCACTGGGGCATAGAAGCTAATCCGGCGAAGATTAAGGCCATTGAAGACATGCGGCCACCAACCCGCATCAAAGACGTCCAAAAGTTAACTTGATGTCTAGCAGCCCTCAACCGATTCATATCAAGACTGGCGGAACGGGCACTCCCCTTCTTCGAGTTATTGAGGAAGTCTGGACCATTCCAATGGTCCGAAGAAGCAGAGAAGGCATTCCAGGAGATGAAACAGTTCCTCACCACCCTACCAATTATGGTAGCTCCGAACCCTGGTGAGCCTTTGTTGCTTTATATTTCAGCTACTGACGTAGTCCTCAGTATGGTTCTGGTTGCGGAGAGACCAGAACTACCCCACACTCAGGAATCCAGATCCCTTCGGGAAGTTCCGGAGGTTCCTGAAAGCGAGTCTGGGTCCCAGCTCCCAGATTCGAATCCACAAGAAGTCGCTTCAGGAGACCTAGACCCCTCCGGGAGGGTCCAGGTCATTTCTGAAGAAGCTCCGGGTTCCTCCAGCCAGAACCCGGAGGTCCCCGAAGAAAATCCGGACTCCTCCGAGAGGATCCAGGTCAGTGAAGAGGAAGCTCCGGACCCCTCTGGGAGGGTCCGGACCATTCAACGCCCGGTGTACTTCATTAGTGAAGTATTACATGATGCCAAGACTCGATACCTAGAGGTGCATAAGCTGCTCTATGCAGTTCTTATTGCCTCCAGAAAGCTTTGTCATTACTCCCAAGCTCACAAAGTTTCAGTGGTGACCTCCTACCCACTTCGAGCAATCTTGCATAATCCCAATTCAACTGGGAATATTGCAAAGTGGGCAGCGGAATTGGCTGAATTTGATATTGAATTTATTTCAAGACAAGAAGTCAAGAGTCAAGCATTGGCAGATTTTGTGGCAGAATGGACTCCCTCTCCATCAAACCCTGGGGGCCCCAGTGAGCAGAAGACGGAGCATCAAGCTCCATCCTTCACCGAGCCTCACTGGACCCTCTACTTCGACGGCTCCAAGCAGAAGCAGGGGGCCGGAGCTGGAATCCTTCTCCTTGCACTGACTGGGGAGAAGGTGAAATACACGGTACACCTTGACTTCAAGGCAACCAACAACATGGCAGAGTATGAAGCACTCATCTACGGACTAAAGGTGGCACTGTCATATGGTGTCAAGCAATTGCTGGTCAAGGGAGATTCACAGCTCATCATTAAGCAGGTGAAGGGTGAATGCTCCTGCAATAATCTCCAGCTAGCTGCTTACCTCCTTGAAGTCCAGAGGCTTCAGAAGGATTTCGAAGTCCTAGATCTCCACCATGTTCAGCGTGCCCATAACGCTGAAGCTGACGAACTCTCGACCAAAGCGTCAACCGGAGCTCCGGCTCCTGACGGAATCTTTGTGTGGAGGTTGTCAAAGCCAACAGCTCAGCCTGCCGAACTGAGCGAAGGGGGCGAGATCAGCATCCCGAAGCTGACAGTCCCGATGGCCCTGTTACCATGGCAGCCATCAAGAGTCGTAGGTGCTGCCGGGAGCTCCGAGCAACCCAGCACGCAAGTCTCAAAAGCTCAAGCTAGTTCCGATGCATGGATCTCGGAGATCCGGAGCTACTTGAAAGACAACATCCTTCCCAACGATGATGTATCTGCTGATCGGGTAGTCAGATTGGCTAAAAGATACATGCTGGTAGAAGGGGATCTCTACCGGCGCGGTGCCAACGGCATCCTAATGCGGTGCATCACAAGGGAAGAAGGCTGCAAACTTCTCGCAGAAATCCATGGAGGCGAGTGTGGGAACCACGCATCTTCCCGCATGTTGGTCGGTAAAGCCTTTCGGCATGGCTTCTACTGGTCTACAGCGCTCCAGGATGCAACTGAGCTGGTGAAGAAATGTGAAGCATGCCAATTTCATGCAAAGCAAATTCACACACCAACTCAGCCCTTACAAATGATACCTCCTACATGGCCCTTCACTGTGTGGGGGATGGACATCTTGGGACCTTTCCCAAGAGCCGTCGGAGGTTACAAGTTCCTGTACGTCTACATTGACAAGTTCACCAAGTGGTCGGAAGCAACTCCAGTTGTGACAGTCAACAAGCAATTTGCTATCAACTTTTTGCAGTCCATTGTATGCAGATTTGGAGTCCCAAACAAAATCATCACTGATAATGGGACCCAATTCACAAGCTCAGCATTCCAAGGATATTGCAAATACCTCGGCATACAAGTTTGCTACGCCTCCGTAGCTCACCCAGCCAGCAATGGCCAAGCCGAGAGAGCAAATGCTGAAATCCTTAAAGGACTCAAAACGCGCACCTATGAGCGCTTGAAAAAACATGGAGTCAACTGGATCGAAGAGCTTCCGCCCACTTTATGGGCCAATAGGACATCTCAAAACCGGTCAACTGGAGAGACACCCTTCTTTCTGGTGTACAGAGCTGAAGCAATCCTTCCTCCGGAAATCACCTTGGGTTCACTCCGGGTCCGGACCTTCGACGAAGCCGTGCAGGACCAGCTCCGACGTGAAGACCTAGACCTCCTTGAGGAGGGAAGGTGCCAAGCAGCTATTCGGAATGCCCGATATCGCCAAGCCCTACGGCGTTATCACCAGCGGCATGTACACAACCGACAGCTCGAGGAAGGCGATCTGGTGCTACGGAGAATACAATCCAGAGAAGGGTTAAACAAACTCTCCCCTGGTTGGGAGGGGCCCTTCCGAGTGATTAAAGTATCTCGTCTCGGAAGCGTTCACTTGGCTACTGAGGATGGGACACCTCTCCCAAATCCTTGGAACATCGAGCACCTCCGTAAGTTCACTTAATACGACGAAGGTGAGTCTTGAGTAACTTGAGGTGTATGTTATAGAGTCATTGTACAGAGTCGGGTAGTTCCTCCGGGAGAGCAGCCGGACCTTTCCCGAAAGGTCCGCAAAGTTCATGCAACACTTGTCACAGTATTAGGACTAAAAGTGCGGCTAACTACCCTGGGTCAAACGAGAAATGAAACACACTTAGCCTGGTTCCATACCCTAAGAGTGTACTTGTTTCCCCTGTACCCCGGACCTATAATGAAAGACATCTTCATGTGAAATAGACTCCACATGCATTTATTTTGTACAGGCTCAACATTTTTATTTTTCTCTTTCTTGTATATAACAAAGACGTGCAATTCTTAAAAAATTTTAGTTCGACCGGTTTATATACGATTCGAGTTGTATTGTCAATTCTTTTGGATTCAAATATTGTTCATGGCCAACTCGCCTGAAAGCAACCAAGCCAATCTAGGGCTGGAGTGTGCTATCGACTTAGCCTAGTCAAGCACCCTAAGTACGCCACTCTACCTACACCCCGGCAGGGCGAAGTAAGGCGGGTCCATGGACAGTTGGATCTAGAAGAAAAGACAACGCATTCGGTTGTATTTAAAATCGTGTTTAACTTAAAGTCTTCTTAAGAATCGTAAGCCGCGACGAAATTATAGACAAGAAACGAATTTTACCATTTTTCTTGGCTTAAGTGTGCAGGAAAAATAAAATCTACGTTGATGGAGAAAAGCCGGAGCTAACTAAGCTCCGACTCCCCTAGGGGGGCCAGCCGTCGACGCTGAATAAAAGATGGTGATAAGACCCCGTAAATGGAGTCTGCTGCCAACAAACTAAGTGTTGGCAAAGGTCACTGCCGAAGCTACTAAGCTCCGACACCCCAGAGGACTAACTATCGATGCTCTACTCGTTGATAGAGACTATTGCCGGGGCTATCAAGCTCCAGTGATGGACAATGTCGGAGCTTCTAAGCTCCGACAACCTCAGGGGGCCTTCACTATCGAAGACTTCAGACCTAAATTCTACAAGTTCGGAGCAAATGAGTCTTCAACAAAACACAATATCCTCTTGGTACATGTTCACAATCAAATTGTGTACATCTACCAGGGGGCCAAGTGAAGATAAAAGTGTTGAAGACAAAAAGTGAAATTCACAAAAATTTGGGGATTTCATTTATCTGGAGACAAGGGATTACATCTGGAGACAAGGGACTACAAAATTGAGGAAGAAGAGAAAATACAAGTGAGAATTACAGAGAAGGTCCTAGACCCTTTGAAAGAATTGGGCGACTTTCTGGGCAACCTCCGACACATTGGCTCGGGCAGCTTCTCCTTCTCCTTCGACGGGACCTTCAAACACTGGGTCCAGAGGAAATTGGGAGTTCCGGCTGGTGTAGCACGTCAGCACATATTCTGCGACGTTCTTCGCCAGGGATTGCCCCTCAACCTCCAATTGGTCCGCGATGACATCGCCCACCTTGGAGAGCTTGCTACCTGCTGAGCTCAACGCCTGCAGCGCTAGGTCCGGCTCCGGTTCCGGATCATCCGGGCGCATGGGGTTGAAACCCATCGGTGTTAGCGCGTCGTTGGCCTTGCCCAGGAACTCCCAAATTTGTAGGGAGTCTGCAGTCCTCAAGCCATTCATTTCTTCTAGGGACCTCCTGGCCGCCATCAGTTTGGAATTCTCACGGGCGAGGCGCTCAACTTCTTTGGCGTTTTGCTGAATCTTCTCAGCAACCGCTTTTCGAGTTTTCCGAGCTCCTCCTCCCGGAGGTGGATCTTGTTCTGACGGTCGACCAGGTCCTTCTCTCTTCCCCTCACTTTCTTCTCTCGGGCAGTAAGGGCACACTCTTGTTCGTAGAGTTCCTGCCCTCGCACCCAGGCCTTCTCCTCTTCCTCATGGTAGCGCTCTTCCAATTTCTTGGCGTGCTCCTCGAGGCCCTTGTCAGCCAGAGCCACCTTCTCGGCGAGCTCCTCCTCCCTCCTCAGGACGTCATCCTGCAGCTCTAGGAGTTTCTGCTCTTCATCTTCAAGCCATTTCTCC
Organism: Tuctoria greenei; assembly: GCA_036927565.1. NCBI lineage: Eukaryota > Viridiplantae > Streptophyta > Magnoliopsida > Poales > Poaceae > Tuctoria > Tuctoria greenei. The sequence continues at coordinate 172,582,948 of JAYESD010000007.1, read as the reverse complement.
CTCTCTTCAAGTGCCTCTCGACGCTTGATGAGCGTAGTGTTAATGGCCTGAAGCCTTTCGTGGCATTCATCGGCCGCACTATTGGCTGCTTTGGCCTGATTGTAGATCTCCTGGGATTGAGCGTCGAGGGCGCGAGTCATACTCTCCCTGTCATCCAGCAACTTGCCCCAGTACTCCAGGCGGATCTTCTCCCGTTTGATCCACTCTTTGTCATCCGCTAGCCTCGACTGCGCCAGCTTGGTCTCGAAGTAGAGCCGGTTACGCCACCGCCTAAGGGTTTGGCGCTCCTCTTCAAGAGCCTTGCTGTCGTGGAAGAAGGCCAGTTGGACTTGACGCAGACTGGAACATGCATTGTCAATAGACAATGACAACGGGATGGGTTCCGGACCTGCTGGGGTCTCCTCCGCTGGTTCCAGCGGGTCTTCAGATACAAAAATTGGGTCCCACTCCACAAGAGTGGACCCCTAAGTCTCCATGGCACTAGGGCCGTTCTCCGAGATGACCTCAGTCGCCATCGAGGAAGGCCCCGCCGCCAAGTCTTCGTTCACCCCCTTAGGCAGGGGGCCAGCGACTTCGCCTAGGCACTCCGGCTCGGCCACAGGTACCTCCGACGTCGTCGCTTCCGGAGCAGGAGCCGTTGCTGGCTCCGGTCTAGGCACCTCTTCCGATGGAGGCTCAAGCTCCGTCACCTCTTCAACCACCGGCTCAGGAGCCGGAAGATCTTCAACATTGACCGGCCCTGTGACCGGAGCTCCAACAATGACCGGCTCAGCGGCCGGTGCTTCGGAGGTATCCGGCCCAACTGCCGGAACTACCTCAGTTTCCAGCTCGCACGCCGGGGCTTCAGTCACCTCCGGCTCAACCGTCGGGGTTTCGACAATTTCCGGCTCAGAGGCCGGGATTACTACTTCCTCCGGCTCAACAGTCGGAGCTTCCATCATCTCAGCACCAGGACCCAGAGCTTCAACCTCCAGGATAGGTGCCGCTGGCGCATCTTCACTCCCATGGTCCGGCGCTACCACGGGAACTTCTGGGGATGAGTCGAGGTCCATGACCACGGCAGTCGGCGCCGGAGCTGTCGCAGCTTCAGCCACCACTGGGGGCGGCACCGGAACAGGAGCAGAAGCCCCCACCCTCACGGCTTCAGCCACTGTGGCTGAGGGTGGAGCCTCACACCCCTTCTTGGGGACGCTGCAGATGACGAACGAAGAAAATTAAAAAATAGTTGCTACAATTAAAATAACTATCCAAGGTAGAGATTAAAAATTACCTTGGGAGGCTTCCGCACCAGCTTGCGCGGAACCTTTTTCCCGGGCGTTCTGGGCTGGTCATAGCCGGTGTGGAAGCTCCGGAAGGCCCCCCGGAACTTGTCACGGCCACGGTCGTTTCCCGAGTCAAGGCTCTCCTTGATCGGTAAGGACTCCCGGACCTGGAGGCCTCCACTGGCCCAGGCGCTGGAGTCGCGCGCCCGGAGCTAACACCCCGGGAGGACCCCACTGCGGGAACATACGCGCTTCGGGAGGACCCCACTGCGGGAACAGTCGCGTTCCGGGAGGACCCCATTACGGGAACAGTCGACACGGTTGTAGAAGACCTTCCCCTCCGGGGAGAAGGAGCCAAGGCGGAAGTAGCGAGCCTGCGGACCTTCCATCGGCATACTGCAACTTCCTCTTCCGACTCTCGGGTTCATCCGCCAGCTCCTTGCCCTTGCTGACGACCTCGACCCTCGGATTTGGGGCAGGAACAGAGCCATCTTCAGGCATTCCGGGGATTGCCACCCGGGTGGTTGATCTTCTCTCAACGACACCAAGGTCGTCAAGTACGAGCATCTTTTGCCGGAGCTCCCTGCTGAACTCCACTTCCACGTTCAGAGGGAGAAAGGCTGACGGGGGAGTCAAGTCATCACCGTCGACGTCGATGCCGTGCTGGAACTTCTTGAGGTGGAACTCCAAGGTTTTCCCCACCATGTTGGACTTCAACCCGGTCTCAACCCGGTCGTCGTCCATCACGCTGTTGAGGGCCCAAGCGAGTTTCTCCCTCCTCTTCAGCGGCGCCCACCTGTTGACCAAGAAATTGCAAAATACCGCCTGAGGAGTCTATCCTCCCTCCACGCATTGGCGGATCCTGATCAAAGCAGGGTTGAAAGCTTCCGCCAGCACCGGAGCTTCACTCCAGATCGTCGTGTCGATGCCGGGAAGACCATCGGGCAGCTCCAACCTCTCGTGCTCCTCCACCCTGACGACTATCCAGTCTTTCTTCCAGTCATCCCACTTCCCATAGGGAAATGACCGGAGGTACTTGAATGGGCACTTCTTGCGCTTCACAAAGTAGTAAAAGCCAAGGTACTCATTGCTCCGGCCGATGGTGTGGACGGTGAAGAAGGTCCGGAAGAGTTCAATGCAGGGGGGATGCCCACCCACATCTCACAGAAGTGGACGAAGATAGACACGAGGAGAATGGAGTGAGGGCCAAGGTGGTATAACTACAGACCATAGAAGTCTAGAAGCATCAAGAAAAAGGAAGAAAAAGGTGGGATCAACCCCACCATGGCGTACGAGGAGAAGTACACCATTTCGTCGGCGTGCTCCTTCTCGAATGGGAGCTCACCACTGGCACGGACCGAGCGGTTGAAGAAGTCCTAGGACCACCCCATGAGGGCCCGGACCTTCTTCAAATCGTCGTCGGTCTTCAAGCGACTCTCGCAAAGACCTAACTCCATCGCGGCACGGCTAGGCAAGAGAAGAAGAGCGAAGCACAAATTGGGAGTTTGAGCGTAAGATCAGATGAGAGGCGTAAAGAACTCCCTACGGTGCATGCTTTCCTTCTTAAGTAAGCCCTCACAACGCTTGGATGGAAACCGCAAGGAAGTCGAAGATACCATTCAAAAGTTCCACCCAGCCCATGACAAGAGGGCCCGGACCACCCCGGCGATCAAGTCGAGGTTCTTACCCAGGCGAACGGTTGTCATCATGAGGCGGGAAACCCAAAGGCGGTGGCCTGACAAGGCGCGCGGAACCGATACGGTTTTCGTATCGAGAACTGGCGACCTTCAATTGCGTGAGATCCGCACGCCAAAGATCTCATCTGCCGCACGCGGGATGCGCCACGTGGCGGGGGTATAACTCTAAATCCTCGCCAACGGCACCCTCAAAGACCCTTGAAGGCTCAGTTCTAGAGTCGCGAGGATGGACCCACCTCTAGCGAAATGACTTCACCCCAGTGATCTTCCCCGGAGGTAGGTCCAGGGGGCCACTGTCGGTACCCTAGAAACCATACACCCCTTGAGGTTACAAATATCTCAAAGGAAAGTCATCTACTTGGTTTGAAGACCCTCGGAGGCTCACATGTCAGACATAACCGGACCCGCTTCTCCAACATGGTTAATCCCTGGGTCGCCATGTGTACTACAAAACCGGAGCTACCGCCCACAAGGGGGAAGCTCCGGGCCATGTACTGAAATGGCACCTCTGGACTTAACCCCAGACCGAGAGAAGCTTTGGACCTGATACGTGTCGGGTAGCCCTGGAGCTACCTGTTTCCCACAGCAAGCTCCGGAGCTGCCACGCGTCCAATCGTCGGATCTTCAGCCTCTAACCTCCGGAAGACCCCACAACGGCTCCGGATCTTCAAAGGGGAATCAAGGACTTCAAGACCCGATTAAGTGTCATTAATACCATATTAATGACACTTAAACGGACGATCTTAACACCAGTAACGGTGCTGTCAAAGCCCGTTACAGGGTCATTAAGAGCAATTAAACGTGTCTCAATACTAGTAACCGTCGGGGCCACATGTCGGGCCAGGCTAACCTGTAATGGCCTGCCCTTGTACTATAAAAGGACGGGCCGACGACACGTTCAAGGGGAGAGGCTACACACACGCCATAGACACTCGTCACAAGCTCATACTGCTAATACAACACCAACACACCCGTGGAGTAGGGTATTACGCTCAGGCGGCCCGAACCACGTAAACTCTTGTGTCTCCTGTGTCAATTCCTACTCACCTTCTTGAATCTCCGCACGCCCACACTGAACATCAAACTCCCCTATCACTTTAGTAGTGTAGGGATATCTGCCGGTTCAAACCGCCGACAGTCCTTGACCACTTTGCACCGGTTAGGAATTATTAAGGACGTAGATAGAATTAGTTGCATGCAAGTCTTAAAATGAATCTTATGTTAGGAAGTTTCTCTAGATTTCCATATTATTCCTTGTCATTGGGTTTGGGAAGGTATTGTTGGGACTTGGGAATGTGTTTACGCTTAGCCCTGCTTTCATTAGTTGGGTGGTAATGTTAACTTGATATACAGCTATTATTATTATTATTATCACTTATGGGATGGTTATGGATATGTAAATATAGTAGATAGGAATCTAGCAGGCAGGTTGACGTGGTGGGTGCAGTACGCACGAGACTCGGGTTTGTTGTTTGATGCCTACGTAGATTCTAAGGACCAGTTCTTGGCGTTGCGATTCCAGACCTTATCGTACCACCACATGACAGTATGGAATGGCTTAGCCAATTAATTAGGAGATCTTTCGATGAGTATGGGCAATGTTTGGTGCGGGGAATGAGTTTTGGGGATTTACCGCTCTGGGGTCCATAAGGCTCAAGAAGGGGCTGCCCTGGCGGAGGGTGTACTCCAGATATGCTGCGGTATGCGAAACCTTAGAATGCTCGTACTTGTCGGGAGACCCTTTGTAAAGGCTCTGTTGTGGACTCCTGGCCACAAACCTTAGGCAGTGTGAGACGGCAAGATGGAGTTTTCTAAGTCATCGTGAGATGATGAAATCACAACTTGTGGGTAAAGTGGTACAAACTCTGCAGAGTATTAAATCTATCTAGACAGCCGTGCTCACGGTCATGAGCTCGCTTGGATAGCTCAACCTCGATTAGATGGGACTGGTTGGTTTGGTTGGTAGCCGGGTGATGTAACCCGGTGATTTGGTAGTCGGGTGGGTAACCCGATGAGTTTGGTCCCGGGTGGGGTAACCCGGTGAGTTGGTTTTCAGGTGGATAACCTGGACAGTGGTGAGTCGGGTGGGTGTAACCCGACTATATATATATATATATATATATATATATATATATATATATATATATATATATATATATATATATATATATATATATATATGTCCTTCACCTAGTAAATAAGATGCTAAGGTCAACATAGGAAATTAAGGATGCATCGAGGCTTAACCCGTGTCAGCCTTTCCTCATTGTATAAGCCTGCATGTCATAACTTCCCACACTTGTGAAGTACATTAGGTACTCATCCTTGCTTCTTTCCTTTTCTTTGTTTGTACATGTTATGTTGCTCAGGTAAAAGATGATCAAGTGAAGATGGAGATTAGAAGGTCACGTTGCTGCCAGTCGATTTTCCTGTGGTGTGCCCTGTTTTGTTTCTCTCTTCCGCTGCTGTATTTACTTTATGTAAAATGGGGTGTGACATATTGTTAATCTTCTTTTGGGTCTTAGCGTTGTTGCATGATCTACTCACCTAAAAACCAAATCCAATGACAGGTCTGTAGTTTGCTATCGACTTAGACTGGTCAAGCACCATAAGTACGCCACTCTACCTATATTCTGGCAGGTCCTAGTAGGGCCGGTCCGAAAGACATTCAGACCTAAATAGATTTCATCAGTACACTTATGTTGTCATGTTAAATTCTTTAGGGTCTAAAATTCAAAGAAGGATAATAAGTCGAAAATAAGCTATAGACAAGAGGACGAATTTTACTGCTTTTATTGTTTCTTACGCGCAGGAAAAATGAATTTTTGATTGCAATTTGCTCGGTGATGGTGGATGTTGTCGAAGCTACCAAGCTCCGACAACTCTCAGGGGGCCACTGTCGACGTTCTATGTGTTAATAGTGGGCGCTATCGAAGCTACCAAACTCCGATAACTCCCAAGGGGCCTGTTGTCGATGTTCTATGTGTTGATAGTGGGCGCCGTCGAAGCTACCAAGCTCCAACAACTCCCTAGGGGCCTGTCGTCGACGTTCTATGCATTGATAGTGGGCACCATCGAAGCTACCAAGCTTCGACAACTCCCAGGACCGACGTCGATGTTAGTGGGCACTGTCAAAGCTACCAAGATCCAGCCACTCCCAGGGGGCCACCGTCGACGTTCCATGCGTTGACAGTGGGCACCGTCGAAGCCACCAAGCCCCGACAACTCCCAAAGGGCCCGCCGTCGATGTAACAAAGGGTCCTTGGAGCTGCCGAATGTAAACTTAAACCTCGGAGCTATCATTTTGGAAATGAGTTTGAAGTGAAGTCCTCAAAATATTGTCAAATCCTTTTGGTATATGTTCACAATCAAATTGTGCACATCTATCGGAAGGACAATAAGATAAAGGGCAATGCATTAAAGACATACAAAAAATGGAATACGAAAGGATTTCATTCATTCAAAATCAGAGAATTACAAGATGAAGGCAAAAATGAGAGGTCCTAACTACTGGAGTTCCTATTGAAGAATGAGGCAACTGTTTGGGCAGCTTCTTGAACGCTAGCCCTGACACCTTCTTCCTCCTCGGCAACAGGTCCTTCGAACACTGGAGCTAAAGACATCTGGGGGGTCTCGGCTTTTGAAACACGTCAGCACATACTCGACAACTTTCTTGGCCAGGGACCTACCTTTCGTCTCTAGTTCATCGATGACCACGTCTCTCACAGCTTCCAGCTTCTTGCAGGTGGAGTTCAATACCACCAATGTCTTGTCTATCTCTGGCTCCGGGTCAGCCTAACGTATCAGGCTGAAACCAAATGGCACCAGAGCCTCATTGGCTTGCCCCAAAAAATCCTAGACTTGCTGAGACTCAGCTGCTCTCAAGCTCTTAAGCTCCTCCAGTGATCTCCTGGCAGCTGAGAGTTCCACAGAACCCTCCTTGGAGAAGCGCTCAACTTCCTTAGCATGCTGCTAGATCATTTCAGCCACTTGCTTCTCTTGGTTGCTAAACTCCCTCTCTCGAAGGTGAATGTGGTTCCTCCACTCTGCCAAGTCCTTCTCCTTGGCCTTCACTTTCTCCTCCCTGGTGGAGATGTCAGTCTCTCTTTTGGAGACATTTACCCCCATCGACCATATCCGGTTCTTCTCTTGTTCGCACCACAGATTGAACTGTTTCATGAGATCAGCCAAGCTTTTCTCCCCTAGGGACAACTTCTGGGTGAGCTCCTCCTCCCTCTTCATGAGTTCTTCCTCTTTCTCTAGGAGCTTATCCTCCTTTTGATTGATAGCTTCCCGACGCTTGAGAATTTGTTCCCTCAATTCATCGAGGGTCTTCGAGCGGCTGTCAGCCCACTCTCTGGCTTTCTGAGCATGCTTCTAGACCTCTCGGGTCTTCTCATCGAGGGCCTTGATGATGGCCTCTCTCTCATTGAGCGCACGGTCTAACCACACCAGTCGGGCTTTCTCCTTGACCACCCACTCCTTGTGGTCTGCCAGTCGAGATTGCGTCATCTTGGTCTTGAAGAACAGCCTGTTGCGCCAGCGCCTCAAGGTGTCGCTGTCGAAGTGTTTGATATGACACTTCCCCCGGACGTGCTTAGAAGCAGCCCGTGGAGGTTCTTTTATGGTGGAGGAACGCAGAGATCAAGATCAAGATGATGACACTAGAGATTTACGTGGTTCAGGCTGCCTGATCGTAACACCCTACTCCACGGGGTTTGTGTTGCTGTATTGCGAGCTAGTCAGCTGGGATCAAGCCGAATCAGATGTCCCTTGAGTTCGTGCGATACAACCCTTTTATAGTTCTAAGGGCTGACCGTTACAAAGCTTGCCTGGCCCGACATGTGGCCCTGGCGTATTTAATGACCTAACACACTGTCTAACGGTACTAAGTATAATTAATAGGGTGATAACGTGACTTCATGGCAGCGTTACCCCTATTAACGGTGCACTGATTGTGTGTCATTAATACGACATTAATGACACATTATTAGGCCTTGTAACTACCGCTTTAACCGTCTTTGAATGTTTGTAATAGACGTGATCTGCTTGTACTTCCGTTTTTTATGAAGGTCTAGAGGCTCCACACGTGGCAACTCCAGAGCTTTCCCTTGCGGGAGGGTAGGTCTGCGGCTGCTGTACGCGTGTCGACACCGTAACTCCTCTCTGACAGGGGTTAGGTCCGGGGTCGTTGTACACGTGTAGTTGCCGGAGCTTCCGTTGGTCGGGAGTTCAATTCTGGTCCTCTTTTACACGTGTTAACCCGGGAGCTAGCCTTATGAGGGGACCGGATCGGATGTAACATGACATGTGGGACCTGAAAGGGCCTCTGACTCTAACGAGTGGAACTTTCTTGCACTTCTTGCGGTATCACGGGGTACCCGATACGCAGGGTACCGACAGTTGCGCTCTTCTTCGAGAGTCTTGCGTTCGTAGTCGAAGGCAAGCTGGACTTGGTAGAGACTTGAGCAGGCATTGCCTATAGACAATGCCAGGGGAGTCGGCTCTGGACCCGCGTGAGGAGCATTTACAGGCTCCAAGGGGTCTTCCACAATCACTATCGGACCCCACGGCGCGAGCATGTTCTCAAACAGCTCCACATCGGTGGGGCCGATCTCCGAAGCTCATCAATATCCATCGCAATTGAGGAAAGTCCCGTAGTGGGAACTTATACCTCCGGAGCTGATGACGAGGGTCCCTCAATCGAATTTTCAACTGTCGATCCAGAAGGTGGAGGACCCGCGGCTAGATCCTCTGGTTGTGCCGGCTCGAACATAGTCACCTCTGGAGCTGCCACTTCTGGGGCTGGCACATAAGCTTTAGTTGGAGCTTCGGCCACTTCTGGCACTGATGCCAGAGATTCCTCAACAAACTCCAAAACCGTTGGAGCTCCTACAAGCACTTCTTCCACGTGGTCCGGCGCTACCACAAGAACTTCGGTTGCTAGCACTGGACTTGTCTCCACAACAGCCGACGTCGAAGCTGTCGTGTCGTCTGCCACCACCACTGGAGGTGAGGCAGGAGCTGAGGCAGGATCTTCAGCTTGCAGCTTCTGTCGCTGCAGTTGGTGCCAGAGTTGCAGTCTCCTTTTTCAACACTTTGGAAGCAGAGTAACAAAATTCAAGAAACAACAAAGAGTAAATATTACAACTCAAGTTAACGACCCTTACCTTGGGACGTTGCTGCTCCAATCGGCTCGAAACTTTTTCTTCTGGCGACAAGAGCTAGAGCCCACCGTAGTTGGTGTGGCAAAGGCTCTAGATTTTGGCCCGGAGCTTTCCGACGCCATCGGCGTCGCCTCAGGTGGGACCTCCCTCACTGGGAAGGACCCCAAGACTTAGAGCTCACAACTGACACGGGGGCCAGGGTCGACTTTCTAGAGCCATCGCCCTTTGCGGACGCTGGATCCGAAGATGATTTTGCCATCGAAGCTAGACTTGGTCAAGGTGGATAAAAATCACATTCTGAGAAGTTACCCCATCAATGACAAGGGGGCCCGGGCCCACTTTGTTAAAAAGTCGCACCAGGCGAATTGTTGTCATGATGGTAAGTTGGTAGCCCGAGGGTGGCAGCCTGACAAGGCTCCAAAGATTACTGGGAACCGATACGAATTTCATATTAGGAATCGGCGACCTTCAATTGCGTGAGATCTGCACGTCGGGGTCCCATTTGCCATATCAAGAAGGGCGACGTGGTGGTGGCATAACTCTTTGACGTTGCCTCAACCGCCCAGAAAAAAACTTTGAAGCTGTAGCGTGGAAATCGAAGCTGGCCCCACCTCCAGTAGTATAACCTCACACTGAGGGTCTCTCCCAGAGGTGGTCCCGGGGGGCCACTATCGGTACCCTATGTACCGGGTACCCCCTCATACCGCACTCAAAACCAAGGAGTTCCTATGTCTGAGTTAAATACTTCTGAAGGCAACACACATCCCGCAGCACTGGATTTGCCTCCCTCGTTTGGGTAGTTCTGATGCTACCACGTGTCCTGCGGGGCCGGACCTATGTCCCTTCATAGGGAAGCTCCGGTGCCGCCATGTGTCTAGTAGCCCCAGACCTAACCCCCAGTAGTGGAAAGCTCCAGTGCTGCCACGTGTCAAGTGGCTCCGGACCTTCCTCCCCATAGAGAGAAGCTCTGGAGCTGCCACGTATCAAACCTCCGGACTTAAGTCAGCAACAGGAAGACCACGGGATCTCTAACGGTGCAGATATTCTAGAGGCTATCAAACAGCCATTACATGACCTGGTTAAAGCGTCATTAATTCAGTATTAATGACGCACGATTAGAGGACTGTCAATACCGATAACGCCGCCATTAAGACATGTTATCACACTGTTAATCACTCATAATATCAGTAGATCATGTATAGGGTGATTATTATACTCGGGGCCACCTGTCGGGCCAAGCATGCACTGTGACAACTAGTCCTTAGCATATAAAAGGGTTGCGCTGCACGGTAGAAAGAACCTAAGCTCAGACACACACAAGCAATCCCAGACACCCACTACACACTCATACAATTAACAACTATCCCATGAAGTAGGGTATTACACTCAGGTGGCTCGAATATCGTAAAAACTCTTTTTGTCATCATCTTGTTTATGATCTTACGCACACCCTATCCGAATACGAACCTCCACGGACTACGCTTTAGTAGTACCGGGGGAAGTGTCGTTGCAACACTTCGACGGTATGCTTTGTCCATATTGAATTTTTCCAATACTTTCTTGACATAAGCAGACTGATGTAGAAGGATACCCTTCTGTAAATGTTCTATTTGTAATCCTAAAAAAATTTGGTTTTACCCAAATCTTTCATTTTGAATTCTTTCTTACGATGATTGCGTGCTTCATTTATTTTCTTTTCAGGACCAATAATATTTAGGTCATCAACATATACTGATATTATGCAAAAACCAGTACTTGATTTTCTAATGAATACACAAGGACAATCATCATTATTTGAATATCCTATGTTTAGAAGGAATTATTTTAGTCTGTTGTACCACATCCATCCTAATTGTTTTAATCCATACAATGATTTGACGAGTTTTACACAATACATATTACGATTTTTATTTGTATTCGGTACAACAATTCCATCAGGAACTTTCATCTATATATCCGAATCTAATGACCCATATAAATATGCGGCCACGACATCCATTAACTGCATGGATAGATGCTTTTGCATAGTCAGAGATATTAAATATCAGAAAGTTATCCTATTCATCACTTGGGAATATGTTTCGTTAAAATAAACTCCGGGTATCTATGTAAAACCCTGTGTAACTAGCCTTGCTTTATATCTTACCACCTCATTATTTTCATTTCTTTTTCAAACGAAAACTCATTTGAACCCAACAGGAAAGGATCTTTGAGGTGTAGGTATTACATCAGTGAATACCTTTCTCTTTTTAAGCGAGTTAATCTCAGCTTCAATTGCTTCTTTCCATTTGTTCCAGTTTGAGCATTTCTTACACTCTGCCATGGTCTTAGGATCTGGATCATCTTGAAATTTTTTAGCAATGACAGTTGAGAAGCATAGGTCTGCAATAGTTGTACTTCGATCATATACCTTCCTCGAACTAGTATAGCTAATGGAAATCTCTTCTATCCCATTTGGCGTCTCATGATTTCCCAATACGAGATTTTTAGGATTTTCCGATCTTCTAGTCTCATTTATATTGCGCGCTTGAGAACTAGACTATGGATCATCTGTATCAAATTATGTTGCACTCTTTGTGGTTCTATCACATTCTTGGATTTTCTAGGAGCCTTTGGTTTCTCCTTTCTTGGTCGCTTTTTCGAAGCGATAACCTTTCTTTTAGGTTCTACCCTCCCCCTCTTTTTAGTAGAAGGGGCCAAAGTGGTTTTCTTTAGTATCTCCACTCGTTGAGGTGCATTTATTGTAGGATTCCAAGATTTCATAACACTACTATAATTTGTGAATGCATATGGCAAATTATTTGCAGCATTTTGCAAATTAATTATTCTTTGAACTTGAAGTTCAGTCTCTTGTGTACGTAGGTCTAAGGATATACTATATTTATCATCCCAATTTATTTCCTGGCATTCTAAATTATTTTGATATTCTCCCTCTAATGCTGGAAAATGATCCTCATTAAAAATACAATCAACATATCTCGCTGTAAATAAATCTTCAGTCATGGGTTCTAGGTATTTTATTATTGAAGGAGAATGATATCCTACATATATACCCATCTTTCTATAAGGACCCATTGTGGTACGCTACGGTGGTGAAATCGGTGCATATACTGCGCAACTAAATTTCCGCGTATGGGAAATTCTTGGAGCATTACCACGTACTAGACATAGTGGGGAGACACTATGATATGCAGTTGGTCGCAATTGTATTAGGTCTGCAGCGTGTAGAACTGCATGACCCCAACATGTAATAGGTAAATTACAGTTATGTCATAATGGTCTTGCAATCAATTTAATTATCTTATAAGAGATTCAACGAGTCCATTTTGAGTGTGTACATATGGTACTGAACGTTGCACTTCAATTCCTTGAGCCATACAATATTCATTAAAAATTTTGAAATAAATTCTGCAGCATTATCTAATCTTACAAATTTTAATCGGTGTTTAGTATAATTTGCTTTTAATCTTATGACTTGCTTTATAAATTTAGCAAATGCATGGTTTCATGTGGACAAAAGACACACATTTGACCATCTTGTAGACGTGTCTATTAAAACCATAAAAATACCTGAATGGTCCCGACGATGGTCTAATTGGTCCACAAATATCTCCTTGAATTCTTTCAAGAAATTTAAGTGATTCCACCTTAATATTGATCAGTGAATGTCTCAAGATTAATTTTCCAATCGCACATGTTGTGCATATAAAATCTGAAGATTTTGTAAATTTGGTTGAATTTAAATTGTGACCATAACAATTACCTATAATCTTCCTCATCCTTCCAACTCTTGTATGTCCAAGTCATACATGCCAGGTTTTGAATGCATCTACTTCTTGGAAGACTACCTTGTATGTAACATGTGGAACAAGTTGTACGTATGTATAATATAATACAGATGGTAAGCAATACATTCTTTCAAGAATATCATAATTATCACCATTTTTCTTAATAATGTGGATAAACTCCTCATTATTTTCTTTATGGGTATTTACATATAACCCATTCATATGAATATATCGATAACTTAGTAATGTACGAGTAGAATCGGGATACAAAAGTGCATTCTTGATTGTTACTTGTGTACCCATGGGAAGGACTATAGTAGCTCATCCAGAACCTACTATATTTGTATCGCGTCCTGCGATAATCAAAATATTTCCAGTTCTTCTTGTAAGAATTTGCAAATATTTTGTATCCCTAAGTATAGTGTTTGTTGTGCAATTGTCAACTAGGCACATTTCTTGTTCCATTGGATTGACTTCAAGTATCTATATGAAATAATAAAATTTTCAGTATAGACAATTATACATACATATTCACTATATCAAAATATTGATATATTATGATACAATACATATCACAATCTTTGATGTCACACTAATATATTTACAATGACGATAAATTACTTAAAATTCTATTAAAAGTAATTGGAGCCTATTCTTGGTCTCCAAACATATCGTTGGTATTGTATTCAATGATCATGTTTTCTTCGTCAATGTCGTCAACATTCAATGGACTTGATTTTATTTCCTCGTCAGGTTGCATGTCCGAAGTTGTAGCCTCATCAGATGTAGCATTAAAATGTGCTTCATATGATCCTTTTGCTTTTCCTTCCTCTTTGAGGGATTTCTGGTACAAATCAACCAAGTCTTGAGGTGCCTTGCATTTCTTTGCAATATGATTAGGTCTACCACATTGGTGGCACTTAAGTAGTTTCTTTCCTTTCCCCTTATTATGTTCTTTGGATTTGTTCTTATTGTGCATATTTTTCTTGTCTTTCTTGAATTTACCAACATACTTAGATGATTTAGCATTATCCATTTTTCTTTTACCCTATAAATTATAATTAACTTCAGGCAGTGGAGTCGTACCAACTGGATATTGGTGATGATTTCTCATAGTGAGTTCATCATGCTTCTCTGCTTGAAGAAAATCTTGTATTAGTTCTGAGTAATATTGGTAATTTCTTGCACGTTATTGATGTTTTAAGATCCTATCTGATGGAAGCATAGTTGTGAGAGTTTTCTCGATCTTTTCTTCATCAGAAAATTCTTTTTCACAAAAACGTAATTTAGCACGAATCTTAAGAACAGCATGATTATAATCTCCAATAGATTTATAGTCTTGTAGGCATAAATGTATCCAATCATGATTTGCTTCAGGTAAAATTACTGCTTTCTGCTGTTCATAACGATTTTAAAGAGCATTCCAAAGAACACTTGGTTCTTCTTCTAACACATACTCTGATTTTAAATCAGGATGTATATGATGCCTTAAAATATATAAAGCATTATACTTATATGTTGGAGGAAATTATTGTTGTCGATCTTCAGGTGGAAGTATTGCCTCATACATCCCTCTTAGAGTCAAGCTTATCTTGACGTACATTGCCCATGTAAGATAATTATGCCCATCAAGAGCGAGTTCCTCAAATTCTCGAGTCATTACTCCTACAATATTTAACCAAGATTTTGTCAGAATCTAGGTTATATTGTGACATACGCAATTATATTAGCGTCCTTGTGATATTTGAGTGATAAACACTCATTCAACACCATGTGTTGTATCTTTAACTTCACATCAAATGAAATTTATCAATTTCACGTTTAGTGTTATAAGTATGATATTGTAAAATAAAATCCATGAGTTTACAATTTTATATGTAATTCGTCTTTTATAAACTCCATGAGCTTGATGAATTTTGCAAGAAATAACTGTTATTTCATTGCCTCACACAAAATTATGGTTAAAATCAATGTATAACCATATTCAATTCAAATTCCATAGAATGGAAAATGACTAAATATATGTACAATACCATAATTATACAAATTTACAATACTAAACTGAAATTTACAGAAATTTAAAATGCTAAATTTATACTACTTTTCTTGTATTCTATTATAAATTAATCTGATCTACAAGAAAATACTAAAGCAAAATAAAAAAATTGTACATATAAACATATGGCCAAGTGGGCCGTTTTTCTTGGTTTGGCCCATTCGGCCGTCTGGCCTGGCACAGCCAGTGCGGCATTGAAAAAGGGGTCGGGGGGGGGGGGGGGGTAGGGTTATTAGTCACCCCCTCCCTTCTCATCTTCACCGCCGCAACTTCTCTGGAATCTTCCACCTCTTCGTCGGTTCCTCCGCTTCGGTCCACCTTTTCCCATACGACGCTGGCGGTGCCGCACCTTCTCCACTCGTCCACCTTCTCCACCCCTCCCCCCATCTCTAGGTCCTCAAGACCGACGGGAAAGAGACCAAGACCCCGGGCGATGCCCCGAGTTGCTCGGTTTCGCTAGGTGGGCAAAATGATGAAGGATTCGACCACCGTTGGGGCTACGCAGCAGTGGCTCTGCACTTGTTGGGTTTGGATCTTGATGATTTGGTGGTGGACCCATCGGTTGGTTGCTGGATCTGTTGGCTGATGCACTTTGTTCATCCTCTTTTGCACTTATTCTTTGTGCTAGGGGTCTGGTTGGTAGTCCCCGTGGACCGATTCAGATCCTCACCGTATGCTTGTGCGTCGGACGTGGTGGTAGTGATTCGGGCACCGGGATGAAGTCGGCCGGTTGGTCGTCTTCCTCGGCGACTGCCACCACAAGCATGTCGCCTTCTTGTTTAATGATGGTGGCCTCCGTGTTACCCACAGCATTGGTGAGTTCTTCTTCTTCCTCTCCTTCTTTCGTACTCGGTGATGAGAACATCGGTTGTCCTTGTGCAATCGGGTATGGGCAAGGGCCCATACCATGGATGGCGCAAGGCTTCTTCCGACAGCTCCATGGTAAATCGGCCGGATCTGAGGGTTCCATTTGCCAATAAGTCGGTGGATTTGGAGATGGAGATCTTGTTCGTTTGTTAACCCTAACCCTATGGTTAGGGATTTGGCGCGGTGCTTGACGTGATGGTTCCGCCCCGACCTCCTCTCCGTTCCAGCGAAGCCAGTCCAGATCCAGGCGGGGGCCGGGTAGCCGTCGGTGTCCGGTTCCACCATGTCGTCTATGGCGTCGCTAGTGGTGATCCTTTCTTCCTTGCTGTTGTCTTTTGTGTTCATGGTGGTGTCGACGGCATCCTCTATTCGTTCTACATCTTCTTGCAGAGAATCGCCGGTGGCGATCGCCGCTTGATGAACCAAGATGGTCCAATACTTCACGGAGATTTTGGATTAGAGACTCGGTAAGGTTGTTCTTCGCCATTTACCTTTCGTCTCAATCCTTCTCGTTCTTGCAAAGCCTATTAATTCGTGGTTGATCAGGTGCTGATAACGTGTTATGAAAGTAAAGTAGAATAGAAAGTAGACAAATGTTTGATAGAATGAATTTTGTTGTATTCTTATTAATCATTGTGTTTCTTATATACATGTTCAATAGATATTGGCACCTGTTTGGGATGAAACTGCCGATGTCGTCGCACCCATTCAGAGATGACGCGGGTTGCAAGGGGGAAGGAATTGTAACTGTCACCGTGGACCCATGTGAGCCCACCTTGTAATTTGTTAGGCTCCGCTATTCATCAATCTAATTTATTCTTACCAGACAAGAACCTACCAACCTGGTCGCCAGGCGCGGCCTGCTACACGGAGCTCTTCAGCGGCGGGTTGTTGCATGACGTAGTGGTGCTGATTTACAGCGCGAGAACCATGCTATTCTTCGCCGCCGGCCATGGTAAAGCTGGGGAGCAAAGCATCAGTCCGCTCACTGGAACCGATGGTGAGGCGAGATCAGGGCCACATACAGTGTGTTCAATAAATTTTGATTATACTATATTGTGGGTGAATTCACACCTGAAGAACGGTTCATTCTCCAGAGAACAAACATAAAGAAGCAACCGGGCAATAACCGGGACCTAATTTCAGGTCGTTTGGCCCATAGGTTAAGGGCTTACTAACTGAGCCTCAACCTTGTTAGAGATATAATAATAATATTATATTAGATGATGCAATTGAGACTTATTTGCATATATATCATCCCTGTACATCAATTTATAGAGACATACAGCCTCCTCAATAATACAAGATCCAATATTCATAACATGGTATACAGAGCTAGGATTTCATTTTCCCTACTATACTATGTCGGCCGCCGTCGAACGATCTGCCACCAAAAATTTTTCTGTTCGCTCGCGGCTCTTCCTCGCGCTGGATCTGGTGTTGAACTGCCCTCGGCCGCCATCATCGTTGTCGGCTCCTTCCTCCATGACACACTCTATGTCAAGCGCTCGCGCCGCACACTCAACGGTGGTGGGGGAGGAGAGACGTCTTCCTACTCGTCGTCGTCCGCAGCGCTGCGTCCTGTGAAGCGGCAGGCGACGGGGGAGTGCGGCGGGGCAGATTTGGAGGCGCGTGACCCCCCCCCCCGGCCGCCCACATTCCTGCTTTGGAAAGCTTTGTCGCTGCCTTGGTCTCCGAGTGGGCCCTCTACGCTCGTGGCCCCGTTTGTCCAGCTTGCTGTGATCCACCACCAGTGATGAGCCCGTGACTCCATGACTCCAGAAAGTTAGGTCACGATTTCTCTTTTAGCAAAAAAACAATAAAAAATCTTTTTTTCCTTCTATGTCGGCTTCTTTTGCCGAATGTCGGCTATTCTTGCTCTACCTCGCTCTTGTTTTGTTGCTCTTTCAGGGTTCGTGTTGAACTTGTAGCTTATTAAAAAAATTGTTGTTTGCGCTGCTTTATTTCTGCTCTTCCCGTCCTCTGTCGCGATTTATTTTGCGCTTTCACCGTCGCTTGTCATCCACTTTATGATAAATTTTCTTCTTCGGCCGGAATTCCAGTTGTGCGGTTTCTGGTGCTTTTCAATAGCATCTTACCGTGACTGGGTTCCTCGTATGCGTCTACATATGCGCGGTCTACAACTTTGGGAGTTGCTCATGTAAGATCTCTGGTTAGTATTGACCCTCGTCGTCGTGATTCACAACATCTTTAGGAGCTTGTCTGGTTTCGTCTTTCTTCCGCTGCATCTGCCAGTTTTGTTAGCTCCAGTTTTGCTGCTTCATCTAATTCGACGTTCTGTTTAGTGACACCAAGGATCATCTTTGTGTCTTCAGCATGTTTTTATCTTCAAACTCAATGTTTTTGATGCACCTTGAGTTTGAGGGAAGATGTTAGGAATATAATATTAATATTATATTAGATGATGTAGTAGGGACTTATTTGCATATTTGTCATCCATGTATATCTATTTATAGAAGCATCTGGCCTCCTCAATAATATAAGATTCAATATTCATAACAAGCCAAATGTTTGGACGTCGCACTAGGCATCGCCTGCGAAAGAAACCGGGCTTCCTCTCTCGGACCGGCGCATATACTGTATATTTTACTTCGCAGCTGGACTGTGGTTGTGCACCATCCCTCTCGAACTAGTAGGACCTTTTTTTACGCAAACTTGTAGGACTTTTGTCAGCTCTTGTTAGAACGCGGCCCGGCCCGTCACGCAGACGGGGCCCTGCCGCAAGTGAAAGCATCTAGGCCCCCATGAGGTATGGTTTTGGTGATTAATGACAACCGTTAGATATTACTAATGGGTTTGTGGATGCGAGGTCTCACGTATAACACATCAAACGTAATGAACTATCTATTCACATCATCTACTGCTCATTGGATACAAATGGAGACCCCTCAACGAATTATTCTAAGGGGTTAATCGATTTTCATGAAGACTAAAAGAAGAACTCATACGTCAACGCAATTCCATCAAAATTGACAACACAAGGAACTCAATATTCATCAGAAAAACATTCCCAACAAATGTCAAAGAGGTCACTCAAGCAAATTCCAAAATATCAACTTAAAACAACTCGAAGCAAACAAGATCAACACACCGGACCATCCGATGTGTTGTGAAATGACTACATCGGTCGAGTTGTGTCAACAGAAGAAGAAGACCTCAAAACTGAAGTACACACTGGATCATCCGATGTGTAGGAAGTGGTACATCGGTCCAATTCAACAGAAGGATAAATTTCTCAACTATTCTGGAGAAGTACACACCAGATCATCCGATGTTGAAGCAAAGTGCACATCGGTCTAATTCAACATAAGCAATTATTTCTAGACCAATTCTCAAAATCAACTCACCGGATCATCCGATGTACACAGAAGCACACATCGGTCGATTACTCCAGTAAGCATCAAGTTTGAGTAAATTCTGGAGGAAGAGCCACCGGATCATCCGATGAGAAGACAGGATCAACATCGGTCTAACAACGGTCATATCTGACACAATGACGTCAGCTAAAGTAACTTGACCGATGATAACTAAAGGGGAGACATCGGATCATTCAGTGTTCACAGTAAAGTTCTGTCAGCCTACTTTTCCAACGGCTATTTTGGGGAGACTGGCTATAAATACCCCCTAAACCGGTCATTTCGATAAGTCTTGAGCGCCAGACACTATCAACACATCCACAAGCATTCAAGACCAAGAGAAATCACTTACACACCATTTTGATCATCTATACACCAAGATTTAGGCTAGAACTAGCTAGAGAGAGAGCTTGTGTGCCTCCATTCTGGGTGAGTGGACTCTCTAGGATAGTGTGAGAGCCTCAAGGGAGTGCCCTTGGTGTTTGTAACTGTGAGAAGACTTCCGGAGCTTGCCAAGGCGTGTGTGGAAGCCTGGAAGGTCAAAGTTGTACAAGGCTTGAGCTCCACCTTGCCAAGGGAGGCGAACGGAGAGGAATAGTGAAGATCCCTGGTCTCGGTGACTTGGGTTTGGCAAAACCCCTTGGTGGGTGCCACAACGTGGATGTAGGAAGATCTTGACGATCTTGCCGAACCACGGGATAAATCCTTGTCTCCTCGGGAGTTTGCATCCTTCTCCTTTCCCTTACTTTTATGCATTTTATATTCCGCGAAGTTTCTATCTACTAGAATGCATAGATAATTTGCGTAGGGAATTGGGCTTTAGAAATTAAGTTTCATTGCTTAGAATTTTTTGAAGAAAGCCCAATTCACCCCCCCTCTTGGGCATTCGGTCCTTACAATTGGTATCATAGCAAGGTTGCTCATAGGATCATTCTAGCTTCACCGCTAGAGAGCTAAAATGGCCAAGGTTGGGGGTTCGGTTCCTATCTTCGATGGCAAGAACTTTGCCTATTGGAAAGCACGCATGCGCGCTTATCTATAGGCTATTGCGCCCGAAGTTTGGGAAGCGACCCACACGAGGTTTAGAGAACACAATTATGTTGGTGATCAAATTAAATGGGATGCTAAAGCTAGTAATGCAATCTATGAATGTATTAGTCAAGATGTATTTGCTAGAATTGCTAGTAAAGAAAAAGCTTGTGAAATTTGGGCTTGCTTAATAGAAATTCATGAGGGCTCTTCTCGTGTCAAGGAATTAAGATATCACATGCTTAAAGCCAAATATGATGAATTTAAAATGCTTCCTCATGAAAATGTCAATGAAATGTTCTCTCGCTTGAATGTACTTATTGAAGAAATCAATGCTCTTGACATTGCTTCTCTTGGAAAGGGACTCATCAACCGCAATATCCTCATGCTCCTTCCCAAGCCAAAGTACAACATCATCAACTCCATGCTCCAAAAAGAGTCACTTGACCACATTGAAGTTTCGGAGATCATTGGAGAAATACACGCTCATGAGATGAGTGTACTTGGGATGATGGAGCAATCATCTTCAAAGACAATTGCTCTAAAGGCCTCCACCAAGAAAACAAGCCTCAAGAAGAAGAAGGTGGTTGAGCCTAGCTCAAGTGAAGAAGAACAAGCATCAAGTGAAGATGATGATGATGAGCTTGCATTGATGATGAGAAAGTTCTCACGCTTGAACTCCAAGATTACCAAGAAGGGGTACACCTTTGATCCCAAGAAGAAAGCGTTTCCACCAAGGAGAGATGATCGCAAGACTTGCTACAATTGTGGTGATCAAGGCCACATCTCCTATGATTGTCCAAAACCGGACAAAAGAAGAGAGAACTACAAAAGCAAGCATTGCAACCTTGAAGAGAGTGATGATGATGAAGAAGAGGCCAAACCCAAACCAAGAGCCTTTGGGAAGAAGAAACATGACAAGGGCAAGAAGGCAAAGCTCTTCCCAAAGAAGAGAAATGGCCCACAAAAGGTGTTCATGTGTGAGGCAAATGAATGGGTCACCGACGAAGAAACAAGTGATGAAGAGAGTGAAGAGGAAGAAGAAAGCTTGGCCGGCCTCGCCATCGCCAACAATGATGATGCACCTCTTCATCCACCGCCCATGTGCCTCATGGCAAAAGGTAACACCAAGGTGAACTACAAAGCCAGAGGAAAGCATTGGGTACTCGATAGCGGGTGCACTCAACATATGACCGGCAATGATGGTATGTTCACCACCATAGAAAACCCCGACAATCATGAACAAGTCACCTCTGGTGATAACTCTAAGGGAAAGGTAATTGGGTTAGGTAAAATTGCTATCTCTAATGACTTATCTATTTCAAATGTTTTGTATGTTAAGTCACTTAGCTTTAATTTACTTTCTATTGCACAATTATGTGATCTTGGACTAACATGCACATTTAGCAAAAATGATGTTGTTGTGAGTAGTGAAACAAGCAAAGACGTAGTCTTCAAAGGATTTCGGCATGGACACTTCTACCTAGTGGACTTCTCCAATAAGAATGCTAGCTTGACCACTTGTCTTTTCACTAAGACAAGCTTGGGTTGGCTATGGCACCGACGCATAGCGCACATAGGGATGAGCAAACTCAAGAAGTCATTCAAGCTTGGGATGGTGACCGGCGTGAAGGATGTCACATTTGAGAAGAACAAGCTTTGTAGCGCTTGTCAAGCCGGGAAGCAAGTTGCTTCACACCACCCAATGAAGACAATGGTGTCAACCTCCAAGCCACTTGAACTACTCCACATGGACCTCTTCGAACCGTCCACATATCAAAGCCTTGGCGGTAACCTCTATTGTCTCGTTATTGTTGATGACTATTCTCGCTATGCTTGGACTCTATTTTTAGGAGACAAGAGTGAAACTCCGAAAGTGTTCAAGACCTTCGCCAACCGCGCTCAAAGGGAATTTCAACTTCCCATCATCAAGGTCCGAAGTGACAACGGCACCGAATTCAAGAACTACAACATTGGGGAGTGGTGTGACCGTGAAGGAGTAAAACATGAGTTTTCGGCCACATACACCCCTCAACAAAATGGTGTCGTTGAAAGGAAGAACAAGACACTCATCACTCTTGCAATAGCAATGCTTGATGACAACGGCACGTCGGAGAAGTTTTGGGCCGAAGCGATCAACACGGCGTGCCATGCCGCAAATAGGGTCTATCTACGTCGACTACTTCAAAAGACCCCGTACGAGCTTCTCATTGGGGGAAAGCCCAACATCTCCTACTTTCGAGTCTTTGGATGCAAGTGCTACATCTACCGCAAGAAAAGGCTCGGTAAGTTTGAAAGAAGATGTGGTGTTGGTATATTTCTTGGTTATGCATCAAACTCAAAAGCATATCGAGTATTCAACCAAACCTCTGGTTTAGTTGAGGAATGTTGTGATGTTGAGTTTGATGAATCTAATGGCTCCCAAGAGGAGAGTTTTGGTCATGATGAAATAGATGATGAGCCTCTACGAGAAGCCATGAAGAACATGACCATTGGAGACATCAAGCCCGAAGTTGAGGAGAGCCATGATCAAGGGGGAGCTTCAAGTTCCAACAACAACACCTCTATGGCGCCTCAAGTTGACGAAGAAGAGAAGGATGATCCATTGCCGACTCAAGACTCACAAGCACAACAACATCAAGAAGAAGAAGAAGTCCACGATCAAGTCCAACCACAAGAGGAGCAACACGCATCACCATTGCCATGTGCTTCACAACCACTTATGAGGCATGGACGCATCTCCAAGGCGCATCCAATGGACCAAATCATTAGAAGTCCGTCAAGGGGTGTAAGTACACGTTCTCGCCATTTCGCTTCATTTTGTGAGCACTACTCGTTTGTTTCATATGTAGAACCCACTCATATTGAGGAAGCACTCCAAGACCCAAATTGGGTGATGGCCATGCAAGAAGAACTCAACAACTTCATCCGCAATGAAGTTTGGGTGTTGGAGGAGCGACCCAAGGACAAGAACATCATCGGAACAAAGTGGGTGTACCGCAACAAACAAGACGAGAACGACGTTGTGGTCTGCAACAAGGCAAGACTTGTGGCCAAAGGGTTCTCGCAAGTTGAAGGACTAGATTTTGGGGAGACATTTGCCCCGGTCGCCCGGCTAGAAGCCATCCGTATACTCCTTGCCTTTGCATCACATCATAGTATTAGACTTTATCAAATGGATGTGAAAAGTTTCTTTCTTAATGGTTACATTAACGAGCTTGTTTATGTTGAACAACCTCCCGGGTTTGAAGATCCGAGGAATCCTAATCATGTGTATAGGTTGCACAAGGCGCTCTACGGGCTCAAGCAAGCACCTAGGGCATGGTACGAACTACTACGGGATTTCCTCATCATGCAAGGATTCAAGATCGGGAGGGTGGACACTACACTCTTCACCAAGGACATCAACTGAGATTTGTTCATTTGTCAAATTTATGTTGATGATATTATTTTTGGTTCAACTAACGAAGCTCTTAGCCATGAGTTTGGCAAAATGATGTCTAGGGAATTCGAGATGTCAATGATTGGAGAGCTCAACTTCTTCCTTGGATTTCAAATCAAGCAACTTCAAGAGGGGACCTTCGTCTATCAAGATAAGTACACCAAGGACCTCTTAAAGAAATTTGAGATGGGAGATCGTAGCTCAAGAAGCACTCCAATGGCAACCAATTGTCATCTCGACGCGGATAAGGACGGTAAACCTATTGATCAATCTAACTACCGTTCTATGATTGGCTCATTGCTTTATCTTATCGCATCTAGGCCCGATATCATGTTTAGTGTATGCTTGTGTGCTCGCTTTCAAGAGGCACCTAAAGAATCGCATAGGAAGGCGGTCTTTAGGATACTTAGGTATCTTAAGCATACCCCTAGTGTGGGCTTGTGGTACCCTAAAGGTGCAAAATTCCATCTTGTGGGATACTCGGATTTGGACTTTGCCGGATGTCGCGTGGATCGCAAGAGTACCTCCGGTGGGTGCCACTTGCTTGGGCGTTCCCTAGTATCTTGGTCAAGCAAGAAGCAAAATTTTGTCGCCTTGTCCACGGCGGAAGCTGAATATATTGCGGCCGGTGCATGTTGTGCCCAAATTCTTTATATGAAGCAAACCCTTTTGGACTTTGGTATTAAACTTGGTTGTGTGCCTCTCCTTTGTGACAATGAAAGTGCGGTTAAGATAGCTAAAAACCCCATTCAACACTCCCGCACTAAGCACATTGATATTCGCCATCATTTCTTGAGGGACCATGAAGCTAAGGGAGACATCTCTTTGAGAGGTGTTAGGTCCGAAGAACAATTGGCGGATATCTTCACTAAATCACTTGATGAGAAAACTTTTTCTAGGCTAAGAAGTGAATTAAATGTGCTATATGCATCAAACGTCATGTAAGTTGCCATGATCATGTAAGAATGCATGTCATATAGGTCTTGCCTAACTCTCAAAGGATAGGGGTGAGCAAGGGTTAGCTTGGGATGGTGGTTCTTTTGGGTTTTCCCAAGGCTTGGAGAATAGCTCTCCCCGAAGAAGCCTTTGAAAGGTTCAAACTTCGCAAGATAGATTTACTTTATGTCTTGCATGATGCCTGCCATATAGACTTCCACTCATATTTAAATTTCTTGCACTATAATTTGTTTGGCATTGTATACGGTAGATTGTCACAAAGGGGAACCCACCTCATGAGAAAGAGACTTGTTTGAAATGCAATATCTCAACTCATATGTGGTGGAAAGAACAAAATGTTAGGTGCGTTAATGCCTAGAGGAACATGCTTTAAAGAGATAGAAGTCTTCATACTCTACCTCACAAAGCATGGGCCTTACATTTTATTTGGATAATTTCCTCCTATTTTTCTCGGTGTTCCATTTGCTTTAAGGCCTAGCCAAGTTATTGGCATATTAGCATTTTTGAGGGGTAAGGGGTTGCCCAAAAAGTCCTAAGACATGTGTTTATCTTTTCTTGTTTGTTTGGTCAAAGGACATATACGAGATGTTTTCGTTCTGTTATCATCGGACTATTCGATGCCTAGGTCAGTCCCTCATCGGATCAATTGGTGTTCAATCTCCAAGGGCCAGATCAGTTAGAATCAGAAATCAACCGATGAGTTCATTCTGAGAAACATCGGAGCATCCGGTGTTCAATTTTCGGAAGTCCTGCAGAATTCGACCGATGATCGACCCTTCAACATCGGATCATCCGGAGCTTAAGAGGTTTTTGGAACAACCTGTCTGTTGAACTCGACCGATGCTCTGCCCAGGTGTGCATCGGATCATTCGATGTTCTTGTCGCGGCTAGGGTTTGCTCGTACCTATTTAAAAATTTCAGCCGCCTCCAAGTTTTCTCTCTCCCCGACGCCCTCACCTCTTCTCCACCGCCGCTCCGCCGCCACTGCTCCGAGCCTTCCACCAACCACCGCCAGTCACCGCCGCCGCATCCCAAGGCCGCGCCGCCCTCTCCCTCGCCGCGCCGCCGCCTCTCCTCTCCACCTCAGTCACTGCCGCCGCCTCCCCCGCCACGCCGCCCTCTCCCTCGTCGCGTCGCCGCCTCTCCTCTCCACCGCAGTCACCGATGCCGCCTCCCTCGTCACGCCGTCGTCTCACCATCGCTGCACCACTCTATCTCTCCATCGCATCACCTCTTCTCGCGTCGATCCCCACCATCGCCGTTAGGGTTTCATCGCCCTTGCGGATTCGTTATCATTGTCAACCCTAGCCGGCAATCTCATCGCGATGGGCCGCGACAGGAAGGGCAAAGGCAAGGCTATTGAGGAGCACGCCGCGAAGAAGCAGAAATTGTCGAAGGAGGCTCGACATACAGAGTTGGCCGCTTGCGCCGCTGAGGAGCGTGAGCGCGGCCATCGCGGATCCCTTCGGATTCGCGAGTCTCGGCAAAGGCAGCAGCAGCCACAGGTTCATCCTGTGCCGCCCGAGGACTCAGAAGAGGAGGAGCCTGAGGTGCCGCCACTCGTTCGCCGGCGCACCGTCAGGACCCGTGGAGGAGGTCAGACCCCAGCCGCGATTCAGCGCCCCACTGCAGCTGACCGCGAGGAGGACAGAGCGGCCGAGAGAGCCGTGTACGAGATGGACACAGTAGTCCGAGTTGCCGAGGAAGTCCGATTGACAGATTACAGAAAATTGAAGGCAAAGCAGCTTCGGAAGCTCAGATGGACAGTCTTGCCTGAGGAGTGGTTCCCGCAGCCCAGGGACACTCGAGTGGACCCTTGCTTTTGGACCCTGACACAGGCGTTGTTGTATGAGACTTACAGACGTCGGGGCCATAAGCTATTTCAGCACACCTACATCGACTGGAATCAGTTAGCAGCAGCAGTCAGCCACGGGATTAGACCTTACTTTGAGAGATACAGAGGACTCGTGGAGCTGTTGTCTCACCAGAGGAGTGCTTACATGGAGGAGTGGGTCAGAGTGTTCTATGCCACACTCTACGTCTTAGAGGGCCGAAGGTCGATCCACTTCATGTTCTTGGGGCAGCGTCACGACTTGATGCGAGTGAGGCTGGCTCAGCTGCTAGGTGTGGACCTTCACACCACCTGTCTGCACGAGGTTGTCTACGGAGGGGCTGACCCACCGAGGAGGCCACTGACTGGAGGAGTGGCACCACCTTTTGAGGAGATCAGGGGACTGTTCGCTCCACCGTTCACACCTGACCAGCCGAGGGTCCCTGCCTTGCTCACTCCAGCTGCTTGCACCGTTCACCACATCCTTCGGCGTACCCTTCTGCCCAGATCAGGATACTTGGAGGGATTCACTAGCCTGCAGCAGACTCTCCTGTTCTACGTCATGAACGGGATGGAGTTCGATATTGTGGATATCCTTATCTGTGAGATGGAGGACGTGATCACTGACGGAGTCAGGATGCTGAGGCAGTTAGTGTTTGGACACTGGATCAGCCGTCTGCTCTACCTGCTAGCTCCAGAGGGTTCTCCAGCTACTGCTCCCCTAACTGAGCTGCACGTTACTCGGTTCAGCCACTACCAAGTTCCCGCTCCTGGAGACCGCCGCCTTGGTCGTCCAGTTGAGCGTTAGGTCCGAGCACGACTTTCCAAGGAGGACTGGACAGAGTTGGCTCAGGAGGACGAGGCGCTTGCACAGGCAAAGGCTCAGGGAGGAGACCTTCAGCATGTCTGGTTGGACAGCGACACGAGTGACAGCGTCGAGGAGTACTTCCCACCTCCTCCTCCCTCACCAAGGCAGCACGACACGGACGCGGGAGGTTCAGCTGCTCCACCACCTACACCACCGCCCGTGTCCGAGGCGCAGGTATCTCAGCCGTCTGAGCTCACTTCGTTACTTCAGCGGATGATTGAGCAGTAGCGCCAGGACAGGCTTGCAGCTGAGCAGGCCAGAGCAGAGCAGGCTGCACGTCTTGCAGAGCTTCAGCGGCAGCAGCAGGAGTTGCAGCTAGAGATAGCCCGTCAGAGGCGAGAGGACACTGACAGGCTCACCAACCTAGTTGATCAGATGCACCGGCGCACTCTCGACCAGCAGCAGCAGACTCAGCAGGCGATGATGGGCATCCTGGGGTTGATCACCAACCTCTACACTTAGACCGGGATCGCCCTTCCCCCTCAGCAGACGGGACTTGGTCAGGCTCCAGGTGCACCTTCTCTGGCACCCATCACAGCTCAAGTGTCGACTTCGCCGATACCGAGTATCAGCATGTCCCCGCTGCTTGCTCAGAGCGCACCGATTCACTCTCCAGTGCTGGCACCGACTACCTTCCTGCAGACTCCGACTTCGGTGGCCAGTACACCTCTTCCAGCTGCTCCAGCTCCACCAGCGCTCCCAGCACCGTCAGCGGATCCCCCAGCTTCCTCTGCTCCAGCAGCAGCGACCGCCGACTCCAGCTCCGACGACAGCACCCCCGACGGCGACCGCTTCACCATCGCCCTGAGCGCTCCAGAGTCTTAGGCACTCGACCTCCCTTTTTGGTGTCTTGATGCCAAAGGGGGAGAAGAGTTAGAGTCAGGGGGAGGTTAGCTCAGTCATAGGGGGAGTCTTAGTTGCAGGGGGAGCTCTATCTTTTTTGGTCTTATTGTTGTATTTACTATCATTTGCTATTATTGTGTATCTGTGTGTGCTACTTTATGCTCTTATGATTTATTGATCTTTGTTTGAGCCTTCGAGCTTCTTGTGTTGAATTTTGTACTTGTTACATTCTTTTATGAGCATTGCGTTCTTAATTTCATTACCTCTATGCTCTACTTGTTGTGTTGTCATCAATCACCAAAAAGAGGGAGATTGAAAGCATCTAGGCCCCCATGAGGTATGATTTCAGTGATTAACGACAACCGTTAGATATTACTAATGAGTTTGTGGATGCGAGGTCTCACGTATAACACATCAAACGTAATGAACTATCTATTCACATCATCTACTGCTCATTGGATACAAATGGAGACCCCTCAACGAATTATTCTAAGAGGTTAATCGATTTTCATGAAGACTAAAAGAAGAACTCATACGTCAATGTAATTCCATCAAAATTGACAACACAAGGAACTCAATATTCATCAGAAGAACATTCCCAACAAATGTCAAAGAGGTCACTCAAGCAAATTCCAAAAGATCAACTTAAAACAACTCGAAGCAAAAAAGATCAACACACCGGACCATCCGATGTGTTGTGAAATGACTACATCGGTCGAGCTGTGTCAACAGAAGAAGAAGACCTCAAAACTGAAGTACACACCGGATCATCCGATGTGTAGGAAGTGGTACATCGGTCCAATTCAACAGAAGGATAAATTTCTCAACTATTCTGGAGAAGTACACACCAGATCATCCGATGATGAAGCAAAGTGCACATCGGTCTAATTCAACAGAAGGAAATTTCTGGACCAATTCTCAAAATCAACTCACCGGATCATCCGATGTACACAGAAGCACACATCGGTCGATTACTCCAGTAAGCATCAAGTTTGAGTAAATTCTGGAGGAAGAGCCACCGGATCATCCGATGAGAAGACAGGATCAACATCGGTCTAGCAACGATCATATCTGACACAATGACGTCAGTTAAAGTAACTTGACCGATGATAACTAAAGGGGGGACATCGGATCATCCGGTGTTCACAGTAAAGTTCTGTCAGCCTACTTTTCCAATGGCTATTTCGGGGAGGCTGGCTATAAATACCCCCTAAACCGGTCATTTCGATAAGTCTTGAGCGCCAGACACTATCAACACATCCACAAGCATTCAAGACCAAGAGAAATCACTTCCACACCATTTCGATCATCTATACACCAAGATTTAGGCTAGAACTAGCTAGAGAGAGAGCTTGTGTGCCTCCATTCTGGGTGAGTGGACTCTCTAGGATAGTGTGAGAGCCTCAAGGGAGTGCCCTTGGTGTTTGTAATTGTGAGAAGAATTCCGGAGCTTGCCAAGGCGTGTGTGGAAGCCCGGAAGGTCGAAGTTGTACAAGGCTTGAGATTCACCTTGCCAAGGGAGGCGAACGGAGAGGAATAGTGAAGATCCCTCGTCTCGGTGACTTGGGTGTGGCAAAACCCCTTGGTGGGTGCCACAACGTGGATGTAGGAAGATCTTGACGATCTTGCGGAACCACAGGATAAATCCTTGTCTCCTAGGGAGTTTGCATCCTTCTCCTTTCCCTTACTTTTATGCATTTTATATTCCGCGAAGTTTCTATCTACTAGAATGCATAGATAATTTGCATAGGGAATTGGGCTTTAGAAATTAAGTTTCATTGCTTAGAATTTTTTGAAGAAAGCCCAATTCACCCCCCCCTCTTGGGCATTCGGTCCTTACAGCAAGCCCAGGTCGCAACGGGCCTGCTACGCGAACGGCCCAATCAGAGCCCCAACCAAGGTCCTGTGCCACCTCAACCCAAAAGACTAGCTTAATAGGTGAGGTTCCCTCCACCTTATATGTTGGGCTAACCCTTCATCAATATCCGATGTGGGATTAAACCTAACAATCTCCCCCTTCATCACACATCGGGTGATCCTACTCCCCTTCACACTCGGGTGATCCTACTCCGACAACCCGATTTCATGTGGCCCGAGAGATCTCTCCGACGGCCCGATATCCGTGTGTGATCCGGAAGACGTTACAGATTTTCGACCTAGCTCTGATACTACTTGTTAGAACGCGGTCTGGCCCGTCACGCAGACGGGCCCCTGCCACAAGCCCAGGTCGCAACGGGCTTGCTACGCAAGCAGGCCCAACCAGAGCCCCAACCAAGGTCCTAGGCCACCTCAACCCAAAAGACTAGCCTAATAGGTGAGGTTCCCTCCACCTTATATGTTGGGCCCTCCATCATCAATATTTGATGTGGGATTAAACCTAACAGCTCTGAATCACAGGTCGTTCACACACTCACACGTCACTTGAATTTCAGTACGTAATGAAAGATCGATCATCTGACAAGTAAACATCCATCCTGGTCGGCTTTGGAGACGCAGGTGCTGCGTACCCTTGAATGGAGATTAACGCTACCGATCGGTCGAGCGGAAACACTGACCTTGGCGTTTTCGTGAACTCGGGTTCAGCTTCCGCGCGCGCGATCTTCTTGAATTGTCGGCTTCATATAGTCAAACACGATTGTTAAGTGCATTTCGGAAACAAGAAAATGAAGAACGCTTAAGACCTTTCCGCGGCGAACACGTAGCTAGTGTGATTTCTCTTTGTTGCCAGCTGTGATAATGTATAGGTTAAAGAATGAAAATCCAGATGATAAGAGCCGGCACGCGCAACCAATTCATCCCTCGAGAAACAAACCCTGTCCGCAAGCAACTGGTCGACCGTCAGGCAGGCAGAACAACATGCATGGAGATTAATCAGATAGTCCATGCTTAATCTAGGTAGGGCACACGAAAACGACGGCGCCGGGACGACGGAGCATATATAACGACGCAGGGAACGTAGAAGACGAGAGGAATCAAGCGAATGTCGTTTCCAAGAGAAGAGAGCGATGCGTCGGCCACGTCACTCTCCGGTGTGCCAATCGGTCAGTCAGTCAATGGCGTCTCTCGCCATCGTCTCTCGGATTCCCAGGGCGCAACGGCACAAGCCGCAACGAGACGGAGCAGGGGCGGCCCTGCAGGAAGCGGAACCACACGTAGCATCAACGTCTGATCTGATGCGTGACGCGGCCCGCGAGACGAGGACAGCTGCGTGGTTGTCGCCGCGCGCCAAGGTTTCCAGGAAATCTCTCCATGTTCGAAATACTCCACGCCACTAGAATCTAATTCTAATACCATGAAATCGTCGTAGAAGCTAATTCTAATACCATGAAATCTAGGTTTAAAAACTAGTAGTACTCCACGCCGCTAGAACTAGAAGGCCCTCTCCGTTCCGGCCGGTCTCGACAGAAGCGCGCATCGTGTCAGAAGCATACTACGTACTAGTGAGTGCAATCAAAACATGTTCTCGCTCTAGGCATCACGTGCGTTAATGATATGCTCTTGAACACTTCGTTCGAAAAAAAAAAAGATATGCTCTTGAACACTTCTACGACCACAACAAAGTCGTGTCGTACCAACCAATAAAGCAAGCAGGCTCGCACCTTCAGCGAAAACAAGACAAAAACAACTCAACCCAATAAAGCAAGCACCACGACCGACTGCACGGTGTTTTACTGCCCCAAAAATCACAAAACATCTGCCACGAATCTTCTCGGATTTGGAACGGAGTCGTCGTGCGAAAAGCTAGCCACTCACGCACGCTCTCTGTGGCTCGCACACCTAGCTCGTCATCAATGAGTTCACTGTCAGCGTCATGATCCCAGCGACGACTGGCTAACGTCCGCCGCCAGCGGCGGCGGCCTGACGTCCTTGAGCAGCCCCACCACCTGCTGCATGGTGGGCCGCTTCTCCGGCGCGCTCGCCGTGCAGAGGAACCCCACGTGCAGGCACTCCGTCATCTCCGTCTCCGTCCCCGCCGCCTCGTCGACGTCGTCCCTCATCAGCCTGGCGTCCACGATGTTGAGCGCCTTGCGGCTGCGGACGACGCCGCGCGCCCAACTCGTGGACGCGTCGTCCCACCTCGCCTGCCCCGTCACCAGCTCGAACACCAGCACGCCGAACCCGTACACGTCGCTCTCCGGCGTCATCTCGTCGTTGCGACGACGACGCACGATGAAGTCGGAGATCCGGGGCTCCATGTCGTCGCCGAGGAGGATGTTGGTCGGGACTAGGTGGCCGTGAACAATGGGTCGGCCCGATGCTGACGACCCCGCCCATCCCTGGTGCAGGAACGCCAGCCCTCGTGCGATCCCTAGTATGATGCGGTACCGCGTAGGCCAGTCGCCGGCCGGAGATCTCCTGTCCTCTACTGTGGGATCCGCGAGCATGTCGATGCTCATGTCCTCTGTGTCTATGCTGCCTGCCGGTAGCTCGTGGAGCCACCGATGGAGGTCGCCCACCTCCATATACTCGAAAAGAAGGAGCTTCTGGTTTCCTGTGTAATTGTCGTACAATTTGAATTTCAAAATTTCATAAATTACCGGAGAATATTCAACTGTTTATTAATCATAGCGTGTTAGTTTTTCTAGTTTTCAGAAGAATGCAAGTAGTACGGGTCGTCATACTTGTGAAAGTGAGCGCGGTTAAATTATTCTTAGCTTCCAGAATGAAAGTTAAATAATAACACAATGCAGTTAGACCAGCAACTAATACAAAATCACTAAATAAGCCTATTACGTGTAGTTTTTAATTCGGTAAATACAATAGTTGCAAATAGACAAAAAACATTTTGAACCTTACCTGCAATGCAGTAACCAAGCAGCGGGAGAATGTTCGGGTGTCTGAGTCGTGCAAGCTCCCGTAACTCGACGGCAGTGGCAGCGTCGTCGTCGCCATCCTCCCCGACCCCAGCCACGGGGCCCTCCACGATGCGCACGACGACGTGCAGGTCCCCGGGCAGGACGGCGCGGTACGCAGCGCCGCTGCGGCCGCCGGTATCCGCGAGCTGCGACTCGCGCCCGAACCCCGACGTGGCCGCGGCCAGGTCGGCCAGCGTCAGCTCCATCAGCGGCCGCTCGAGCACCACCACCGGCGCGGCGGCCGCCACCTTCACCGCGCCCACGACCACCTCATCGTCCTCCCACACCGCCTCCTTTCCGTCCTCCTTCTTCTTCTTCTTCTTCTTCCCTCTCCTCTTCCGACGACGGTTCAGGCCGCACGCCGCGCACCATGTCAAGAGCGCCAGCGCCAGCGCGGTCACCACCGCACTGACAACGATTACGGCTATGAGAACCGTACGCCTCTGCTTATTTCCGCCTCTGGTCGGCGATGACGGCGCCGGCACCGGGGCGATGTCTTCCACCAGCAGCAGCGACTCGCCGGCTTTGTAGAAAGCGTCGCGGCCGAACTTCTGGACGGTGTCGGCGTGCACGATTCCTGAGAAGTTGTTGTTCGAGATGTTCAAGAACACGAGGCTACCAATAAGCGGCGGCAAGTCGTCGGGGAACCTCCCGTTCATCGAGTTCCCGGACAGGTCGAGCCGCTGAACCCACATCAGCATCCCCAATCCCTCGGGCACCTCTCTGATCACGTTCCTGGACACGTCGAGGTCCACCAGGCCGGCGAGCGCCGCCACGCCCTCGACGGAGGTGAAGCGGTTGCCGGACACGTTCAGCGACGCGAGGCGTGCGCTCGGGTGCTGGTCGAAACGAAGCGCGCCGCCGAGGCGATTACCGGAGACGTCCACCGCGCGGAGCGACGGCGCGCGCCAGAACGCGGTGTCGACGCCGCCCTGGAGGGCGTTGCCGGAGAGGTCGACGGTGAGGAGGCTGGACAGGTTGGCCAGCGCCGCCCAGTCCACGGCGCCGGTGAGGTTGCGTGATGGGAAGCGGAGCCGGCGGACGGGGCGGCACGCGCGGCGGCCGGGTGACGGCAAGGGGAAGTTGCCGACGTGCATGAACGCCGAGCGGACGATGACGGCGTCCGTGAACAGCACGGTGCAGTTCGGCGACGAGCCTGCTTCCGTCGGCGCCATCGAGGCGACGGCGGCCACGACGAGCAGCAGGACGGCGAGGCGGCAGGAGTCCAAGCAGCGGTGTGGCATCTTGGGTAGTCTCGCTATGCGGCGCGTGAAGCTCGTGTTGCGCTAGTGGTTTTCTTGTGCTTCCATCATGGGTGCTCGCTATTTTGCTTTCTTCGATGGGCGTAGTGAATTGAAGGAAAGAGGTGTATTGGTCTGGTGCGAATGAAACAATGGAAGAGAAAGACCAGAGGAAGCTGGGCAGAAGAGAAGTGACAAGTGTCTGAAGCCTATCGAGCATTCGAGCACCTTTGACAATAGAGTATATAATTCCTCCATCCCTTCTAGTTCATACTCCCTCTGTCCCATGGTAATTTTATTTATATAATTTGTCAAAGTCAAGTTAATCTAGTGTTGACCGAATTTATAGGAAAACATATTAACTTTCGTAATATCATATTAGTATCATTAGATTCACCATGAACTATATTTTCATAGCATATTTATTTTATGTGTTAAGAATTTATATATTTTTATATAAACTTTGTTAAACTTAGATGAGTTCGACTTTGACCATTTCCAGAAATAGAGTTAGAACAGAACGGAAGTAGTAACTTTTAAAGACGGAGGGAGTACACAATACACTGCATGACGAAGAAACTTAGAAGAGGAATATCTCGGTCTGATGATTTTTGCAAATTGATTCTTTAACCTTTTCACTATGGAGCACTCTTTTCTCAATAGAGTGCCAAATTCAATGTATATGTCGTACTCTCTCCCCGTCCTAAAAAGATTGTCGCTTTGTAGTTTATTTTTGAACTACAAAGCAACAAGTTTTAGGGACGAAAAGAGAAGTCATTTATAAGAAAATAGCAATAGTCTATCTAGTATCATATGTCATAATTCTCCATCACATATGAAATTTTATATAAATTATTTGTTCCAAACAATAATGTTTATTTACCAAATATTTTCCTCCTTTCTGTATCACAGTAAATGGAATGTTTTACTCAGGACGATAGGCCTGGTTCGACCCTCTCCTTCTGAATGGAGGCCTGCGTCCGATGCCAAAGATGGGCTGATACAATAAAAAAATAGAAAAGTTGCGAGAAAACTAGCCCATGAATATTCCCGGACGGTTTGGGCCATTGTTGGGCCCGTTTTTTTATTACATCTTATTACAGCTGTAATGTTTTCTTTATGTATGGGTCACTTTTACCTTACAAAAAAAAAACACGTGGCTACACACGCTCAGCTCTACAAATACACATAACTTTTGAAGGCCGCGTCTACCGGAGATCACTAGACAACGCATGGCCTGGTGTGCGACGGGCCGGCGTGTCACATTCTATTGAGGGCACCACGAGGGGGAAGCATCGGAATAAATAACCATTCGAAGAGTGAGATTTTTGAGAGAGAGAGAGAGAGAGTTTTGGAGTCAAATTCAACAGTTTACTATTTTCTTGCTGATCAGATCGATGCCGCGGTGTATGCGGAGCTGGTAACTGACCCAGTAAAATGAACTAGTAACGGGAGGTTAATTATCAAATTTGGATCGAGCTAATTTTTTATTGTAATAAGAGCCCAAGTAAATTGTGAGAAGACCTATTGTGCAAGCATTACTAGGCCTACGTATATAGACGTGAGACTTCTGATCGTAATATCATGTTTACGTTAACCGGTTGTACTCAAAAACTTAACAGGAATGATAGGAAAGAGCAGATAATTCACTGATAATCTATTACTTAGATTTACAGTAAAAAGGCAAAAAAAAACTTAGATTTTTCAGAGGCGATGATATGCTATTTTCACCAGTCACTATGACCCACCTGCGCTTAGGGATGGCAACGTTCGGGTCGGGTAGAGCAAATATCCGACCCGGACTAAAACTGTCCGCGGGTAAAATTTCATACCCGTACCCGCGGGTAAAATTTTGTATCTGTACCTATACCCGACGAGTTTCGGGCGGGTTTCGGGTACCCGTCGGGTATGACCAAACATAACAAAAAAATCCATAAATCATAATTTAAATGCTGAACAGCTTAAATGACATATCAAATTTCAATTTTCAGCAGCAAATTCAACCATACGATATACATCATACAAACAAACACCATTCACCTTATTTACAGATCTTAGGAATTAATTAAGCTATTTCAAGGAGGAAGAAGCTAACTGCAACTATAATAATTCATTCAAATGCGTCTTCAAATGAGGGTACCAGAAGATGTGTTTATGTTTGTTTAATGGGCCGAGTTATATTTCTTGGGCCTAGATTTAAGAAATCAGGTAACCCGTCGGATACCCGTAGGTAAAAAATCATACCCGTACCCGAAATATGTCGGGTCGGGTACGGGTTGTACCCGCGGGTAAAAAAATGTACCCGTACCCGTCGGGTACAATACCCGACGGGTACCCGTACCCGCGGGTACAATTGCCATCCCTACCTGCGCTACAGCTCGGCACTCCAGTCGAATATTTCCACGAGCCCTGAATATTTTTCAGCTACAACACGGCAGCGCAAGATACTACCTCCGTTTCATTTTTGAACTAATCCAAAACAAATAAAATGAAACGGAGGAACAATATATAAGTCCACAGATAGATCCAAACGACCAGTGCAGATTAACAATGCCGTGGATCACCCTGCCTAATCCTGACATCATGGGGATGCATGCTCTGATAGATTCCCCTGATCACAGTTGACCCCTCTCTCTCCTCTTAAGGCCACTTACGTGTACCTTTCACCCGATCCAAATTGAGCTCGATCGTCACACCAGCAGACAGTATCCCCTCCATTCTCTAATGCATGCATGGACACTATACAATTTTCATGAGGCGTAAGTAGCTCGCTAATTGCATTGCGTCGTCACATGCGTGCCGCGACATACTGTCCAAAATTCCCCTTTGTCCCGGCTCGGCATGGTCGTCGCTGATGGGAGATTATTCCGGAGGAACTGAATTTTTTGGACCGTCGGGAAAGGAGATGGCCCCGGGAGAAACGGAGGCTATAGCGAGCCTCTAGCTTACTGATTTCCAAGAGGACCTTACTAGGTCTTTGTCGGAGTCGTTGGATCCCTTGTTGGAGCATAGCTGCAGTCCTGTTGCAGTAATCGATAGAATTGATGCAATCAAGTTCGTTCACAGCTGATCCAGAATATATATAATTTGTTTTCTCTATCTTAAAATATGTCACTTTGCATAAAAAAATTTAAACTAAATTTTTTGTCCACAAGTATTGTGGAATGGAGGGAGTACTATTTTCCCCGCATCATGTCACCGGCGGGGGCAGGATGGCTTTACAGTGGTGGTGGATGTGCGGTTGCCAATCGATCTCACAATGTGATGGCGACAGTATATACACTATCTAAACTAGACTTGGATCCGGGTTGATGAGTCGATCATCGGCCGTCAGTCAGATTTCCATTACGGAATCATTCTCCAAGTTGCATATATTTATCGAGTAAACTAGCTACTTGGATCCACCTAACACCTGCTGGCGAACAGTCCCCGCGGTGATTCGTTCGCACGATTATATTCGAGGATTGGAACGTCCTGATTACTTTCATTACTACGAGGCTAGTGACAGGAAGAGCCCCACGGGCGACGTATGTATAGATGCATATGTACGCAGCGTGGACGTAATAATTAACACATTTGTCTGAAAACATTACAAATAACATTATTTATACACCTAAATGTGACGATGTGATCTGATGTGAGAATCGCACTACTGCACCTTGTTATATACTCTCTTCGTCTTCAAACGTTTGTCGTTTATAGTTCAAAATGAACTTACAAAGTCAAATTTTTGAAGACGAAAGGAGTATCTCTTAACTAGTATGCACTGATATTTTACATATATAACAAACATATACATAAGTAATAATCTCATGCATCATTATGTAATAAACTAGTACTCCCCCATTTCCATTTTTTTTTTTGAAGGCCTCAGGGGCATTCAATTATAAGCAGGAATAAAGTCAGTTTACAAGGTTGTTGCACCAGTGGTGCAAGTAGAAACAGGAGAGGAAAAAATGAGCGAAAACGGGAAAGGAGAAAAGGAAATGAAAACTGAAAATGAAAAATCCACTATGATTTCAGTTCAGCATTGAGGGTGAAAAATAGAGGCTACGAGCAACTAGGGAGATGTCGAGCGCCCACCAAGCGCCATTGGCCAATGTCATCTTGTATTATAGCGATGATTTGGCTGACCGATTTCTCTTGGCTTTGGAAAACTCTTCTGTTCCTCTCTTTCCACAGTCCCCATATGACCGCGATGATGACTGAATTAAGCCCTTTCCCTTGATCAGAGGTGGATGATCGTAGCAGGAAATGAAACGAAATCTGTAGCGATCCGGTTTGATTAGCGTGAAGATGTTGTCCTGCAACACCCAGCCAAGCTCGGATTCCATTCCAGACCTGGATGGATACAGGTCATTCAAAAATAAGATGATAGGCTGATTCCATGGACCTGATGCAGAGGGAACAAAAATAGTTGTTAGGCCAACCCCTGCACAACAGTCGGTCGGCTGTCTAAGTACAGTTTTGCAAGATCAACCACATGAAAATCTTGCATTTAGAATGATCCCAAACTCGCCAGATGTGGTCAGGAAAAGGTGACTGCATACTACCCTCAAATTGAAGCGCATAAGCTGAGCTAGTAGTGTATTGGCCAGAGGTTGTGTGGGTCCATCTGATCCAGTCCTGTTCGGCTGAAGAAAACTGCAGGTGCGGACAGTCAATTTGTTCCCAAAGCAGCACATAATCCACCAGGGTTAGAGTAGAGATGCCCTGCAACAGGTCGCGAACCCAGGAGTTGTTGGTTAGAGCGCTGGCCACCGACTTATTTTTCCCCCTACTGATCTGGAAGAGGCTCGGGAACAATTGCGCCAGAGATTTCCCATTCAGCCAACTGGATTGCCAAAAGCTTGCCGTTTTGCCGTCACCAATGTCCACCGTGGTGGCCACAGCAAAAAGGGCGTTGTCAGAATCATCTACCGGCAAGTCTATCCCGTGCCAAGCTCTTTCAGGTTGGCTCCAATGGAGCCAGAGCCACCATAGCCTTAAGGCTCTGCTGAACTTATACAAGTCCTTGAAACCCAGCCCTCCACAGGTCATAGGTCTGCAAACTTTGGCCCAACTAACTTTGCATTTTCCTCCTGATAGCGCTCTTGAGCCAAACCAGGGGTAGGGCGGCTGGAGCAAACCATTGGCCTGAGATTTCCGACAACTACAACCGCGTATGATGGTTGAGGCAGATGAGGGTTGCACACCTTGGTCGAAGGAAAACTGAGGCGAGTCAGGCACTCCGATGCTTGTGGACGGGTGGATGAGAGGTGTTTGTGTTTGGGCAAGCGCGGGCAAAGTGACCGGAGTTCCAGCAGCTAACACATCTCTCTGGCTCTCTGCACTGGAGGAGGTGGTGATCGCATCTAAAACAGCGGCCGCGGAAGAGCTTCATATAGGCCTCTCGACTGAGGCGTCGCCGACGAGGTTGAGCAGCTTGATGGCCTAGGGAGCCAAGAGGAACTTCCTTCGATAAAGTGTCAGGTCTCTTTCTGGAAGCAACATCAAGTGCAGCCTTCTTTGATGAAAGATTTTGGAGGCGAGGAAGACCTGGTTTGACAGGGGACTTGATGGAAGGAGAAAAATGGTTGGATTGAATGCGGGTGAAGCTGCGTTGTCGGCGCTTAGGCAGGACTTGTTTCCAATCGGAGCCTTCAGCTTGCTTCTCTGGAATGACTAGCAATGAATTGAGCCGCGAATGCCCGGGCGTCCTGTTGACCAAGGAGCTTGAAGCAAGCACCTTTAATGGTTGCTTTCCGAAGACCTCAGGCTTCTCTAGAGGAACCGACGGGGTCTGGGATGTCGATTTGGTTGCAGGGGCAAGATCGACCTCGGTGGAAACCCGAGGAGCAGCCGCCATCAGTGGAGCCAGGACCCTGGGAGGGCAAGGAACTCTCTTCAATGCCTGGGCTGAGGGAGCTTGGTTGCGCAGATGCCCCGGAACCCCAGCCGTAGCATCTATGGCCAGGGAGGCAGAAGAACCTGAATCCCGTTCAGAGACCTTGTCTTTAGTGAGGGAATGCAGTTGTGCAAGCTCCCGACGTCGCTCCTCCGTATCTCCGAAGATTGGGGACATTAATGTCACCACAGGAGTGAGGAGGGAGGGAAAGCTCTGCGGGGTCGGCGAAAGCTAGGGCCCCGATGAAGGCAGGCAAGAAGAGGAACGCGAGGTTGCAAGATGAGCGGATAGCGATAGGCGTACCTCGTCGTCCTCGTAGTCGGAGATCTGATCGGAGAGGATTTGGAGCAGGGAGCATTTAACGTCATCCGAATCTGGGGAGCTGCACCTGACGGCAACCACCACCACATCGACGGAGTCCTCCGGCTTGCGGGGAGGGGAGACGCCTGCCCTAGACGTCATCGCAGCAATGGGAGCCGCCACATCGATGGGAGTCGATGAAGCGTCAGGACTCCTTAATGAGGAGAAGGGGGTGCAGGGGGTAGATCTGGCGATGAAGGTGAAAGGGGGGTTTATTTGATATCAGAAGAACTAAAATTAGTTCCCCCGTGTCAAATAAATGAGGACAGAGAGAGTACACAAGAAGAGTTTAATTTCTGGACAGTCATGTTGGTAGCTAGCATATCAAAAACGACTTTCTTTTGCGACGGGAGAAATTATTGGACAGCACCAACTTTACACGGTTCAACTCACATGACTTTGTGCAGCCACGCAAATCGACGATCTCGTCATTGCCACACGAACGGGTGCGGCTTAATTCCTTTTTCCTCGTAGCTTTTCTGCCTGCCTCTTGGCTTTTCTCCACCTACACGCATGCTGGAGGGCAGCTGCTGCATCGTTCAATCACCCCCAAGAATGCCGTGACAACGCAACCACATTCTGCGCGTTCGTGTGATTTTCGCCACCTTTTCGGAGGCTCTCATGACTCATGGGGACGGCCTGCTGTACCTCTAATTTTCATACCCTTTTGCTTGCATTCCCAAACTTGCATGCCAAACCACAAACGACCAACAACCAACCAACAGTCCAACGGGGGTGATTTGCATGTGATGATTTCCTATATATATATGCCACATTTATGTCTAAATAGATCATGTACATGCTATTATATGTTTTTTATGATTATTCTGAGATGATTGCATCTTGTCAATCAAATGCATAATATGCAATGATATATTTTTTGTCGGGCCTGTCTAGACTCAGGTGCCTGAATTTTGAGAAAATTCCAGGCGATGAATAATTAACCGTTATATTAATATTAACAACTAACCCTTGTAAATTAATTAATCCTAATAATTAACAAAACTAAAAAACTATCTATGGTGTATAGAATTATAAAATATTTTTATTGATTATTTTAAAATTAACATAATCCTTAAAAATAGATTAACAATTACAAATAAAAAAATTCCCCACCTTTGTTCCTCAGATCTGGTTTCTGGTGCGGCGCCGTCGTCGAGTTGCCTCGCAGCTGCCACTGCCGCCGACACCGAGTGCCGCTCTCTTCGCGCTGTCGTTGCCGAGCGTTGCTCTGCCTCCCGCCGCTCTGACCGCACTATCGCCGAGTGCTGTTGTGCCTCCTGCCGTCACCACCGCCGAGCGCCGCTCTGCTTCCCGCCACCACGACCTGCGCTTTGGGGTCGGGATCGGGATGGCATCGGGAGAGAGAAACCGGAGAAGATAAACGGATCCCCATGGATCTTAAAGAAAATCAACGGTTGCCTGATTTTTTAGATTTCAGAAAATAGGATTACTGTTTTTTTTGTTTAGGGTGAGAACCGATAATACAGTATGCAATGAACAATAATACATGTTGCTGGAAACCTGGACGAGCCGGCCAGTCCACCGGCCGGCCACCAACACTGACTCAGGACGATGAAGTCCGGCTTTGCGCACAGTATAGCTGTATATAGGTACGTACACCGACGTGCATTTCGAACGTATTAAATACACGGCCATGCGGAGACCAGGATCAACCCCCGCTTTTGATCCGCTCGCTAGCTGTTGAGACAAGCCTTTCAGAGGGCAGGCAGAGGTCAACCACCAAGGCTTTGTTTTTATGTCACGGATTGGCAGGCAGCTCAGATCCACAAGCTAGACAAGGGGGTCAGATCAGTGTCCCAAACCGAAGAGAAAAATTGAGCCAGAAATGCTTTTGGAATCGAGAGCCAGATTGGCAGATTGGGTCACATGACATGATGACCTCGCGCGCCCTAAGCTAATGCTCGTGCATAAAGATGCATGCAGGCATAGCTAAGAAGACAAAACCTAAAAGATATCGCTGCTGCTATGTAAAGCATGCATCTGCACCATTTAGCCCATGAATCTTTGCTAAAAGCTAGCTCTTTCTTTAGCTATACCAAGTTTCTAGATTTTCCCCTGTGATTAGAGCCTACTTTTAACCTGTCTTATTGTTTCTGACTTTCTCTCTGTGTGTATATATATATATATGCGAGACCCTTGTCTTGCATTGGTACCAACCGAACACACACAAGGAAGGAGTCCGGTAATCCAAACATCATTTCTTGATACAATGTTAATTTGAAACCAGTCAACTGTAGAAAGAGCTGAGAATGCCTGTCCCCTTCCTTCTTATTTTATTCTCACATCGCTAGCTTGCTTAGGCTTGTTGCCCTCTTTCCGCTGCTTCCATCATCGTATCATTGTTTCCCCTCCTCCGTACTTCATCCTTCCCCTTTCCTTCTCCTACCTGTAGCTGACGGTCGCACCCGTCCAGTCGTGGAAGAGCAGAGATGAGAGAGAGTTAAGATGGTAGCTAGAGCGGAGCAACTGATGATGAGCGACGTGACGGACAAGCAAGCACTTGAAGTTCTTGAGGACGACGGGGAGAGATCGATGGATAACGAGGCTCTGGACCTCAACGAGGGCATCCATGCGGTGAGTGAGGAAGGGGAAGTCGGTGATGACGAGGATGATGAGGAAGATGACGATGGAGAAGACGATGACGATGGCCGTAGCACAACCGATGTTGCAGGGAGCAGGAGCTCGAGCAACAACAGCAGCACCAATAAGGATTCGGCGAGCAAGAAGGGCGGTGGCAGCAAGGCGGCGGAGGGGAGTGGGGAGCAGACGGCGCCGTCGGTGCGACCGTACAACCGATCGAAGCTGCCTCGACTCCGGTGGACGCCTGACCTGCACATGGCCTTTGTCCACGCCGTCGAGAAGCTCGGTGGGCAAGAAAGTAAGTACTCGTGATCGCATGGCATCAATAAGACATTAATTCTAGGTTATTTTTCTCTGTACTATTTTTCTTTGTTCCAAAACAAATTTCATGTTTAATCTTATTGACAGGAGCAACTCCTAAACTGGTGCTACAGATGATGAATGTAAGGGGGCTTAGCATTGCTCATGTGAAAAGTCACTTGCAGGTAAATGATCGTTGATGCTGTTTAGGATTGTTGATTGATGCACGACTTCTTCTGCTTGACCTAGAATTTTGTAGTATCACGAGAAATTGCTGTACATTCTGTTGTGAATTTCCATGTAGGCACATAAATTTTAACTCTTTCTGATGAAGACGACCAGTTTATTTTCAGATGTACCGAAGCAAGAAGCTAGATCAGGATGGGCGCCCGAGGGGAGCAGTTTCTTCAGGTTCCATAACATAGCACACAATTCTCTGGACCTGCACATGTAGTATAGATTTTTTCCCCTCTATCCTCTCTAAGAACTTTGGTATTCTTACAAGAGAATCTTTTTGTGTTCAGTGTATTCCCCAATGGACTTCCATCTCATGAGAAGTGATCGGCGATTCCACGGCATGTCTTTCCTGCAAAGAGCTGCCGCACTCTCCTCCTCCGGTCCGGAGCACGGCGGCTTCTTCACCTCCAGGGATGACGGTCGCCCGGAGGTCAGCCGGCTCTACGGGCTTCTCCACCACCGGCAGCCTCAGATGCAAAGTTTCGACTTCAGAAGCTCCAGATTCAGGTAAATTTTCTTTTGTAAATGTACCTATATAGCTCCCAGCTTCGAGAGTACGTATCTCCATGGAAACCCTAACTCCGGTTGTTCACCTCCGCTAGGCGTCCTGAGTGGGCGTTGAACCAGAGAGAGGAGATGATCACCAGGAAGGATGTCGTCCTCAAGCCGCCGCCGTCGAGTGGGCCACAGCCACACCCGCTTGCATCGTCTTCCCCGTCTCTGAGGAGCGAGAGGCGGTGGTGGCCTTTCACTGACGCGGGCGCGGCCGCCATCGTTGGCGCCGGCGGCGGGGAGCACACTAGGGTAGACACGGGAAGGGATGTAAACTTCGGCGATTCCATCGGGAGCAGCTCTCGGCCCCTCTC
Organism: Tuctoria greenei; assembly: GCA_036927565.1. Classification (NCBI taxonomy): domain Eukaryota; kingdom Viridiplantae; phylum Streptophyta; class Magnoliopsida; order Poales; family Poaceae; genus Tuctoria; species Tuctoria greenei. The sequence continues at coordinate 172,538,413 of JAYESD010000007.1, read as the reverse complement.
ATGGGCCGGTTCGGGCAATCGCCATCTTCCGTTCAAATGGCGGCCAGGAAGCGGCAGCAACGTCGTCGGCCATGTCAGCAACATCGCCATGATCAAGAGATCATCGGATCCGGTCGTGATCGATGAAGCCCCACATGCCCAGCAGCTCGAGGTATGTTTGGTCTTGACACACTAAAATACAATATGCACACAATAGACCTAGCTAGATCAATTCAATTAACTCATCCCTCACGGAACATTATGTGCTTGATCAATTCAGCGGGAAAAACACGTCGAACCAACATATGCTACGCCGGCCAAGGATGAATGCCGCAAGCGGCCGCTGCCAGAGGCACGGGACTCGACGCCGGACTTGCAGCTCAGCCTGTCCTCCCCTACCACGGCGGTGGATGCCAAGAAGAGAAATACGACCACTGCTGCATCAGGCGAGCAGGAAATCATCGACAGCAGCCAGCTCTCGATCTCACTTTCGTTGTCGCCACCCGCCGCAGCTTCCATGCAACAGCAGCAGCATCTGCCGAAAGAAAAGACAAGAGGAAGCAGCGGCGACGCCGTTCTTGGGCAGAGTACTTTGGATCTGACCATGTCGATCAGGGCATTGGAGTGAGATCTTTCAAGTACTTTGTCCCCTACGTCTTCCAAAATCTGCACACTGCAACATGCATGAGATCAATAAACATTGTTGATTTAGACCTGTCTCCACCAGTGTTGATAGATATATCATATGTGCGTGTCATGGTTGCTGGTTAGTGTTTCTAGGGTGACTGCATGCTACCTAGAGATGTATATGTCGATATTTATGGCTCATGCGCATCGACGACCACATGATCTGTTTGCATGCTAGTTTGTTCTTTTGTGACAGCATCTTTGGGAAACAAAACCAGCATGACTTCCAGAGGTATCGGCCCACAGCAGCTCCAATCACCATTAGTAATTACTACTGAATCTGAATGTATGGAAACCATGAGCACATATGAACTGTAAAGTGGTTCTGACAAGATTATATACATTTATCTCGTTTTTGCATTTGTGCAAGTTTTGTTGTATCATGCTATTGAGTTGTTGTTCAGGTAGTTAACTAATTAATATAAATCTGCACAAAATCATTACAACAGGAGCACACAGCATCCACGAATTCTGTCACGTCGCAAGATGCTTGTTAAATTGCTCCTTAATAATTTAAAACTAGAAAAAGATAATGCATGGCATCTAATCTCCCATATATGTAGGTCTATTTTATGTCATCTAATGTCGTATTCCTTGTAAGGTGAATGTGATCATATGCATTTACACACTAACGCAAACACTTACGTTGGCCAGCTTAACTTTCGTCGGTCAGCAGATGTAATTAAGTTAACTTACGTCGGTTGTTGATAACCGACGTTAGTTCGCTAACTTACGTCGGCTGTCGTCCTGCAGCCGACGTAAGTTATGCGGGCGACAACAATAAACCTAAACTGACGTCGGTCGGGACCCGCGACCGACGTAAATTAGGCGCCCGTCGGAAGTTACACTTAAATTACGTCAGCCATGAGAGCGGCCGATGTAAGTAGCTGAATTTAGCCGACGTAAGTAGTGGAATTTAACCTATACCCGCACGCCTCTTCTTTTTCCTTCCCCGCCGCTTCGTTATTATTTCCCCGCCGCCGCGCCCGGCCACGTCCCACCGCGCCACCCCGGTCGCGCCCCACCACGCCGCCGCCTCCTCGCCAGGTAAAGCATCCTCTCCACCTCCCTCCCCCCCTCCCCCTCCCCAAGCGCCCACCCCCCACACACACGCATTCCCCCTCCCTGATCGCCCCCCACCTCCACCCTCACCCTCCCTGCAGAGCCCCCCACCCTCCCCCTCCCCAAGCCCCCCACCCCCACCCTCACCCCACCCTCACCCTCCCCCTCAATTCAAGTGTATGAAGTTTCAATCAAGCTCAAATTTGAAATTGAATGTAATTGTTTAAATTATGCTTAAATTGCTTAATTATTTATTCAATTATGCTTAAGTAGTTAATTTGCTTAATTATGCTTAATTTGCTTAGTGTAGATTATGTTTATTTAATTATGCTTAAGTGGTTAATTTGCTTAATTATGCTTAATTTGCTTAGTGTAGATTATGCTTAATTGGTTTAGTGTAGATTATGCTTAATTGGTTTCATTATGCGCCGAGCTCGACCGCCATGGGGAGGGCGAAGACGGGGGCCGCCTGCCGTCGGGATGTGGCCAGCGTGAGGGAGGTGCGATTGGGGCACCAAGCTCGGGCGCCATGAGGAGGGCGGCGTCAGGGGCGGCCGGTTGTCGTATGTCGCAGCGTCGGGGTGGACGGTGGCTCCAGGAGAGCGAGATGAGGTGCGAGCAGTGTTGTGTGAGGAAGATAAGAGAGGTGGGTCGTGTGGATCGGAGATTGGTGGTTAGTTGGATACGGGGACTAGCTGGTTAGATCTCCTTGGCGGGGGCGTCCTGGTCAGGTCAACTGCGACAGGTGGCGGCCCAAGTTAAGAAGCAAAGGGCCCTGGGCCCAATCCTGCCTGCCTCCGTCGTTCTCCACTCCCAGTCCCAGTCTCCCACCTCCCAAAGTGTCGGGAGCAAGGCACCAATTATGTAGATGCATGGTGAAGGCCATGAGAATCCATGAGGTCGCTCGATGATGAAAATGAAACGGGACGATGGGAACGACTACATCCCCTTTCTCTTTCTCACCACTGATGGATGTCATGCCAATGCCGTGGAGAAGGAGGAGAGGCGCACGGAAGTCGCCGCCCAACCCCGACGGGCCACTTAGGTTATGTCGTGGCCCATTTAGTGTGAAGTTAAAGTATGCGTCTAAACCACCCGCGCATGTGTATGGCGGACCCCGACGGACCTAGTTCACGGTCTCTCTCATTATTTCCTCTATCATGCATAAATTAACAAAAAATTGCATGCATATTTGTTCGGCTTTAAATTGCAGAGTCAAACATGGGCGAAGACTGTAGTTGGATGTATACTGGTTGGAAGAGCAGAACTGGTGGTCACTCAGATGAGTGGTACGCCAAGATGGAAGCTTTTGTGGAATGAGCTTTTTCGTTGTCAAATAGCGATAAGGCGCGATGCCCATGTACAAAATGTCGAAACAAAACGTTTTTGGACAAAGTAGAACTTATGATGCACTTGTGTCGAAAAGGTTATGTGTCACATTATGAGTTGTGGAACTTCCATGGCGAGACAGTTTCTCAAGATGTACAAGAAGTGGAAGCAGACAATGATGATGCCACAGAGGTTGATATGATGGACGAGATTCTGGAAGCTATACGACCAGAGCTTACGAAGGATCCTCAAACAGCGGAGGTTAAAGAGTTCTTTAAACTTCTCAAAGATTCAGAACAGCCACTGCATGGACACACTAAAATGACAATCCTCAATTTTATGACTAACAATTAAGTCTAAGTTCTTATTTTCTAATAACTGTTACAACGAGCTCATCAATTTGTTCAATGTTGCCCTTCCACATCCCAACAAAGTGCCTAAAGATATGTATAAGTCGACGAAAATTCTTTCCGGTCTCAGTGTAAACTACGAGAAGATTGATGTGTGTCCGGACAACTGCATGCTTTTCTAGCGAGAGGATGCCAATGAGAACAAATGTTTAAAATGTGGTCAACCGAGGTTTATCGAAGTTGTTAATAACGATGGTGATACTGTGATGACGGAAGTCGCATGTAAGCAGCTTCGTTACTTAGCCGTGACACCTAGGTTGAAGCGGTTGTTCCTTTCAAAAAAACGACCAGACACATGAGATGGCACAAAAAAGGTGAACGTCAGAACAAAGGAGTCATGACACACCCATCCGATGGTGAGGCATGGAAGGCGAAGGACCGGTTCGATCCAAAGTTCGGTCGTGAAGTGAGAAATATTCACATCGGGTTGGCGACAAATGGGTTCACGCCGTTCAGCACAAATGTCACACCATACTCTTGTTGGCCCGTTTTGTCATTCTGTACAATCTTCCACCGGCTTTTTGCATGAAGAATGAGTTCATGTTTCTTAGCCTCATTGTACCTGGGCCGGATCATTCTGGGTCACGTCTCAACGTGATGTTGAAATCATTGATCGAAGAGTTGAAAATATTGTGGACAGGAGTCGAAGCGTACGACTGTTACAAGAAGCAGAAATTCAACCTTCGAGCTGCTTATTTGTGGTACGTCCATGATTTTTCGGCATACAGTATGTTTTCTGGATGGAACACTCATGGTCGGTTGACGTGTCCGATATGTTCTTCGGATACCGATTGCTTTCGACTTACCCATGGAGGCAAGATATCTTACTTCGATTGTTATAGACTGTCGGTACCCTGCGTACCGGGTACCCGATGATACCGCAAGAAAAGCTAAGGAGTTTCTCCCATGCAAGTTGAAGACCTCTGAAGGCCACACGTGTAGTGCAGTGCTGGACTCACCTCTCTCGTTTGGGTAGCTCCGACATCGACATGTGTATCACAAGGCCGGACCTAACACCCGTCATAGGAAAGATCCGACCTCGCCATGTGTCCAGTGACCCCGAACCTAACCCCCAGTAGAGGGAAGCTCCGGTACTACCATGTGTATAGTGGCTCCGGACCTGTCTCCCCACGATGGGAAGCTCCAGAGTCGCCACGTTTCAAACCTCCAGAGCTAGGACTTCAACGCAAGACAAAGAGATCTCCAACAGCTCGGACCTTCAAGGGACAGTTAAAGCGACAGTTATAAGACATGATTATGTGTCATTAATGCTATATTAACGATACACGACCAGTGGAATGTTAATAGGGGTAATGCCACCATTAAGGCGCGTTATCACTCTATTAACTGCATTTAATACTCGTTGATCGTGTATTAGATAGTTAACTACGCTAGGGCCACATGTCAGGCCAGGGAAGTGATGTAACAGCCAGTCCTTAGACTATAAAAGGGTTGTGCCGCATGGTACATGACAACCAAGCTCATACGCATGCAAGCACCAATGAATCCCGAATACAACAACACACACCCCGTGGAGTAGGGTATTACGCTCAGGCGGCCCGAACCACATAAATCCTCTGTATCATCATCTTGTCTAGAATCTCCGCGTGCCCAAACCGATACAAGAACCTTCACGTGCTACAATTTAGTAGTACTCGGGGAAGTGTTGTTTGAAATCTTCGACATTTGGCGTGCCAGGTAGGGGGCGCCCGAGATCTCAAGATGGTGAACTCCGCCGCACGATCATCCAACGACAACAATACCGAGCAGCCTGCTGGAGGGAATCCCTCTAACATCCAACAGCCAGCAGCCATCGTTGTCCCGACAGGCGTCATACCACCAGCGTCTGTACCGGCAAATAATGCTGGGCAGCAGGATGGAGTACTCGCGTCGATCACGACATCGACGAATAACAACCCTGAGCACACGCTTATTGTTGCGTGTACTCTACTCCAATGTCCACCACCTCCAGGAGCACCCTAGGGTGCGATGGAGCAGTGGAGGGCTGATGTTGAACATCTGGTTGCAGCTGCAGCCGATGGCATCAGCAATCAAGGTCCTCCTACTTCGGGGCAGGCATCTTCACAGCGCCGGATCTTGTCAGGAAGACTTGGTCCGCAAGCTTCACAGCACAGGAGACGTGTTGTATCCCAACAGGTGACCTCGCTACCCTCTGGGGCACGTTGCACCCACACTGTGTTGAGGCTTTCGACGCACGACCTGCGGTCGGAGCTCGACCGCCGTTACCGACAGCAGAACGGTTGCGTCCACATCGAGCGTGCTCGCGAAAGGAGGGAGGCTTGCGAAAACCTTCCTCCTTCAGGTGTGGGGGGCGGTTGCTCAGCCTTGGCCATGCACCTACGCATGGTCCGCTGGCCCCAGAAGTTCCGGCCTAATCTGCTGGAGAAATTCGACGGGACTGTCAACCACGCTGAATTCCTTCAAATCTACTTCACCGCTATAATTGCGGCAGGTGGCAATGAGGTTGTGATGGCCAATTATTTCCATGTGGCTTTGACTGGGATCGCCAGGTCCTGGTTGATGAGCCTCCCGCCTGACTCCATCAATAGTTAGGCGAAACTATGCAAATAGTTCACCGCCAACTTTGGGAGCTCCTACACCCGACCAGGTACCGAACTGGACCTGTTTGTAGTGAACCAAACATCGTGAGAATTGTTGTGGTACTTTATCCAGCGGTTTTCTCAGGTATGTAACATCATCCCCTCTATATCCAATGCATATGTCATTGTGGCATTCAGACAGGGTGTCAGAGATAAAAAGATGTTGGAGAAGCTGGCGACAAAGGAGGTCACCAGTGTCACGGAGTTGTTCAGCCTGGCTGACAAGTGCGCTTGGGTCGCAGAGGGTCAGGAAATGCACTCAAAGCCAGCTCCAGAGGTTAATAAAAAGCCCTCCAAAGCTGAAGCCACTACCTCCAGTGGTGGCAAGAAGAAGAAAAATACCAACGGCAAGAAAAAGTCATCTGCCGACGCCCCAACTGCTGCGGTTGCTATAGCTCCGCGTGGCCGGGGGCCGCGCCCTGAAAAATGACCTCGACCTTCGTCAGAAGACGGTGGCAGTTCCAAGATGTGGTGTACAATCCACAAGACAGACAAGCACAGTTTGGAGGATTGCCGAGAGGTATAGAACCTTGTTGAGCGCTACAACAAGCGCCGAGAAGAAGCTCTTTTCCGCCAGTGGGAAGGAAAGCAAAAAGTTGACGAAGTTCCGAATGAAGCAGAGCTAGGCTTCCAGGACCTCAAGAAGGTCCTAAAGGTTGTATACAACACATTCAATGATGATTCTGACGTCTCTGACAACGAGCGTCGGAAGACACTCAACACCATTTATGAGGGGTCCTGGGACATCACCTCTTGCCGAGTCCTCAAGACAATGCGGCGGGAAATGGCTGACGTAGCTCCTGCTGCCACGCCAGAACCACATCGGAAGTGGATGGATACACCCATCACTTTTGATGCAATAGACTGCCCGAGGAACATGGTCGGAGCTGGCCAACTTCCATTGATGGTCTCTCCAACCATCAACAACGTCCAACTCTACTATGTCTTGGTAGACAGAAGCGCGGTGCTCAATCTTTTGAGCTTCGAAGCATTCATGAAGATCCATCTCCAACTCTCGTACCTTCACCCCTCAAGACCTTTCTCCGGGGTAGGTCCGGGGGCCATCAACCCTCTCAAATCCATTACACTCTCAGTGACCTTTGAGACTCGGGAGAAGTACAGGACCGAGAAGCTGGTCTTCAACATCGCTCATATTAGTCTGCCCTTCAATGCCATCCTAGGCAGGCATGCCCTGTACAGGTTCATGGCTGCGGCACACTACGACTACCTGGCGTTAAAAATGCCAACACCATAAGGCGTTCTTGTGATCTGCGGAGATCGCACTGCAGGAGTTACTGCGCTGGAGGAACTCCATGCACTTGCCACTACGCAGGAAGGAACCTCCGGCAAAGAGCTAGCTGCTCAACCTCCGAGCACGCATTATCGAGGCTCAACCTCTGCACCACATGTGCAGCCAAGCGGCGACACCATCCTTCCCATCAAAGTCATCCAAATCGGGTGCGATGCTGCCCAGACCACCCGTATATCGGGAGGTCTAAACAACAAATAGGATCTCGCGCTCATCACTTTCCTCCGGGGTGAATGTTGACGTGTTTGCCTGGCATCCGTCACAAATGTTTGGGATCCTTAGGGAGGTGATTGAGCACAATCTAAAGATTTATCCCGACGCACGGCCAGTACACCAGAAGCCCCGAAAACAATCAGTTGAGCGATATAACTTCATCCGGTAGGAGATCCGGGAGGTTCATCATCCAAAATGGCTGGCAAACCCAGTCATTGTACCCAAGGCCGGTGGGAAACTTCGGATGTGTATAAACTACACCACCTTGACTAAGGCATGCCCAAAAGATCCATTTCCACTACTTAGAATAGATCAGATAGTGGACTCCACCTCCGGGTGTAAGCTATTGTGCTTCCTAGATGCCTACTCTGGATATCATCAAATCCAGATGTCTAGGGAAGATGAACAGCATACTGCCTTCATAACAGTAGACGGATTGTATTGTTACACTGCTATGCCATTTGGTCTCAAAAATGCCGCTTCAACTTTTGTACGAGCTATGCACAAAACCTTTGGAGAGCTAATCAGGGACTTGGTGGAGGTGTATGTCAATGACATCGCCATGAAGGTCAAGAGAAAGGAGTCACTCATTGAAAACTTGCAAGTCGTCTTTGACAAGCTGCGTATCACCCGCACTGAACTCGGACAAGTGTGTCTTCAGGGTTAGCTCCGGGAAGCTCCTTGGTTTCTTGGTGATTCACCGAGGAATTGAGGCAAACCCGAAGAATATCAAGGCTATAGAAGATATGCGGCCCCCAACCCGCATCAAGGACGTCTAGAAGCTAACTAGATGTCTAGCTGCACTCAACCGGTTCATCTCAAGACTGACAGAGCGGACACTTCCCTTCTTCAAGCTATTGAGGAAGACCGGGCCATTACATTGGTCTGAAGAAGCAGAAAAGGCGTTCCAAGAGCTCAAGCAGCTCCTCACCACATTACCAATCTTGGTAGCTCCTGACCCTGGTGAGCCTCTACTGCTTTATATTTCTGCAACTATAGATGTTGTCAGCATGGTCCTGGTCACGGAAAGACCGGAACCACATCCAGTTTAGGAGCCCAGACCCCCCCCCCCTCCCCCCGAGGGTCTGGAGCTACCTGAAGGCGAGTTTGGGTCCCATCCCCCAAGCATGGATCTTCAAGGCAAAATGCTAGAATATCAATCTCTCTCATTTGAGAGAGTTCTTATGGCTATTCAAGAAGATCTGGACCCCTCTGGGAGGGCCAAGATTGACCAAGAAGAAGTTCTGGACACCTCTGGGAAGGTCCGTGAAGATGAACAAGAAGGTCCAGACCCCTTCGGGAGGGTCCGGGTCCATGGAGAAGAAGATTTTGGCCTCTCCGAGAGGGTCCAGACCGTCCAGCGGCCAGTGTACTTCATCAGTGAAGTACTCCATGATGCCAAGACCAGATACATTGAGGTGCATAAGCTGCTTTACGCAATTCTTATTGCCTCAAGGAAACTTTGTCATTACTTCCAAGCTCACAAGATACCAGTGGTAACTTCTTATCCACTTTGTGCTATTCTGCATAATCCTAATTCTACTGGGAACATTGCCAAGTGGCCAGCGAAGCTGGCGAAATTCAATCTGGAATTCCTATCGCGACAAGCTATCAAGAGTCAAGCCTTGGCCGATTTTCTGGCGGAGTGGACTCCTTCTCCATCAAATCCTGGGGGCCCCACTGAGCAGAAGCCGAAACCCAAGGTCCCGGTCTCCACTAAGCCTCATTAGACCCTCTACTTCGACGGCTCTGTGCAGAAGCAGGGGGCCAGAGCTGGAATACTTCTCCTCACTCTGACTGGGGAGAAGGTCAAATATATGGTGCACCTTGATTTCAAGGCGACCAATAACATGGCGGAATATGAAGCTCTCATCTATGGGCCCAAGGTGGCGCTATCTTTTGGCGTCAAGCAGATGCTAGTGAAGGCTGACTCACAGCTCATCATCAAGCAATTCAAAGGCGAATGTAACTGCAACAACCCTCAACTTGTCGCTTATCTCCTTGAAGTCCAGAAACTCCAGAAGGACTTTCACGTTCTGGACCTCTACCATGTCCAACATCTCAACAACACAGAAACTAATGAACTCTCGACGAAGGCTTCAACCGGAGCTTCAGCTCCCAACAGAGTCTTTGTTCGGAGATTGTCAAGACCAACCGCTCAGCCCGCCTAACTGAGTGAAGGGGGCAAGACCAGCACCTCGAAGCTGGCGATCCCAGTGGCACTGTTACCATGGCATCCACCAAGGGTCGTAGGTGCCACAGGAAGCTCCGAGCAACCTGGTGCGCAAGACTCAGAAGCTCAAGTTAGCTCCAATGCATGGATCTCGGAGATCCAGAGGTACTTGAAAGACAACCACCTTCCTCAAGATAGTGTATCCGCTGACCGGATTGTCAGATTGGCTAAAAGATATACGCTGGTAGAAGGGTATCTCTACCGGCACGGTGCCAACGGCGTCCTAATACAGTGCATTGCAAGGGAAGAAGGCTGCGAGCTCCTCACGGAAATCCATGGAGACGAGTGTGGGAACCACGCGTCTTCCCACACGCTGGTTGGCGAAGCCTTTCGGCATGGCTTCTACTAGCCTACAACACTCCAGGATACAGTAGAGTTGGTAAAAAAGCGTGAAGCGTGCCACTTCCACGCAAAACAAATTCACACACCGGCTCAGTTACTGCAAATGATTCCTCCTACATGGCCATTCGTTGTGTGGGGCATGGACATCTTGGGACCTTTCCCAAAAGCCGTCAGAGGTTACAGGTTCCTGTATGTCGCCATCGACAAGTTCACCAAGTGACCAGAAGCTACTCCAGTTGTGACTATCAATAAGCAGTCAACAATCAAGTTCTTGAAGTCCATAGTCTGCAGATTTGGAGTTCTGAATAGAGTCATCACTGACAACGGAACCCAATTTACAAGTGCAGCATTTCAAGAGTATTGTGAAGACCTCAGCATTCAAGTCAGCTACGCATCAGTAGCTCACCCGACAACTAATGGCCAAGCCAAGAGAGCAAATGCAGAAATCTTAAAAGGACTCAAGATGCGCACTTATGAGCGCCTGGAAAAATATGGAGCCAACTGGATCAAGGGGCTTCCGTCCGCACTGTGGGCAAGCAAGACTACACCTAACCGGTCTACTGGAGAAACACCCTTGTTCCTGGTGTACGGAGCTGAAGTAGTCCTTCCTCCAGAAATCACCATGGGGTCTTCGGGTCTGGACCTTCGATGAAGCCAAGCAGGACGAGATCTGGCATGAAGACCTTGACCTTGTCGACGAGGGAATGTGCCAAGCAGCGGTTCGGAATGCACGTTATCGCCAGGCGCTCCAGCGCTATCATCATAGGCATGTGCATATCTGACAGCTTGAGGAAGGCGATCTGGTGTTGTGGAGAATACTAACTCGAGAAGGGATGAACAAACTCTCCCCTAGCTGGGAAGGTCCTTTCCGAGTGATCAAAGTATCCCATCCCGGATGCGTTCGCTTGGCAACTGAGGATGGGACCCTGCTTCCTAATCCTTGGAATATTGAGCACCTCCATAAGTTTTATGCTTAGTATCACGGAGGTGAGTATGTAATTATGTGCAATGTAAATTATAGAGTCTATAAATAGACTCGGGTAGGTACTCTAGGAGAACATCCGGACCCCTCCAGGAGGGTCCGAGAAGTTCAAGCAACACTTGACACAATCACAACACTAAAAGTGTAGCTACCTGCTCTGGGTTAGTACAAGATGTATAGCACGCTTAGCTTGGTTCCGTACCCTAAGTGTGTCCTTGTATCCTCTGAAATATGGACCTATAATAAAAGGCATTGTTGTATAAAAGCAGACTCCACGTGCAGTAATTTTGTGCAGGCTCATTCTCTTTTATTTATCCTTCTCCTTCTTGTCTATAACGAGTTGTGCAATTCTTTTTGAGTTTTAGTCCATGTTATTCATATGTTGTACAAGTTATATTAGTGGTCTCTTCGGATCTTAGCATTGTTGCATGGTGTACTCGCCTGAACGCCAAGCCAACACAGGTCCAGAGTGTGCTATCGACTTAGCCTGGTCCTGCGCCCTAAGTACGCCACTCTACCTACTTTCCGGTAGGCCTCCGTAGGGCGGGTCCTAGAAGCATTCGGATCTGGAAAGATTATATCAGTGTGCTTGTCATCATATCGAGTTTCTTCGGATCTAAAATTCAAATAAGAACAGTAAGTCGCAAAATAGTTATAGATGAGAAGATAAATTTTACGGTTTTTCTTGTCTTTGATGCACATGAAAAATGAAAACTCATGGCGATGGTGGACGATGTCAGAGCTATTAAGCTCTGACAACCTCTAAGAGGGCCCGCCGTCGACGTTTTGGACGTTGAAAGTGGGCGCTGCCAGAGCTAACAACCTCCGGCAACTCCCATAGGGGCCCGCCGTCGACGTGAAGCATAATGCCAATTCAAGTGAAGATGGTGAAACCAACCGAGGGGGCCCGCTGTCGACATTCTACGTGTTGATAGTGGGTGTCATCAGACCTACCAAGCTCCGACAACCCCAGGGGGCCTGTTGACGTTCTACGTGTTGATAGTTAGTGTCGTCGGACCTACAAGCTCCAACAATCCCAGGGGGCCCACTGTTGACATTCTACGCGTTGATAGTGGGTGTCGTCAGACCTACCAAGCTCCGACAACTCCAGGGGGGCCCGCTGTCGATGTTCTACATGTTGATAGTGGGTGTCGTCGGACTTACCAAGCTTCGAAACCCCAGGGGGCCCGTTGTCGACGTTTTATGCATGGACAGTGGGTGTCGTTAGTCCTACCAAGCTCCAACAATCCCAGGGGGCCCGCCGTCGATGTTTCACACGTTGATAGTGAGTGTCGCTGGACCTAACAAGCTCCGACAACCCCAGGGGGCCCATCATCGATGTTCTTTCGACGCAACAAAAGCTCTATGGAGAAATCAAAAATAAACTTTAGGCCTAAAATCTACAAGTTCGAAGTGTCTAAGTCATCAACACATCGTCAAATCCTTTTGGTACATGTTCGCAATCAAATTGTGTACATCTACCACAGGGAAAACAAGATAAAGGACAATGTACTGAAGACAAGGACAAAATTAAATTCATTTCAGAAAGATATGTTTTCATTCATTCGAGGAGATTACAAAATTGGAGAATTACAAGTGGGAGCAAAAGGCAAAAGTCCTAGGTTCTGCGGAAGTATGAGGCAACCTTCTGGGCAACCTTCTAAACGCTGGCCTTGGCGGCGTCTTCTTCTTCGGCAATGGGTCCTTCAAGCACTAGACCCAGGGAGAATTGGGGGTCTCGGCTTTTGTAACACGTCAGCACATATTCTGCGACGTTCTTGGCCAGAGATTTCCCCTCAGTCTCCAGCTGGTCCACGATGATGCCACCCATTGCATCGAGTTTGCCGCCGGCAGAGCTAGGTGCCAGCAGCGCTTGGTCCAGCTCTAGCTCTGGATTGTTCGGACGTACTGGAGTAAAGCCCAGCGGCATCAGCGCATTGTTGGCTCTCCCCAGGAAGTCCCACACCTGCTGGGACTCAGTCGTCCTCAGATTCCGCAGCTCCTCCAGTGACCTCCTCGCAGCTGCTAGCTCTGAACCTTCTCGAGCGAGGCGCTCAACCGCTTTGGCATGTTGTTGAATACTCTCAGCTATTTGCTTTTCGTGGTTAGCGAGATCTGTCTCCCCGCACTAACTCCTCTCTGGTGGCAATATCAGCTTCTCTTTTTGAGAGCTCTTGCCCCAGTTTCCAGTACTTCTCCTCCTCTTCTTTGCTCCACAAATCAAGCTTCTTAGTTCGATCTGCCAGATTTTTCTCCGGCAGGGTTAGCTTCTGAACGATCTCTTCCTCTCTCTTCAGGATATCCTCCTCCTGTTCCAGGAGTTTATCTTCCCGTTCATTAGGACCCTCCTGGCGCTTGAGAAGCGTCTCATGGAAAGTCTTGAGGTTGTCTTGGCAGTCATTTGCCGCCTCGTTGGCCTGCTCAAATATAGATCGGGATTGGTCATCGAGAGCCTTGATCAGACCCTCCTTCTCGGTGAGCAACTGCTCAAACCTTGCCAGTCGGGCCATTTACTTGTCTATCCAGTCCCATTGGTCCACCAGCCTTTACTGTGTTAGCTTCGTCTCGAAGTGAAGCTTGTTGTGCTAACGCCTCAAGGTGTGGCGCTCTTCTTCGAGAACTTTGCTTTCATGGTCGAAGACAAGCTTAACTTGACGGAGACTAGAGCAGGCGTTGTCAATTGACAGTGCCAAAGGAATAGGCTTCGAACCTGTAGGGGCCATCTCCACTGGCTCCAAGGGGTCTTCCAATACAAAAATGGGGTCCCACGTCACAAGCGTGGTTTCCTGAGCTTCTGCGGCACTAGGGCCGCCCTCCGGGAGCTCCTCGGACACCATTGAGGAAGATCCTGCTGGGGGAACTTCTACCTCCAGGGTTGATGCCGAAGGTCCAGCCGCAGGGTCTTGAGATGCTGGCTCCGCGGGTGGAGAGCCTACCGCCACTTCTTTAGGGTCTTCCGACTCGGGTATGGACACCTCCAGAGCAATTACCTCTGCAGCGGTCGTTGGAGCTTCGTCCAAAGCCACTTCCACCGCTGGCTCACGCGTCGGAACATCAACTATCCCTAGCTCAGTGGCTGGAGCTTCAACTATCTCGGGCACATAAGCTAGAACTTTGGCACCTCCAGCTCAATCGCCGTATCTTCAACCACTTCAGACAAAGGCGTCGGAGCTTTGGGTACCTCCGTCTCAAGTGCCGGAGCTTTCGACACCTCCGACTCCTGCATTGAAGCCTCAGTCTCTGGCGCTGTTGCTAGTGGTGCATCTTCAACAACTTCTCCCCCGTGGTCCGGCGCTACCACAAGAGATTCTGACATCTCTTCTGGATCCAATCCCACGACAGCTGGCGCCAGAGCTACCGTGTCTTCTGCCACCACCGGGGGAGGCTTAATGGTTGAAGCTGGAGCTTCATCATGCACAACTCCAATCGCTATAGCAGATGCCGAAGCCTCAGACTTTTTTCTCGACACCCAGGAAACAAAAGGTCGAGAAGATTAAAAACATAATAAAAACAATATTAGCATTACAAGGTAAGTTGAAGATGCTTACCTGGGGATTCTACCACCCAGTCGTCGTGGAATCTCTTCTTCTAAGGTCTGGAGTTAGAGCCCACCAAATCTGGTGAGACAGTAACTTCGAACCTTGGTCGGGGGACATCTGCATCAGGTGGAGTCTTCCCAGTCGGAACCCCCCTCGGTTGGGAAGGACCTCCGGGCCCGGAGCTCATAGCTGGCACCTGTCGGCGTGTTTTTCCGACAGTTCTCCTGATACTACCGTTGGTAGCTCGTGGAGTTTGTAGTTCGGTATTGGGTGCGCAGAGATTCCAAAGACTATGGCAAATGGACAAAAGGATTTACGTGGTTCGGGCCGCCTGAGCGTAATACCCTACTCCACGAGGTGTGTAGCTGTTGTATTGAGCGTCTAAGAGTCTTGAGCTTCCAGAGAGTCCCTAGTCCAGAGAGCGTGAGAGCCTCTTTTGTGTATCATCGACCAGTCCTTTTATAGTATAAGGACTGGTTGTTACACCATTAGCCTGACCCGACATGTGGCCCTGTCGGTTACTCATGTTTAATACATAATTAATGAGATTAATTACCCTTAATAGCGTGGTAATAAGACTTGACAGTGCCATTACTGGTATTAAGGGCCTTCTGATCATGTGTCATTAATATGGTATTAATGACACTTAATCAGGTCTTAAAGTCTTTTATTGCCCCTTGAAGGTCCGAGTCATTGGGGGTTCACCAGCCTGATTGCTGAGGTTGAAGGTCCGGCGGTTTGGACACGTGGCAGCTTCGGAGCTATTCGTCTGGGACGGACAGGTTCGGTGTAGATGTACACGTGTCGATACCAGAGCTTCTCTCTATCGGTAGTTAGGTCCGGGGTGCCGCATAAGTGTTTAGCCCTGAGCTATCCCATGTGTGGGATGTAGGTACGGTTGCAGTATACACGTGGTAGCGCCGGTCCTAACCATAGATGGGAGGCTGGTCCGGTCCTGTATGACACGTGGGGCCTTTGCAGGTCTTCAACTCGGACAAGTGAAGTCTCTTTGGTCTTTTTGTAGTCCCAAGGGGTATACAGTACGTAGGGTACCGACAGTGGCCCCCTGGGCCCACCTCTGGGAGAGACCTTTTGGATGAAGTCGTTGTGCCAGAGGTGGGTCCATCCTTCGATTTTTGTGTCGTGTCTTCAAGGGTCTTCGGATGTGCAGTTGGCGGTAGTTCGCAGTTAAACCAACGCCACGTGGCATGTCCAGGATGCGGTAGGTGAGATATTAGCGGCGGATCTCACGTGATTGAAGGTCGCTAGTTCTCGATACGAAAATTGTATCGGTTCCGCACGCCTTGTCAGGTCGCCGCCTTCGGGTTTCCCGCCTTTCATGATGACAACTTTTCGCCTGGGGTAAGGACCTCAACTTGATCGTCGGGGTGGCCCTGGGCCCCCTTGTCATTGGTAGGGTAAAGTTTTTGAATTGTATCGTTGGCTCCTCTGCGGTTTCCATCCAAGCGTTGCGGGGGCTTACTTAAGAAGGAAAGTGTGCGCCGTTTGGGGGTTCTTTATGCCTTCATTTGATCTTGCGCTCAAATCCTCCAAACTTTCGCTTGCTTTTCGTCCCTAGCCCCACTTGTGCTGCGATGGAGTTGGGTCTCCGCGAGAGCCGACTTAAGACCGATGATAATTTGAAGAAGGTCCGGGCCCTCATGGGGTGGTCCAGTGACTTCTTCAACCACCAGGTCCGCGCCGACAAGCTTCCATTCGAGAAGGAGCACGCCAGCGACATGGTGTACTTCTCCGCGTATGCCATGGTGGGACTGATGCCACCCTTTTCTTCTTTTCTTTTAATGCTGCTAGACATCTATGGTCTGCAGCTGTACCACCTTGGCCCCCACTCGATTCTTTTGGTGTCGATCTTTGTCCACTTCTGCGAGATGTGGGTGGGTATTCCTCCCGGCGTCGAACTCTTCCACACCTTCTTCACCATCCACACCACCGGCAAGAGTGACGAGTACTTTGGCTTCTATTATTTTGTGAAGCGCTAGAAGTGCCGCACAAGTACTTGCGGTCGTTCCCTTCTGGCAAGTGGGACGACTGGAAGAAGGATTGGATTGTCATTAGGACAGAGGAGCATGAGAGGTTGTAGTTGCCCGTAGGCCTCCCCAACGTCGACACTAAAGCTTGGAGCGAAGTTCCGGAGTTGTCGGACGCCTTCAACCCTGCTTTGACCAGGATCCGCCAATGTGTGGAAGGAGGAGTGACTCCCGAGGCGGTATTTTGCAACTTCCTGGCCAACAGGTGGGCTCCGCTGAAGAAGAGGGAGAAGCTTGCTTGGGCCCTCAATAGCGTGATGAACGATGACCGGATCGAAACCGGTTTGAAGTCCAACCTGGAAGGCACAGCCTTGGAGCTTCACCTCAAGAAGTTCCAGCACGACATCGACGTCGGAGGTGACTACTTGTCTCCGCCAGCGGCTTTCCTCCCCCTGAACATGGAGGCAGAGTTCAACAGGGAGCTCCGGCGGAAGATGCTGGTGCTTGATGACCTTGGTGTAGTTGAGAGGCGTTCGACCACCAGGTTGGTGATCTCCGGAGCTTCCGAGGGTGGTCCCCCTTCCGTCCCGGAACAGAGAGTTGAAGTCGCGGGCAAGGGCAAAGAGTTGGCCAAGCCCTCGAGCAGTAAAAGGAAGCTGAAGCACTCTGATGGGAGGTCAATCAAGCCTGCTCCTTCCGCAGTGGCTCCTTCTCCCCGGGGGAAGGTCTTCAACGGCGGCAACCACTCCAACATCGGCATCTTCCCGGGGTGCTAGTTCCGGCCATGTGGCTACAGTATCAGGACCAGCTGAAGGCTCTGGGTCTGGAGGTTCTTCCCGATCAAGGGGGGCCTCGACCACAGCGGCGCCGACGGTAGCGGCAAGCTCCGAGGAACCTTTCAGAGCTAACACACCAGTGGTGACAGGGTCCAGTCCTGAGCGTCCGGGGAAGAGGTTCCGCGCTAGCTGGAGCGGAAGCCTTCCGAGGTAAATTTTGTTTTTTACCTCAATTGGTTGTTTTGTGTTGTAACTGCATTTTGAGTGTCTTCGTCCTTCATCCACGGGGTACCCAAGAGAGGGGTTGAAGCTCCTGTTCCTGCCACAACAGCTGAAGCTGTGCAGGCAGAGGCTCCGGCTCCAATCCCAGTGCCACCCCAAGGAGTGGCTAAGGCTGCAATAGCTTCGGCGCCAGCTGTCGTGGTCTTAGACCTTGACTCATCCCCAGAAGCTCCCGTGGTAGCGCCGAACCACAGGAATGAAGATGTACCAGCGGCACCTGCCCCAGAGGTTGAAGCTCCGGGTTTTGATGTTGAAATGGTGGACACTCCGACCTTAGAACCGGAGATATCTGTGATTCCGGCCCTAGAGCCGGATGTTGTTGAAGCCCCGACGGTGGAGCCGGTAGTTGATGAGGCCCCGGCGGTAGAGCCGGTGGTTGATGAAGCTCCGGCGCCTGAGCTAGTTATCGAAGAAGTCCCGACGGTAGAGCTGATTGCTGCTGAAGTTCTGAAGGTAGAGCTGGTCGTTGGAGAAGTTCTGGCGCCTGAGCCGATCGCTGCAGAGGTGCCAGCGCCCGAGCCCATGATGGTCGAAGCATCAGCGCCTGAGCCGGAGGTGGAAGAGGCGCCAGTGTCAGAGCCATAAGTAGCTTCAGCTTCGACCGAAACTTCAATGCCTGCCTCGGAGGTGGTGGTCCTGGAGGTGCCCGCGCGTGAGCTAGGGTGCCGAGATGAAGTTGTTGGCCCCCGCTTGAGGGACCAGTTGTTGATGACCCGGTGGCGGGACCTTCGGAGCCAACTCTGGAGGTTGAAACTTCTGTAGCAGGACCTTCCTCGGCGGCGGCTGAGGCTATTCTGGAGGGCGGCCCTAATGCCGTGGAAGCTCAAGGAACCGCTCTTGTAGAGTGAGACCCAATTTTTGTCACGGGGTGTAAGACCTATGTGTGTTGAATACATTGGCTTGTAGTGAATACACTTGCTTTGACGATAAAAGTTTTGAATATCACCAAAACACCTTTTTATCAAGGTCCGACTCTAGCGCTAGGTTCTACTAGCTTTTGTTAGCTCCGGCTCAAGGTCCGGGTTGCTCTGGCAAGGTCCGGAACTTGACCGCAATGCTTCTGTTTTTCATTTGCAATGTTTCGTACTTGCTTTACATCTCTGGAAAGATTGCTTAGTATTCATTTGCTAAGTCTTTGGTGCGTTTTTGGTTGACATAGATGATATCGTGTTACTGTAGTTTTGCAACATGCTTATGTGAGGTTCTCACATAAGGTGTTGTGCTCGGAACTAACTTGAGTCAAGTCGAGGACTTGAGCTCGTATGGATTGGTTGTTTATTCATGTGCAGGTGTTGCTTGAGTTCAAGACATGGCTGGCGACAGGATCCATTGGACTAGTCTCAGGGAGGAGATGAGGTTCCAACAACCAAATTCAGGAGGAATTATGGTTGAGCTGATCAGGAGGTTGCACAACACGATTGAATCAAGAACAATGCATGTGAAGGTATCGTGGACATCATTGGAAGATTTTTGCACGTGTGCAAGGAGTGCATGGATGTGGCTACATGGTTCCGAGACATGATGAAGAGATGTGGACGTAAAGAGTTGGTCGGAAAGGTCCAACCGACTAGGTTATGGACTTAGGCTATGGCTGAGTCGGGTTTGACTCAAATATGGAAAGATTTGAATTGGTTATGATAGGATTTCGTGTGGGTCACGAATTTGAGTTGTTTAGGAATGTGATATACGTTCCTAAGGTGTTTGGAAGTCTTAAGATTGCTTCTATCTACGTATAGAAGAATCCTAAGCAGTTATGGAAAGTTATGATTCATGAACAGAGTAGGATTAGGTTCCTGATTTAAGTTGAGTTGGCTTTCGAGCTGGTTATATAAGCAAGAGAGCCCAGAGCTCGTGGTGCAGGACTTTGGGGATGTTCCTCTTGTATTCTATTGAATAAAATTCGTAGTTTGAAGGAACTTTTGTGCCTTGTTCGTCCGACTTGTTCCAGACAAGTTTTACTCGTCGAGTTTCTGGACAGCACTACCTTTCGTCGGTAGTTTTATCATAACTCGAGTTTTACAGATCCAATTGATGTGATTCTTTTTGGGTTGTCTTCAAAACTTTATTATCTATCATTTGTAAAAATTTCACGGTCATTGGATTTGTGTTCTATGATCTACACGAGTTTCTTTGCAGCGTTCCAGAACTGTTTTTTCTCGGGTAGGGCAGATTGACCGTTGTTTGATCTTTCGATCATAACTTGAGTTTTTCTCGACGGATTTGAGTGATTCTTGTTGTGTTGTCTTCGTGACTTGATTCCCTCTGATATCTATCACTTTTTTCACGATGAAACACGTTTAGATTAGTCTCACACACGATTTCTTTAACAGATCGTTTTTCTACCGAAGGGGTTGGGATTTAATTGTTTCTGCTGCGAAAGATTTTTAAATATACTGTTCACCCCCCCTCTGGTAGCTTTTCACGTGCTCTTTGATCCTACACGAAGAACCCGCTGGAACCAGCGGAGATGACCCCGGCAGGTCCGGACCCGATCCCTCTATCGTTGTCTATTGACAACGCCTGCTCCAGTCTTCACCAGGTCCAGCTGACTTTTTACCACGACAGCAAGGCTCTCGAGGAGGAGCGCCAAACTCTTAGGAGGTGGCGCAACCGGCTCCAATTCGAGACCAATCTAGCGCAGTCGAGGCTGGTCGATGACAAAGAGTGGGTGAGGAAGGAAAAGATCCGTCTGGAGTACTGGGGTAAGCTGCTGGATGAGAGGGAAAGCATGATGCAATCCCTTGACAACCAGTCTCAGGCCATCTAAGAACAGGCCAAAGCTGCTAATAGCGCAGCGGATGATCTCCAAGAGAGGCTCGACGCCATCCATGACAGTCTCGTCAAGCGCTGGGAGGCTCTTGAGGAGCAGGAGAGAAAGCTCGAGGATGAAGAGCAAAAACTCCTGGAGCTACGGGATGACGTCGTGAAGAGGGAAGAAGAGCTTACTCAAAGGCTAACTCTAGGTGACAAGAGTCTCGAGGAGCGTACCAAGAAATTGGATGAGCGCTGCGAGAAAGAGGGGAAGAAGGCTTGGCAGCGAGGACATGACCTCCACAGGAGGGAAAATGACATTGCTGCCAGGGAGAAGAAGGTGCGGGGCCGAGATTAGGACCTGGTTAACCGCCGGAACGAGATCCACCTCCGGGAGGAAGAGCTCAGCAAACTCGAAAGGCAGGTTGCTGAAAAGATTCAGCAGAACGCCAAAGAGGTAGAGCGTCTTGCTTGGGAGAACTCAAAGCTTGCGTCGGCCAGAAGATCCTTGGAGGAGATGCAAGGTTGCAGGGTTGCAGAGTCCCAGCAAGTTTGGGACTTCCTGGGCAAAGCCAACGACGCATTGACGCCAATGGGTTTTAGTCCCATGCGTCCGGATGATCCGAAGCCGGATCTGGACCAGGCGTTGCAAGCGCTGAGTTCGGCAGGCAACAAGCTCACCAAGATGGGCGATGTCATTGCGGACCAGCTGGAAATCGACGGTCAATCCCTGGCAAGGAGCATCGCAGAATTCGTTTTGACGTGCTATACAAGTCGGGACCCTCAATCCCCCCTGGACCTGGTGCTCGAAGGCCCCATCGACGGAGAGGGAGAAGTTGCCCAAGCCAAAGTTTCGGAGGTTGCCTAGAAGGTCACCTCGTTCTTACATAGGATCTAGGACCATCTCTTTGTAGCTCCTACTTGTATCCTCTCTTCTTTTTCTCCAATTTTGTAATCTCTTGTCTCTAGATGAATGAAATCCAAATTTTTTTGTGAATTTAATTTTTTTGTCTTCAACACCTTTGTCCCACTTGGCCCCTTGGTAGATGTACGCAATTTTATTGTGAACATGTACCAAGAGTATGTAACAGTTGTTGAAGGCTTGTGTACTTCAAACTTGTAGAGCGTAGGTCCGAAGTCTTCGATAGTGAAGGCCCCCTGAGGTTGTCGGAGCTTAAGGGCTCCGGCATTGACCATCATCGGAGCTTAGTAGCTCCAGCAGTGGTCTCCATCAACACGTAAAGCATCAACAGTTAGTCCTGTGGGGTGTCGGAGCTTGGTAGCTCTAGCAGTGACCTCTGTCAACATGTGGTGTGTCAACAACAGACCCCACTGTGGAGTCTTACCACCATCTTTTGTTCACGTTGACGGCCGGCCCCCTCACTTTATCGGAGCTGAGTAGCTCCAGCGACGCTTTCTATCAATGCTTGAAACGTCGACTTCAAGCCACCTAGGGGATGTCAGAGCTTTGGTAGCTCCGGCTTATTTCACCATCATCATGAGATCTTTATTTTTCCTGCATACTAAACTCAAGAAAAACAGTAAAATCCGTTTCTTATCTATAACTCAGTTGCGACTTACTATTCTCGTAAGAAATTTTTAGGTCGAGTGCAACTCTTCATACAATCAAGTGCACTGAGTTGTTTTCTCCAGGTCCAATTGTTTTCAGGACCCGCCTTACTTCGGCCTGTCGGGGTGTAGGTAGAGTGGCGTACTTAGGGTGCAGGACCAGGCTAAGTCGATAGCACACTCTGGACCTAAATTGGCTAGCGGGATTCAGGCGAGTGAGCCATTCAACAATGTGAAAACCCGAAGGAATTAACAATGCGACTCGAGTTGTACATGAATTAGTCGATCTAAAAAATCCTTGAGAATTGCACAACCTTGTTATAGACAAGAAAGAGAAAAATAAAAAATATTGAGCTTGTACAAAGTAAACGCACGTGGAGTCTGTTTTCACACAAAGATGTCTTTCATTATAGGTCCGGTGTACAGGGGAAACAAGTACACCCTTAGGGTACGGAACCAGGCTAAGTGTGTTTTGTTTCTTGTTTGACCCAAGGTAGCTAGCTACACTTTTAGTTCTGAGACTGTGACAAGTGTTGCCTGAACTTTGCGGACCTTCCGGGAAAGGTCCAGCTGTTCTCCCGGAGGAGCTACCCAACTCTGTACAATGACTCTATAACATACATCACGTATAACTACAGGCTCACCTCCGTGATATTAAGCGTAGAACTTACAGAGGTGCTCAATGTTCCAAGGATTATGGAGAGGTGTCCCATCCTCGGTTGCCAAGCGAACGCATCCGGGACGGGATACTTTGATCACTCGGAAGGGTCCTTCCCAGTTGGAGGAGAGTTTGTTTAACCCTTCTCTGGATTGTATTCTCCGTAGCACCAGATCGCCTTCCTCGAGCTGTCATCTGTGAACATGCCTTTGGTGATAGCGCCGAAGAGCTTGGCAGTATCGGGCATTCTGAACAGCTTCTCGGCACCTTCCCTCTTCAAGGAGGTTAAGGTCTTCACGTTGGAACTGGTCCTACGCGGCATCGTCGAAGGTCCGGACCCGGAGCGACCCCAAGGTGATTTCCGGAGGAAGGACTGCTTCAGCTCCGTACACTAGAAAGAAGGGTGTCTCTCCAGTTGACCGGTTTGGAGTTGTGCTGTTGGCCCATAGAGTGGGCGGAAGCTCTTCGATCCAGTTGGCTCCATGCTTTTTCAGGCGCTCATATGTGTGCGTCTTGAGTCCTTTTAGGATTTCTGTATTTGCTCTCTCGGCTTGGCCATTGCTTGTCGGGTGAGCTACGGAAGCGTAGTTGACTTGAGTGTTGAGGTCTTCACAATATCCTTGGAATGAAGAGCTTGTGAATTGGGTCCCATTATCAGTTATGCTTTTGTTTGGGACTCCAAATATGCATACGATGGACTGTAAGAAGTTGATGGCTGATTGCTTATTTATTGTCACAACTGGAGTTGCTTCCAGCCATTTGGTGAATTTGTCAATGGCAACGTAGAGGAACTTGTAACCTCCGACGGCTCTTGGGAAAGGTCCCAAGATATCCATCCCCCACACAGCGAAGGGCCATGTAGGAAGTATCATTTGTAGAGGCTGAGCTGGTGTGTGAATTTGTTTTGCATGAAACTGGCATGCTTCACATTTCTTCACCAGCTTAGTTGCATCCTGGAGCACCGTAGGCCAGTAAAAGCCATGCCAAAAGGCTTTTTCGACTAGCATGCAGGAAGACGCGTGGTTCCCACACTCGCCTCCATGGATTTCTGCGAGGAGCTCGCAGCCTTCTTCCTTTGTAATGCACCGCATTAGGACGCCGTTAGCACCACGCCGGCAGAGATCCCCTTCTACTAGCATGTATCTTTTAGCTAATCTCCGGTCAGCGGATACATTATCTTCAGGAAGGAAGTTGTCTTTCAAGTAGCTCCAGATCTCTGAGATCCATGCATCAGAGCTAGCTTGAGCATTTGAGTCTTGCGTGTTGGGTTGCTCGGAGCTTCCGGCAGCACCTACGACCCTTGATGGCTGCCATGGTAACAGGGCCATCGGGACTACCAGCTTTGAGGTGTTGGTCTCGACCCCTTCGCTCAGTTCGGCAGGCTGAGCTGTAGGTTTAGTCAACCTCCGGACGAAGGTTCCATCGGGAGCCGGAGCTCTGGTTGATGCTTTCGCCAAGAGTTCGTTAGCTTCAGCATTATGGAGACGCTGGACATGGTGGAGGTCCAGGACTTCGAAGTCCTTCTGAAGCCTCTGTGCTTCAAGGAGATAAGCAGATAGTTGGAATTGGTTGCAGGAGCATTCACCCTTCACCTGTTTAATGATGAGCTACGAATCTCTCTTGACCAACAGCTGCTTGACACCATATGATAGTGCCACCTTTAGTCCGTAAATGAGTGATTCATACTCCGCCATGTTGTTGGTCGCCTTGAAGTCGAGGTGCACCATGTATTTAACCTTGTCCCTGGTCGGAGCGAGGAGAAGAACTCCGGCTCCGGCCCCCTGCTTCTGCATGAAGCCGTCGAAGTAGAGAGTCCAGTGAGGCTCGGTGAAGACCAGAGCCTTGAGTTCTGGCTTCTGCTCACTGGGGCCCCCAGGGGTTGCTGGAGAGGGCGTCCAATCCGCCACAAAGTCCGCCAACGCTTGAATTTTGATTGCTTGTCTTGGGACAAATTCAAGGTCAAACTCGGCCAATTCTGCTGCCCACTTTGCAATGTTCCCAGTGGAGTTGGGATTATGCCAAATCACTCACAGTGGATATGAAGTCACCACTGAGATCTTGTGAGCTTGGAAATAGTCTTGGAGCTTCCTGGAAGCAATAAAAACTGCGTATAGCAGTTTATGTACTTCCAGGTACCGAGTTTTGGCGTCATGGAGTACTTCACTGATGAAGTACACTGGTCGTTGGACTGTTCGGACCCTCCCGGGGGGGGGGGCCTGAAGTTTCCTCCTCATGGACCCTGACCCTCCTAGAGGGGTCCAGACCTTCTTTGGGGACCTTCGGGTTCTTGTTAAAGGAACCTGGAGCTTTTTCATGAGTGACCTGGACCCTCCCAGGGGGGTCCGACTCTTCTTGCTCAACAAGAGTAACTCCTTGTTGACCCAAGTCTGGGGGCTGGGACCCAGACTCGCCTTCAGGAACCTCCTGACTCTCCTGGAGGGGTCTGGATTCCTGAGCTGGTAATGGTTCTGGTCTCTCCGCAACCAGGACCATGCTAACAACTTTGTCAGTTGCCGAAATGTAAAGCAGTAGAGGCTCACCAGGGTTCGGAGCTACCAAGGTTGGTAGAGTGGTGAGGAGCTGCTTCAGCTCCTAGAACGCCTTTTCTGCTTCTTCAAACCATTGGAATGGTCCGGACTTCCTCAATAGCTTGAAGAATGGTAGTGCCCGTTCCGCCAGTCTTGAGATGAACCGGCTAAGGGAAACTAGACATACAGTCAGCTTCTGGACGTCCTTGATGCGGGCTGGTGGTCGCATATCTTCAATAGCTTTTATCTTCACCGGATTTTCTTCTATTCCTCGGTGATTCACCAAGAAACCAAGAAGCTTTCCGGAGCTAACCCCGAAGACACACTTGTCTGGGTTCAGCTTCGTACGAGTGACTCGCAACTTGTTGAAGACAGCGTGCAAAGTGCTAAGGAATGATTCATTGTCCTTAATCTTGACGACGATGTCATTGACATACACTTCCACTACGTCTCTAATGAGCTCTCCAAAAGTTTTATACATAGCTCGTACAAATGTTGAAGCTGCATTCTTGAGACCAAAGGGCATGGTAGTATAACAATACAATCCATCTACTGTGATGAAGGAGGTATGTTCCTCATCTTCCCTAGACATTCTGATTTGATGGTACCCAAAATATGCATCCAGGAAACACAGTAATTCACACCTGGAGGTGGAATCCACTATCTGATCTATTCTAGGTAGTGGGAATGGATCTTTTAGACATGCCTTATTCAGTGTATGTAGTCGATACACATCCGAAAGCTTCCCGCCGGCCTTGGGTACAACGACTGGGTTTACCAGCCATTTTGGGGGAAGACTTCTCGAATGAATCCAGCTTCGAGCAACTTCTTCACTTCTTGTCGTATGAAGTTTTGTCGCTCTACTGATTGCTTCTGAGGCTTCTGATGTACAGGCGAAGCTTCATGGTAGATCTTCAGATTATGCTCGATCACATCCCTAGGGATCCCAGGTATTTGTGACGGTTTCCAAGCAAACACGTCGACATTAGCCCGGGGGAAAGTGATGAGTGCCAGTTCCTATTTGTCATTCAAACCTCCCGATATACGGGTGGTCTGAGCGGCATCGGAACCGATTTGGACAACTTTGACGGGAATGTCGGTGTCGTCACTTGGTTGCACGCGAGGTGCGGAGGTTGAGCCCCGATGACGAATGCTCGGAGGTTTTGGAGCTTGCTCCTTTCCGGATTCTTCTTCCTGCATTGTGGCAAGTGCGTGAAGTTCTTCCAGAGGTGTCACTCTGGCAGTGCGATATCCATGGATCCGGAGAACACCAGCTGGTGTTGGCATCTTCAACACCAAGTAGCCATAATGAGCAGCAGCCATGAACTTGTATAATACTGGCCTGCCCAGAATGGCGTTGAAGGGTAAGTTGATCTGAGCAACGTCAAAGACCAACTTCTCAGTGTGGTAAATCTCCTAGGTCCCGAAGGTCACCGGAAGAGTAATTGCACCAAGTGGGGTTATGTCCCCTGGACCTACTCCGGGGAAAGGTCGGGAGGGGCGAAGATCCGAAGGTCGAAGCTAAAGCTTGATGAAAGCTTCGAAGCTTATGAGATTCAGCCCCTAACCTCCATCCACCATGACATGATGGAGTTGGATGTTATTGATGGTTGGAGGCCATGTCCCGCCGCATGGTCTTGAGGACATGACGAGAGGTGAGTCCCACGAACCACCAAAGATGGTGTTCATGGTTTTCCGATGTTCATTGTCGGAGACGTCGGAATCGTCGTCAACGGAAATGTAAACAGCCTTCAAGACCTTTTTAGGGTCTTGAAATCCTAACTCCTCTTCAGCCGGAGCTTCGTCGACTTTTTGTTTTCCTTCCCTTTGTCGGAAAGGAACTTCTTCCCGACGCTTGTTGTAGCGCTCGACAAGGTTCTGGACCTCTCGGCAGTCTTCCAGATTGTGGTTGTTCGACTTATGTATGGGACACCACATCTTGGATTTGCCACCGTCTTTAGATGAAGGTCGAGGTCGTTTCTCGAGGTGTGGCCCCCGACCACCCGGAGTTGCGGCAGCTGCAGCGGTACGTGTGCCGGTCGACAGCTTTTTCTTGCCGTTGGACTTTTTCTTCTTTTTTCCACTCCCGGAGGTAGTGGCTTCACCATTGGAGGATTTTTATTGTCCTCCAGAGGTGGATTGGAGTGCATTTCATGGCCCTCCGCAGCTTTAGCACACTTGTCTGCCAAGCTGAAGAGCTCCCACGCTAGTGATCTCCTTGATCGTCAGCTTCTCTAGCATCTTCTTGTCTCGTACGCCCTGTCTAAATGCCATAATAACAGAGGCGCTGGAGATAGAAGGAATAGTGTTTCGTACCTGGGAGAACCTCTGGATGAAGGAACGCAGGGATTCTCCCCTCTTCTGCTTGACAGCAAAAAGGTCCAGTTTAGTGCCTGGTCAGGTGTATGAACTCCCGAAATTAGCGGTGAATTGTTGGCACAGTTCTATCCAACTGTTAATGGAGTTGGGCGGAAGCCACTGGTAAGTAGTTGGCCGTTACGTCCTCGTTACCTCCGGCCGCAAGGTTTGCAGTGGAGTAAATCTGGAGAAACTCAGCGGGGTTGACAGTCCCGTCAAATTTCTCCGGCGGGTGAGGCCGGAACTTTTGTGGCCATCTGACCATGCGTAGGTGCATGGCCAGGGCAGAACAACCTCCTCCTACTCTCTCGGGAGCAGGACTGTCTCGAGCCTCTCGCCTTTTGCGAGCACGCTCGATATGGACGCGGCCGTCCTGTTGACGGTAACAGCGATCAAGCTTCGCCCGGAGGTCATGAGTTGAAAGCCTGGTTACCGTATGGGTGCGTCGCGCCCCGGAAGGCAACGACGTTACTTGTTGAGATGCAACACACTTCCTATTTTGGGAAGCGTGCAGACCAAGTCTGCCCGACACAGTCCGATGCTGCGATGGGACCCGCCCTGAGGGGGGGGACCTTGGTTGCTGATGCGATCGGCTGTTGCTGCAACCAAATATTCCACATCAGCCCTCCACTGCTCCATTGCACCCTGGGATGCACCTGGAGGTGGTGGGCGTTGGAGAAGAGCACGCGCTGCATGGAGCGCGTGTTCAGGGTTGTTGTTATTCGCCAATGATGTGACCGACGCAGATGCCCCGTCCCGCTGTCCAACTTGATTTGCTGGTGCAGACGGTGGCGGCGGAGGCATGACTCCTACTGGATCCAAGGCACCTGCTGGTTGTTGCATGTTGGAGGGATTGCCTCCAGCAGGTTGCGCAGCGGGGTTGCCGTTGGACGATCCAGCAGCTGAGTTCACCATTCTTGAAATCTCGGGCACTACCCCCTACCTGGCGCGCCAACTGTCGGCGTGTTTTTTCGACAGTTCTCCCAATACTACCGTTGGTAGCTCGTGGAGTTTGTAGTTCGGTATTGGGTGCGCAGAGATTCAAAAGACTATGGCAAATGGACACAAGGATTTACGTGGTTCGGGTCGCCTGAGCGTAATACCCTATTCCACGGGGTGTGTAGCTGTTGTATTGAGCGTCTAAGAGTCTTGAGCTTCCAGTGAGTTCCTAGTCCAGAGAGCGTGAGAGCCTCTTTTGTGTATCATCGACCAATCCTTTTATAGTACAAGGACTGGTCGTTACACCGTTAGCCTGACCCGACATGTGGCCCTGACGGTTACTCACGTTTAATACATAATTAATAAGATTAATTACCCTTAATAGCGTGGTAACGGGACTTGACAGTGCCGTTACTGGTATTAAGGGACTTCTGATCGTGTGTCATTAATATGGTATTAATGACACTTAATCAGGTCTTAAAGTCTTTTATTGCCCCTTGAAGGTCCGAGCCGTTGGGGGTTCACCAGCCTGATTGATCAGGTTGAAGGTCCAGTGGTTTGGACACGTGGCAGCTTGAGAGCTATTCGTCTGGGACGGGTAGGTTCGATATAGATGTAAACGTCTCGATACCAGAGCTTCCCTCTGTCGGGGGTTAGGTGTGGGGGTGCCGCACAAGTGTTTACCCCGGAGCTATCCCATGTGTGGGATGTAGGTCCGGTTACAGTATACATGTGGCAGCACCCGGAGCTATCCCATGTGTGGGATGGGAGGCAGGTCCGGTCCCGTATGACACGTGGGGCCTTTGCAGGTCTTCAACTCGGACAGGTGAAGTCTCTTTGCTCTTTTTGTAGTCCCAAGGAGTATATGGTACGTAGGGTACCGACAACACCGGAGCCTGAGTTGACTTGTCGGAGCTTGAGTCCCTCGAGGGCGCTGTCACCAAAGTAGGTGTGATCACTAAAGGTCTCCTTCGACGGGGAGAAGGTGCTGTTGTAGTTGGAGTAGACCCGATGAGGCTCCCGTCAACATGCCTCAACTTCCTCTTATGGCTCGAAGATTCAGCCGATTCCTTGACTTTACCTTTGCCCTTGTCGAAGTCATTGACTCTCTGGCTCGCGGCAGAGGTAGTCACCCTCTCAGAAACTCCGAGGATTGTAACCCCAGAGACAGGGTGCCTCTCTACCACGCTTAGGTCATCCAATGCCAGCATTCTCCTTCGGATCTCCCTGTCGACCTCCGGAACCATGTTTAGAGGCAGGAAGGCAGTCAGCGAGTTCACGGCGTCACGGGAGACACCTCCATTTTGAATTTTTTTTGAGATGGATCCTCAAAACTTCATCATCCAAGTTGGTGTTCACACCAACTTCAATTTTGTCATGATCCATCTCACTATTGAACGCCCATGCGGGCCGTTCCCTAGTCTTTAGTGGGGCCCACCTATTCACCAAGAAATTGCCAAAGACCATTTGGGTGGTCACTCCTCCCTCTATGCATTCTTCGATCCTTTCCAGGATGGACTTGTACGCATTCAATAGCTCCGGAACTACGTTCCAGGCATCAGTGTCGACATTGGGAAGGCTCTCTGGCAGCTCCAGCTTCTCATGCGCCTCCATAGTGATGATTCTCCAATACTTCTTCCAATCATCCCACTTGTTTGAGGGGAAGGACTTCAAGTACTTGAAGGGGCAATTCTTTCGCTTCACGAAATAGTAGAAGCCGATGAGCTCCATCCCCTTGTCGGTGGTGTAGACTGTGAAGAATGTCCGGAACAGCTCGATGTAGGGAGGCACTCCCACCCACATCTCGTAGAAGTGGATGAAGGTCGCCACTAGCAAGAGGGAGTGGGGGCCGATATGATAAAGCTGGAGGCCATAGAAATCCAACAGCGTCAGGAGGAAGCTTGAGAAAGGCGGGATCAGAGCCACCATCGCATACGCCAAAAAGTACACCATATCTCCGGTGTGCTCCTTCTTGAAGAGGAGCTTGTCGAAGTAGATGTCCTTGTTGCAGGAGTCGCTGGACCAACCCATGTAAGTCCAGACACTTGCAATCTCCTCCTTGGTCTTGACCTCGCTGCGGGGAAGACCCAACTCCATCACGGCAAAGTGGAGCGAAAGTTGGATGGCTATGCAGGGGTTGAGAGGCTCTGAGCGCAAGTTCAATTGAAAGCATGAAGAGTCCTCAAACCATGCGGGCTTTCTTTCTTAAGTAAGCCTCTGCAACGCTTGGATGTAAACCGCAATGGGACCGAGGATACGCTCTCAAAAATCTACCTTGCCAATGACGAATGGACCCGGGTCCACTTTGGCGGAAAAGCTGAAGCTTTTGCCCCAGGTGAACCGTTCTCATGATGGGCGACAGGAAGCCTAAGGGCGGCATCCTGACAAGGCGCTCAAAACCGATACGATTTTCACATTAGGAATCGACGACCTTCAATTTCGTGAGATGTGCCGCACAGATATCACCTGCCGCATTCAAAGAAAGCCACACGGTGATGGTTCAACAGCGAACCGTCACCCCAACAACACCTTTAAAGCCGCGGCACGGGAATCAAAGAAGGCCCCACCTCTGGTAGATTAACTTAACCTAATTGGTTTCTCCTGGAGGTGGGCCTCGGGGCCACTGTCGGTACCCTGCATACCAGGTACTCCATGATACCGCAAGAAAAGCAAAGGAGTTCCTCCCATTCAAGATGAAGACCTCTGAAGGCCACACGTGTAGTGCAGTGTTGGACTCGTCTCCCTCATTTGGGTAGCTCCGACACCGACACGTGTATCACAAGGTCGGACCTAACACCCGTCATAGGGAAGCTCATGCCTTGCCACGTGTCCAGTGACCCCGGACCTAACCCCCAGTAGAGGGAAGCTCCAGTACTACCACGCGTATAGTGGCTCCGGACCTGCCTCCCCACAATGGGAAGCTCTGGGGTCGCCATGTGTCAAACCTCCGGAGCTAGGACTTCAACGGAAGACGGTGAGATCTCCAACAGCTCAGACCTTCAAGGGACAGTTAAAGCAACAGTTACAAGACCTGATTAGGTGTCATTAATACTATATTAATGACGCATAATCAGTGGACTGTTAAAAGGGGTAACACCATCATTAAGGCGCGTTATCACTCTATTAATCGCATTTAATACTCGTTGATCGTGTATTAGAAAGTTAACTATGCCAGGGCCACATGTCGGGCCAGACAAGTGATGTAACGGCCAGTCCTTAGACTATAAAAGGGTTGCGCCGCATGGTACATGACAACCAAGCTCATAGGCACGCAAGCACCAGTGAATTCTGAATACAACAACACACGCCCCGTGGAGTAGGTTATTACGCTCAGGCGGCCCGAACCACGTAAATCCTCTGTGTCATCATCTTGTTAGAATCTCCGCGCTCCCAAACTGATACAAGAACCTCCGCGGGCTACAATTTAGTAGTACCGGGGGAAGTGTCGTTCGTACGCTTCGACATAGACGTTGGTTGCCTCCAAATTACGTGTTTAGACAATAGAGGAATGTCTTTAGAGAGAACACAGTTGTCACTAAAGGACCACCGAAACATATTAATGGTTCAGAAATATTTGATATGTTGGAGAAATTGGTGTCAGATGTAGGTCATCCTGGATATTTCAAAGGTTACAGAGATGAACACAATTGGACTCACATATGTGGACTTTGGGAGCTACCGTATGTGAAATCGTTGATTCTAAGGCACAACATTGATGTCATGCATCAAGAGCGTAACATGGCCGAATGTATCATAAGCACATGCATGGACATGACGGTCAAAACAAAAGACAATTTAAAGGCTCGAAAGGATCTCGTCGAGCTTTGTAACCGTCGAACTCTCGAACTCTCCGAAAATGGTGGTAAACCACGCGCTCCTTTCTGTCTTCGACCTAAAGAAAAGAAATAAGTTCTTGAATGGTTGCAAAGGTTGAAATTCCTAGATGGTTATGCAGCTAGTCTGAGACGAGCCGTGAATGTGAAAACAGGAAAGCTCATTGGGTTGAAGAGTCATGATTATCACATAATCATGGAAATACTTCTACGTGTTATGTTTCAAGGCTACTTTGACGGTGCGGTCTGGAAGGTGTTAGCCAAGCTTAGCCACTTCTATAGGCAACTCTGTGCTAAAGAAATCACGCCAGAGATGATGACTAAGTTGCAGAAGGAGATTTCGGTGCTTTTTGTGTAAGATGGAATTTTTTTCCTCCAGGGTTCTTCAACCAATGCAGTATCTCTTAATCCATCTTCCATTTGAAGCGAAAGTGGGCGTAATATAGGTGGATGTATCATATTGAAAGATCACTTAGATATCTGAAACCAATAATTGGTAACAGGGCAAGGGTTGAAGGTTGCATCACCGAAGCTTTTACTCTTAAGAAAGTAAGATACTTCTCAAGTGTTTACTTTGCAAGGGAACATAATGTCAATACTTCGACAATGCGATACAATATGAATGAGCAACCTCCTTTTAGCGATCTCTCTATTTTTGCAACAAGAGGCACTACTGTTGGTAGTTACACTTCCTACGGCGTTAGCGAAAAAGAAAGGCGTGCTGCTTTATTCTACATGTACGCTAATATCGATGAAATGCAGGAATATTTCAAGTAAGTGTTGCTCCAACATTTATGCTTTTCAGCATATTTTGCAACACATATATTTTAAAAAGTTCTCTTTTCGTGCAGTATGTTCAACAAGCAAAATTGAAGACATAGACATCAACCCATGAGCAAACAAATAGAACAGATGCGACGGGAAGGAATAAATGGGGGATCTAATTTTCTTTCCTGGTTTCGAGATCATGTAACGTTTTCTCGTTATCTTATCAATATTAACAACATTTTCTTATAAGTTAAGAATGCTTACGTTTTCTAATAACTTCATATCTTGGACAGTGCAAAAAAGATGCAAACGTCCATGAAGATTTGCAACAACTATCCTATAGAGTGGTTAACGTTAGAAGCTATGGTTGATATGACGTTAACGACTTTTGATTCCGTACAACTCAATTTGAATCTCTTCGCCTCTCGCGGCAACATGTAATACCGGAGTTGTGTTGAGGACAATCGATGCGCAAGAACGTGAAACTCATTACTACGGCATAATTAAAAAATCCTTGAATTCACTTTTGTTGGAAACAAGACAATTCGAGCAGTATTTTTTGACTGTGAATGGTTTAATTCCATTTGCAAAATTCGAGTAAACAAATTTAGCATGGTCGAAGCAAAACACAAGGAACGGTTGAAATGATTCAATTCATTAGTTCTCGCACACCAAGTAGATCAAGTGTACTATCTACCTTATCCATGCAATAAATTCAAAGTTTGGTGGGTGGTACATAAGGTGAATCCTCGTGAGCGGTTATACGCTCCAGGAAATGATGATTACCATGAGGAAGCTGAGGTTGATGAGGTCTACCAAGAGGAAGAGTTTCTAGACTTCTTCTCAGTCGAGCCTGGTGTAGGACTTGATGACTTAGTTGGAGACACTCAAGATATCGAGACTAGCACGAAAGCGGAAACGGAATCAGAATCAGAAACTGAAGAAATCAATGACTTAGTTGAGCCTGTTGATTTGCATAAACGAAAACGATATGCGGAAGAACAAGATCGAGGGGCTGGTTTAAGGAGTAGGGTGCATGACCGTGATGTTGATGAATTTTGAAATTTATTAAGTAACGTTTTATTCACTAACTTAATATTAATTTTGTATATTATCTTAGCATATTAATCATTTATTCTTTGCAACAGGATGTCGTCGAAGGGGAAGGGGATGGGAAAAAGGAAGCCAGTGAGGGGGTTTGAGCCGACACGAGACCCTTGCTCAGGGACCTCGTTACCTTCGAGCTGACGTTCCCTATTTCTAGCGCACGCTCCACCCTCAGCTCAGGTGTGCTTTCAGCGCACGGAGGTAAATTTTAGTTTACAATCAAGTTATTTTATAAATTGCACTTGTTAATAATTATTAATTATCAATCTTTTTCTTTTGTGCAGTTTGACTCAGAGTCATCTGAGTCCGAGTCAGAGTCTAGGGGCGCTGCTACAGGAGCCCGAGTCAGAGGCTAGGGGCCGCTACAAGAGCGCGCTAGCGCTAGCCTCCCTTCGGAGCCGGCTTTGGGCTCCGGTGGTTCCGCAGAGCCTTCAGGGTCACAGGACGCGACGGCGCTGCAACAGAGGCGACATACGAGGAGGACCCACTTTGCGGCTCCTCCTCCGGTTCCTTCTCAGCGGATCACTATCCATCCTGTCGGAGACATGTAAAAAACTATATATATTATATTAAATATTAGATGTTGTTTTCCGTTACTTAATGATTTGTATATCTTACAGATGTTGGTACGACACATTGTTCACTGGGGCCAAGCAACACCACAGGCAGGTTGACAGTGTCTTGGGTGCTATAGTGAAGTTGCATTACCCTGGTGTTATTGACGGTTACCTTGCCTAGTCGTGGGATGACTACGCTCGTGTCTCTCACCAGGTCCACGACACGGTTCAGGGAGCTGTGTGGAACGATTTTATGATAAGTTTAACTGTTTTATTTTTTTCAAATCGTTTGAATTGTTAATACATATCACCTAAATGTTTGTTTGCTTAAAGCTGAGGTGCCAAGTAGAGGAACCGAGCATGGAGGACCACACGAGGCTCGTGTTCCATTACAACGCTCGGAAGCTCACGACGGTGGCGCTGTCGAACGCCCGGATTCAGGCCGTCAACGCGTACTACAAGTTGCACCTTCGGGAGCAGGAGCAACAAAGGGGTCCATTTAGGAAGGACCCCGACACGTACTTGACATAAGAGCAGTACACGGAGGTAAGTTTTTAATATTGTTAAATATTTACAATACCTATGTATGCTAACTACATTGATGAAAAATGAAATATGTGCATGTTAGTATTTCCTGGTTACAGGGTAACTCTGAGGCATATTTGACTCTCTATCGGTACTGGGCTAGCGAAGCTTTCGACGGTAAGTCCACAAAGGCTAGACAGTGCCGCATGGGGTCCGAGGGCAAGCACAACTATGGCGGCGACAACTACTTGCGTTTGGCTAAACACATGGTAAGTACTTTTTCACTTTGTTTATGGGTCCTAATTTATTTATCTCACTAACACGGCTATACAGGAGCAAGCGACGGGTCAGGAGCCGACCCCAACCCAGGTTTGGAAGAGATGTCACAAGGGAAGTGACCATTCTCAGCCAGAGCACTGTAGTCAGGTCACAACCGATCGACTGGTAAGTTTCCGAAATTCATCAATTTCATTATAACTACTACTATTGTTGACATGCTTACAAGATTTCTTTGTTTTGTAGGCAAATACGGGTAGGAGGTCGCGAAGATACACAGTGCAGATTACGGTTGGGAAAACACGTCGATCGACCCCCAAGCCGTGTACGCGAGCAGAGGCAGGAAAGCCCATGGACGATGAGTTGGTTATTTGTTTCATTTCCTTTTCAATTTATCTTCTTCTAGTTAGTGTTTTCATCCTTTTGCAGGTTTGCTATTTTTGATGGAGTTGTCAACTTGAGGTCGGCGCAACCTTTGAGAGGCGCTTCATCGTCGCAAGCCTCATCCGTTGGGCACTTAAGTGGTCATCTCTCGCAGACCCAGCTGGAGATCCTTGCCTTGAAGGAGACACTGGCGCAAACCCAGGCGGAGCTGGAGAGGTCGAGGGTGGAGGCAAGGGAGGAGCAGCAGAGGACGACCTTAATGATGGCCAAGATGCAAGCAGCGGTGGCGGTAAATAATTTAAACTACCGTAGTTAAATTTTATGGAATTTTAATAATATATATCTTCTAATTTGCATGGTAGACTCTTGCTCGAAATACCGGTCAGGATATCGAGATTCCTATGCTTCCGCCGCAGGAGACTCCGGAGCTGATAAGAAACTATTTCTTTAATATTGTACTTTGTTGCATCTATTATCATTTATTGTCTATAGTTGCATCTGCAATTTGTTGTTGTCATCACATCCCCAGGTGATTCTTGATCTGGATGTCCATTATTGTTCTATATTCATGGGCAAAACCTATCATTTGTAGAGTAATTCTTATACTTGTTTTGCCTCAAGTTCTGCCTCCTTTGTTATCAATGTGACATATGATATCTGATGATTTGTTAAATTTTTGTATAAGATGAAAACTAAGTTGAATTTTAGCTTCTGGTATAGGTGCAATTGTATGGTAAAATATTTTAAAAGAAGTATGATATTATCTTGTGAAGTTTGAAGATACAGGGAGCTTGAATGCTTGATTGCCCAAATTTTGGTTATTCAATCATATTCAGTTGTATTAAAATGCTTCTGGTACCATAGGTGCAGTTGTATTCAGGTTCCCGTTTTGATTATTTATGTATTGGTTTTATGATTCTTTACAGGACTAACACAAGGAATATATGGTTGTTTTGCAGGGTTCGGGAACGGCGGTGCAAACTCCTTTGCCACACCTACAGACACCCGGAGGGACGCGTCGAGAAGATCTCAGCTCCGGAGGTAGTGGAGGGGCTAGTGTGTAGCCCGGTGAATGCTTTGAAACTTTTTTGTGTTGTTGTTGATGTTTTGAATATTTTGTGGACTATTTTGTAAAATGTTTCTGTATACACTATTTCTGTATCTATCTGTGGAGCTCGCCATTGTGCGAGCTAGTCAGTTTATGTTTTTTTTTAAAAAATAATGAAAACTTAACTTACGTCGGCTATGGTTAAGTCGACGTAAGTTAGCCCAGTTTAACTTACGTCGGTCAGACCATACCGACATAAGTTATACCACTTAACTTACGTCGGTTATATCATACCGATGTAAGTTAGACTACTTAACTTTCGTCGGCCTGGCAGCAGCTGATGTAAGTTCTCCGACCTAGCCTGCGGTCCATCCCGGTAAATAACTTACGTCGGTTGCAGGATACCGACGTAATTAAGTAACTTACGTCGGCGGTTGACGTAAGTTACCTTAATCACGTCCTAGCTGCTTCGTCCCCCGACAACTGACGTAATTAAAGGAAAACCAATGTAATTATATAACTTACATCGATTTAGGCCTTAATTACGTCGGTTTCGGCCGACGTAATTGATCGAGATTCCTGTAGTGACACCTACTTCCCCTGTTTCATTTCATTTGATGTTTGGTTAGTTCAAAATTAAACTAAATAGCAAGCATCAAATAAAATAAAATGGGGGAGGTGGGTATTTAGCTAGATATTGATGCCAAACTAAAGCTTATTTTCTACTTTCCGTGTCCCAAAATAAGCTAAATTTCTAGAGGTGGTCTAAGTCGAATTAACTTTTACGTTCCATATGATAGTGCTAATAACATCTAATATACAACTAATTACACTATGGAAAAGTACAATTCATGATGGTACTAACAATATTAAATTTTTACCATGAATATTATTACATATTTTAAATTTATAACCTTGTAAATCATAAGATTATACTCAGAATATGAACATTTTTCTTGAGAAAAAGTCTGCATACCACCCCAACTATGAGCTAGGGACTACTTAACCCCCCAAACTCCTAAACCGGATATTTAACCCTTCAACCTATACAAAACTAGTTAATTAACTTCTAAGGTGGTTTTCAAGTGTGTTTTTGACACATCAGCATATGATGTAGCATGTCTTGCATATGTAGTTTCTCATTTTGTTTTTCTACCGCACAACAGCACCCCTTGAACCGATGAGACATATCAATAATTAAGGCCGTCTACAAAAAGAGACTTCTGTAAATGACATGCGGATCCTACTGTACAACACATGCCACATCAGATGCTGATATGTTAAAATCACTCTTGAAAACTATCTTAGTGGGTTAATTAACTGGTTTTATATAGGTTGAAGGGTCAAATATCTGACTTAGGAGTTGATGGTTAAGTAGTTCCTATGTCATACTTTAGAGGGTATGTCGACTTTTTCCTTTTTTTCTGGGATGGAGGTAGAGTGCTATAGAATCACAATACACATATTTGTGCCAGATGAATAGGGAGCACTAACAAAAAAATATCTACACTAATCTACCCACTTTTCCAGTTGACCTCAAAATGGTTGCCACATCTCGAATTAGCTTTCGTGGATTATATTGAACTGTACGTGTGTCAACTGTACGTGTGTCGCAATTCATTGCATTTTACAAAAGCAATCAGGCTGCCATGCTCAGCCCAGCAAGCAGTTTGTTGGTACGAAAACACGGCCCACCAATGGTTTCAACTTCCCCGGCCTGGCCCGTTTCCTTTTAGCCCGTAACTGTCGCGTCGTGGACGAACAGTCGAATCCCGAACACCCGTCCGGTCCCACCGCGCAGCGTGCCATGCGGCCCATCCATTCGCCCGTTCCAATCCGCAGCCCGGTCGCTCACTCGCTCTCGCTTCTCGCGCGCACAACCATTCCACGAATCCCTAATCAAAAGCATCTCCCTCCCTCGTCCCTCCCATGTCTGCTAATTAATAATCACATCGCGAGATCCCCTTCCCTTCCACCGCCTCACTTGCGTTCGCCTTGCCTCGCTTAGCCACCGGTCCACCGCCGCCGCGCAGCCGCCTCGCCGCTCATCCACACCCTCCCGCGCCATCGGTAGTTATCGCAGCGATTCGCTCTTCCGCCCACGTCGGCGTTTCGTAGCGCCCACAGGTCAGCTCCCCTCCATCGTTCCACTGAAAATGCGGCGGTTGCTTGGGCTCGATCGACGCGCGTGGCGTTCTCCGTGGCGGGCAAGGGGCCGCCGGGTTCTGTAGACGAATCGGTTTCGATTCCGAGGGGAACGGGGCGGTGGCGGAATGGTAACGGCTGGCAATGCTGTGTTCGTCGCATTTTCTGGTCAACGCGATGACGGTTTGACTTTGCTTGCTCCGGGCGATGAGGGAGGGGAGGGTGGCTGGTGGTGGTTGGTTCCCGGGTTAGGTCAAACGGGCGTCGTGAACCGGTGATGCGTGAGAGGGCAACAAACGCAACGCTCGTTGGTCTACTCTAGTTAAACAAGTAACTGTTGGGTTGAAGTGATCACCCGTCCACATCTGGTTACCATGATAGTGGCATCACCCCCCATCGTCTCTCCCGTAACTGATGTTAGTTGTGGATCTTGATAGTGATTGGTATATGTAGTTTGGTAGTGATTTGCTTTACAATATGTGGTCGAAAGGTAAATGGAAGTTCTGAAATTAAGAATGTGAATGCTGCTTGTTTGGCCCGACAGGCAACAGCTGTATATACAAGTACAGTTAACATTTTGAAGTATTCAACAATTTTACATTATTTTCTAGAAGGTTTGACTTGAGGCTGCCCTGTTACTTGAATGACACGAGCCTATGATTCATTCTGTTGTGAATTGCTCAAATTTTAGTGAAGTGAAGTGACTCTTTGCTATTAATATTCTTATAATCAAGGTACCTGTGAAGTCCAAACCTTCTATGAACATGGCTTGGTAGAAACTGTGATCGAGTAGCATTGATATCATAGCAAGGATAAATTTCAACTGGCCCTTAATATATCTGCATCATGGTTCCAAGCATGCTGAAGCATTGAATTATATCCTCATAGAAATCAAATTCTGCTTGGTTCTGTCAATGTAAGAGTGGAATTCGTAGCATGAAAATTGCACTCCGTTGTGAATTTGGCACTTGAATACATTAGTGATTTTTAAAACATGTATTAAACATGTGGATTATCCTATATGAATTATGACCCCAATTTTTTGGAATTGAACTCATGTTATTGAGTTCATAATTTCAACATGGTAAACAAATTTCACTCTCTGTAGGAAGACAGACCTGATTTCTTATGAACCCTAGCTAGTCTTTTGCTTTTTGTTTGTTCGTAGTTCTGTTCTGGAACTTTGTAAGCACTCGACTTACTAATGAATTTTGGGGCAGCAGTAGGGACCCCTCCCACTGTACATTTCTAAAAAAAAGGCGGGGGTGCTGTCTAAACTCCCAAAACTATATCTCACACTCAATTTGAATTTGACATAATGTGTTCTTGTTTTTGGACCATTCATTTTAATGTAGGGTGGACTCAAAGAATGATAATTGAAATAAAATGATTCTATATTTCAACATTTTTTGGAGATGGATGATCTGCCAGAGGATGAAGGCCAATACCAGACATACTCTTCAGATCGAAATTGTTGGCCCTCCCATTTGGATCACAAGTTCAGGTCCCTTTCCCTGACTAAACGGGAAAAGAATTTGGATTCTGCCAATTCTTCCCTCGCTTGTAGGGAAGCTGATCATTTGTTCCGAGCTTCTCAGATATTATGGTCCACTGGATCCCTATCAACTCCGATACCCAATGGTTTTTATTCCATTATTCCGGTAAGTGGAGCTTTTGTATGGCATTGACTTGTCAAAAAATACAGATACCTTATTTCTGCATTTGATTTTTTCTGTATGCTTTCAAATTTGCAGGAGAAGAGACTCAAGGAGCGTTTCGACACTATTCCTTCTCCTGATGATCTTTATTCCCTTGGAATAGAGGGATTCAAGGCAGAGATAATTCTTGTGGACTTAGAAAAAGACAAAAAGCTATCAGCTGTAAAGCAGCTATGTACAGCGCTGCTTAAAGGATTGAATTCAAATCCTGCTGCAATGATAAAAAAGGTTGCAGGTTTGGTAAGTTCTCTTTGAGATTATCTACAAACATGTGGGATGGTTATAGTGGCTTTGCTTTCCTGAGTATTGAGGATTCATCACCCTCCTTGTGCCTTGTGATCAGTTGCTTTGAAATGGCTTGCATAACTTTTCTTACTTGGAACTGTTCCATTTTATTAAGTGTCTGGTTGATTGTAATTTGTGCTTGAAAATGGATGATTCTCCCCGAACCATAAAATGTCTTTCATTCTTGCAGCCTATATTGGTGGTATCATAAGTATATACTTATTAAATCCAGATTTTTAATGATAATTTCAGGTTTCTGATTTCTATAAGCGACCAAACCTGCAGCTCAGTCCTGCAAGGACTTCATCAGATGATCTTTCACATTTTCTAGAAAACAAGGGAGTTCAATTACTGGGACAGATAAGACATGGATCTTGCAGGGCCAGAGCTATCTTATTTAAAGTTCTTGCTGACTCCGTTGGTATAGACTGTAAACTGCTGGTGGTATGTTTTAATAACTTCATCAGTATGATTGAATTTCAAATAGGTTTCTTTATCCATGAAGCTCCTAAACCCTAAATCAGTATGTTATCTAACATGTGTAGGGTATTCCAAATGAAGAATCTCATGAATACGATGATTCATCCAGACATTTATCTGTTGTGATCATGCTGAAGTCCACGGAGTTCCTAGTTGATCTGATGCGTTTTCCAGGACAACTAGTTCCATTTTCGCCTAAGGCTGTAATCACATCCCATATATCTGAAGCTGGAGAGAGTGATTCAGCGGACTATGATTCTTGTGATTCTCCTCTTGAACCTAATAGCCCCCTATGCGCTCAATGGTATACCTGTGCACCTATTTTGTAGTATTGAAAATCAGGGTGTGTAGATTAGTACTGAAAATAACTTTCAATAAACCATATTTTTAGGGTTTAATAAACACATATAAAAATAAAGATCAAGAATAATGTCGGGTGCCGTGCCTTGTCCAAATCATCAAGTTTTTGTTCACTAGATGGATCATTTGTTCAGGAGTTATGTTTAATATTTGCCTGTGCTGGTAATTC
The DNA here is from genome assembly GCA_036927565.1 of Tuctoria greenei. Lineage (NCBI taxonomy): Eukaryota > Viridiplantae > Streptophyta > Magnoliopsida > Poales > Poaceae > Tuctoria > Tuctoria greenei. Next base: position 172,496,203 of record JAYESD010000007.1, on the reverse strand, counting down.
TGTTAGTCCGTTGGGACTGGCTGTAGTATTACTGTATCAGTATGAATGCCCATAACATTGTATGGTGTTTAGTTTCAGACAACTGCCTTCAATTCTTAATGCTTGATGTTAGGACAACTTCTGTAGCTCAAAATTGAACTGAGGAATTACCCTAAAAAATTGAACTGAGGAAATTGTTAGTGTCAACTATTTAAATTCGTTGGGAATGCATATATGAAAACCCAAATCCATGCCAGAGGGTCATACTAAGCCTAGCATCTGCTAATTCAGTATAGAACAAGACATTTATTGATTTTCTTGGGGCTCACTTATCTAGGCCTGCCACTAACTCGGGGTGTTTTATTTTTTTGTGTGCGTGGCGTGTTGACGTAATAGTAGCAACTGGGCATTGACTTCTTGAAACGTTGTTGTTAAAATATTGCTATTTGTATGTTGGGAGCATGTGTGATGTCTTGTCTTATTCAAAGCACTGCTTGTTAATTTACCCCAAAAAAAGTGGCTTTAATTTTTGACTTCATCATTGAGGCAGGCTTTCCTGTGTTTCAAATGTCGACTGAAAATTAAGATAATATTTTTGGTTACTGTTCTATTTTTTTTTGAAACAATTTGGTAGAACTTCTCATGGTCAAACAAGATTAAGGTAACTTTGAAGTTTGTTGCTCTGGTATATTAGTTTGTAATGAGCGCTATTGCCAACCATTATCTCCTTTTTCCAGGCAGGAGCAAGATGACAACAATAGATCCTTCAAAGCTCTATCTCTGCGGAACATAATGCTTAGAACGACAAATTCTATGGATGGCAAATTGAGTTGGTAAGCCTTAATACTGAGCTTGTCAAGCATTTTGCTTTTCTTCTTCATTTTCCAGTTAACTGCGAAATCGCTCATCAATTCCCCCATGCTTTACCAGTTCATCGCATAGTGATCCCAATGTCACCAACGGATTCTGTGGTCGCAGCCGGAGGAAAGTTGTGAATGAACACCAAAGAACTGCAAGTTCAAGGTTCTCTTATTGATCCCTTTCAATTATCACAATAGCCATCATTATTGTATGAAAAAGTGAAAATAAAAAATAGGGGCCTGTTTGGTTGGTAACTAATATTGCCACAACTAACCTTAGTTAAGTTTGACTTGCCACAAAAGTGTGGTCAACAAATTCTTGGCCACGAGTGTGGCAAAGTTAGTCAAAAAACAGAGAGTAAGACGTGTGGGCCAGGGGCTAAGGAAGTGTGGCTTGCCACACTTGTGGCAGTCAACCAAACAATTTCCTAAGAATATGGGGCATGACTAACCTTAGGTGTGGCAAAGTTAGGCAACAATCAAACAAGCCCCATGTCTATTCTTTTTGCCTTTGGTTATTTTTTTCTGACAGGCTAACATTACTCTTGCTCCCTAAGTCTCTATCCCTGAATGTCCTGAGTCAAACTTCTGAAAATATCACCGTTAGTCATTAGATGCATTGAAGTATATGTTGGCCACGTTAAAATAAGGATGCGTTTGGTTTGACGTCAAACTTGTATTGGATAGGATCATCCATGTTCTTGATGTATTGGATCATCCAAGTTGATGTTTGGTTGGATGGATTGGATGATCCAATTTTTTGTTTGGTATGTTGGATAAAAGATGGATTGGATGATCCAAATTCATGTTTGTTTTAATGGATATGAATGAAGGACTTGGATATAATGACCACTTTTGTATTGTGGTGATCTTACCACTTTGAAATTATGTATGACAATCTCATTTCAGTTCATTTCTAAATCAAATAATTATGTACTACAACATGAAAATGTAAAATGACAAACACTTTTGCACATCAAAATATCAGTAACCGTAATTTATGTCAACTCACTAGTTTGTATGAGGATTAAAACAATATGCATTAACAAGTAAATTCAGCTGCAATTTCGATTCAGTGAAAACATATGTAAAATATACTTCCAACGGCCTCTTATTACAGATGTATATTATAGTCTTCAATATTTCGATAGGTACAATATATGCAGAAACTAAACATCTATTTTACATCATAATTCCTTTCTTACATACAATAATTGTTAACCCACATATCAGTGTTCTTGAGGGCTACAATCAAAAGATATTATCAAAAGAACTTCACAAATATCATGGCTGTTGGTAGAAAACAATCTCCTGCTGAAGAACAGAGGAAGAGACCTTTTTAGATGGAGCCTCCTGTATCACACAATGCAATAATTAACAAAAATAAGAGGAACTTATCTCCCTAAAAAGAGTTAACACAAAAATCAGCAGGCACATCCTGATTTCAGGCCGCCAGAAACTGGCCGCTCGGGCGTGTGAGGGCGGGGGGGGGGGGGGGGGGGGGGTGCTTCCCGGGAGAAGCGGAGCCTGGCCGGCCGCCGCTGTTCATGATCTCGTGTGGGGGGGGGGGGGGGGACGGGCCGCCGTTCACGGAGCTCGAGCGGGGTTGGACCTGCCGCCTGCGCTCGATCGCGTGTGGTGGTGGAGATCGGGGACGGGCCGCCATTCACGGCGCTCGAGCGGGGCTAGACTTGCTGCCTGTGAACGGCGAGCTCGAGCGGGGCTGGACCTGCCGCCAACGCTCGATCGCCTGTGGTGAGGGGGGGGGGGTCGGGGCCGGGGCCGTCGTTCACGGAGCTGGAGCGGGAGCGACGCCGTAGGCTAGATCGGGAGGGGGAAGAGGAGGACGCACCTACAGGAAGCAGCGACGGAGGAGGTCGGGTGTCGAACCCCGCGACGGCGGCTCCGAGGAAACGCTCTCGAAGGCAAATACCGCGGTCCGCGGTAACCCCAGCGTCGGGACGTTTTTAGCATGGACGCGGACAGAGCTGTCCGGCAGATTTTCTCGGACCCGCTTGTCCAGCATATTAAGGGTATATTCTCTCAATGGGATCGCTCTATCCACCGTGAACTTTGAAACAAACACCGGTTTGGACATGTCAAACCAGTTCAATCCAACTCAACTCAGGCAAACAAACAGACCCTAATATGGGTCGCTAGGACATCAATCATCGTCTCATTGATAGTACTTGAGTGTAATCCCTTCATTTCACTAGTCGTCATCTTTTTGACGTTAAAAGTTTTGACCACCAATTTCTGTTATAACATATTTGTTGCACCTGATAACTTACAATATAGTGGGACGTGAGAGTTGCACAATCCAACAGGAATGGCTCTCGCACGGCTCCCTTGCTCCCGCCTCGCTGCTCGCGTCTTCGCCGTCTCCAGTTGCGTTTCTGTCGCCGCATCGACATGTGGGCGCCAGTAACACAGCGGGCGGCGCCCGACTCCTCCGGCCGGCGATGTCAGACAACAGTACGCCAACAGGGGAGGACTTGTGGGACCTCCGCCCTGGAAGAAGGTTCCAGGCTGAGGTGCTCGCAAGATTCAAATCGTCAGTGCACCACCCAAGCTCATCCCCACAAGGTTCGTTCCTACTCGTGGCCGTCTTTCGTCGATTCACATTTCGATTAACTTAGATCGACGTCAGATGGGCTCTACGCTCCGTCCTGGGAGGAACACCTGGAGGATTTGATGTCTACCGGCTGCAAGACCACACATTTTAGTTCTCTGTTTCCAACAAACAAGTGGGTCTGTTGGTGACCTCTATGCGGTGGGTCATCATGCTCACATTCGACGTCTACTTCCATTTGTGGCGTGGTGGTGGCCCGGATTGGACTAGAGAAATGAGGAAATGGGAGGCTGAACAGCAATCCCAGTGGACGACAGTGCTGGGGAAGAATGCAAAGAAGAAATCGAGGAATAAGGTAACATTTGCCTCTCCCCTCCGATCAATCTCTTGATATCATCCTCAGCAGGAAGTGGAATGGTTTCTGGGTTGGGGGCATTCTCTGTTCGGTAACTGACAATCCAGTTAGAGCTTTTGGCCGGAAGTCGCTCGCCGGAGTTGCTCCGTTCCACGCGATGCTGGTGCCGGAGAGGAGGGTTTCCCCGCGGGACCTACAAAATTTACTCTCGATTAGCATTTTGAAATCTCGTGAACCACAAATGACCACGTCGATACCTATGGCTATGCCTAAAGGAAACGAGGGTCATAGGGCAACGTGGCCTACTCACGACAACAGCTCAAAAGGCACTAATAGTTACTCCTCTCCCTTGGTAATTCGCAAATTCACTACTGAGGTGGACGGCTCTGGTCCACGACGCCGGAGGGTGAGCAATAACTATGGGTCCTTTCTGCCGTCCAGCTGTGCACACGAAGTCAGCAAACTGAAGACAGAAAGGAAACTAATTACTTCAGTCGCAACAGTTATGTGAGAGACAAACTAGAGTTCATTAAGAACTGCTACAATTGTCTCAGCCCAGGACATCTAAAATTCCAGTGTCTCAGCAAAGTACGCTGCAAAATATGCTACAACTATGGACACGTCATGAAGGGCTGCACCAGAAAAATCCGCTACAATAGGGTTTGGCGGGCAAAAATACCGCAAGCTTCATCTGACTATACAGGCGCCAACTTAAATTCCAGGCCCCCGGCCAAGCCAGTTCTATCGCCGCATACACCACTACTAACTCTTCAGCACAGCTCCATTGGCGACACCTCCGAAGACTACAATCGCCTACACTCCATGGCCAACTACCATGTAAACCCGGCTAGGTTCATCCCCAATCCAAACTTCGACATTGAAGATGGAGGTCCGGAGTGTCTGCCACGAGCAGTCTCCCATCTCGCCGGAATTCATCATCCCCTTCATGATGAATTCATTATAGCTGTCAACATGGACGACATTCTACCGGAGGAGTATGAGTACTTCAGAATCCAGATCAGGAATCATATCGTCAATGTCTTGGGAATTCCAGTAAGAAGTTCTTGTCCCACTGACTCAGCCCTGGGTGTAGCTGCAGGAAATAGCAATGTTGAGACTCCTCGATCAACTGTTATCATTGAGGAAATTACAGGAGATCAGACAGGTCACTATCTGCAACAAGAAGATGCAGAAGACACTGGGCGCTATGGACAGATTTACACCAGAAGAGGCAAAATGGCATACACCATGATCAGAAATGAGCAAGCCCCTGCAAATATCAATACAATGCACCATAATGTTCAGGATTTGGGGACTGGAACATCTTCCACGGCCACTGCTAGAAAGAAGTCCAAGACGCTCGTGGACTAGGACTCTCTCAGGAGGAGCTCCAGGATCAAAACCATCCTGGTTCCTGGATGGACACCGAAGCATGCCACTGGTAATTCGACCGGCTAAGACTCATGCAGCTGACTCGAGCGGCAATCAATCGGACAACAATCCGGGTAATTCAGACTTCCTAGGTCCACTGAAATTTCCTACAATTTCCGAGCTAAATGATGACGTGCAATATCCGGAATTACCATCTCGGCAATGTGGCGTGCCGCTTGAGGTGGAGCGCACGAAACTCCCTTCACGTAATGATAATACAAGCCAGGAGGATGGAGGGAGACAAGTGCTTATAACAGAGAATCAATGATACACAACAACAAATTTGAAATGGGGATTGGTATGCACTATTTTGCTGAGAAACTTGGATCTTTTGGTGTATTTAATTATGATCAGGGTGACTGTTTACTGGATGAGGATGCTGAGAGAGATGTTACACCAATAGTTAAGTGCTTGGTCTCGAGCAGCCATGCACCTTTTGCTGATGTCAAGACGGGCCTGCTTTTGGAAGTCTCACAGAACTACCGAAGCCATTGTCAGTTGTACTACTGGATTGCAGAATGATGTGAAGAAAGGATGCAATTATGCTTTTGGGGAATCTTTGGGTCCTCGTGACATGTCGTTGGGTTGTACTACTATAAGGGCCCTGCCCGCTTCGGCCTCTCTCTGCCCTTTTGCTGTATATAACATGCGGAGAGTATATATATTTAGGAAGCTAACTATAATGATGTACTGTCCAAATCCTTGTAAATGGAATGCAACTATCTATCACTCTTTTAAACTTTTACCTGGTTCTATGAATCAATGTAAAGGAAATATAGCTTTTACCAACTACATCGAGCTGATCAGAGGGCCCATAGGATCCACCTCTATGTATAATGCTCCAATGGGATTGGGAATACACCAGAAGCTTCTTCAGCCAATCTCTGCTGCTTATACTACGAGAATGCCACCTGGCATGATGACTCAACAACCCTCGATGCCACATCTGCACACAATCATGCGAATTGCAATGCGCTCTATCACTCATACGGTTGGGTTGCGACACCTAATGGGGATCAAACGTTACACAATTCCTCAAATTTAGTAACCGAACACAACAGCAGGGACTGCTTGGGATGCAAAAAATACGGGTACACTTACAATGAGGATGTCAAATTCGTAATCATCAAATGAAACTCCCAGACCAAGACCCTGTCAATATGACGATATTTTTCTCGGCTCTCATCCTCTCCAAGCTTGGTAAGCTCCGGGCAAGTTCCAATCAAAAGGATGTTATAGAATGGCATACACCAACACAAGGAATTAGAATGTATTAAATTGGAACATAAGGGGCATCAATGACCTCAATAAGCAGCAAGCATTAAAATTCAAAATTGAGGAGACTATTAGAGGGGAAGAATAATTGCTTGATTAACCGAGAGACAGAGTACATATTTATAGATACGTTGATGGACTGGTACACAGGCCACACCCAAACACATAACTCAACACAGTCCAACACCCCCTGCAGTCCCAACATCTAGCCACAACAGATGTTGAGACTGGACCGAAACTCAGAAAATAAAGACCGAAACTCAGAAAATAAAGACGTCGAGAGTCCCTTCGTGAAGATGTCGGCAAACTGTGACGTCGTCGGCACATGGAGAACTCGGACCTCACCGCGTGCAACACGCTCACGAACAAAATGAAGATCAATCTCCACATGTTTCGTGCGCTGGTGCTGGACGGGGTTGGTGGAGAGGTAAACGGCGCTGACATTATCACAGTAGACCAACGTGCTCCGGGCGACGGGGGAGTGGAGCTCTTGAAGTAACTGCTGGAGCCAAGATGCCTCTGCAACGCCGTTAGCCACGGCGCGGTACTCCGCCTCAGCACTGGAGCGAGAAATCACGGGCTGCCGCTTCGAGGACCAGGAGACAAGATTCCTCCCAGGAAGACGGCGTAGCCAGAGGTGCAGCGGCGGGTATCAGGGCACTCCACCCAGTCAGTGTTGGTGTAGACCACCAACTCAGAAGACGAGTCACGTAGAAGTAGAAGGCCGTAGTCGAGGGAGCCGCGCAGGTACCGAAGAATCCGCTTCACAGCGGTGAGGTGTGGCTCCCGCGGGTCGTGCATGTGCAAGCACACCTGCTGGACCGTGTAGGAGATGTCCGGCCTGGTGAAGGTGAGGTACTGTAGTGCACCTGCAAGACTCCTGTAGGCAGTCGGGTCGCTGACAGGAGTCCCATCAGTAGAAGAGATCTTTGCCTGGGTATCCACCGGTGTGGAGCATGGCTTACACTCAGCCATACCCGCACGCTCGAGGATGTCCAGACAATACTGCCGCTGGTGAAGAAACAGGCCAACTGGTCTGTCCTCGACTGCAATCCCCAGGAAGTGGTGAAGCCGGCCCAAGTCCTTCATAGCGAACTCCTACTGGAGAGCAGAAATAATCCGCTGAAGGAGCGTAGGGCTGGACGTTGTCAGCACAATGTCATCGACGTAGAGAAGAAGGTAGGCAGTGTCATCCTCCCGTCGATAAACAAAGAGTGACGTGCCCGATTTGGCTTCAACAAAACCCAAAGAGACTAGGAAGGAGGCGAATCTGCTGTACCAGGCTCGAGGTGCTTGCTTCAGACCATACAAAGACTTGTTCAGCTTGCAGACCATGGCTGGGCGAGCTGAATCCACAAATCCTGTCGGCTGAGAGCAATACACCGTCTCCGTCAGAGTACCGTGAAGAAAGACATTCTTGACGTCCAGCTGGTGGACTGGCCAAGAACGCGAGAGAGCCAACGACAGAACCGTCCGCACTGTCACTGGCTTAACCACCGGGCTGAAGGTCTCGTCGTAGTCCACTCCAGGGCGCTGAGTGAAGCCCCGAAGTACCCAACGAGCTTTATATCTCTCCAGGGATCCATCCGCCTTCCTCTTATGCGTGAAAACCCACTTGCCTGTGATAACGTTGCCACAAGGAGGACGAGGAACAAGGTCCCATGTCCGGTTGGCAAGTAGGGCCGCATACTCTTCCTCCATAGTGCTTTGCCAGTGAGGGTCAGCGAGGGTGATACGGACAGAAGTCGGTATAGGTGATACCGAAGAGGAAGTGGATGGTGTCGGCGTTGTCGAAGAGAGTACCACTCCGGAGAACCGCTCAAGAGGCCGGAGAACCCCAGCGACACGTCTAGTCACTATCGGGTGAACGTGTCCTGGGTCCCGGTGGAGCAACGGTGGGTGGTACACTGAGGGCTCGGGACACCAGCCCGCTCTCGTCGCTGGTAGACAAGAGCAGGGTCAGCGAACCGTGGAACAGGGGCCACGCATGGCGTAGCGCGTGACGAGGCCGGAGACGCTGGAGGTGCGCGTGACGCGGAAGTCGGAGTAGACGCCGGGTCCGCGCATGGTGCGGGAGTCGAGGCCGGAGACGCCAGGGCCGCGCGTGGCGCAACTGTAGGGGACGTCGGGGCCTCTTGTGGCGCAGGAGTTGAGTCCGGAGACGCCGGGGCCGCGCGTGGCGCAGCCGTAGGAGACGCCAGGGCCTCGTGTGGCGCAGGAGTCGAGGTCGGAGACGCTGGGGCCGCGCGTGGCGCAGCCGTAGGAGGCGCCGAGACCTCGCGTGGTGCAGCCGTAGGAGACACCAGGGCGACGCGTGGCGCAACCGAGGGAGACGCCGGGGCTGCACGTGGCGCAACGGGAGACGTCGGTGCCACGCGTGGTGCAACACTCGTCCCCAGGGTCGACGGAGCCTGGGCACCAACCCGCACACGTCGCTGGTAGACGAGAGCAGGGTCAGTGAACCGCCGTGTCGTGGCTGTAGTAGGCACAACCGGAGTCACCACAGGTGCCGGTGCTGCGTAAGGTGCAGCAGTCGACGTCGTGGGAGCCACCTGTGAGCCAGTGGGTGATGTACCTGCAAAAAAAGGCCAAGGCAGCTGTGGTGGAGCAGCCTCGGTGTCAGTAAAAAAAGGGAGTCCAACTCTGCAGCTGAACCAGAGGTGGAGGAAGAAAAGGGGAAGGACTCGTCGAAGATGACGTGCCGAGAGATCAAAATGCGGTGGGTAGAGAGGTCGAGGCACCGGTATCCCTTATGCTCAAGGGAGTACCCAAGAAAAACACACCTAGTAGAGCGGGGCGCAAGCTTATGTGGAGCTGTGGCGGAAAGATTAGGGTAGCAGGCGCACCCGAAGACACAAAGGTGGTCGTAGAGAGGGGTAGTGCCATATAGGGCAAAGAAAGGGGTTCGTGCTTGAATCGCCTTGGTGGGAAGGCGATTAAGGAGGAAGGTGGAAGTGTGGAGTGCCTCTACCCAGTATCGAGCAAGGATAGAGGCCTGAAACATCAAGGAACGCATGACATCATTAATGGTGCGAAGCATGCGCTCAGCCTTGCCATTCTGGGGGGATATGTATGGGCAAGACATGCGTAACTGGGTGCCATGTGTAAGAAGAAAGTCACGAAGTCGCGAGTTGTCAAACTCGCGTTCGTTGTCACACTGGAGAGCACGAACAGTACATCCAAACTGTGTGGAAACCCAAGTAAAGAAGTGAGAGAGAGTATCAAATGTCTCAGATTTCAAACGTAAGGGAAAAGTCCAAGAGAAATGTGAGAAATCATCAAGTACCACCAAATAATATTTAAAACCCGAGACACTGATAACAGGAGATGTCCACAAATCGCAGTGAATAAGATCAAACATGTGTTGCACATGAGACACAGAATTGGGAAAGGGAAGTCGAACATGGCGACCAAGCTGACAAGCGTGACATAACGACTCATGTGTGCCCCTAGTACACGAGATAACTGAACTACTAGACAACTTCGACATAGCATCAGCGCCAGGGTGACCAAGCCGACGGTGCCAAGTAGCGGACGAAGCTGTCGTAGCCAGAGCAAATGATGGAGACGCAGCGAAAGTAGGAAGTCGAAGAGTGTACAGGGGCCTCAGACTATCACATCGAAGAAGAAGACGCCGGGTAGAAAGATCCTTCACAGACAAACCAAAAGGATCAAACTCAACAAAAATATTGTTATCAGTGGTGAAATGACGAATGGAAAGCAAATTTTGAATAATGTCTGGAGCAACAAGAACATTGTTAAGATGGAATGAATCTGGAGAACCCGAGTCACCTACTGAGGTGACTGGAAGAACAGATCCATTTCCAACAATGATCGATGAAGGAAACGAGGGATGAGGTGGGTGGGTAGAAGAGAGAATACCAGCATCTGGGGTTGTGTGGTAGGAGGCGCCAGAATCAGCCACCCAATCAGTAGTCGGCGGTGTGAGGTGCATGGTGCTGAATGAAGACGCCAAGTCCTGACGATCCCACCCCAGGGGCGGCTCCTGGAGGGGTGCTGGCGGCTCCGAGTACCCAGCGGGGTAGGCAGCACCGCCGTAGGCCGGAGTTGGCGATCCGGCCGCAGGGCGACCAAGTCCGCCATAGCCCGGGTGGGCTACGTACGCCGCCTGAGGACGTGGCTGGCGCGGGGTAGAAGAAGTCGGTGACGCCCCAAGAATACCCGGAGACGGTCCAGGCCACATAGAGATCTGACCAGTCTACGGGTTGTAAGGTGTGGGCCAGGGTGCACCTCCCCGGCCAGTGCCACCAGTACCACTACCAGTAGGAGCAGTGGACATAGAGGTGCCGCCAGCACCTCGTCCTGTGCGCCTCCCGCCGCGACGTCGACGAGTACCACTCCCAGAGCCAGCAGAGGCACTCGGGGCGGTAGGCGTAGTAGGTGGTCGCGGTAGTGGTCCTCCAGAAGATGGTGGACGTGAGAGCTGCCCAGAGCCATAGAAGGTTGTGGCAGGCCCAGAGGTAGCAGATCCACCAGTCGTGATCTCCTCAAGCTCGAGATCGGACCAGACCTTCTCGAAGGTCGGTGGTGGCTCCATATGAAGAAGCCAGAAGCGAAGATGGCTGAAGCACTCGTTCAGGCCGTGAAGGACCCGAGGTACTAGTGTGCTGTCGGCGACCGGCTCGCCAAGGTCGCGCAAGGAGTCGGCCATGCTCTTCATCTCTCCACAGTAGGCAGAGATGGAGCGGTCACCCTGCACTGTAGACTGGAACCGTGCGTTAATGTGAAGAGCCCGAGTCGTACGATTCCCCAAGAAGTGGTGCTCTAGTATCTGCCAAGCCCGGCGCGCGGTGCCCCCGCCGCGCTGTCCGACCAACTCGTGTAGATCGTCGGCGAGAGAGCCAAGGATCCAGGCAAGGACCAGACTGTCCATGCTGATCCAAGAGTCATCCCACGGGTTGTCATCTCGCTGGATGTGGTCCTCAAGCTGATACCGCCTCAACGTGAGGAGAAACAAGTTACGCCAGCGGGCGTAGGCGGTGGAGTTAGAGCTCAGGACAGTCGGCACTAGTGTCCGAATGTTCTGAACTCCAGCTGCCTGGGCGTGTAGAGCGGCGACGAGAGACACCGAGTATGCGGAGTTCGAGGTGGGCTCGTGCGTCGCGCTTAGCGGTTGGTGAGCACTCTCCTGGATCTGGTTCGAGAGAGCACCCGCTGAAGCGCGCTCCTGCTCCAAGGCAAGAGCGAGTGCCTGCTCGCGCTCGCGAGAGGCAGCCAAAGCCGCGAAGACACCAGAGGTGTTCGCGGCCGTCGTAGTGGTGCTGGCGACGCTGTAGAGAGGATCAGTGGCCGCGCTAGGAGCAGCAGCGGCGCCAACAGCAGATCCGGAGCCCGTCATGAAGGCGACGGCAGTAGGGCCACCGAGTGATCCGTCGACTGTCAGATTAGTCGCTGCGCCGGGCACGTGCCGAGCCATAGAGACGAGTGGTGCGCCGGCTGCCGGACCAGTAGCAGGTACACCGGCAGGATGGGACGCACCGGCCAGTGGCAGGGCGCCGATCTGGGTCCCAATAGCGCTGTCCAGGAAGGGGCCGCCGGTCAGGCCACTGGCCAGGGGGGCGCCGGCCAGGGGGGGCCGGCCAGAGGGGGGCCGGCCAGGGGTCCGATGGCCAGGGAGGGGGCGCCGGCAGCGGCCAGGGGGGGGGGGGGGGCGGCGACGGCCAGGGGGGCGGGGCGGCGGCCAGGGAGGGGGCGCCGGTGGCGGCCAGGGAGGGGGCGCAGGCGGCGGCCAGGGAGGAGGCGCAGGCGGCGGCCAGGGAGGTGGCGCCGGCGGCGACCAGGGGAACAGAGGCGCTGGCCATGGGGGGGTCAGCGGTTGGGGTGGTGGTATTAGGGTTAGGGTTAGGCTAATGATACCATATTAGAGGGGAAGAATAATTGCTTGATTAACCGAGAGACAGGGTACATATTTATAGATACATAGATGGGCTGGTACACAGGCCAGGCGCAAACACATAACTCAACACAGTCCAACAGAGACGATTGACTGCAACATTTTCTGTGTTCAAGAGACGAAAAAGGAGTTCATTGACATCTCTTTTCTAAAGAAGATTGCACCAAGAAGGTTCAACAAATTTGCCTTCTCACCTTCAAGAGGTGCATCAGGAGGGATACTTGTTGGTTGGAATAGTAACTTGCTGTGCGGGGAGGTTCAATACATCTTTGATTATGCCATTTCTATTCAATTCACATCCCTTCAAAATGGCCTCAAATGGCAGTTCATAACAGTCTATGGACCTTGTCACGGGTAACAATGACACGAGTTCACACCTTTGGATGATTATAGGTGATTTCAACTTTTATAGGACCACTGAGGACAGAAATAGACCGGGAGCCAACTTCGGAGACATGATGCTCTTAAATAACATTATTCAACACCTGAGACTTCTTGAGATTCCGTTGAAAGTAAGAAATTATACATGGAGCAATATGCAGGACACACCTATACTTCAACAACTTGACTAGTGTTTCACGTCGATTCAATGGACGCTGACATTCCCCAACACCATGCTTCTACCAGTAGCCAGGGATACCTCCGATCATATTCCTTGTATGGTGCAAATAGGGACGACAATTCCAAAGGCTCAATGCTTCGGGTTTGAGAACTACTGGATTCAACATCTACAATTCCTGGACATCATGAAAGATTCATGGGATCAGCCGCTACCTGAAATGAATAGCACAAGAATAATATCAGCAAAATTTAAAAGGCTACGGTACAGACTGAAAACCTGGAGCAGGAATATCGGAAACATCTCTGTGTTGATACGAAGATGTAAGGAGGTCCTGCTGGTAATAGACAAGCTTGAAGAACAGAGAGGGTTGTTTACACAGGAGAAAAGTTTCAAACAACTGATCAAAGGTCAGATCGCATCGCTACTGACACAAAAAAATGAATACTGGAGACAGCGATACACGGTGCGTTGGACTAAGCTAGGAGATGAGCCCACGAAATTCTTTCTGGCGGCGGCAACAGAGAGATACATACGCAACACGATCACAAAAATCCATGATAGCAAGGGAACAAAGCTATTAGATCATAATGAGAAAGCCGCATTACTCTGGGAAGAATTTAGCGAAAGATTGGGACGATGGGAACAAACTATGCCATGGCCGAATTTACAGGACATGATGCATTTTCATCAAAGTTTGGGTCACCTGTGCGAACTAGTCTCAACAACCGAAATTGATATGGCCCTCAAGGAAATGCTGAGTGACAAAGCCCCTGACCCAGATGGCTTCAATACAAAATTCTATAAAACTTGCTGGCATATCATCAAAACGGATATTTATGCACTGTGTCTTGACTTCTTCAACAACAATGTTACCATGCTACCATTGAATAACTCCTATATTGTACTAATACCGGAAGTGGGAAACCCCAGTTCAATTAAAGATTACAGGCCCATATCTTTACTCAACTCCACTGTCAAGCTGGTTACAAAGGTTATGTCAATAAGACTCCAACACATTATCATCACCCTCGTACAAAAAAAATCAGTATGGATTCATAAAGAAAAGGACAATTCAAGATTGTATGACATGGACTTATGAATATTTGTATCAGTGCAAAAGGTCCAGAACAGGCATAGTGGTTCTAAAGCTGGACTTTGAGAAAGCATTTGATATGGTAGAACATAACTTCATACTACTAATGCTTCGACACATGGGATTCCCGGATCAATGGATTGCAAATACAGATGACCTTCTTTCTTCTGCATCACCAGCTGTCATGCTAAATGAGGTACCAGGAAAGAACTTTCCATGTAAAAGGGGGGTACGACAGGGTGATCCGTTATCCCCTCTTCTGTTTGTTCTTGCCGCTGAACTGCTGCAGATAACCATCAATAAAGCGGCTGAGATGGGGCTGCTCTCGATTCCTATACAGCAACCGGATCAAATGAAGTTCTCGGTGGTTCAATATGCAGATGATACAATAATGGGTTTGAAGGCATCTCAAATAGTGTTATTCTTTCTTAAAAACTTGCTACATGCTTTAGGAGGAGCAAAAGGGCTTAAAGTGAACTGGGGAAAATCGTGCATTATGGCGGTTAACCTTGATGATGAACAAGCAACCAATCTGGCTGGCACACTAGGTTGTCAGCTGGGAGTATTCCCTTTCACGGATCTTGGGCTACCCATGGGGATATCTAGGCCTAAGGTAGAAGACTTCGCACAGTTGATCACCAAGGTTGAAAGGAAACTAACTACCTCGGCCACATGGCTGTCTATGGCGGGACGATGTACCTTGGTCAATAGCATCGTATCGGCGGTCCCGATCTATGCAATGTGCACTCTTAAGCTAAAAGGGACAGTACTGAAAGCAATAGACAAAACCAGAAAATTATGTCTCTGGAGAGGCTCGAATGTGGCTGGCAAGGGTAGACCGATGGTGGTCTGGAACAAAGTCACGACTTCAATTGACAAGGGGGGCCTGGGCCTAAAATGTCTACAACATATGAACAGGGCTCTACTCGCTAAATTTTTGTTCGAAATATACAACAAGCATGATGTGCCTTGGGTTCAGCTAGTGCCTCACACACACTGTCAGCATGGCAAACCTCCTCACTGCACCACAGGAAGGGGGTCGTTCTGGTGGAGAGATGCCCTGAGCATCTGGGGAGACTTCAGACAACATGTTAAGGTCAGAGTGGGGTCCGAAGACACTGTGCTGCTATGGCAAGATGAGTGGGAAGGCCATCTACTGAAAAGGGACTTCACCAGGCTGTTCACATTTGCCCAAAACAAAAACATTTCCATTGCACAATACAACGCGCAGGATACCATACACCAAAACTACTTTGTACCGCTATCGGCTGAAGCACAAAACAAACTGCACCAGTTACAACTAATCATATAGGGGGTGGTGGACAGGGGACAGCAAAGTGACATCTGGAGGTGGGCTGCTTCAGAACTTTACTACTCCCAAAAAGGATACTTATCCTTCTTCTCGCACATTGATCCTCCCGCGTTGTTCCGCTGGATCTGGAAATCAATGGTTCTAAGGAAAATTAAAATCTTCACTCGGCTGCTGTTCAGGGACCGACTGAATTCAAGGAACATCTTAAAACGAAAGAATCTCGTTATAGAGGGAGACAACTACTCTTGTGTCCTTTGTGACATGGATGCTGGAGAACTAACATATCATCTACTCTTTCAATGTCCTTTCAGTGTGCAATGTTGGAATATTCTAGGGGTTCATTGGGATCACAATCTATACTTTTTTGACACTATAGCAAGGGTGAAACACATTGGAACAGAGGATGCTTCATGGATGTATTTGCCAGCGCCGCATGGGAAATTTGGAAGCAGAGAAATGCGAAGATCTTCAGGGCTACACAACCTACGGTGTTGGATGGAAAACCTGCTTCATAACATCGATGAGGTCCCAATTGTGCTGCTTTAAAGAAATGGACAAAATTAGAATAGAGGAGTCCATGGATAGTCTGTAGGGGGTTTGCAATCTCTGAAAACTCCGACTCACTACTGATGTAAAGAATTAGAGGGGGAAAGATAATTCCATTAATCAGCCAAGAGGTACATATATATGGGTACAGAATTTAAGGGCCAAGGAACCCTAAGTTGGGAGCCAAGGAGCCTAATACAAAAGGACTAAACTGACCCTATAGTACACTAATACAAGTGCTGTCTAACCCCCCCCCCCCCCCCCCTAGCAGTCCCAACATCTAGCCACGACAGATGTTGAGAATGGACCGAAATTCGGTGAACACCGTCGAAGGAAGTCTCTTCGTGAAGATGTCGGCGAACTGCGACGACGTCGGAACGTGCAGGACTTGCACCTTCCCGAGAGCCACCCGTTCACGAACGAAGTGAAGATCGATGTTCACGTGTTCCGTGCGCTGATGCTGCACCGGGTTGGTGGAGAGGTAGACGGCGCTGACGTTGTCGCAGTAGACCAACATACTTCAGACGAGGGGGGAGTGGAGCTCCTGAAGCAGCTGCTGAAGCCAGGAGGACTCGGCCACGCCGTTGGCACAGCGCGGTACTCCGCCTCGGCACTCGAGCGGAACACCATGGGCTGCCGCTTCGAGGACCAGGAGACGAGGTTGCCGCCCAGGAAGACGGCATAGCTGGAGATGGACCGGCGGGTGTCCGGGCAACCCGCCCACTCTGCGTCGGTGTAGACGACCAGCTCGGAGGCAGAGTCGCGCCGCAGAAGAAGGCCGTAGTGGTGGGTGCCACGCAGGTACCGAAGGATCCGCTTCACCACCGTGAGATGCGGCTCCCGCGGATCATGCATGTGGAGACACACCTGCTGAACCACGTAGGAGATGTCCGGCCTGGTTAAGGTGAGGTACTGTAGGGCACTTGCAAGACTCATGTAAGAGGTGGGGTCGGCGACTGGGGTGCCGTCGGCCGAAGACACCTTTGCCTGGGTGTCCACGGGAGTGGAGCACGACTTGCAATCAGCCATGCCCGCTCGCTCGAGGATATCCAGGCCGTACTGGCGCTGGTGGAGGAACAGAGTGCCCGGGCGGTGCTCGACCGCCACGCCCAGGAAGTGGTGGAGCTAGCCGAGATCCTTCATTGCGAACTCGCGCTGCATGGCGGAGATTGTGCGCTGAAGAAGAGTCGGGCTGGACGCCGTGAGGACAATATCGTCCACGTAAAGGAGGAGGTAGACAATGTCACCCTCACGCCTGTAGACGAAGAGCGAGGTGTCCGACTCGGCCTCGACGAAGCCGAGCGAGGCCAAAAAGGAGGCGAACCGGCTGTACCAAGCCCGAGGCGCCTGCTTCAGCCCGTACAGGGACTAGCCGGCAGACCAAGTCTTGACAGTCTGAATCAACGAACCCTGTCGGCTGACAGCAGTACACTGTCTCCGTCAGCGTCTCGTGGAGGAAGGCGTTCTTGACGTCCAGATGGTGGACAGGGCAAGAACGCGAGAGAGCCAGCGACAGAATGGTGCGAACCGTCGTCGACTTCACCACCGGGCTGAAGGTCTCGTCGTAGTCAACGCCGGGGCGCTACGTGAAGCCGTGAAGAACCCACCGTGCCTTCTACCTCTCCAGGGACCCATCCGCCTTCTTATGCGTGAACACCCACTTGCCTGTGACAACATTGCCACAACCAGGACGGGGAACTAGGTCCTAGGTCCGGTTGGCAAGCAGAGCCGCGTACTCTTCTTCCATAGCCCGACGCCAGTGAGGATCAGCGAGGGCTCTATAGACAGAAGAGGGCATAGGCGAGATGGGTGTGGAGGCAGGCGCTGGGGAGGTTGATGAGGAGAAGACAATCCCGGAGAAACGCTCCACCGGCCGGAGAACACCAGCGGCCCGTCGGGTCACCATCGGGTGGATGTGGCTAGGATCCCGGCGGAGCAGTGGGGGGTGGTACACCGGAGGCTCGATGTGGGAAGAGGATGGTGCACCAACCCGCGCTCGTCACTGATAGACAACAGTAGGTTCAGGATACCGCGACGCCGGGGCCGCGCGTGGTGCAGTGGTCGAAGTCGGGGATGTCGGGGCCGCACGTGGCGCAGGAGTCGGCGTCAGGGACGTCGGGGCCGCGTGTAGTGCAGCGGTCAAAGTCGGGGACGCGCTCGGCGCGGCAGGTGACGCTGGGGCCGCGTGTGACGCAGCGGGCGATGCTGGGGCCGCGCGTGGCGCAGCAGATGGCGTCTGGGACGTCGGGGCCGCGCGTGGCGGAGCAGGTGGCATCAGGGCCGCCAGGGCCGCGCGTGGCACAACTGGTGGTGCCAAGGACGTCGGTGTCACATAAGGCACAACAAGCGGCGTGGAAGGCGCCGAGGCCGCGCGTGGCGCAGCGGGTGAGTAACCTGCAGGAGGTAAAAAACAAGGTCGTTGTATAGGAGTGGCCTCAGGGTCAGTGGGGAAGAGGGAAGCCAACTCAGCGACAGAGTCAGAGGACGAAGAGGAAAAAGGAAAAGAGGACTCGTCGAAGACGACGTGTCGAGAGACCAAGATACGATGGGTGGTAAGATCAAGACACCGGTACCCCTTATGGTTAGGGGAGTACCCAAGGAAGACACACCGAGTCGAGCGAGGCGCGAGCTTATGAGGAGCTGTGGTGGAGAGGTTAGGGTAGCAAGTGCACCCGAAGACTCGATGGTGGTCGTAAATAGGAGGGGTGCCGAATAAAGCGAAATGAGGAGTGGAAGCACTAATCGCCTTAGTAGGAAGGCAATTAATTAGGTAGGTGGTGGTGTGAAGCGCCTCCGCCTAGTAGCGAGCAGGAGTCGAAGCCTGGAACATCAGCGAGAGCATGACATCGTTGGTGGTCCGAATCATGCGCTCAACCTTGCCGTTCTGGGGAGAAGTGAACGGGCAAGACATGCGCAATTGAACACCGTGAGAAAGAAGGAAGTCACAAAGCGCAGAGTTGTCAAACTCGCGCCCGTTGTCGCACTGGACCGCCCTGATCGTGCGTCCAAACTGGGTGGACACCCAAGCGAAGAAGTGAGAGAGAGTGCCGAAAGTATCTGACTTCTATCGCAAGGGAAAAGTCCACGAATAGTGTGAGAAATCGTCAACGACGACCAAGTAATACTTTAAGGCCAGAAACACTGAGAGTAGGAGATGTCCAAAGATCACAATGAATCAGATCAAAGATGTGCTCGACACGAGTGACAGAGTGCGAAAAAGGAAGTCGAACGTGGCGACCCAATTGACAAGCATGACAAAGAGACTCATGAGTACCCCGAGTACACGAAATCACTGAACTACCAGACAACTTCGACATAGTATCAATGCCAAGGTGACCAAGCCGACGATGCCAGATGGTCGAAGAGGTTGTCATAGTCAGGGCAAGAGGCGGAGCGGATGCTGGAAGACGCATCGTGTACAGAGGTCCTGAACTCTCACAGCGAAAAAGAAGACGCCGAGTAGTAAGATCCTTCACAAATAAACCAAAAGGATCGAACTTGATGGAAACACGGTTGTCAGTAGTGAAACGGCGAACGAAAAGAAGGTGTTGAATGATGTCAGGGGCAACAAGAACATCACGGAGCTGAAAACAACTCGACGAACCTAAGTCACCTACTGAGGTAACCGGAAGAACTGACCCATTCCCAACAACGATAGATGAAGGATGATACGGGTGGGAAGGGCGGTTAGAAGAGAGTATACTGGCGTCAGGAGTGGTGTGGTACGAGGCGCCAGAGTCCACCACCCAGTCAGGATCGGACGGCGTGAGACCCTGCACGTAGACCGACGGTGTAGCACGGGTTGCAACATGCCACGGCGATGGCGGCGCCAGGGAAGAAGGCAACATGCTCGGACCAGCGGTTGGGTTCCCCGAAATCCAGGGGGGGGGAGGCGCATGGCGGCTCAGCCCGTGAGAGGTCATGGTCGCGACTGGCGTAGCGACTCCAGCAACTGGCGGTGGGGATTTGGAAACGGGCCAGGTGGCACTAGGCCGGGACCCTGCAACAGCCGGCCCGACGACGGTAGGTTGAGTGCATGCAGGTCCGGCGACCGGCGGTGCGGCTCTGTCAGCCGGCAGTGCGGATCTAGAAACGGGCCGCACGGATCCTAGTAGCAACAGAGCATAGAAACCAGTGGGCGGCACGCAAGGGCGCGACTGCGGCGGCGGCGCGTAAGAACGCGGCGGTAGCCCGACAACGGCCTGCATGGTGGGGGCCATGCATGGTGGAGGCCAGGAGCGGCACTGTCGGGGCCCACATTGGCAAGAATAGTGATGCCGAGGCGGCGGCGGCGGCCGAAACGAGGTCGTACAGAGGGCGGTGCTGGCCGTGAGCGCCAGCTGGCGGCTGCGGCGGCATCCACGCGGGCTAGAATGGCGGCACCGGGGCGGCGGCGGCTGGATCCAGACCGGACAGGGAGGTAGTTGGGCCAGGAGCACCGGCCGGCGGGGGCGGCGCTGAGGCCCGAGGCGGCAGCGGTGCCCGATCTGGGGTCGGCCAGCCGGAGGGAGGCAGCGGCGGGGTCGGCGGCGCTCGCGCCGTGGCCGGCCAGCCAAAGGGAGGCAGCGGTGGGGCCGGCGGCGCCAGATCCGGCGGCGGCCCGCCCGAAGGAGGAGGCGGCGGGGCCGGCGACGCCAGATCCGGCGGCGGGGAGGGGCTAGAGCCCGAAGATGAAGGGGGGGGGGGACAGAGGACGGGAGCGGCGGCGCCCTGCGCGCCCGTGGCTGGAAGGCCGGGCATCAGGAGGAGGAGAGAGGGAGAGAGGAGAGGAGAGGAGAGAGAATCTGATACCAAATTAGAGGGGGAAAGATAATTCCATTAATCAGCCAAGAGGTACATATATATGGGTACAAAACTTAAGGGTCAAGGAACCCTAACTTGGGAGCCAAGGAGCGTAATACAAAAGGACTAAACTGTCCTTATAGTACCCTAATACAAGTGCTGTCTAACATAAAGAACACGTGGCTATTTACTTGTAATTAATTCTCATTTATCACTATCAATATATCTACTGCGGGGGATTCCCCTGCAGTCTTTGGGCTTCAAAAAAACTTACAGTACAGTGGGAGTATTTTTGATGCAAAAATACTTATATCATATTCATACAACTGATACAATTGTTTATCACTTTCTAGAATAAGTCCTTCAATGATAAGATTAGTCTTTTTATTGAATACAATTCTTTATTCATGTAGTCCAGAGCATCCATTGGTCCGAGCTCATGGGCGCTCAATACTGGGTGATAGACAATATGGCGATGGTGTAGCTGTATCAAGGTAAGTTTATCTTATGTTAATTTACCTTTCATTCTGGAAAAAGCAATAATTAAGTAAATCTGAATCTTTACTCATTGTTTGAACAAACAAACAAACACTGTATGTGGCATCTTTGTCTGTCTCAAATTTCCACGTAATTTGAAAAATCATAAATAGAAAATTTCAATGCGTCCACATGTCTACCTTTAGGAGTTTGACTAGATTAATATTTGTTTTTCTTGTTTGCGGAAGTGGGCTGGGATCCCCTATAGGTGCATGCTATTTCATAAGGAAGGATGCGAAGGCAGAATAAAGAACTAAGTAACTGAGTCTTTTGTAGTAGAATAAAATATTATCCGTGCTCAGTTTTTGGAGCATGCCTACCCTTGAAAGCAATTAAATAATTTAACGATATTGCTTTAATCCACCATCCTTGTTTGTTATTGGCCAATTAAACACATATTGCTTGATGATAGTGTTGGACTGTGTTGAGTTATGCATTTGGGTCTAGCCTGTATACCGGCCCATCTATGTATCTATAAATATGTACCTAGACCTTTGGTTAATTAAGCAATTATTATTGCCCTCTATTATGGTATCATTAGCCTGGTTAACCTAACCCTAACCCTAGCCTCTCCCTGGCCGCCGCCCTATGGCGCCCCCACCCCAGCCGCCGCTCACCGCCTCCCTCCCCGGCGCGCCCCTGACCAGGCCGCCGCCGGCCGCCTCCCTCCCTGGCGCCGGCGCGCCCCTGGCCCAGCCGCCGCCGGTCGCCTCCTTGACCAGGCCGCCGCCGGCCGCCTCCCTCCCTGGTGTCGGCGCGCCCCTGGCCCAGCCGCCGCCGGCCGCCTCCTTCCCCTGGGCCGGCGCGCCCCTGACCCAGCCGCCGCCGACCGCCTCCCTCCCTGGCGCCGGCGCGCCCCTGGCCCAGCCGCCGCCGGCCGCCTCCTTCCCTGGCGCCGGCGCGCCCCTGCCGCAGCCGCCGCCGGCCGCCTCCCCTCCCTGCGCCGGCGCACAACCACCCCAGCCGCCGCCGGCCGCCTCCTTCCCCTGGGCCGGTGCACCCCTGGCCCAGCCGCCGCCGGTCGCCCCTCCCTCCCTGGTCAGCGCGCCTCTGACTGGCGCTCCTCTCGCCGGCGCCGCTCCCTCCCTGGCCGGCTCCCTCCCCTGCGCCGGTGCGGTTGCCACTGGTCCGGCAGCGGGTGCGCCCCTCATCGACATGTCTCGGCCTACGTACGGCGCTTTGACGGGTCCGGTCGCCGGCGGCCCACTTGCCGGCCCCACTGCAGTCGCCTTCATGACGGGCTCCGGATTTGCTGTTGGCACTACTACTGCTCCTCGTGCGGCCACTGATCCTCTCTACGGCGTCGCCAGCACCACCACGACGGCCGCGGACACCTCCAGTGTCTTCGCGGCTCTGGCTGCCTCTCGCGAGCGCGAGCGGGCACTCGCTCTTGCCTTAGAGCAGGAGCGCGCCTCGGCGGTTGCTCTCTCGCACCAGATCCAGGAGAGCGCTCACCGACCGCCGGACGCGACGTACGGGCCCACTTCGGACACCAGTGTGCACTCCGCATACTCGGCGTCGCTCACAGCCGCTCTACACGCCTAGGCGGCTGGAGTTCAGAACATTCGGACACTAGTGCCGACTGTTCTGAGCTGTACCTCCACCACCTACGCCCGCTGGCGTAACAAGTTCCTCCTCACATTACGGCGGTACCAGCTTGCGGACCACGTCCAGCAGGACGACGCCCCGTGGGATGACTCTTGGATCAGCATGGACAGTCTGGTCCTTGCCTGGATCCTTGGCACTCTCGCCGACGATCTGCACAAGCTTGTCGGGCAGCGCGGTGGGGGGACCGCGCGCCGGGCTTGGCAGATTCTGGAGCACCACTTCTTGGGGAACCGTGCGACTCGGGCTCTTCACATTAACGCACGGTTCCAGACTACAGTGCAGGGTGACCGCTCCATCTCTGCCTACTGTGGAGAGATGAAGAGCATAGCTGACTCCTTGCGCGACCTTGGCGAGCCGGTCGCTGACAGCACTCTCGTACTTCGGGTCCTTCACGGCCTGAACGAGCGCTTCAACCATCTTCGCTTCTAGCTTCTCCGTATGGAGCCACCACCGACCTTCGAGAAGGTCTGGTCTGATCTCGAGCTTGAGGAGATCACGACTGGTGGATCTGCTACCTCTGGGTCTGCCACAGCCTTCTATGGCTCTGGGCAGCCCTCACGCCCACCGTCTTCTGGGGGACCACTACCGCGACCACCTACTCCGCCTACCGCCCCGGGTGCCTCTGTTGGCTCTGGGAGTGGTACTCGTCGACGTCGCGGCGGAAGGCGCACAGGACGAGGTGCTGGCGGCACTCCTACGTCCACTGCTCCTACTGGTAGCGGTACTGGTGGCACTGGCTAGGGAGGTGCGCCCTGGCCCACACCGTACAACCCGTGGACTCGCCAGATCTCTATGTGGCCTGGACCGTCTCTGGGTCTTCTTGGGGCGCCACCGACCTCCTCTACTCCGCGCCAGCCACGTCCTCAGGCGGCGTACGTAGCCCATCCGGGCTATGGCGGACCTGGTCGCCCTGCGGCTGGATCGCCAACTCCAGCCTACAGCGGTGTTTCCTACCCGGCTGGGTACTCGGAGCTACCACCACCCCTCCAGGAGCCGCCCATGTAGTGGGACCGTCAGGACTTGGCGTCTTCCTTCAGCACCATGCACCTTACACCGCTGACTACTGATTGGGTGGCTGATTCTGGCGCCTCCTACCACACCACCCCAGATGCCGGTATTCTCTCTTCTACCCACCCACCTCATCCCTCGTTTCCTTCATCGATCGTTGTTGGCAATGGATCCGTTCTTCCAGTCACCTCAGTAGGTGACTCAGTTTCTCCGGGTTCATTCCATCTTAATAATGTTCTCGTTGCTCCAGACATTATTCAAAATTTGCTTTCCATTCGTCGTTTCACCACTAATAATAATATTTCTGTTGAGTTTGATCCTTTTGGTTTGTCTGTGAAGGATCTTTCCACCTGGCATCTTCTTCTTCGATGTGATAGTCCGGGGCCCTGTACACTCTTCGACTTCCTTCTTCCGCTCCGTCCCCGTCTTTTGCTCTGGCTACGACAGCTTCGTCCGCTACTTGGCACCGTCGGCTTGGTCACCCTGGCGCTGATGCTATGTCGAAGTTGTCTAGTAGTTCAGTTATATCGTGTACTAGGGGCACACATGAGTCATTGTGTCATGCTTGTCAGCTTGGTCGCCATGTTCGGCTTCCCTTTCCCACTTCTGTGTCTCATGTGCAACATATTTTTGATCTTATTCACTGCGATTTGTGGACATCTCCTGTTATCAGTGTCTCGGGTTTTAAATATTATTTGGTGATAATTGATGATTTCTCACATTTCTCTTGGACTTTTCCCTTACGTCTGAAATCTGAGACATTTGATACTCTCTCTCACTTCTTCACTTGGGTTTCCACACAGTTTGGGTGTACTGTTCGTGCTCTCCAGTGTGACAACGGACGCGAGTTTGACAACTCACGACTCCGTGACTTTCTTCTTTCACATGGCACACAGCTACGCATGTCTTGTCCATACACATCACCCCAGAATGGCAAGGCTGAGCGCATGCTTCGCACCACTAATGATGTCATGCGTTCCTTGATGTTTCAGGCATCTATCCCCGCTCGATACTGGGTAGAGGCACTTCACACTACCACCTTCCTCCTTAATCGCTTTCCCACCAAGGCGATTCGAGCACCGACTCCTTTCTTTGCCCTGTATGGCACTACCCCTCTCTACGACCACCTCCGTGTCTTCGGGTGCGTCTGCTACCCTAATATTTCCGCCACTGCTCCACATAAGCTTGCACCCCGCTCTACTAGGTGTGTCTTTCTTGGGTACTCCCTTGAGCATAAGGGATATCGGTGCCTCGACCTCTCTACCCACCGCATTTTGATCTCTCGGCACGTCGTCTTCGACGAGTCCTCCTTCCCCTTTTCTTCCTCCACCTCTGGTACAGCTGTAGAGCTGGACTCCCTTTTTTCTACTGACACCGAGGCTGCTTCACCACAGCTGCCTTGGCCTTTTTTTGTAGGTACATCACCCACCGGCTCACAGGTGGCTCCCACGACGTCGCCAGCTGCACCTTACGCAGCACCGACACCTGTGGTGACTCCGGCTGTGCCTACTACAACCACGACACGGCGGTTCACTGACCCTGCTCTCGTCTACCAGCGACGAGCGCGGGTTGGTGCTCAGGCTCCGTCGACCCTGGGGACGAGTGCTGCACCACGCGTGGCACAGACGTCTCCTGTTGCGCCACGCGCGGCCCCGGCGTCTCCGACCTCGCCTCCTGCGCCACACGAGGCCTCGGCGCCTCCTACGGCTGCGCCACGCGCGGCCCCGGCGACTCCGGCCTCGACTCCTGCGCCGTGCGGGGACCCGACGTCTCCTACGGTTGCGCCACGCGTGGCCCCAACATCTCTAGCCTCGACTCCTGGGCCACACGAGGCCCCGGCGACCCCTACTGTTGCACCACGCGCGGCCCCGGCGACTCCGGCCTCGACTCCCGCGCCGTGCGGGGACCCGACGACTACTCCGGCTCCCGCGTCCCCCGCTGCGCCACGTGCGGCCCCTGTTCCACGGTTCGCCGACCCTGCTCTTGTCTACAAGCGACGAGAGCGGGTTGGTGCCTCTGCGCCTGCTCGTCCAGAGCCCTCGGTGTACCACCCACCGTTGCTCCACCGGGACCCAGGACACGTTCACCCGATGGTGACTAGACGTGCCGCTGGGGTTCTTCGGCCTCTTGAGAGGTTCTCCGGAGTGGTACTCTCTTCGACGACACCGACACCATCCACTTCCTCTTCGGTATCACCTATACCGACCTCCGTCCGTAGCGCCCTCGCTGACCCTTACTGGCGCCGCGCTATGGAGGAGGAGTATGCGGCCCTACTTGCCAACCGGACATGGGACCTTGTTCTCCGTCCTTCTCGTGGCAACGTTGTCACAGGCAAGTGGGTTTTCACGCATAAGAGGAAGGCGGATGGCTCCCTGGAGAGATATAAGGCTCATTGGGTACTTCGGGGCTTCACTCAGCGTCCTGGAGTGGACTACGATGAGACCTTCAATCCGGTGGTTAAGCCAGCGGCAGTACGGACTGTTCTGTCGTTGGCTCTCTCGCGTTCTTGGCCGGTCCACCAGCCGGACGTCAAGAACGCCTTCCTTCACGGGACGCTGACGGAGACGGTGTACTGCAGTCAGTCGACAGGGTTCGTTGATTCAGCCCGTCCAGACTTGGTCTGCCGGCTGAACAAGTCTCTATACGGGCTGAAGCAGGCGCCTCGGGCTTGGTACAGCCGGTTCGCCTCCTTCCTGGCCTCGCTTGGCTTCGTCGAGGCCAAGTCGGACACCTCGCTCTTCGTTTACAGGCATGAGGGTGACACTGTCTACCTCCTCCTGTACGTGGACGATATTGTCCTCACGGCGTCCATCCCGACTCTTCTTCAGCGCACGATCTCCGCCTTGCAGCGCGAGTTCGCGATGAAGGACCTCGGCCAGCTCCACTTCTTGGGCGTTGCAGTCAAGCACCGTCCGGACGCTCTGTTCCTCCACCAGCGCCAGTACTGCCTGGATATCCTCGAGCGAGCGGGCATGACTGATTGCAAGCCCTGCTCCACTCCCGTGGACACCCAGGCGAAGCTGCCTTCGGCCAACGGCGCCTCGGTCGCCGACCCCACCTCTTACAGGAGTCTTGCGGGTGCCCTGCAGTATCTCACCTTCACCAGGCCGGACATCTCCTACGCAGTTCAGCAGGTGTGTCTCCACATGCATGATCCGCGGGAGACGCATCTCATGGCGATGAAGCGGATTCTTCGGTACCTGCACGGCTCCCTCGACTACGGCCTTCTACTTCGACGTGACTCGCCTTCTGAGCTGGTGGTCTACACCGACGCTGACTGGGCGGGGTGCCCTGATACCCGCCGCTCCACCTCAGGCTATGCCGTCTTCGTGGGGGGGAATCTTGTCTCCTGGTCCTCGAAGCGGCAGCCCGTGGTTTCTCGCTCCAGTGCTGAGGCAGAGTACCGCGCCGTGGCTAACGGAGTAGCACAGGCGTCTTGGCTCCAGCAGTTACTTCAGGAGCTCCACTCCCCTGTCGCCCGGAGCACGTTGATCTACTGTGATAATGTCAGTGCCGTTTACCTCTCCACCAACCCCGTCCAGCACCGGCGCACGAAACATGTGAAGATTGATCTTCACTTTGTTCATGAGCGGGTTGCACGCGGTGAGGTTCGAGTTCTCCATGCGCCGACGACGTCACAGTTTGCCGACATCTTCACGAAGGGACTCCCGTCGACTTTGTTTTCTGAGTTTCGGTCCAGTCTCAACATCTGTTGTGGCTAGATGTTGAGACTACGGGGGGGTGTTGGACTGTGTTGAGTTATGCATTTGGGCCTAGCCTGTATACCAGCTCATCTATGTATCTATAAATATGTACCTAGACCTTTGGTTAATTAAGCAATTATTATTGCCCTCTATTAGATAGGACAGATGGTGTTTCAACATCAAATGCACATATAGCGCGGAGAAGAAGTATTACCCCTGAAATTAGTGATGACATCGTAAGGTTGGTAAAAATGACTTTCAATTCTGTGGATAACAGCGTCATCTCAAAATAGTGGTCTCAGTCAGCACTGTGCTAAGTCTAGTGACAACATAGAGACTTGAGAGTTATGTTACATAGTAGTCAACAGCTTGGCCTCTCTAAAATCTTTGATTGCCTTTTTGAACAAACATTAATATGGCAAAAAGGAAACAAAAGTAGATTTATGTATGTTTCACTCTTGTCATAGTTTTTGTAGTTCAGTAAATGTTTTGTTTATGACACATTGTTTTGTCTTCTAAGGTGTGTGCTATTTAGGAGGTAAATTTCATGTTTTCATGAACCTGACCTTGAGGTTTCCTTTTGGTATAATCCCAGCTGCTTGTCTCGTAAAACATTTTCCTTTGAAGTAATATCTTTAAATTTTCCACCTTACATCTGATCATTGAACCATTTATTTTGTTCCTTCAGGGCAGTTCGAGCAATGAGTGAAAGCATGAGACATAATCACCTTTCAAGGGAGCACAATGGTGACAGTCCTGGACACTCAAATGATTCACAGAAATATGTATGCTATTATATCGCTGTCTTTGTTTTATTATATTCACTGGGGCATGTTCATGTCTTCCTGTAATCCTGTTGATACATTCATTTCATTTTCTAAATCCTTATTACTAATGAATTGAGTGTGGGGCTTAATGATGAATATCTAAATCTAGAGCTGCAAGGCTCCAAGTGTGGTTTTTGGAAGCATTGAAGATTCAAGTAGTAAACTGAATATTGTTACCTAGCAAATTATATCATTGACAAAAATGATTTATGTATGATAGGCTGCATAGGCCTTTGTTTCACATTTGGAAAGCTTCCTCCTTATCTCAAAGTCAAATGAACTGCTCAAGAATCACATAATGTTTGTGAAAACATGCAATTCTGTTGCTTATAATATTCTACCAAAACATGTATCTAAATTTAGTCCCACGGCTAAAAACCAATGAATTACCCACATCAACACTATGCTCATCAAGGGTTTACTAAGGGCTTAGCCGCTTTACAGTTCCAACAGGTAGTTACACCATCAGCTCTCTGTGCAAATCAATGTTCTGGGGTGAAGATTTTATGGCATAATCAATTAATGACATGCCACATGTCATACAAAGCAATACAACAACAACAACAACAAATCCTTTGTTCCAAGCATGTTGGGTAGGTGACGGGGTGCAGAACCCCGACTACCAAGAGGCCCCGACGGACCACGCTTCTAAAGGATCAAGACGGTGTGGTGAGGCCTTAAGCGCCCGAGCCTGAGCTCAGGGAGGAGAGGGGCAGATAGCCTTCAATGCGGAGTGGGCGCCATCACAATCAAGTTGAAAGCACTCGAGTGCTCTCTGGCGTGCGTTGTGCGCCCAACCACATCCATCGGAGCGGCGGGTGTGTGCGCAGTACGACGTGCATGCGTGCACCCGGGTACGGCTTGCCCCAGCGACAAGACGGGGGCACGCTGAACAGTAATCCCCCCGATGCAGCGGCTTCGTCAAGCATCTCGGCTAACGCGCAATATGACAGGCGTCCCTGTAATTATGCCCCCCCCCCCCCCCCCCATGAAGAGTTATGAAAGGGCTAGAGAGGGATATGGAATGGGGGTCGGTTGTCACCCTCGGTAGGAGAGGCAACCCACTTGTAAGAGAACCACCCCATTTTCAACAAAGAGCGGCGAGACACATAAATTGGATGTAGGACGTCTTGCTCGAACCAATATAATCCCACTATTTTCTTAGCTAGGCCACCTCGAGGACGAACATGCGGCACATTCGATACTAGTTGGAAATCTAAACGTCGATAGTATACTAGATATGAAACTCAACATTTTTCTAAAAAACGAAGTAAAAGAGAGAGATAAGATAAAGAAATAAGAGAAAACTAAGATTTGGCACATTAATTGCTAATATCCATGCAATCCTATCATGAGCTAAGTCTCTAGGTACATTCCAATCACTCAAGTCTCATTTAATCGCCGCTTTCGAAGTCATCCTCAATCGTCCTCTACAACAACAACAACAATCTAAAGCTTTGTCCCAAGCAAGTTGGGGTCAGCTAGAAATGAAACCCGACAATTTGAAGAGAAGTAATAAAAAATAAGATGAGGGTAAAAAATACAAATAAAATAAGATCTAGAATTTTATTTATTTTGGAGATAAAATAATAAAAAAGACGATAAGAGTAACAAAATACGAATAAATTAAGATTCTGACATATGAATCGCTAATTCCCATGCAGCCCTATCATTAGCCAAATCTCTAGGTATATTCCACTCCTTTAAGTCTTGCTTCACCGTCCTTTGTCCCTCCTAATGTTTTCAATACTCTTCAAAATCTCATTGTTAACCGGTGTTTCTAGAAATCTCTATTAGATATGCTAAAACCACCTTAGTCGATATTGACTAATTTTTCTTCAACCGATGCCATCCCTACTCTTTCACGTATCACCTCGACACCTTGTCCTAATTCAATCTTCTCTTGTGTAACCGCGTATCATACAAGGCAATGTTTCACTTAATTTTCATTTCTATTTTTGATCATTTGTACCATGACAAACACTTGTTTGATTACTATATTCTCTTAACTGCTAATTTATAATTTCCTAAATGAAGATCGATTGAAAGTATCTATCTAATTTACCATGAAATCCCACTTCTATTAAGGTGCTATGTACATGTCTCACTATTGTCTAGCTTCTAGTCACCGCCTAGGTGCCTTGGTATACATAATACTATGAGAGTCAGGACGTGGGAAGAGAGATCCCGTAGGAGAAAGGGGATAGTGGCGTAGTCGACTTGGTTTGGCCCAGCCCAAGAAGCATCTAGTTTAAGAAATCTGAGACTTCTCGCCTTGTCATCCACAGGCATCACCACTAGCTTTTATGGTTGCCACCCCTCTTCCCCATTTCTCCTAGCCTAACCTTCCTTGCCACGCCGCAGACACTGAATCTGGTTGTTGCTGTTGCAATCGACTCCAGATCCACCGACAAAGTTGGATCTGGGTTTCCATGGCCATCGCTCCGACCACATCCCCAACGTCCGATCTGACTGCCCTTTACTTCTGCCACATAATCTAGATCTGGGCCTCCATTGTCACCCTTTTTCCTCTACAGTGAGCACTCCCTCTGTGAATCGGATATCCAACCTTTTTGCATACATCCGTGCTATCACCTTGGCATTTGGATGGAGGCGAATTCCGCCCATGTTGGGGAAATCACGGTGGTAAGAGATTTCTATCATGTAACTTTTTCTAACACCAGGAGAGGCACATGTGAATACCTGTCATTTGGGAATTCGGGATACCAGCTAACTGATGATTTATAGCAGAAGCAAACTAGCAAAGAAAGCCATGAGAATTGCCAATCCAAAAGGGGAAAGATACTAACTTCCTCTCCAGCGGTTTTCCTGGACTAAGATGATTTAGAGTGGCAAATTTACAAAGTCTAGAGCCACTTTGAGTGTGTTCCCATGTTTCCTAGTTGCGTATGATCAATTTCTAAATTTGTTTTGTAGCATCAACCCTTCTGCAAATTCTCGGCAATTTTCAAAACATTCTCGTAGATCTTCATAATATTGATGTTTTGGATGCAAGGAACTGAAAAAAGATCCATTTTTATTAGTTCACTTTCTTATTATTATAGTTAATATTACGCATTTTATATGTGTTCGGCCAAAATCTTGATCTGGAGGCCATTGCACTGTCCACTATGAGTCTGATGTTTGTTGCTAATGTCATGATTGAGTCAAAATATGTTCTGCTGACATCATTTTAAAAAAAAAATTATCTATCATGGTGTTCAATACTGGCCTCTACTTGTATCACTGTACACTGTCAGTGCATCGACACAAAACAGCTATGTGATGTCTGACATGCTAGTTCAAGGCGCAGTTTCATTTCATTATGAAAATTATAGTTCACAAATTATTCTTTTAATTTGCACCTTTTGGAATGTTTTTAGTGTAGTATATACCCATATATACACTTTGCATGGTTGTTCAGGAGTCACCTAGGCGATGCCTAACGCTGCCTAGGCGATGCCTAGATGCCGCCTAGCATCCAGGCGCTCCAACTTGGACGCTATGGCCAGTCGCCTCGCCTGGCCCAAGTCACCGCTCGCTGTTCGCTGCCAGGTCGTCACCGTCGTCTCCTTTCGTCGCTAGGTCATCACCACCGCCGATAGGTCGCCTCCGCCCGCCGCCCAAGGTCGCTGAGATGTCGTGGCCGCCACAGGCAGGGTTGTAAATCAACGCCTGGACGCCTAGGCGCCCGCCGGCCGCCTCGACACCTAGGCGCCTAGGCGGGCGCCTAGGCGAGCTTCAGGCGAGAGGTGGGGCAGAGAGCACCAGAGCAGGAGAAGGGACGGGGAGAGTAGAAAAGATGGGGGAGCATGGGGAAGTAGCAAGCGTCAAGAGTAGGACGTCGCTGAAGATCCGCAGGAGCAAGAAATTGCTGGAGATTCGCACGGGGAGAATCGCGCCAGGAAAGGAGAGACGGCGGGGTGTAAGGAAGAGTGGCACGGGTGGGATAGGACGTGCATTAAGGCCCATCCAGCCCAATAAACTCCAAAAACCCTAATTCTTCAATCCAACTGATCCACACCGTCCGTTACATCGTGATCCTTTGGTCACTTTTCGTTGTGTCTTTTCGATAGATGGAAGGACGCCTTCCTCCTGGAGCGTCGGCTTCCTCAACAAGTCCCGTCGCCCTCCGCTCCTTCCCGATAGCGACGCCTGCCGTCTTCCTCCGCTCACCCCCTACGCCGGTGCACCCTCTGTCTCCAGCACGATCTGTGCAGTCTAGAGCCCCGCCCGTACCTTTGGCGACCTCGGCGTCCGCCTGGACAGGACGCCTAGGCACCCAGGCGACGCCTAGCCGTCCTGAATGGGCGCCTAACTCAGTCCAAGCGAGGCGAGACTCCATGGCGTCTGTGAAAGACTGACTGGACGCCTAGTCGGCGCCTAGGCATCGCCTAGGCGACACCTGGACAACACTAGCCGCAGGTGGAGGAGAAGAACCGTGACCGTCACAGGTGGAGGAGAGGAACCGTTAGGGTTGATTGAAGGATGCCTTTTTATATACTCCATCTGAAACAGGGACCGTCAGATGTCATTCGACGGTTATAAACTGGATCGGGTCCTCAGGCCCAAGGCCCAACACGGGTCCAAATTTGATCGTACCTCTAGCCTCGATTCCAGGCCACCGGACGCCGCCGCGTCCCTTCGATCCGAGGATGCCTCCCCTTCGATCTGATGCCGCCAACACCTTCCCTTCGATCCATAGCCACCGCCACCGTCTTCCCTTCCATTCGCCGCTGCAGCCTCCCCCTCGATATGTTGCCGCCATCTCCCCCTCGATCATTCGCCGCCTCCCCCTCGATCCGCCACTGCCGGTCGTTTGGCCGGTCGCCTAGGCGGGCGCGTGCCGGGCGTCTAGGCGTCCTGGCGCTAATTTACAACCTTGACATTTTGTGATGTGAATGTTGTTTGTCTGAACACCGTCACATATAAAAACCTTATTGGGCACAGGTCGCCTGGGTGTCCTGGCACCTGTCGGGCGTCTAGGCGTGCGAGCGGTAATTTACAACCTTGACATTTTGTGATGTGAATGTTGTTTGTCTGAACACCTATTATCAGGTGGGAGGGTTTAAGTGTAAAATGCAATAACCATAGGATGGAGATTGTGTGGTTCAGATTTAATTTTTGCACGATTGTACCAGAGTGTTGATTACATTGTAGTCGTTCTCCACATATAAAGACCTCGTTGGGCACAAGTTCTGCTTGTGTAGAATCCAGCTGGTGAAAGTCAGCTTTCTCTTGCCCATTCAATGTTAACTTCTGCTTTGTCATTAGCGGTTGTAGAATCCTACTGTGTGGCAGTATCCCAGGGTTTTTCCCTATGGAAAAGTTGCAGCAGAATCTGTGCCAGTAAAGGCCTTATTGGTCTTGCTTGTTTTTTCTTTTCATGCTGACACATTTATTAATTCTCAATCAGTTTGTTTGATAATTTTCTCATGCCAACATGTTCTATGTTTTTATCCAATACTTTCACAATGTTATTGAGACCTACTTAGTTTTGTGGCTAAAAATATTTGCGTTCTTCCATGTGATATATAGGAATCAGTTGGTGATTCCTATGACAAGGAAGTATCTGAAAGAGGGCCAAATGCACAGGAGGGTTTCAGAAGACAGACTAATGCTCAGAAGGCAGTGTCATTTCCTTCGTCACCTCATAGGTCAAGTATCTGTGGTTCTGACCTTGGAGGCCCAGCTAACTTTACCACTGAAGATCTGATCTCAACCTGGAATAAAGTGCTGCAGTCTTCACCATTTCTGAACAAGCCTTTATTGCCATATGAAGAATGGCACATCGAGTTTTCAGAGATTACTGTTGGCACTCGTGTCGGAATAGGCAAGTATAGGCTCTCTGTCTATTAATTATTTTCTGATGTATTAAGGAGAACCATGTCAGCAGCATTTTTTAGACCCAGGGTGTACCATTAGAAGTTACACTGAAAGCCAAAATAGGCAAAATGTCACTCTCTATTGCTATGTTTCGAAGCTTTTTGAAAAACAGAATGAATCTGAAGTAATTGATTTTTACACTGAAGTTTGCCTCATGGAAGAATCTTGAGACTAATCATTGTGTACGTGTCATCCTATTTGCTAACAGTCTGTCTAATTGTTTCTTTAGGGTTCTTTGGAGAAGTGTTCCGCGGCACATGGAATGGAACAGATGTGGCTATAAAAGTATTATTGGAGCAAGATATGACAGCAGAGAATATGGAAGATTTCTGCAACGAGATTTCAATACTTAGGTTTTGCATATAGCTATGGCTCTAGCTTTGTTTATGAATTATTGACAAGATTGTGCTCTTATTCTTTTCTCCTTTTTGTTTTGCAGCCGACTTCGACACCCTAATGGTATTAAGTCCACTTTGAACTTATATGTTAAATTATTTCAATTTCTGTTTTGATTTGAGTTTGTCATGATCTGGTGGATCTTTCTGTTTGGACATGTCGTCTCCATTTCATCTGGACAACTACTTATGGCATCTTGTTTTGCACTGCAGTCATACTCTTTCTCGGTGCATGTATGAAGCCTCCACACTTATCCCTAGTCACTGAGTATATGGAAATGAGTTCTTTATACAATTTGATTCACTCACGAGCACAAAGAAGTAAGCTGAACTGGAGGAGGAGGTTAAAGATGCTTCGTGATATTTGTAGGTGAGCAATACAGTTCAATGCCTGTAGTTTTGATGAGTGTTCACTCCCTGAGACATCTCTTTACTTTCTTGCTACCACGCCTAACACCTTGGCCTGATTTTTTGTTGTATAAGGGGTCTCATGTGCATGCACCGGCTGAAGATAGTTCATCGTGATCTAAAGAGCGCAAATTGCCTTGTTAACAAGCACTACACAGCCAAGATATGCGATTTTGGGCTTTCCAGAGTAATGAAGGATTCTGCGACCAATGACAACTCATCTGCAGGGACCCCGGAGTGGATGGCCCCTGAGCTTATTCGCAATGAGCCATTTACAGAAAAGTGTGATATCTTCAGCTTTGGGGTTATCATGTGGGAGCTTTGTACTCTGAGTAGACCTTGGGAAGGAATACCATCAGTTCAGGTAACAACCATACTTCTCCATTCATTCTATATATTTCTCTGAAAGTTTGAAGTGAGCCAATTCATATTGAATGACATCTCCTGATTGACATAATGTTAGGTTGTTTACTCTGTTGCAAACGAAGGGGCTAGATTGGAAATACCAGATGGACCTCTTGGAAGCTTGATAGCAGGTATATTTCTGTTCTTTTATAGAATGGTTTGTATCTCCTGCATCAATTAGAACTCTATTGTGGTCTGCCTGGATACGCAGGAGTTTGCGGATTAATACAATGAAACTGGACACATTGACTTAGAATTTTAAAGCCTTGGTTATATAAATTGTCAATCCCCTTACATCTTTAAACAAATTGCAAAGTGAAACTATTATTTGGGGGGTGAAACCATTATTGGAGTAGAGGAAGCTGATTGGGATTTGTTGAGTATAATTGTTGGCTTATAGCAAGAATCCTTTACACAGGCAGAAATAGTCATGATGAGCCTCTGCCCCCATCCCCACCCTAGACACACACACTTATGGCACATATATCTGCTTGGCGATTTTTTTTCCTTTTGCGAAATTCATGTCACTAATGAAAGTGCAGAGTACAGTGGTTTCATTCTTTCATTAGTCTCTATTCAAACACATCTTCGTTTTTGATAGATTGCTGGGCAGAACCAGAGAAGCGTCCAGGCTGCCAGGAGATCCTTACCCGTCTGCTTGATTGCGAGTATACCTTATGCTGAGCTTTCCTGCCTCTAGTATGTACAGCGGTTTCTGAGGCAGCAAATTGGGCTAGCTTATACACCTTTTCATTTATTATATCTCATCGTGTCGACATCTTTGAGGATGTAAATTAGCAACATATATACTACCTCCGTTTCGTAAAGATTGTCGTTTCAGACAAGAAACTAAAAATAAACTGCCACAAGATGTCCGAGCGACAATTATTTCGGTACAGAGGGAGTAATAAACATGCTTTCCATGGCATCTTCAATGTTACAATGATAGTTAAGGCAAGTTCCTTTTCGCTATGTTGTGAGATCCTCTGTAGCATCACTGAAGATCTGGAAACCATGTGAATTTCGCATCATTGTTGCCTGGGACTAACGAAGTTGCGAACAACATAAAATTTACTCTGGATTTAGGTTTGAATAGAAGATGGAGTGGTTATAACTCAGAATCTACTTTGTGTTGAGTGAAGGCTGGTTTGCAATTGCCCACCTCGAGCTATGTTTTTTTTTTTTGAAGTAATAGGCAGGAGCGCTGCTGATGCATTAAGAAGAAGGGGAGAATTACATCCTAAAAAGTACACATCATCTAGATTGAGTACATCTAGCTATGGTTTTCCTTTGCTTTGCTTTGTAACCCTTAAAAACTATGTATCCTGTAACTCCTATCCTTCTTATTTAATTTAGTTTACGCCAGTAGAGACCCGTCCTTGATGTTTTCGTTTTAAAACAAAGACAGGTTTGCATGATAGTGTGTCAATCTTGCGCTACCCTCGCAGTAAGGCAAGTGCATTTGCATCCAGACCAGTGAAGGTGGGTTTGGATTAATCCTAGAGACGCAGACTTGCACGTGATGTTTCACATGTTACAAAGGATCTGCAACTCTACATGAACTAGGACGGGATAGGGAATGAGCTTCATTCATCTCCCCATCAATTGCAAGGGTTATATGCCTAAGGAAAAAGTCTATTTTACTACCCTCAAATATCAGCATTGTTCACTTAACCTTTAAAGAAAATTTTGGTTCAGTTTAACTCTCAAACTATTTACATTGGTTCAATTCATTTCCTTGTAATTTTCTTTTTCTTTTTTGTTTATTTTTGTAAACATGATTTTTGAAGGTAAAATTTTATAAGATTATATTTTATAACAGAATATAAATAGAAAAATATTTTTAAATTTTTTTGTATTTTTTTTGTATTTTTAAACTAGGTAAACAAATCTCGTTTGAAAGATAAAATAATACATGAAAAAAGTTTATAAAAAATGATAAAATTATTTTTCTTACATAGTTTATGATATCAGCTACCATCACACAAAATTTTAACTTCGAATATAACTCATACAAAGAGAAAGAGAAAATTTCAATAGAGACAAATTGAAACAATCTAAATAGTTGAGGGGTAAACTGAACCAAAAAAAAAATTAAAAGGTTAAATGAACAAAGCTGATATTGAAAGATAGTAAAATAGACTTTTTCCAATGCCTAATCGCTTCCTACCTAGACAATGAGACAAAGCACTTGCCAAACTTCACAGTGGTGGGTGGTGTGGATCGTGCGTGCTAAGTTCGGTACGCTAGGATTGTTCTGTACGCTAGGATTGTTCTGTTGGGTCCAATTTTGTTCTCGAATTGTTCAGTACACTAGAATTCAACACGGATTTGATTGGTGGATGGTGGTGGGAACCGTATCGTGAACTAGATTATGTGCATCAACTTGATCATTCTCGACACGTATCTCGATACTACTTTCGTTTCTCAAAAATTTATCGTTTTGTATATTAAAAATAAATTATAAATATCAGTACAAAGCATCCAATTTTACAACATTCTTCCATGACTTTTTTCATAGGTGGTGGGCGGTTTGGTTTGTCACGTTCCGCCCGTCTACAGAACGAGCGCACCCACGCGTCACTCGTCACAAGAATTCCTGAGTGCACTCGTGCCAAGAACAGTTTGAGGAAGTGTGATCGTCTACTACAACTTCAGATACCGACAAGTATGATGATGCATGAACAGATCCAAAAAGGACCATCACGTAGCTTGGCGCGGCGCGTGCCTGCTGACCGCCGCCGCCTTCAGCCTGTCGGCGACTTCCTCCAGCGCGCGGCGCGACGACCCTTCGGGCCCCCACGCCCTCGCCGCCGCCTGCTGCAGGTGCCCCGCCTGCCGCCGCACGGCGCGCCCCTTCTCTGCGTCCTCCATCAGCTCCCTCACCGCCGCGGCGACCTCCTCCCGCGGGACCACCCCGTCACCCGCCTCCCCCGCGCGCGGCCGCGGCCGCAGCCGCAGCGCCAGCCCGACGTGCTCCGACAGCACCGCGGCGTTCATCTTCTGCTCCGCGTGCAGCGGCCACGCGACCATCGGCACGCCGGCCGCCACGCTCTCCAGCGTCGAGTTCCATCCGCAGTGCGACACGAACGCCGCCGTCGCCGGGTGGGACAGCACGCGCACCTGCGGCGCCCACGCTGCGACGGCGAGGCCCCGGTCCCTCGTCCTCTCCAAGAACCCCTCGGGAAGCCAGTCCAGCGGGTCGTCGTCGGCCTCGTCGCCGCGGCTTTTCCCCAAGGAGCAGTGGTCGCCGTCCAGGCTCGGCATGTGTACGACCCAGAGGAACCTGTGGCCGCAGCTCTCCAGACCGGCGGCCACCTCGGTCGTCTGCTCCACGGACAGCATGCCGGAGCTCCCGAAGGAGACGTAGACCACCGACCCTGTCGGCTGCCGATCCAGCCAGTCTATGCACACTGAATCACCGGATTCGTCAGAGCTTGATGACCGGACGAACGGCCCCACCGGGTACACCGGCGGGAACGCGCCGTGCTCCGCCGCCTTCTTGAACTCCTCCACGTTCACGGGCTCCATCTCGTAGAAAGTGTTCACCAGGAATCCCGTGGCGGTGCGGTACCGGCGGCCCTCGTTGATTAAGTTCGCGTACACCGGCAGGGTGCTGTCTTGGAACCCGGTGGGGAAGTCCTCGCGGCGCAGCGACACGCGCCCCGGGAGCTGGAGCGGGTCCGGCAGGCCGCGGTACTCTCCGGCCCCGGCCGCGTTGGTGCCGTCGTCGTCGTTGAGCTCCACGGCTCGGCGCATGAGGGCGAGCACGCTGAGGTTGGTGGGGAAGAAGATGTACCCCGGGACGCCGAGCTCGGAGGCGAGCGGCAGCGCCACGGAGCAGAAGAAGTCCGGCACCAGCACGGCTAGCGGGGCGGTGGGGGAGGCGACGGCGTCGTGGAGAAGGGCGCGGAGGCGCGGGACGGAGCGGTGGATCACCTCCAAGAGCAGCGTATCGATTCCGGTGCCGGCGGGGAGGTCGTCGAGCGGGACGGACGGGAGCGCGACGAGGGCGACGTCGGCGTCGGCGAGGGAGGAGAGCACGGCGGAGTCGGCGTCCGGGGCGGAGAGGTCGGTGAAGGTGACGAGTGTAGCAGCGAGGCCGTGGTGCGCGACGAGCCGGCGCGCCAGCTCGGCAATCGGGATGAGGTGGCCGGCGCCGGGGCTGGACACCAGCACGACGTGCGGGCGCGGCGGCACGGCATGGGCGGCAGGGCTGGCCGACGACTCCATCTTCCCCTTCGATAGTTGGATCAAGCTTCACGCTTCTTTCTTGTATTTGTGGTGTGATGTGTGCCAAAAATGGGTTAAAAATGAATAATTACACAAGTGGACAGTTAAACTCAAAATAGAGATTACATGACAGATATACAAATTAATCCTAACGGACACTAGCGGTGACGGTTTCTTCCCCAAGAGACGCGATCGGCGGCAGCATCGGTTCCACAACGAAGAGACACTAGTGTAATATAAGAATCAAATTGATTAATGAGAATACAACATAATTCATTCTATCAAATATTTGTCTACTTTCTATTCTATTTACTTCATAACACGTTATCAGCACCCGAGCATCAAGGAGTTCTTAGGCCTTGCAAGAATTGAGATCGGCATCAGAAGAACGAGGATTGAAGATACTTGGAGGCAATCCAATAGAATAAGAAATGTGCTTAGTTGACAGTTGATACTTAGGAAAATAAAATATTTTCAAACTCTTACAAAAAGAACTGAGAATATTTTAACTATTACTGGACATGATACAAATATAGTAGGTTCTGGACGAGCTATTATAGTCCATCCCATGGGTATACAAGTAACAATTGAGAATGCACTTTTGTAATCCGATTCTGCTCATACATTACTAACTTATAGAGATATCCGTATGAATGGGTTACATGTGAATATTTATGAAGAAAAAAATGAGAAGTTTCTCCGCATTATTAAGAAAAACGGTGATAGCTATGATATTCTTGAAAGAATGCTTTGCTTACCATCTAGATTATATTATATATACATACAACCTGTTCCACATGTTACATACAAGATAATCTTTCAAGAAGTACATGCATTTAAAACCTGAAAGACTTGGACATCCAAGAGTTGAAATGATGAGGAAGATTATAGGTAATAATTATGATCACAATTTAAATTCATCCAAATTTTCGAAATTTTCAGATTTTATATGCACAACTTGTGC
This sequence comes from Tuctoria greenei, assembly GCA_036927565.1. Taxonomy (NCBI): domain Eukaryota; kingdom Viridiplantae; phylum Streptophyta; class Magnoliopsida; order Poales; family Poaceae; genus Tuctoria; species Tuctoria greenei. The sequence continues at coordinate 172,455,547 of JAYESD010000007.1, read as the reverse complement.
AAATGGAAAATTGATCTTGAGACCTTCACCAATCAAGATTAAGGTGGAACCACTTAAATCTTTTGAAAGAATTCAAGGAGAAATCTGTTGACCAATTAAACCATCGTCGAGACCATTCAAGTATTTTATGGTTTTAATAGACACATCTACAAGATGGTCAAATGTGTGTCTTTTGTCGACACGAAACCGTACATTTGCTAAATTTATGACGCAAATCATAAGATTGAAAGCAAATTATCCAGAACAACAATTAAAATCTCTAAGATTAGATAATACTGCAGAATTTACTTCAAAAGCTTTCAATGATTATTGTATGGCTCAAGAAATTGAAGTACAACATTCAATACCATGTATACATACTCAAAATGGATTGGCTGAATCTAGAGAATTAAATTGATTGCAAGACCATTATTACATAACTGTAATTTACCTATTACATGTTGGAGTCATGCAGTTTTACACGTTGTAGATTTAATACAACTACGATCAACTGCATATCATAGTGTCTCCCCACTATGTTTAGTACGTGGTAATGCTCCAAGCATTTCTCATCTGCAGAATTTTGGTTGCACAGTATATGCATTAATTTTACCACCGCAACGTATCACAATGAGTCCTCATAGAAAGATGGCTATATATGTAGGATATCATTCTCCTTCAATAATAAAAACCTAGAACTCATGACTGGAGATTTATTTACAGCAAGGTACACCGACTGTATTTTTAATGAGGATCATTTCCCGACCTTAGAGGAAGAATATCAGAATAATTCAGAATGCCAGGAAATAAATTGGGATGATAAATCTAGTATATCCTCACACCCGCATACACAAGAGACTGAACTTCAAGTTCAAAGAATAATAAATTTTCAAAATGCTGCAAATAATTTGCGAGATGCATTCACATATTATAGTGGTGTTATAAAATCTTGGAATCCTGAGTAAATGCACCTGAACGAGTGGAAGTGTAAAAAAAAACCACTCTGGCCCCTTCTACTAAGAAGAGGGGGGGGGGGGGGGGGCAGAACCTAAAAGAAAAGTTACCGCTTCGGAAAAGCGACCAAGAAAGGAGAAACCAAAGGCTCCTAGAAAATCCAAGAATGTGATAGAAGCACAAAGAGTGCAACATCATTTGAATACAATTGATCCACAGTCTAGTTCTCAAGCGCGCAATATAAATAAGACTAGAAGATCGGAAAATCCCGATAATCTCGTATTGAGAAATATGAGACATCAAATGGGATAGAAGAGATTTTCATTAACTATACTAGTTTGGGGAAAGTATATGATTATAGTACAATTATTGCAGACCTATGCTTCTCAGTTGTCATTGCTGAAATTTTATAAGATGATCTAGATCCTAAGACCATGTGAAGGTGTAAGAAATGCTCAGAATAGAACAAATGAAAAGAGGCAATTGAAGTTGAGCTTAACTCGCTTAAAAAGAGGTATTCAGTAATGTAATGCCTACACCTCAAAGAACATTTCCTGTTGGGTTCAAGTGGGTTTTCGTTCGAAAAATAAACAAAAATAATGAAGTGGTAAGATATAAAGCGACACTGGTTGCACAGTGTTTTACGCTGAGACCCAGAGTTGATTTTAACGAAACATATTCCCCAGTGAAGAATGGAATAACATTCCGATATTTAATATCTTTGGCACTTCAAAAGTATCTATCCATGGAGTTAATGGATGTCGCGGCCGCGTATTTATACGGGTCATTAGATTCAGATAGATACATGAAAGTTTCTGATGGAATTATTGTACCGAATACAAATGTAAATCACAATATATATTGTGTAAAACTTGTCAAATCCTTGTATGGATTAAAACAATAAGGAAGGATGTGGTAAAACCGACTAAAAGAATTCCTCCTAAACAAAGAATATTCAAATAATGATGATTGCCCTTGTGTATTCATTAAAAAATCAAATAACATCCTGGGCACACATATGCGTTAGCTTGGTTCATTTTTCGGAATCGGGCGCCACAACTTGTGTCCAAGGGTTTCTCGCAAGTTGAAGGACTAGACTTTGGAGAGACATTTGCTCCGGTCGCTCGACTAGAAGCTATCCATATACTTCTTGATTTTGCATCACATCATAACATAAAGCTTTATCAAATGGATGTGAAAAGTACATTTCTTAATGGTTATATTAACGAGCTTGTTTATGTTGAACAACCTCCCGGGTTCGAAGATCCGAGGAATCCTAATCATGTGTTTAGGTTGCACATGGCGCTCTAGGGGCTCAAGCAAGCACCTAGGGCGTGGTATGAACGACTACGGGATTTCTTGATCATGCAAGGATTCAAGATCGGGAGGGTGGAAACTACACTCTTCACCAAAGACATCGATGGAGAACTATTTATTTGTCAAATTTATGTCGATGATATTATTTTTGGTTCAACTAGCGAAGCTCTTAGCCATGAGTTTGGCAAAATGATGTCTAGGGAATTCGAGATGTCGATGATTGGAGAGCTTAACTTCTTCCTTGGATTTCAAATCAAGCAACTTTGAGAGGGGAACCTTCATCTATCAAGAAAAGTATACCAAGGACCTCTTGAAGAAATTTGAGATGGGAGATTGTAGCTCAAGAAGTACTCCAATAGCAACAAATTGTCATCTCGACGCGGATAAAGACGATAAATCTGTTGATCAATCTAATTACCATTCTATGATTGGTTCATTGCTTTATCTTACCGCATCTAGGCCCAATATCATGTTTGGTGTATGCTTGTGTGCTCGCTTTCAAGCGGCACCTAAAGAATCGCATCGGAAGGCGGTCTTTAGGATACTTCGGTATCTCAAGCATACTCCAAGTGTAGGCCTGTGGTACCCTAAAGGTGCTAAATTCCATCTCTTGGGTTACTCGGATTCGGACTTTGCCGGATGCCGTGTGGATCACAAGAGTACCTCCGGTGGGTGCCACTTGCTTGGGCGTTCCCTAGTATCTTGGTCTAGCAAGAAGCAAAATTCCATTGCTTTGTCCACTGCGGAAGCAGAATATATAGCGGTCGGTGCATGTTGTGCCCAAATTCTTTATATGAAGCAAACCCTTTTGGACTTTGGTATTAAACTTGGTTGTGTGCCTCTCCTTTGTGACAATGAAAGTGTGGTTAAGATTGCTAAAAACCCCGTTCAACACTCCCGCACTAAGCACATTGATATTCGCCATCATTTATTGTGGGACCATGAAGCTAAGAGAGACATCTCCTTGCGAGGTGTTAGGTCCGAAGAACAATTGGCGGATATCTTCACTAAACCACTTGATGAGAAAACTTTTTCTAGACTAAGAAGTGAATTAAATGTGCTAGATGCATCGAACGTCATGTAAGGTTCCATGGTCATGTAAGAATGCATCACATATAGGTCTTGTCTAACTTTCAAAGGATAGGGGTGAGCAAGGGTTAGCTTGGGATGGAGGTCCTTTTGGGTTTCCCCTAGGCTTGGAGAGTGTCTCTCCCTGAAGAAGCCTTTGAAAGGTTCAAATTTGGCAAGATAGATTTACTTTATGTCTTGCATGATGCCTGCCATATAGACTTGCACTCATGTTTAATTTCCTGCATTGAACTGTTTGGAATTGCATACGGTAGATTGTCACAAAGGGGAACCCACTTCATGAGAAAGAGACTTGTTTGAAATGCAATATCTCAACTCATATGATGTGGAAAGAACAAAATGTTAGGTCGTTAATGCCTAAAGGAACATGCTTCAAAGAGATAGAAGTCTTCATCCTCTAGCTCACAAAGCATGGGCCTTACATTTTATTTGGATTTCTTCCTTAATTTCTTTGGTGTTCTATTTGATTTAGGGCTTAGCCAAGTTATTGGCAACTAGTCTTTTTGAGGGGTAAGGGGTTGCCCAAAAAGTCCTAAGACATGTGTTTCTCTTTGTTTGTTTGTTTAAGTCAAATGACATATATGGGATGTTGTTGTTTTGTAGTCATCGGATTATCCGATGCTTAGGCCGGAAGCATCATCGGATCAGTTTGTGCTCAAGTGCCAAGGATCAACTCAGTCAGAAAGTCAAATCAACCGATGAGCTCATTCTGAGAAACATCGGAGCATCCGATGTTCACATTTCTGGAGTTTTTCCAAAATCAACCGATGCTTATCCTTTCCTCGTCGGATCATCCGATGCCAATGGGCCTCTGGAATACCCTTACTGTACCATTCGACCGATGCTCCTCTCATCTTACGCCAGTTCATCCGATGTTAAAATTTGAGCTAGGGTTCGGGCCCTACCTATTTAGCGCGCCCTTTCACTTAATTTTCTCTCTCCTCGACCCGCACCTCTACCGCATCCGCTCTGTCGCCGCCGCACCCTGCCACTGCCCTCCAGCCACCGCCGCCTCTGGCCGCCGCCGCCACTCAGCGTCGTCGCCTCCCCAAGCAGCGCCGCCACTCCATGAAGTGCCACCGCCGCCTCCCCACGCTTCACCGCCGCCGCACCACTGTCGCCGCCCTTCACCGTCGTCGCACCACCGCCACCGCTCTAAGCGTCGCCCGCCACTACACGTGCCCTAAGAGCCCCATTGTTGTCCCGTGACTTCATCGCTAGGGTTCACCCGACCTCGACGTTCTTTGTGTCGCTGTCTCGTGCTATCGGCTTCGTTGTCCCGCAACCTCATCTTCGTCGTCGTCATGGGTCGTGACAAGAAGGGAAAGGGCAAAGCTATTGAGGAGTCGGCAGCTAAGAAGCAGAAGTTGTTGAAGGAAGAGAAGAAAGCCCTGATGGCCGCTCGCGCCACTGAGGAGAGAGAGCGTGGCCGAGGAGGATCACTGAGGATCCAGGAGGCCCGACAGAGGCAGCCTCCGGTGCCTGAGGAGCCAGAGGAGGAAGAGGAGCCTGAAGTGCTGCTAGTTCGCCGGTGCTCAGTCAGGACCCGTGGGGGTCATCCAGCTGCAGCCCCGAGACCAAGACCCTCTGCCGCTGACCTTCGGGAGGACAGGGCAGCCCAGAGAGCCGTCTATGTGATGGACACCGATGTCCAAGTTGGTGAGGGTGTCCGCCTGACAGACTACAGGAAGTTGAAGGCCAAGCAGCTCAGGAAGCTCAGATGGAGCATTCTACTTGAGGAGTGCTTCCCGCAGCCCAGAGAGTCACTTGTGGATAGCCACTTCTGGACCCTGACACAGGCGCCGCTGTATAATACTTACAGACGTCGGGGCCATAAGCTCTTCCAGCATAACTTTCTTGACTAGGATCAGCTCGCACTTGCAGCCGGGACGGAGATTCACCCTTAATTTGAGAGATACACAGGGTTAGTGGAGCTGATGTCTTACCAGCGGGGTGCCTATGTGGAGGACTGGGTCTGAGTGTTTTATGCCACACTCTACGTCTCTGAGGGACGCAGATCCATTGATTTCATGTTTATGGGCTAGCATCACCACCTGACCAGACAGACCTTGGGACAGCTGCTGGGAGTGGATCTCCATGACACCTGCCTACACGAGAGAGTATATGGATAGGCTGACCCACCGAGGAGGCCGCTCACTGGAGGTGTGGCACCACCTTATGAGGAGATATGATCACTGTTTGCTCAGCCCTTCTCTCCAGACCAGCTGAGGGTACCAGCTCTACTCTCTCCAGCTGCGCGCACTGTGCACCTTGCCTTGCACCGCACACTTCTGCCGAGGTCCAGATACCTTGAGGGGTTTACCAGTCTGCAGCAGACACTCCTGTTCTATGTCATGAATGGGATGGAGTTCGATATTGTGGATATTCTCATTTGTGAGATGGAGGACGTCATTACTGATGGTGTTGGGATGATGAGGCGGCTTGTGTTTGGTCACTGGATCAGTCACTTGCTCTACTTGATAGCTCTAGAGGGGTCCGCCGTTCGTGACAGTCTCACTGACGAGAGCGTCACACGGTTTGGGCACTACCGTGCTCCAGCTCCTGGAGACCACCTCCTTGGCCGTCCAGTTGAGCGTCAGGTCCGTGCTCGTCTATCTCAGAAAGATTGGTCAGACCTGGAGAAGGAAGATGAGATCCTAGCACAGGCTGAGGCTCAAGGTGGGGATCTACAACACATCTGGTCGGAGAGTGACACCAGTGACAGTGTCGAGGAGTAATTCCCACCTCCTCCCTCACTCACGCAGCACAATGCGGAGGCTGGAGGCTCGACTGTGCCACCACCTACTCCACCTCCGGTGTCCGAGGCACAGGTCTCTCAGCCATCTGAGCTCACTTCTCTACTTCAGCAGATGGTTGAGCAGCAGCGCCTAGACCGGCTTGCAGCTGAGCAGGCCATAGCTGAGCAGGTTGCGCGTCTCTTGGAGCTCCAGCAGCAGCAGCAGGAGATGCAGCGACAGATTGCCCGCGAGAGGCGAGAGGACACTGACAGGCTCACTGGACTGATTGATCAGACACACCAGCGTTCTCTTGACCAGCAGCAGCAGACGCAGCAGGCCACGATGGGCATCCTGGGGTTGATCACCAACCTCTACACTCAGACCGGGATTGCCCTGCCCTCTCAGCTTCCAGGTCTGGCTCCAGGTCCGCCTGTCCTGGCTCCAGTCTCAACACCAGTGTCGACCACGCCGATTCCGACGATCAGCATATCACCTCTGCTAGCTCCAGGTGCACCGATCCACTCTCTCCTGTCGGCTACGACGCTCTTCCAGCAGACTCCAGCATCCATTGTCAGTGCCCCGTTACCAGCAGTCCAGACTCAGCAGGCACCAACAGCAGCTCCCGCAGCACCGGTCTCCTCCACTCCAGCTTTGGTAGTAGCAGGCAGCAGCTCCGACGACAACACCCCCGACGGCGACCAGTTCGTCATCGCCCCGAGCGCTCATGATCCTTAGGCACTCGACTTCCCTTTTTGGTGTCTTGATGCCAAAGGGGGAGAAGATTTAGGGGAAGGGATAGCCTTGTCCCAGGGGGAGTCCTAGTTGTAGGGGGAGTTTATCTTTTTGGGAGTCTTTTGTAATTTGGGAGATTTTCTACTCTTTTTCTATTCATTGAGTATTCGTGTGCCTCTTGATTCTTTCATGCTTTATTGACCGTTTTTGAGCCTTCAAGTTTAATGTGCCAAATCTTGTACTTATTGCATATCCTCTTGAGTATCGTATTGTCAATTTCATTACTATTATGCTTTACTTGTTGTGTTGTCATCAATCACCAAAAAGGGGGAGATTGAAATCATCTAGGCCCCCATGAGGTATGGTTTCAGTGATTAATGACAACCGTTGGATATTACTAATGAATTTGTGGATGCAAGGTCTCTCATATCACTCATTCCACTTAATGAAATCTATATGAATATCATCTACTGCTCATTGGATGTAATTGGAGACCCCTTAACAAATCATTCTATGAGGTCAATCAATTTTTATGAAGATTAGAAGAAAAAGCTCATATGTCAAAATTATTCAACCAAAATTGACAGCACTCAAGACTTGGTAATCATTAGAAGAACATTTCAAACCAATGTCTAAGAGGTCACTCGAGCAAATTCCAAAAGAATTACTTAGAACAACTTGAAGCAGACAAAATCAACTCACCGGATCAACCGATGTTTCCAGAAAACTATACATCGGTCGAGTTGGTTTAGCAAAAGAAGAAAACCTCAGAACTAAGTACTCACAGGATCATCCGATGATTAAGAAAGGGTTACATCGGTCGATCAACACAGTAAGCAAATTACCCTGGACCAAGTGTAACACTGGATCATCCGATGTACAACTATAACACATCGGTCAATCACTCCAGTAAGCATTATTTCTGGACCAATCCTGGATGAAGTGTCACCGGATCATCCGATGATGAGGCAAGTGTAACATCGGTCTATCAACGGTCATATCTGACACAGTGACATCAGCTAATTTGGATTCGACCGATGACAACTGAAGGGGGAACATCGGATCATCCGATGTTTGCAGAACAGTGATGTCAGCCTACTTTTCCAACGGCTATTTCGTGGAAGCTGGCTATTTATACCCCTTCAACCAGTCTATTCGATATGCCTTGAAGCCCAGAGCTACTCTACACATTCTAAAGCATTCAAGACATTGAGCTACCACTTCCATATAATTTACACCACTTATACACCAAGAGATAGGCTAGAACTTGCTAGAGATAGTGTTTGTGTGCTTCCATTCTTGGTGATTGGAGTCTCCAGTAGTGTGAGAGCTGTAAGGGAGTGTCTCTTGGTGATTGTACTCATCGTGTAAGAGTCGGTGATTGGAGAGAGCCTTCCGGAGCTTGCCAAGACGGTTGTGGAAGCCCGGAGGATCCAACTTGTACAAAGCTTGAGCTCCACCTTGTCGGGGTTGGCAAACGGAGAAGTTTAGTGAAGATCCCTAGTCTCGATGACTTGGGAGTGGCTATACCCTTTGGTGGGTGCTACAACGTGGATGTAGGAAGATCTTGACGATCTTGCCGAACCACGGGATAAATCTCCGTATCTTTGTGTCTCCTCGGAAGTTTGCGCTTTCTTCCTTTCCCGTTACAATTATGCATTTCATATACCGCGATCTTACTATTCACTTGAATGCATAGGTTGTTTGCATAGGGAATTGGGCTTTTAGTAGTTAAGTTTTTATTGCTTTAATTTTCAAAAAGAAGCCCAATTCACCCCCCCCCCCTCTTGGGCATTCGATCCTTACACGCGGTTTGGTAACCGTTTGAATTCAAAAAGGGGCAGGGGGCTTTGTGGTTGGTCAAAGATGACATCACTGGTCCCCACAGGTCGGACTAGTTCGGGGTCAAAGGCCGGACTAGTCCTCACTTTTCCTTGTGGCAACGACTACTTGTTGGGACCCCTATAAAAAGGGATCCCCCAACCTCCAAAGGCCCTCTCTCGAACCCTAGTGCTGCCATAGACTTCCTAGAGCCATCCTAACTCTCTCTCTCAACCATTCTTGGAGTCCTAAGAGCGATTCTTGAGGATTTGTGAGTTGTGGAAGAGAGGAGAGAAGGGTTTGCTTGATCTTGAGCTCTTGGTTAATTCTCTCAGTTCGATTGATTGACTTGAGTTTGTGTGGGTGTTGATCTTTGATCTAGTTACTTTTACCTCGTGTACATCATATACTAGATTGCTAGGTGTTTATCATGCTCTTTACGTTTCATAAGTTAAGTTCATTAGATCGCAGAAAAATCTCACCTTTGGTCAAGTTTGTCATCTTGACCGGACTAGTCCGCCCCCGGACCATACTAGTCCACACTCTGTAATTTGATTAGTTTGTATTGAGTTAAATTTCATGTTATCCGCCTATTCATCCCCCCTCTCTAGGCAACTTTCAGAGGTGTAGACTCTTCTTTGTACTGGATCATAGCACCGATAACCTTTTGTATTTGGCGGATAGCCAATAAAAATGCATGGCAGGGATCTTGGGCAAGTTTATGTGGGGATTGGCTGGTGGTATTTGGGAAGCATAAGCAACCAAAAATCTGTAAGTGTTCATAGTCAGGGGTGCAACCGAAGAGCAATTCATATGGAGTTGTTTGGTTTCGAGCGCGGCAAGGTCTTCTGTTCAGTGGAAAGGTTGCAGTTGCCAAGACATCAGGCCAGAATGTTGGAGGAACCTCTGCATGAAAAAGCAGTGACCGAACACACTCATTCAACATCCGGAGAATTCTTCCTGCACGGCCATTTTGCTGAGACGTGTACGGACATGTCAAGCGAAGAAAAATTCTATGGGCTGACAAAAAATATTGAAGAGCCAAGTTATCAAATTCCCGCCCATTGTCAGATTGAAAACAGAGAATATTGCGCAGAAATTGTGTGCGCACATAAGCGTGAAAAGAAATAATTGTTGCTAGAACATCTGTTTTGTGGCGCAACGGGAAACTCCAAACATAATAAGAATAGTCATCAAGGATAACCAAATAATATTGAAAGCCCGAATTACTGAAAATCGGTGATGTCCAAACGTCACAATGAAGAAGCTGAAATGGAAAGTAAGAAATATGTGTGGAAGCTAAAAATGGTTGGCTGACATGATTTCCCAAGTGACATGCATGGCATGTGTGATCAAAGGACTTAGTACAAATAAAGTCCATGGCATGAGACAATGACTGAACTCCTAGATGACCGAGACGAGCATGCCAAAAGTCAGTCTTATTTGTAGCAGTAAGATTGAATGATGTGCTTGGTGTTGACTGTCGTAGATGAAAGTGCATCTAGGACTCCCTTGTGGGTTTTGGATGATTTATGACAAGCAATTGGGATCCTAATCCTTTGTTGAGATGAATGCAGGCAAATGATGAAAAATGAGCAAAATGCCAAAAAGAAAGGAAATGAGAAGCAAAGTGAATTTGAGCTCAAGGAGAAGAAAATAGTAGATTTTTATGTATGGAGTGTGTTGAGGAAACACACCAAAGAGCTCAATCACCTTCAAGCACACACACACAATGCACAAAGCTATACAGGACCGGACTAGTCCGATAACAGCCGGACTAGTCCGATATCACATTCTGCACTAGATCGGACAAGTCCAGTTTCCACCGGACTAGTCCGATATCTTTCTGATCCACTTGGGACTAGTCCTCCCCAATGCGGACTAGTCCTCAACACAATGCACAAGTCACACAAAATCGGACAAGTCCGTTGTGATCTGGACTAGTTCGATATTCATTCTGATCCACTTCGGACAAGTCCGGTGTCTACACGGACTAGCCCGATATACACACTGATCTAAATCGGACAAGTCCTCCAAGTGCGGACTTGTCATCCTAAACACTTAGGGTTTCATATGTCCGGACAAGTCCGATGGCAATCGGACTAGTCCGAAGATTTCCAGTAGTGAAATCGGACAAGTCTGTTTTCAACCGGACTAGTCCGATATTCCTGGACACTTAGGATTTGCTACACACAGCACACCGGACTAGTCCGGTTACCACCACGGACTAGTCCGATCTTTCTAAACCCTAACGGTCACTTTTAGAAACCCCATATAAATAGAGGTGCACGACCCACTTTTACACTCTCTCGAACCCTAGCGCCGTCACACCTCCCAAGAGACTCAAAAACCACCTCTCTCCACGAAATTAAGTGCAAAATCGATCAATCCATTGAAGATCACTTCTAGATCATTGGAGAGACACTTGGCACACATCATTGAGCTCTTGGTTTGATTCTTTAACACACTCTTGCGTTTCAATTTGTAATTTTCGAGTGTGTTATTGGTGGCTTTGTAAGTTGTAATCAAGGGAGCTCTCAACGTGTGAGAACGCCCCTTCAACTTGGTTATTTACCCTTTGTGATTAGTGGAAGAGGATTGGCCTTCGTGGCGATCCGACGAGGGAAGGGTTGGAGAAGACCGGGTCCTTTTGTGGGCTCCTCAACGTGGACGTAGGTTGCCTTCGTGGTAGCCGAACCACGGGATAAATTTTGTGTCTTGTCCTTTTGTGTTCTTCATCTTAATTGATCAACTTAATCTAGGGTTTGATTCACTTTGTTCAATTTGAGTTAAATTGTTGAGCAAGAGCCTTAATTGTAATAGAATCTGACATACAACTATTAAACTGTCATTCAAGTTTATATTTCCGCTGCAAACATTAACGAATCAATCAAATTGACTGAACTTGATCAACTTAGCCCGTGAAAACCGGACTAGTCCGCACTTTACCGGACTAGTCTGATATCTCTGGTATTGACCTTGTGGTTGAGTGTTACAAGAACCGAGAAAAATTCAAGAAGGCCTATTCACCCCCCCCCCTCTAGGCCTACATTCAATTGGTATCAGAGCAGGTTCTTCAAGAAAGAGTGCAACCACTCGAAGAGATCATGTCGGACATGAAGGAAGTTCAGAAAATCAACAACCAGGAAGAAGTGAACAACGACAAGAACCAAAAACTGGAAAAGTATCTCGAAGCAATTCAAGACTTCGATGATGATGATGAGGAGACGCTGGAGCTGAAAGCACTCCTCAGAAAGAAAGCACTTTCCAAAGGGAAAGCTAAAGTTGAAGAAAAGAAGAAGGGGAGTAGTCACACTGACTACTCCCGATATCCTTTTAACTATGATCGTTTAAATTCAAACAACAGCCACTACCTATCTATTCCTCTTGGAAAAGCCCCACACTTCGATGGGAGTGATTACTCCATGTGGAGGCAAAATATGAAGATGCACTTGATTTCCCTTAACCCAAGTTTATGGCATATTGTGTGCACAGGAATAGACATCCCAGATGACGACGAAGAGCTCGCCCCAAGTCAAGAGCAAGCCATCCACAGAAACGCTCAAGCCGCAGCCGTAATCACCTCCTCTCTAAGTCGAGATGAATTCACAAAGGTGGACGGACTGAAGATTGCCAAGGAAATATGGGACACACTACAAACTGCCCATGAAGGTGACCGACATGTGCGGGAGGCAAAAATTGAAATGATCGAAGGCGAACTAGGAAGGTTCGCAATTGAGGAAGACGAGTCTCCCCAGGACATGTACAACCGATTGAAGACACTTGTAAACAAGGTTCGATCATATGGGAGCAAGAAGTGGAATGACCACGAGGTTGTAAAGCTCATCCTTAGAGCCTTTATGCCTCGCAATGTCACACTATGCTCTATGATCAGAGAAAGTCTCGGGTACAAGAGGATGACTCCCGATGAATTGCTTGGCAAAATCATCAACTTTGAAATGATGGAGAAACAAGCCAAGCACGTCAATGAAATAGCTGACCTCACATCGGCCAAGAAGAAGGGAGTTGTCTTAAAGTCCACACTCAAGCCTCTATCCAAAGAAGCAAGAGAAGCACAGCTTGAGGAGGACAGTGATGATGAAAGCAGTGAGCTGGATGAAGAGGATATGATTTTGTTCATGAAAAAGTTCAAAAGAATATTGAAGAAAAGACAAGGAACAAAATCAAATGAAGGCAAGTACAAAGAGAGAACAAAACCGAAGATGAGGCGGGCATGCTATAATTGTGGTGAGTGTAACCACTTTATAGTCGATTGCCAGTATGAGGACAACAAGAAGAAGAATAAAGAAGTCAAGCCTCAACCGAAGAAATTCTTCAAGAAGAAGAAACAAGCTGAACAAGCACACATGGGAAAGGAGTGGGACTCAAACGATGAGTCCTCATCATCTGATGAAGAAGAGATGGCTAGCATAGCCATTGAAAGCACGTCCAAGAGACCCACACTCTTCCCCACGCTCGGTACAAAGAAGGGACATGGCACTTGCCTCATGGCAAAGGAAGGTAAATGCAAGGTAAACATCAAAACTCCTTCCATGCATTCCTACTCAAGTAATGATGAACTAGATAGTGATGATGAAGATATGTTAATTGGATTAGATAGAAAAACTGCTGCTAAAATGAAATTTCTACTTGACCAACTTGTTGAGAAGGAACAGCTAATTGATCGTAAAGAGGACATGATTATCTCCCAAAAGGAGAAGTATGTCGAACTTGACAATCTTCTAGTCCTTGAGAAGGAGAAAAACAGCTCAATAGAGCTTGAGCTAGCTTCAAGCAAGAAAACTTGCTTGGAGTTAACCAACTCAAACGTTGCAATCAAGGAACAACTTGATGACCTGATCAAGGTCAACAAGATCCTTGAAGTGCAAGTTGAGTCACTCAAGCTAAGTGAATCTTCCTCCTCTTCAAGTCTACCTTCTCAACTCACTTCAACTAATCCTGCTCATATGTGCAAATGTGGTAAAATCAACACCAGTTTGAAGGAAAAGTCTACCTCCACAAAGGATAAAATCCTACCCAATGTGGAATATTTGACAAGGAGAGGATCAACTATGCACGTAGTGCATACTTGGTCCAAAGACCTCCAAATGTCAAGTATGGCATTGGTTACTCTTATGATGGAAAGCAAAATGCTGGAAGTCATAAGAATAACAAGGGAAGGATTACCTTTGTGAAGGGAGGACCCTCACAACCTGGTAACTCGAAAATTAAGAACTTTAACTCTCATGAACACCGGACTAGTTCGGTTGTGCTCTGGACAAGTCCGGTCATCCGGACAAGTCCGGTCACCCAGACTAGTCCGATCCATAAACAACAGCAACTTTTGTTCAAAACCTTTGATGCCTCTTATGTATTAATGAGAAACAATCTTGGTAAAGTTTATGCTTATTATGCTGGACCACGCCATGGGAACACAAAATCCCATGTGTGGGTGCCCAAATGTATTGTAACTAACCTCCAAGGACCCAAGCAAGCTTGGGTACCTAAAACCAAGGCATAATTTTTTTTCTGCAGGCCTATTCCTCCGGTGGATCCAAATGGGTGCTAGACAGTGGATGCACCAACCACATGACCGGAGAAAGGAGGATGTCCGTGGAATATGAAGAAAACGAGGACCCAAACGAAGGCATCTACTTCGGAGATAATAGTCAAGGAAGGGTGCTCAGTACCGGTAAAATAGCAATATCCTCTGAACACACTCTTTCTCATGTTTTACATGTTGAATCTTTAGATTATAACCTGCTGTCCATATCTCAATTATGTGACAAAGGTTATAATTGCTTGTTCACTAACAAGGGTGTGACCGTCTCAAGGAGGAGTGATGGTTCTGTTGCATTCAAGGGTATGTTGAAGGGAAAGCTTTACCTTGTTGACTTCAACAAGGATAAAGCCGAACTCGACACATGCTTGATTGCAAAAACCAACATGGGTTGGCTGTGGCATAGACGGCTAGCACATGTTGGTATGAGGAATCTTCAAAAACTCCTCAAGGGCGATCACATCCGAGGTTTGAAAGATGTTGTTTTTGAGAAAGACAGGCCTTGTAGCGCGTGCCAAGCCGGGAAGCAAGTTGGAGCACATCATCCCGCAAAGAACATCATGACTACGACAAGACCGCTCGAACTACTTCATATGGACTTGTTTGGTCCAATTGCTTACATAAGCATCGGCGGTAATAAATACGGTTTAGTCATTATTGATGATTTTTCCCGCTTCACTTGGGTGTTCTTTTTGCATGACAAGTCAGAAACACAAGGGACACTCAAGAAATTCTTCAAGCGAGCGCAAAACGAGTTCTCACTATCGATCAAGAGTATTCGGAGCGACCGGCACGGAGTTCAAGAACATACAAGTAGAGGAGTACCTTGATGAGGAGGGAATCAAGCACGAATTTTCAGCACCGTACTCTCCACAACAAAATGGAGTCGCCGAAAGGAAGAACCGAACGCTCATAGAGATGGCAAGAACAATGCTCGATAAATACAAGACGTCGGATCGATTTTGGGCGGAAGCAATTAACACCGCTTGCCACGCCGCAAATCGACTCTACCTTCATCGACTACTCAAGAAGACTCCTTATGAGCTACTCACCGGTAACAAACCAAACATTTCATATTTTAGAGTTTTCGGTTCTCCATGTTATATTTTGAACAAGAAGCCCAGGACTTCAAAGTTCGCTTCAAAGTCCGATGAAGGTTTCTTGCTTGGTTATGATTCGAACACTTACGCCTATCGTGTTTTCAACAAGGCCTCCAGACTTGTTGAAGTGGCACGTGACGTAGTGTTCGATGAAACTAATGGCTCCCAAAAGGAGCAAGTTGATCAATGTGAATTAGGTAAAGAAGAAGCTCCTTATCAAGCATTGAAGAGAATGGCTCTAGGCGAAGTTCGACCACAAGAGTCACCGTCACAAATACAAGAGGAAAGTGAACCACAAGAGGAGATCAACAATCAAGGGGGAGCTTCTATACAAGATCAATCACAAGAATATGAAGATGATCAACAAATCAACGAGGGCAACCACTCAGGGGGAGAAGAAAATGATCACCAACACACAACTCTCCAAGTGCCACACCCAAGAGTACACCAATGCATTCAAAGGGATCACCCAATCGACAACATCATCGGTGACATCCAAAAGGGAGTAACCACTAGATCTCGTATAGCTAATTTTTGTGAGCATTACTCGTTTGTCTCCTTTTTGGAACCACGTAGGACTGAGGATGCATTGAAGGATCCGGACTGGGTGGTGGCAATGCAAGAAGAGTTGAACAACTTCAAGAGAAACGAGGTTTGGGAACTTGTGGCAAGACCCAATGCAAATATAGTGGGCACCAAGTGGGTCTTCCGCAACAAGCAAGACGAACACGGAGTGGTGACAAGAAACAAGGCACGACTTGTGGCCAAAGGTTACTCACAAGTCGAAGGTTTGGATTTCGATGAGACTTTTGCTCCAGTAGCTAGGCTTGAATCAATTAGAATATTACTTGCATATGCTACTCACCATGATTTCAAGCTGTATCAAATGGACGTGAAAAGCGCCTTCCTCAACGGACCGATCAAGGAAGAGGTGTACGTGGAGCAACCACCCGGGTTTGAAGACGAAGAGTTCCCCGACCACGTATATAAACTGCGTAAGGCTCTCTATGGCCTCAAACAAGCTCCTAGAGCTTGGTATGAGTGTCTTAGAGATTTCTTAATTGATAATGGTTTTCAAATTGGCAAAGTAGATTATACATTATTCACTAAGAATCTAGATAATGATCTCTTTATTTGCCAAATATATATTGATGATATAATTTTTGGGTCAACTAACCAATCTTTCTGTGAAGAATTTAGTAGAATTATGACAGACAGGTTTGAAATGTCAATGATGGGAGAATTGAAGTATTTCTTGGGATTCCAAGTGCGGCAACAAAAGGAAGGAACATTCATAAGCCAAACCAAGTACACGCAGGACATACTCAAGAAGTTTGGTATGGACAAGGCAAAGCCCATAAAGACTCCCATGGCTACGAATGGCCACTTGGATCTCAATGAAGATGGACCAAGCGTCGACCAAAAGGTATATCGCTCCATGATTGGA
The DNA here is from genome assembly GCA_036927565.1 of Tuctoria greenei. Classification (NCBI taxonomy): domain Eukaryota; kingdom Viridiplantae; phylum Streptophyta; class Magnoliopsida; order Poales; family Poaceae; genus Tuctoria; species Tuctoria greenei. The sequence goes on along the minus strand of JAYESD010000007.1, from coordinate 172,438,810 downwards.
TCTTTACTCTACTTATGTGCATCTAGGCCAGATATTATGTTGAGTGTATGTTTGTGTGCAAGATTTCAAGCCAACCCTAAGGAATGTCACTTGACAGCCGTAAAAAGAATCTTGAGATATTTAGTTCATACACCCAACCTTGGTCTTTGGTACCCAAAAGGCTCCAAATTCAATCTCATTGGTTACTCCGATGCAGATTATGCCGGGTGCAAAGTTGATAGAAAAAGCACCTCTGGCACATGCCAATTCCTAGGAAGATCTTTGGTTTCTTGGTCATCTAAGAAACAAAATTCCATTGCATTATCCACAGCCGAAGCGGAGTATGTTGCATCCGGGAGTTGTTGTGCACAACTCCTTTGGATGCGACAAACTCTAAGGGATTACGGTTACAATATGAACCGTATTCCTCTCCTTTGTGATAATGAGAGTGCCATTAAAATAGCCCACAATCCAGTTGAGCACTCTAGGACTAAACACATAGACATAAGACATCATTTCTTGAGAGACCATTCCATGAAAGGAGACATAACCATCTCACATGTCAACACCCAAAAACAATTGGCCGACATATTCACCAAGCCACTTGATGAAAAGCGTTTTTGCGAACTCCGAAATGAGCTAAATATTCTTGATTCTCGGAGTGTGGCTTGAAAAGTTGCATACCTGTATGATTGCTTCAAAATGTTGATTGAATTGTGAAAATCATCCCTCTCCATTTTTCTCTCGAAAAATTATGTCAATTGTTAGATCTTGATGAATTTTGATCATTGTATGATTGTTGTATGCTTACTGGTCAAATTCATCAAGATTACTTGAATTGTTTTGCCTCTCTATTCTCTATTATTGAACCTTCAAATATATATGAATGGGCTATGCAATTCTTTCCTGGTGACCACGGACTAGTCCGTGGTTACCCGGACTAGTCCGCCCATGCAGACTAGTCCGCAGAGTGCCGGTTAGGCCGGACTAGTCCGATAGACCACGGACTAGTCCGATATAGGTCTCTGGATGATTTCGGACTAGTCCGGTCATGTCCGGACTTGTCCAATTTTTTGTGTCCATAACCCTAGCCGCCACCAAACCCTAATCTCCTCATCCCCACTTTTGCTAACGCCTCCTCTCTCTTGCGCTCGAGCTCCCAAGGCGATTTTCTCCTCCCTCCGTCGAAAAAGTCCACATTTGGGCGGAGATCGAGCTTGACCTCTTGGGGATTGAAGCTATCGGACTAGTCCGACCTCCAACCCCCAACACTTCGAGCCTCCATCGATTTCTTCGATAAATTTCTTCAAAACCCTAGAAATCTTGTTTTTCTCCATTGTTGATCGTATAGCCTAGCATCCTTCACTAGATACATGTTCATTTGATGTACTACGTGTATGCTAGACTAGATTTGCATTAGGAATCATCCCCTAACCACTGTTAGGTTTTTGAGGATGAACACCGGACTAGTCCGGTCCATGCACGGACAAGTCCGATGTTTCTGAACCTGAAACCTAATTCCTTCATTCGTTAATGTCATCCATTGCTATCTTGCCTCACCTATGCCTTGTATAACTTATCATTATTCTTGCTCAATCATTCTCAGATCATGTCAAGCTCCGACAACGAGATTTCCGACTTTGAGGCCGAGTTGGACCACGAGGTGGCACCTCGGTCCTCGGCGGGTCTTGGCAAGAAACGCCAAGAAAGACCTTCCGAGCCTGCTACTTCTCCTCCCCAGGTTCGGAGGAAGGTTTGTGTAAAGAAGCCCGCCTTGAAGGCTGCTGCGTCTACAAGCAGCCTTCGTCAAGCAAAAGGAAAGGGCAAGGGAGTCGCAACGGGGCCAATTGGGCCCTTGAAGCTCCATGCTCCCAGGGAAGGGGTCCGGGACCCCAATGAAGAGAAATTCAATGGGAAAGGCAGCGATGTGGCAGCCAAGCTTAGAAGCATTGATTGCTATGGAAGGCCAAAGCAGGCAGCTGATGGAAGGTTTTGGACAAACTTCCATGCAGATTTCTACAGGCTGGTTTACCTGCCGATGAAGACTCCGGTGGTGCGCAATCAGTGGATTGACTGGGCTTACCTAGAGAAGAAGAAGTGCTCAGCTTTTGATGAGGTCATTGCTGCAGCTGAAAGGCATGGTCTGAAGGATATGTTTGCCTTCAGACACAATTGGAATGATGAAGTGATTGCACAATTCTATGCAACGTGCCACTTCTCGAGTGAAGATGAAGAGAGTGTGACTTGGATGACCCATGGATCCAAGTACTCCATCACTCAGGAGGATTTTGCAAACTTGCTCCATCTGGACTCTGCTGGAAATGACCACCTGATCATCCACAACATAGGGGTCATTGAGAGGGACGGAATGAAGTTCATGTATGAGCCCAACTCTAAGTATGTTCCTCCCTCCACAAAGAACATGAAGCCCTTCTTTGTAGTCCTGAACAGAGTTCTCCGGAAGACCATTGCCCCCAAGGATGGGGATGCAGGGAGTGTGCAGGGCTACCTCCGGACTCTAATGAGGGTCATAAGCAAGAAGAGACAGTTTGATGTTGCAGATTACATTTGGAATGACATGGTCAACATCTCAAGCACTCCCAACCGGTCCTGTGGCTATGCTCCCTACTTGATGTTCATGATTGAGAAGGTCACAGGAATAGAATTTGTGAAGGATGTAGAGCACACTCCCCTGAGGCCTCAGAAGCCTCAGTCTGTGAGTGTCCAGGCTGCTCCCTCGCCAGCCTCAAGTCCTGAGGCACCGGCAAGGGAAAGAGATGCTGCTAGGGCTCCTCCCCCCTCTAGGGAAGCCCCTCAGAGAGGATCAGCTAGTGGGATCCTCAAGTACCTGACCGCCATATTCTCCTCCTGCAAGAAGACTGAAGTAAAGCTTCATAAACTCAATCAGAAGAGGAAGGAGGATATGAGATACATCAAAGCCAATGTGAAGCAACTGAGTGAAAAGCTGGAGATCAACCCCATTGGATCTCCAGTAATTTCTGAAGATTCTGATCTTGACATCACCGAGCTCGGGCCTCTGAACCCCTCCGAGCTTGCCTACTTTGGCATTGGGGGCTCGAGCAGCTCTGCTCCTCATCCTCCCTCTCCTCCTCGTCAAGCAGAAAGCGAAGAAGATGAAGACGATGACGAGAGGACCGCCAGTAAAGAGTGAAGACCCTAGGACCCTCCTCTCCTTCTTTTTGGTGTCTTGATGCCAAAGGGAGAGAGATTGAGGGGGAGTCTTAGCTTTAGCTGTGGTAGGGTGCGAGGAGAGAGTTCTCTTTATCTTTTATTTGTGATTGTAATAGTTTAACTCTGTTTTCCTATTAAGTTTGGTCTTGTGATGAATTGCTTAATTTATTCTCAATGTGATGAAAACTGCATTTTTGCTCCTGGAATGTCATATGCACTTGGTATCGGTTGATTAATGCAAATTCTGTCATTCTCAATGTATTCATGCACTTAGTATGCATCCCACCATAAAGAATGCACATATGGATAATCCTCTTGTTGCTTGATGTATTTTTGAGTCATATGTGCATACTTTATGAAAATCTCATTTTTTGCCTTATTTTGTGAAATCTCAATTGGTTGTCATCAATCACCAAAAAGGGGGAGATTGAAAGTGCTTCTAGGACTCCCTTGTGGGTTTTGGATGATTTATGACAAGCAATTGGGATCCTAATCCTTTGTTGAGATGAATGCAGGCAAATGATGAAAAATGAGCAAAATGCCAAAAAGAAAGGAAATGAGAAGCAAAGTGAATTTGAGCTCAAGGAGAAGAAAATAGTAGATTTTTATGTATGGAGTGTGTTGAGGAAACACACCCAAGAGCTCAATCACCTTCAAGCACACACACACAATGCACAAAGCTATACAAGACCGGACTAGTCTGATAACAGCCGGACTAGTCCGATATCACATTCTGCACTAGATCGGACAAGTCCGGTTTCCACCGGACTAGTCCGATATCTTTCTGATCCACTTCGGACTAGTCCTCCCCAATGCGGACTAGTCCTCAACACAATGCACAAGTCACACAAAATCGGACAAGTCCGTTGTGATCTGGACTAGTCCGATATTCATTCTGATCCACTTCGGACAAGTCCGGTGTCTACACGGACTAGCCCGATATACACACTGATCTAAATCGGACAAGTCCTCCAAGTGCGGACTTGTCATCCTAAACACTTAGGGTTTCATATGTCCGGACAAGTCCGATGGCAATCGGACTAGTCCGAAGATTTCCAGTAGTGAAATCGGACAAGTCTGTTTTCAACCGGACTAGTCCGATATTCCTGGACACTTAGGGTTTGCTACACACAGCACACCGGACTAGTCCGGTTACCACCACGGACTAGTCCGATCTTTCTAAACCCTAACGGTCACTTTTAGAAACCCCATATAAATAGAGGTGCACGACCCACTTTTACACTCTCTCGAACCCTAGCGCCGTCACACCTCCCAAGAGACTCAAAAACCACCTCTCTCCACGAAATTAAGTGCAAAATCGATCAATCCATTGAAGATCACTTCTAGATCATTGGAGAGACACTTAGCACACATCATTGAGCTCTTGGTTTGATTCTTTAACACACTCTTGCGTTTCAATTTGTAATTTTCGAGTGTGTTATTGGTGGCTTTGTAAGTTGTAATCAAGGGAGCTCTCAACGTGTGAGAACGCCCCTTTAACTTGGTTATTTACCCTTTGTGATTAGTGGAAGAGGATTGGCCTTCGTGGCGATCCGACGAGGGAAGGGTTGGAGAAGACCCGGTCCTTTTGTGGGCTCCTCAACGTGGACGTAGGTTGCCTTCGTGGTAGCCGAACCACGGGATAAATCTTGTGTCTTGTCCTTTTGTGTTCTTCATCTTAATTGATCAACTTAATCTAGGGTTTGATTCACTTTGTTCAATTTGAGTTAAATTGTTGAACAAGAGCCTTAATTGTAATATAATCTGACATACAACTATTAAACTGTCATTCAAGTTTATATTTCCGCTGCAAACATTAACGAATCAATCAAATTGACTGAACTTGATCAACTTAGCCCGTGAAAACCGGACTAGTCCGCACTTTACCGGACTAGTCCGATATCTCTGGTATTGACCTTGTGGTTGAGTGTTACAAGAATTGAGAAAAATTCAAGAAGGCCTATTCACCCCCCCTCTAGGCCTACATTCAGTAGAGGATAAAGGTCACCAGAGTTGTCACAGCGAAGAAGCACTGTCTTGGTCACCAGATCCTTAATAGAACCAAAAGCATCAAATTCAACCATCACATTATTGTCTCTAGTCAGTGCACGAACTGAGATCAAGTTCTTCACCAATGTTGGAGAAATCAGAACATTATTCAGATGCAGTAGCAATGTTGGAGTAGGAAATATTGCATTACCAGAACAATGTACAGACATAGATTGTCCATTACCAACAACAATGCGTGAAAGAGATTGAGCAGAGGATCGTGAAGAAAGAATACCAGAGTTGTTGCTCATATGTGAAGAGGCTCCAGTGTCAAGATACCAATCGTTCCCAGTATATGCTGCATTTGTTGGCATACCATTCAGCGCTGCGATCAATCCGGGCACAACAGTCTACTGAGAAGGCGCGATCTGTTGCATTGGTAGAAAAGGGTTGTTGTAGTAGCCTGGCGTGGACATCATCGCGGCCAGTGCTTGGTGACTTGGAGCTGGCGGTGGGGGGCCGTAAAAACTCATGGCTGGATGGCGCCATTGTGGCATGTGCCATGCCTGCACCATGCCAGTCCATGGTGCTTGACGTGGAGGGCAGCTTGTCGCAGATTGTGACCACTTAGAAGAAGAGCAACCGTTCTTGCGGTTGTTTTTGTTGTTGCGCCCTCGACCCCTGCCACAGCCCCGCCCACGAGAACCACGATTGTTATTTGTCGATGTAGGTGGCGGGAACTCGGAGCTGCTGGAGCAGTGGTGGTTGTCGTCGTACTAGGTGAAGCGCTCGACGCCATCAGGGCAGTCGCAACTTCCATTTTTTCCATCTCGGTCAGCCGAACTTCCTCACGCACTAGGTAGTTGCACGTGAACAGAAAATCCGGTGGCGGAACACATGACGTGAGATTGGCGATCGCATGGCTGAATTTTGAATTCAAGCCACGCAATGTATTGATGACTAGCGCCGAATCAGAGACTGGCGAGCCTACGTCGTGCAAGGTATATGCAATTTTCTTTAGACGACTGCAATACTCATGAATGGAGAGATCACCTTGGTAGATGCTGTGAAAATCTTGCAATGCATAGACCACCCGCTGCATGCCATTACCGAGGAACAGACCCAAGATCCGTGTCCAGACTGAGAATGTCGTGGAGTTGGGTTGACAGATCAAGCTGTAGATGGCTGGTGAGACGGAAGTGTACAACCAAGAGACAATGCACTTGTCTATCTGAGTCCATTCAGTGTCGTCTTGACGGAGGTGTGTGTTGGTTGTACCATCGACATGGTCTTGAAGACCGAATTTGCTGAAGGTGAGCTCGAAGAGTTCACGCCACGCCGAGAAATTCGCCTCGTTCATGTCCAGAACGTGAGGGACATGAGATCATATGTTGATGAAGTTTACTGTGGTGGCAGGTAGAGGAATAGGTGGTGCAGAGAAGAAGGGGTTGGATTGTGCCGAGGCACCGGAGGGAGAAGAGTTCTCAGTGTTGAGGAGTACCGGACTTGTCCGGTAAAGACCGTACTAGTCCGGTAAAGACCGGACTAGTCCGGTTTTGGCCAGTAAAGGTAACCGGACTAGTCCGGACCCTTATAGGACTAGTCCGATATTGTCCAGTAAGGATATCGGACTAGTCCGGACTCTATACAGACTAGTCAGATTTTTCAGTAACTGTCAGTTTGAACTCAAAATTTACATGTGTTCTAATTGAAAGAACACGACCCACCGAATTTTGAGTCTCTGATCGGGAGACTCGATGATTCCTAAGGGTGGGAGGCCTCCTCTTGTGCCTCTTGGTCAATTATAAGAAGAGGGTCAAGTGTATGATCAAGGAATGCTTATGCATACACAAATACACACTTAAGCATTCTTAAGTCTCAGAATTCGATCAACATACCAAGAGGAGAACAAGGGGAAACGCCTCTCGTCGTTCTTCTTGCGGCCTCGCCTTGTTGGCTAGATGGTCGCATCGTCAAGCAACAACAAAGATGGAGGAGAAGATATTATTAGTATTCTTGTGCTATTTGAGAGATAGCACTTGGTGTTGATCTTGTAATCAGATTTCTCGATGTAATTCGAAGTGATTTAGTGGCTATTTGATCTTTGGGCTCTGTCTTCATTTCTAACAATGGTATCAGAGCAGTTTAGACCACTAATCATTTTGAATTGAGTTTTGATCGATGTTTTTCGCTAAAAGTTTTTGAATGTGGCCTAGAGGGGGGTGAATAGGCCTTTTTGAAATTTGTCAGAACCTACAACACTTAATCACCAGATCAAAACTTGAGATATCGGACTAGTCCGGTAAAGTGCGGACTAGTCCGGTGTGTACGAACTAGGTTGATCAAGTTTGATTTATTAAGTTTGATTCTAGGGTGTAGCAGCGGAAATATACTTGAAATTTATGTGTTGCAAGATTATGTACTAGGGTATATCACAAGTCAATCTTAAATTTGATATTTCAATGTGAAGTGAGCAAGATTAATTCAAACCCTAGATTGATATGATGTAAAGAACGATGAACACAAAGCAAGAACACAAGAGATTTATCTCGTGGTTCGGTTCCCACAGAGGCAACCTACATCCACGTTGAGGAGTCCACAAAAGGATCGGGTCTTCTCCAACCCTACCCTCGTCGGATCATCACGAAGGTCAATTCTCTTCCACTTATCACAAAGGGGTGAATAACCGAATTCAAAGGGGCCTTCTCACACGTTGAGGGCTCCCCGAGATTACAACAAGAAATACCACCAAGAACACACTCAAAAGATTACAATGAAATCACAGGAGTGTGGTAGAGAATCAAACCAAGAGCTCAATGAGTGTTGAACGTGTCTCTCCAATGATCTAGAGTGTATCCTCAAAGGATTGATCTTTGTTGCACTTAATTTCGTGGAGGGATGTGTTTTTGAGGCTCTTGGGAGGTGTGACGGCGCTAGGGTTCGAGAGAGTTGTGAAATATGGTCGTGCACCTCTATTTATATGGGTTTCTAAAAGTGACCGTTGGGGTTTAGAAAGATCAGACTAGTCCATGGTGGTCACCGGACTAGTCCGGTGTGCTTTGTGTAGCAAACCCTAAGTGTCTCAAAATATCGGACTAGCCCGGCTAGGAGCGGACTTGTCCGATTTCGCTTCTAGAAATCTTCGGACTAGTTCGATAGTCATCGAACTTGTCCAGACATGTGAAACCCTAAGTGAATTGGGTGACAAGTCCGCACTTGGAGGACTTGTCCGGTTTAGGTCAGAGGGTTTTTCGGACTAGTCCGTGCAAATACCGAACTTGTCCGATTTGGACCAGAATGAATATCGGACTAGTCTGGTTGTGATTGAACTTGTCCGATTTTGTGTGACTTGTGAAGTGTTTTGAGGACTAGTCCGCACTGGGGAGGGCTAGTCTGATTCTAGTCAGAGAGACATCGGACTAGTCCGATAGATATCGGATTTGTCCGATTTTGTACAGAGAGGATATCGAACTAGTCCGGTGTCAGTCGGACTAGTCCAATCCTGTATAACTTTGTGCAATGTGTGTGTTTAATTGTGATTGAGCTCTTGTGGTGTGTTTCTTTAACACACTCCATACACAATGATCTACTATTCTTCTTCCTTGAGCTCATTTCCACTTTCTCCCCATTCTTCCTTCTTTTTTGGCACTTTGCTTATTTTGCTATTAAAACATGTGCTCATCTCAACAAAGAGGTTAGGATCTCATTTGCTTGTCATAAATCATCAAAACTCACAAGGGATTCCTAGATGCACTTTCAGTTTTGAAGGTCCGGACTTCTCCGGTCTAAGGGTCGGACTAGTCCGGTGTGCCACAATAAAGTGGTTAGGTTTTTCGGATCAGGGCATTATGACGCGTTCATCTGTTTGAAAACCAATTAAGCACTTTGGATTGAAATCCATTGTGAAAATTAAGTTGATTTGGTAAGATGGTAGGATTAAGATTCCCTTTGGGTATTTCGACATTTTCCGGTTTTTTATATGAAACTTTTTCGGGGTTGGTCGTACTAGTTCGGAATAGTACGGACCAAACTCGGAAAGTTCAATAAAGAACGGATCAAATGTTTTTGGATCAGTACCGGACTTGTCCGGCGTATGGACTAGACTAGTCCAAAAACCATGCTGTAAGAGTTCGGACTAGTCTGGCCATGTGCAGACTAGTCCGTGCTATACAATTAAGTTTTCTTATTTAATTAAGCTTCCGCTGTGAATTGAGTTTATTGTCATAGCAATTTGGTCGAGTAACCAAAGTGAAAGATAAATTGCTATGTCAATTTAAGTTGCATGGAATTCTATTGAGTAACCAAAGTGAAAAATAGAATTGTCATGATTTTAAGTTAATTTAATGTCATTATTGGCCGAGTAACCAAAGCAAAAGGCATTAATGACATTTTCCTTTCTAAGTACATAGTAATTTAGTCGAGTAACCAAAGTGAAAGATAAATTACTATGTATTTCAGTTGTTCTTCAATGTTAAGTTTTAATGTCATTATTGGCTGAGTAACCAAAGCGAAAGGCATTAATGACATTCTTTTTGTAAGAACATAGTAATTTGGTCGAGTAACCAAAGTGAAAGATAAATTACTATGTTGATTTTCAGTTATTCTCAAATGTTGAGTTTTGGTCGAGTAACCAAAGTGAAAGATAAAACTCATCCTTTTCTTGTGGTTAACATCTATGCATTCTTCTTGATTTTGGTTTTTTGATTATGAAGGTTCCTCCAATGCTAATTCAGCACTGAGTTTCATCGCGTCTATTGATCCACTCAATGAAAGCAATTATGGGAGATGGCGAGAGAAGTTGGAGATTGTTTTGGCAGACTCTGAGATAGACTTGGCTCTCACTACTCCATACCCGGTTACACCGGTTGAAACAGTAAGAGATGCTGAAGAAACTCAGGAAGCCTTTGTCGTGAGGACAAAGGAATATACTACTGAGTTATTGGCTTATGACATTGATTGTTATAAGTGGAAGAAATCAAACAGGAAATGTTTGATGGTAATTAAGGGCACTATCACTGAGGCCATTCGGGGAGCAATCCCTGAATGTGGAACTGCTGTTGAATACCTCCAAAGGATTGAGAATCAGTTTACTGCTTCTTCTAAGGCCACTGCAAGCACTCTTATCAAGAGGCTTGTTACTGAAAAGTATCATGGAGGTGGTGTGCGTAAGCACATCTTAAGGATGACAAATATGGTTGCAAATCTTAAGCCTATGGATTTGGTGATTAAAGATGAGTTCATTGTGCATCTCATCATTGCCTCACTTCCTAAGGAATTTGGGACTTTTGTCATCAACTACAACTCTCAACCTGAATTATGGAACATAGAAAAACTCATGGCTATGTGTGTTCAGGAGGAAGAGAGGATTAAGTCCCTTCACAGTTATGATGCTATTAATTACGTGAAGGGAAAATGTAAGGCTAAGAAGAATTATTCTTCTAAACAATCTTTTAAGTATCATGGTTCTTCTCACCATGATAAAGATAAGGGTAAGTTTCCACAAAGACATCCTTACAATAAGGATGTCAAAGTGGATAAAGATCGCCACTTTTGTTTAGACAAAGGTCACCATCAGAAGGATTGCATTGGCTTCCTTAATTGGTGTTGCAAAAATAGTAATGACTTTGTGACCTTTGTTGATGAATCTCTGCTTTTAGATTATACACCATCTTCTTAGTGGATTGACTCAGGTGCCACTGTGCACGTTTGCAATTCGTTGCAGGGGTTAAATATGAGTAGGACCCCAGAAAGAGGGGAAAGGACCATTAAAGTTACTGATGGCCATGAAGCTCAAGTAAAAGCCATTGGAGATTATCCATTAGTATTAAGAAATGGTTTTGTACTTACACTTTAGGATGTATTATATGTACCCTCTTTAAGTAGAAATCTCATCTCAGTGTCATGCTTAGATGATGATGGTTATGTTTGCCAGTTTGGCAAAGACAGATGTGTAATTAAGTATGATAATAAGATGGTTGGTGTTGCCATAAGACAAGGCATGCTATACTTATTATCTATACATGATGATTTTAATGTTGTAAGCGACAATCAGTTTTCCTCACATCAGGGTAAGCGTAAGAGAATCAATTCTGAAATGTCTTCAAAATTGTGGCATTATCGCTTAGTCCATATTTCGAGGGGGAGAATTGAACAATTGATTTCACAATCAATTCTTCCCCATTTGGATTTTTCGGATTCAGGAGAATGCATAGACTGCATTAAGGGAAATTTTGTTAAGAAAATTAAGAAAGGTGTTATACGCAGTGCGGGAATTTTGGAATTAATCCATACGAACATTTGTGGTCCATTTCCCGTAGTATCTGTTGATGGTTTTGATTCGTTCATGACCTTCACGGATGACAATTCTCGCTATGGCTATATTTATCCAATTAAAGAACGCTCTGAAGCGTTGGATAAATTTAAGATATTTAAGGCTGAAGTTGAAAATCAGCACAATATTGAGATTAAAGTGGTAAGATCCGATCGTGGTGGTGAGTACTACGGTCGTCATACCCTGTATGGCCAAGTTCCTAGACCGTTTGCTCGGTTCCTATAGGAAAATAGCATAGTCGCCTAGTATTCCGCACTAGGCGAGCCTCAGCAAAATAGAGTAGCGGAACGGCGCAACCGTGCGCTAATGGATATGGTTAGATCCATGTTAAGTCAATCAGATTTGCCGGTTAGCTTATGGATGGAGGCATTAAAAACCGCCATTCATATGCTAAATCGGGTTCCTACTAAGTCGGTGCCCAAAACACCGTATGAGTTGTGGGCAGGATGCAAGCCCTCATTAAGTTATATGCATATATGGGGCTGTCCCGCTGAGGAAAAATTGTTCAACTCAAACATTGGTAAGTTGGATTCTAAGACAGTAAGTTGCTATTTTATTGGCTATGCAGAAAAGAGTAAGGGATATCGTTTCTATTGTCCAGAACGATACACTAAGTTTGTAGAAACAAGGCATCCTGTATTTTTAGAGGATGCCATGATCAGGGGGAGTACGATAAGACGAGAAATTAATCTTGAAGAGAAGCGAGTTTATGTACCCACTCCTATGATTCAAGAACCATATTTCTCATTACCTACTGTTGTTAAATCATCAGTGCCTATTGGTAAAGATTCAACACATGTTGTTAGTTCTCCATTGACAACATAATTATTAAGAGAGGTTGAACATTCTCAGCCCGTTGTCACTAATAATGAAGAGCAATAACAGCCTCAAAATGAAGATAATGTGCAATTAAGAAGATCTCAAAGAGAAAGAAAATCAGCCATTCCGGACGATTATGTGATCTATTTGAGTGAGGCAATTCAAATGGAGTGTGATCTCACCACATTTGAAGAAGCTATGAGAAGTCCTCAATCATCAGAATGGCGTAAAGCCATGAAAGATGAAATGAGGTCTATAAAAACAAACAAAGTCTGGGATTTAGTTGAGATTCCTAATGGAGCCAAAACAGTAGGTTGTAAATAGGTCTATAAAATTAAACGTGACTCCAAAGGAAATATTGATAGGTTTAAAGCCATACTTGTTGCAAAAGGCTTCACTCAAAGAGAATGGATTGATTATAATGAGACATTTTCACCTGTCTCAAGTAAGGATTCGTTCAAAATCATTATGGCATTAGTTGCACATTACAATTTAGAATTACATCAGATGAATGTAAAGACGACATTTCTTAATGGTGATCTATATGAGAACGTCTATATGACACAACCGAAAGGTTTTGTTGTTAAGGATAAGGAACATATGGGATGCCACTTAAGAAAGTCCATCTATGAACTTACACAAGCATCAAGACAGTGGTATCTCAAGTTCGATGAGACAATAAGAAAGTTTGGGTTTAAAGAAAATGAGGAGGACAATTGTATTTATGCTAAGTTTAAGAGCGGGAATATATTTTCCTCGTGCTTTATGTAGATGATCTACTATTTGCAAGTAGTGATATCAATCTATTATCAGAAACTAAGAAGTTTTTGTCCTCTAATTTTGATATGAAAGATCTTGGTGAAGCATCCTATGTATTGGGCATATAAATTTACCGAGATCGAAATAAAGGGGTATTAGGCTTATCACAAAAGGCATACTTAGAAAATGTACTGAGAAAGTACAGTATGCATAAGAGTAAGCCTTCGTCTGCTCCGATTGTCAAGGGCGATAAGTTTGGGAACTTCCAGTGTCCCATGAACCAATATGAGATTGATCAAATGAAATCGGTTCCATATGCTTCTGCTGTCGGAAGCCTTATGTATGCTCAAGTCTGTACTCACCCTAACTTAGCTTATGTGACCGAAGTGCTTGGCAGATATCAGGCCAATCAAGGGATTGATCACTGGAAGGCAGTTAAGAAAGCATTAAGATATGTGCAAGGCACAAAAGGCCTCATGTTAACGTATAGTAAGTCAGACCCACTTGAAGTAGTGGGATATTCAGATTCAGATTTTGCGGGTTGTGTGAATACTAAGAAATCCACGTCAGTTTATATATTCACCCTCGCGAATGGAGCTATTTCGTGGAAAAGCTCCAAACAAACCGTCACTGCATCGTCCACAATGCATGCCGAGTCTGTTGCATGTTATGAGACCACCGGGCAGGCTGTTTGGCTTAAGAAATTTTTACTCGGTCTTAGAGTAATCGACAGCATTGAAAAACCACTTAAGTTATACTGCGATAATGAGCTCGCAGTATTTTACTCTCACAACAATAAGTCGAGTGGTGCTGCCAAACACATCGACATTAAGTTTTATGTTGTGAAAGATCGAATCGAGGATTATACCATAAGTCTTGAGTATATAAGTATCAAGCGTATGCTTGCGGATCCACTAACAAAAGGTCTTCCACCAGCGTGTTCAGTGAACACGTAGCCGACATGGGTTTAAGGGAGAACCTATGATCATTGAATATTTAGGGGCCAAGTAAGAGTAAGGTTTATTTTTAAGTGTGAGATATATTGTGGTCTTCGAGTCCAACAATACGTAAATGGTTGTTGTGATGCGTTGTGCCCTATATGTTAAGCATGAGAAAATGGACACTAAGTTTAGTATTTAGTAAGTTTCAGATTCGAGTTCAAGGGTGAGAATGTTGAGGAGTACCGGACCTATCCGGTAAAGACCGGACTCGTCCGGTTTTGTCCAGTAAGGGTAACCGGACTAGTCCGGACCCTTATAGGACTAGTCTGATATTGTCCAGTAAGGATATCGGACTAGTACGGACTCTATACGGACTAGTCCGATTTTTCAGTAACTGTCAATTTGAACTCGAAATTGACATGTGTTCTAATTGAAAGGACATGACCCACCGAATTTTGAGTCTCTGATCGGGAGACTCAATGATTCCTAAGGGTGGGAGGCCCCCTCTTATGCCTCTTGGTCAACTATAAGAAGAGGGTCAAGTGTATGATCAAGGAATGCTTATGCATACACAAATACACACTTGAACACTCTTAATTCTCAGAATCCGATCAACATACCAAGAGAAGAACAAGGGGAAACGCCTCTCGTCGTTCTTCTTGTGGCCTCGCCTTGTTGGCTAGATGGCCGCATCGTCAAGCAACAACAAAGATAGAGGAGAAGGTATTATTAGTGTTCTTGTGCTATTTGAGAGATATCACTTGGTGTTGATCTTGTAATCAGATTTTTCGATGTAATTCGAAGTGATTTAGTGGTTATTTGATCTTTGAGCTCTCTCTTCATTTCTAACACTCATACGCTATGGCAACTTGCGAAAGCGAAGCAAAAGGATCTAAGATTTATCTGATACCATGCGAGCAGGTAGAATAGAATGCACACATATTCATTCATCGAAGGATGTACTTACACAGAGGAGCTCGGCTGAACTGCATACCAAGAGTCCAGCCTTCGTGGCCGGAAATCTAAGCCAACGGAACCATGAAGTTAGGCGCACGTTCAACTAACCTACGACTGAGTACAACGTGCTAACAAGGTGCATGAAATCCGAAAAAAAATCAGACACTGGTAATTAGCAGTTAATTAGTACTATTAATCACTAATCCTTGTAATTAATCATTAATCCTTAATTCTATAAGTTAATCAATCACAAAATATTTTGTTTAGTTATTTTACAATTAATATAATCCTTACAAATTACAAATCAACAATTAATAAAATAAAAAATTTACCTCCGCGTCTGCGCTAGCATTTGGCGCCCGTTCCTGGCCATGACTTACCGTCGCCTGACATTCAGCGCTGATTCAGGCACATGAGATTTAGTCTTTATCAATAGAATTTCTTCAAAAGATACTTGAAGAGATAGTTCCTGATCAAGGAAAAGGTTTGCCAATGCTCTAGTTGCTTGTTCCGCAACTTCAATAAATGTAGAATTCGAAAGTGAGACTAGTGGAGCCAATGCATCCCGTCCAATTGCAGCGATCTCCTTTTTCTGCTTGATTGAGAGAAAAATGGCAGCAAGGCAACATGAAGCCTCCATTAGTTCTTTGTCAGACTGTGTATCAAGCAACTTCATGACCGACCAAAGTGTTTTTACTGCAATATGAGTTTCTCGTAGGTCCTTGCAGCAATGAAATACTCTCTACGGATCTTTTTATTTGTCACCAGCTAGTTCATTTTCAAACTAATCAGTGACAAATAAAAAGATTCAGAAGGAGTAGAATAGCAAGAAAAGATGCGGATTTAGCCTGAGTTTCTTCCTTGGGTGAGCTCAGAATATTGATCATTGTCTCAACAGCATCATTTGCAGCACTTCCTTAATGCAGAATATCTAAGTGGTGCAACAGCAAGCGAGCTTTTCAAAGCATCCAGGACATAACCTTTTGACTCAGGCTATTCACTTGATAATAGAGCATATAATTGGCTAATGGTTCCAGTATCTCTTTATGAGATGATTCAGTGTTTTAGATGTTATGTCCTTGCCATTATCACTTCCATTTTTCAGAAGTCATAATAAAGCAGGAACGGCATCGGCCTTTCGACACATCCAGTTTCCTGCTGCTGTTCTAAGAAAAGACCAAGTAAAGAAATCTTGCACGATCTTGCAGAGCTTCACGATCTTGGATACCTTCGCGATCTTGCAGAGTTTGCCATAGATCACAATCCTTCTTGCAGAGAGCAAAAAGTGACTTCATTAGGTCATCTTGCACCTCAGTACCTGCAAGCGATGGAGGAATGCAACCACCAAGTAGAACTTCCACCCTTAGCTCCTCTTCCGTGCGAAGAGACCCTAGAACAGTGGCAGCGAGCATCTTAACTCCAGAGGACCCAGACCTACGGAGAGATACAAGTATTGGAACAGCGCCTGTGAATGTGATCCAACAACTCCAAATGCAGTATCACGAGTTTGAACAATATCTAATAACTGAGTGTGTTTTCTTTCTTTGGGTGAATGCAGTCTCGCAAAGGCCATCAGCCTCGCCTCAAAGCGTCCAGTCGTGCACCAGCCCCAAATGCTCCAGATCGTCACCACCAGTAGGAGAACATGGAAGTAATAATTAGATTTTGATCATTTCGGATGTTAAGAAAATAGAAAACATGAGAAGATAAACAAGGAGTTGAAAATGTTAGAATGATATTTTAACGGTGCGTCAATGTTGGAAGTCTTATTTTATTGAAGCTCATTGTAAGAATTATGTTTTGTCGAAGTCTCATGATAAGAGTTTTATAATAGCAATGGTCACGTCTTAAATAACCCTCACAGTTGGTCACTGTGGTATGCACTGATTATAATGTCTCTTTCTGTCCATAGAATTTTATCGTTTTTTATTCAAAAATAAAATAAGATGTGATAACTTTTGAGGATTTAAGAGTATGTTTTGTCTGAAGTCACAACTTGTCACATTTTGACACACTCAAGATTAGTCAAATTTGACCAACTTAATCTTTGTTTGGTTCATAGTCACAAGTTTAACAAATATTCTTTTTATCTATGTCCCACATATCATTGACTCAGAAAGGTGTGATAAAATTTCCTTACACTTACTAATTGTGGTTGAGATTTTGAGCACCTAAACTTAGTCAAGTGTTATAAAATTTTATAGCAAATAATAGCAAACTTAGTATATAAACCAAACATGACCTTACGGCTCTGTGTGACACAGCTTCTGTTACAGCTTCTTCATAAAAATAAACTGAGGATATGCCAAATAGAAAGCTTCTATAACAGCTTATTAGTTCAACTGCTTCTCAGAATAAACTAAAAGCATGATATAAGCAGAATCTGCTTTCTACCGGCTTTTCAAACAAACTGCTTTTATAACAAATTCCAGCTGTGCCAAACAGAACCTACAATCAGTCTATATTGGCGCGCATGTTTCGTGACCGTGTGCCACTGATGGGCGTCTAATATCTTTCTGTGCATTTTGGAGCATGGGCTCAACCAAGTAGAATCTGTAACAAACAGAACCTACAATCAGTCTATATTGGCGCGCATGTTTCGTGACCGTGTGCCACTGATGGACGTCTAATATCTTTCTGTGCATTTTGGAGCATGGGCTCAACCAAGTCCTCGGGCAAGCTAGAATGTTCCGGCCCATTTGTAGTGAATGAGCAATGAACAAGCCCACTTGGGAAACAAAACAAGCCCAATAATACTCGTTTTTTTAGCCTCTAAAAAGAAATAGAGTCCGCATTCATTTAATAATAAAAGTAATAAGCGTGCAATATTAGAGCTGCTAAAAAACATTTCAAAAACGAACTCCTTCTTCCTCTGGACCAACGTTGAAGGCCCAGAATCGAATCTTAAATAAGCAAAGGGCACTACTCTCCTCTCAATAAATAAGTAAAATAATATAGTCAACCAGCTACCTCCTCCGTACAAGAAGATAAACCCGAGTCCTCCCGTCACCGATCCGACCGATCCCCCTCGCCGTCGCAGCTGCGATGCCGGCGTTCAAGGCGCCCGCGCCGGGATTCGCCGTCCGGTTCAGCCCCTTCCACGAGAATCGCCTCCTCGCGGCGACGTCCCAGCACTTCGGGCTTGTCGGCAACGGCCACCTCCTCGTCCTCGACCTAGCCGCCGGCGGGCCCGGATCCGCCCCGGCCCCGGTCTTCACCTTCCCCACCTCCGACGCGCTCTTCGACTGCGCGTGGTCCGAGTCGCACGAGTCCCTCTGCGCCGCCGCCTCCGGGGACGGCTCCGTGCGCCTCTTCGACGCCGCGCTCCCGCCGGCCCAGAACCCCGTCCGCCTCCTCCGCGAGCACGCGCGGGAGGTGCACGGACTCGACTGGAACCCCGTCCGCCGCGACGCCTTCGTCTCCGCCTCCTGGGACGACACGCTCAAGCTCTGGTCCCCGGACCGCCCGGCCTCCGTCCGCACCTTCCGCGGGCACGAGTACTGCGTCTACGCCGCCGCCTGGTCCGCGCGCCACCCTGACGTCTTCGCGTCCGCCTCCGGCGACCGGACCGCGCGCGTCTGGGACGTGCGCGACCCGGCGCCCACGCTCGTCATCCCGGCGCACGACCACGAGGTGCTCTCGCTCGATTGGGACAAGTACGACCCCTCCATCCTCGCCACCGCCTCAGTCGACAAGTCCATCCGCGTCTGGGACGTGCGCGCGCCGCGGGCGCCCCTCACGCAGCTCGCGGGACACGGGTACGCCGTCAAGCGCGTCCGCTTCTCGCCACACCGCCAGGGTGTCCTCATGTCCTGCTCCTACGACATGACCGTCTGCATGTGGGACTACCGTGCCGAGGACGCGCTGCTCGCCAGGTACTCCCACCACACTGAGTTCGTCGCCGGCATCGACATGAGCGTGCTTGTTGAGGGGTTGCTCGCCAGCGCTGGCTGGGATGAGATGATCTATGTCTGGCCATTTGGGACCGATCCAAGAGCAATGTAGCTAGCAAATTCAATGGGTCAGGTCATTGTATCATTGTACGTTCCCTCTCCCAGCTTTGAATTGTTTGGTGGTGAATTGTGCGTTGTCCTCAAATGAGCTGATTGGAATAAATTCAACTAGTCCAATATTGTTGTCAAATTCACCTAGCTTCTTTCTTTATTTTTGTTAAATTAACATGGCAGGAGCTTTGCCTTCCCTTAATAGAAGGAAGAAAAGTACTCCCTCCGTCCTCGAAAGTTTGTCGCTTTTGGTTCAAAAATAAATTAGAGAGCGACAAACTTTCAAGAAGAAGGGAGTAATTAACTGGCCGATCAAGAACTGCCCTCCCTATAAACACAGACCACTAAAACATGGGTGCACATTCAAAACAAGGTAAAAACAACTAGAAGTCTCATAACCAGATAACCAGTCAGAATAGAAGAAGACGGAGCTTGGACAAAAAGTCACCTAGTGTCATCCACTAACATTTCAACTTCCTGTGTGTCCATTCACTCATGTTGTCTATGATCAAGTAAGCAATCTGGACTTGAAAGTACTACCTCCGGATTTTAATAATTGACGTTCCGACCAAACCAAGCAACTAAAAAACAACTGGAGGAAGCTGTTGGAACGTCAAATAAAATGACCGAGAGGGATTATGCCAATTGTGCTCCTCTTGCGCCTATCCGATGATTTGAAAGTATGCCTATTGTGCTCCTCTTGCCTATCCGATGATTCGAAAGTATGCCTATTTTACTCCTTTTGTGCCTATCTGATGATTTGAAAGTATGCCTATTGTGCTCCTCTTGTGCACATGCCTATTGTGCTCCTCTTGTGCCTATTCGATCGAAAAGTGTGCCTGCTGTGTTCTTCCGTGCCTATTTGATTGAAAGCATTTTTTTTGAATCGGAATTACTCCACCTCCATTTCAACATAAACAGAGATCAGTTCAGTATATGGAAACACAATGCTCACGGAGATTTAGATTCTAAATCCTGCTTACTCTGCCCTAGACATTGGTTTCCAAAATGACTACGAGTAGATAGCTAACTGTGCTCCTAATATTCGATTGAAATTGTGCCTTTCATGTTCTTTCAAATTCCCGAATGTAATTCTTTTACCTTCTCTGGGAAAATTTCTGATTAATATTTCAGCCTTAGAAAGTTGTCATTGAAAGAGCCAGCACCCAAGAAAAAAAAAATACCGTAGAAGGAGTTGGCATCCAGAAATCTGGAAACATTTTTGTCTTTCATTTGTTATAGTTTCTGGCTAATTTGATACCTGAGTTGTTTTAGAGGAGAATTCCCCACCGGGCGATCATTTCCATGAACTGATTTGGTGTGTTGTGCCCTTCTGGTATACTTTATAGACCGTCTTTCACTTTCTAACCTCTATTGCATTTGCCATACTGTAGGTCACTGGCTTGATAACTTTAGGAATTTGCCTAATGAACATATGTTCTCGTAGAAAATTGTCTTGCTCCTGTGACCCAATGGAATTTATGCAGATGATTTGAAAAATTCTCGTTTGTTCTTATAACTTTCCATGGTGGTCAGATCCATTCCAGAGTAACTCTGGTCATCTGAGTCTTGCTAAATGATCTGACCAGAAAGAAATGCAGTTGAACTAATGATCTTTATCTATTCTATTTTTAAAATTGAGTGAACTTTCATGGAGTTTTGGTAAGTATGCTTTGCGCTACATAAATTTCCGCGGTGATTTGACGCTGTGAGTAGATCCTAGCTGTAGTTGCCATGGGGTTGGGACCTAGGTCATGACAGGTTGTAAATAGTGTGCAAAAAGAGGGTCAAAGAGTATGGCCTGAAGGGTATCTGGGACGATATAGCATTATAGCCAAGATAGACTGAGGCTGTAATCTGCGGAGAAATGCTTTTGGGGAGGGGATATGTGTATCAGTGTATATCATGGCTAGGGCTTGGGAGAAGACTTTGCCGAGAAAGATGCATGGCTTCCTTTTCTTTGGTGTTTCCTGAACATTAACAGATTTGATCTCAACTAAGACTCCATGTTAAATGGTACTCCCTCTGTTTCTTTTTATTTGTCATCGGCTAGTTCATTTTTGAACTAACTGACGACAAATAAAAAGAAACGGAGGGAGTATAATTTATCTTTATTCCTACCGTGGTTTAAATGCTTCCTATGAATTAGGTTATAAACTACTTTTGAATCCCTTTGTTTCAAACATGCTCTAATTAATCTCGTGTTGACATGTGAAGAGCAAGTGTTCATCTACAGTACCTCATACGACATGGGAATGTCTTAGCTTCAAACACTATTAGTGTTTGATGGTCCCTTACAAGCCAAAGCCAGACGTAAAGAGCAACTTTTGTTAACCGTTTTAGGCGAAGCTGGGGCTCGTTCGCGACATCCTTGGTCGTGAAGGAGATCACGTCTACGCGATCGGCTGATTTCTTCTGATAGTTGATTATCTACTGGGTTGATAGTTTGACTCGTGCACGATCAGCCGCGGGAGTAGGCTTCACGTTCCTGTTACGTAGGATGTCATCATAAGAGTCATCTGCCTCAGCATCCTCCATGTACACTCTAATAAAGGTACCTTATCTATCACACATTCATTACTACCTAGTTTTCGTTTACTAAATTCTTCAGACCTCATTTTTTCTCATATAGATTATATTGGAGGAAATAGAATAGATTGATTAACTAAGGTTGTCAAGGGTACAATATATAGGGGTACAAGACTTGGCTAAGGGCTAAAATGCCTCTGACCCCTACATAGTCTAACACACCCCACAGTCTCAACATCTAGCCACGGAAAATGTTGAGACTGGACCGAAACTCGGAGAACAGCGACGACGGGAGCCCCTTCGTGAAGATGTTGGCGAACTGCGACGTCGTTGGGACGTGGAGCACATGAACCTCGCCACATGCAACCTGCTCACGAACAAAATGGAGGTCGATCTCCACATGCTTCGTGCGCTGATGCTGGACAAGGTTGGTGGAGAGGTAGATGGCGTTGACGTTGTCGCAGTAGATCAACGAGCTCCAAGCGACAGGGGAGTGGAGCTACTGAAGAAGGTGCTGGAGCCAGGAGGTCTCAGCAACGTTGTTGGCCACGGCGCGATACTCCGCCTCAGCACTCGAACACGACACCACGGGTTTCCGCTCCGAGGGCCAGGAGACAAGGTTGCCGCCTAGGAAGACGGCGTAGCCAGAGATGGACCAACGGGTATGCAACCCGTCCAGTCAGCGTCTGTGTAGACGACCAGCTCAGAAGCCGAGTCACCCCGAAGGAGGAGCCCGTAGTTGAGGGAGTCGCGCAGGTACCGAAGGATCTGCTTCACAACGTTGAGATGTCGCTCCCGCGAATCATGCATGTGAAGGCACACCTGCTGAACCGTGCAGGAGATGCCCGACCTAGTGAAGGTGAGGTACTGGAGAGCACCTGCAAGACTCCTGTAAATGGTGAGGTCAGCGACAAGGGCACCGTCGGCGGAGGAGACCTTCGCCCGGGTGTCCACCGGAGTGGAGCACTTCTTGCAATCAGCCATGCCCGCTCGTTGGAGGATGTCCAGGCAGTACAGTTGATGGTGGAGGAACAGGTCGCCCGGGCGGTGCTCGACCGTAACGCCCAGGAAGTGGTGAAGCTGGCTCAGGTCCTTCGTCGCGAACTCCCGCTGCAGGGTGAATATCGTGCGCTGAAGGAGAGCTGGATTGGACGCTGTGAGGATGATGTCGTTGACGTACAGGAGGAGGTACACAGTGTCACTCTTCCGCCTGTAAATGAAGAGAGAGGTGTCCAGACTTGGCCTCGACTAAGCTGAGCGAGACCAAGAAAGAAGTGAACCGGTTGTACCAAGTCGGGGTGCCTGCTTCAAACCGTACAAAGACTTGTTCATCCGACAGACCATGTCTGGACGAGCTGAATCAAAGAACCATGTCGGCTGACTGCAGTAGACCGTCTCCGTCAGCATGCCGTGGAGGAAGACATTCTTGACGTCCAACTGGTGGACATGCCAAGAACGTGAGAGAGCCAGCGACTGGTGGACATGCCAAGAACGTGAGAGAGCTAGCGGCAGAACGGTCCAAACCATCACCGGCTTCACCACCGAGCTAAAGGTCTCGTCGTAGTCGATGTCAGGACGTTGAGTGAATCACCGAAGAACCCACCGAGCCTTTTACCTCTCTAGAGACCCATTCGCTTTCCCTTTATGCGTGAATAACCACTTGCCCGTGACAACATTGCCACGACCAGGACGGGGAACCAAGTTCCAGGTTTGGTTAGCAAGCAAGACCGCATACTCCTCTTCCATAGCCCAACGCCAATGAGGATCGGCGAGGGCGCTACGGACAGAGGATGGAATGGGCGAGATGGGTGAGGAGGCATGCGGTGCAGAGGTCGTCGAGGAGAGGACGACCTCAGAGAATCGCTCCACTGGCCGGAGGACCCCAGCGACACGCTTGGTCACCATCGGGTGAATGTGGCTAGGGTCACGGTGGAGCAGTGGGGGGTGGTACACCGGGGGCTCGCTGCGGCAGGTCGAAACACCAACCTGCGCTCGTCGATGATAGACGCGAGCGGGATCGGCGTACCGCATCGCAAGGGCCGCGCATGGCGCAGCAAGCGAAGTCGGGGATGCCGGTGTCGTGCCTGGTGCAGCGGGCGACGTCGGGGACGCCGGTGCCGCGCGTGGCACAGCAGGGGACGTCGTGGCAGCGCAAGGCGCAACCGTTGGCGTCGAGGACACCGGGGTCGCGCAAGGCGCAACCAGTGGCGTCGAGGACATCGAGGCAGCACAAGGCGCAGCCGGTGGCGTTGAGGACACCGGGGCCGTGCGTGGTGCAGCTGGTGGCGTCAGGGACGCCGGTGTCGCGCGTGGCGCAGCGGGTGTATAACCCGCAGGAGGTAAAACACAATGTCGTACAGGAGCGGCCTCAGCGTCAGTAGAGAAGAAGGAATCTAACTCAGCAACAGAGGGCGAAGTGGAAAAGAGAAAAGGACTCGTCAAAGACGACGTGTCGAGAGATCAAGATACGACGGATAGTAAGGTCAAGGCACTGGTACCCCTTATGGTCGGGGGAGTACCCAAGGAAGACACACCGAGTCGAGCGAGGCGCAAGATTATGGGGGGCCGTGGCTGAGAGGTTAGGGTAGCAAGCGCACCCGAAGACTCGAATGTGGTCGTAAAAAGGAGGGGTGTCGAACAAAGCAAGTGAGGGGTGGGAGCACTAATCGCCTTAGTAGAGAGGCGATTAATGAGGTAGGTGGTGGTGTGAAGTGCATCTGCCCAGTAGCGAGTAGGAGCGTATGACATCGTTGGTGGTCCGAATTATGCGCTCAGCCTTGCCGTTCTGGTGGGAAGTGTACGGGTAAGATATGCACAACTAAACACCGTGCGAGAGCAGGAAGTCACGGAAAACAGAGTTGTCAAACTTGCGTCCGTTGTCACACTGGACCGCCCTGATTGTGCGCCCAAACTGGATGGATACCCAATCGAAGAAGTGAGAGAGGGTGACAAACGTATCAGACTTCTGTCGCAAGGGGGGGGGGGGGGGGGGGGCGACTCGCAGAAGGCGGCGGCACGGTGGCGGCGAGCGGCAGCGGAGGCGGTCGGGCCGAGGGTGGCTTGCGGCTGTCCATGGGAGAGAGAGAGGAGGGGAGGATTAGGGTTAGGCTGTTGATACCATATTGGTGGAATAGGGAATAGAATAGATTGATTAACCAAGTTTGTCAAGGGTACAATATATAGGGATACAAGAGTTGTCCCCCAAGAAGCCTATTAGGCTAACAACTAAAATGCCCCTGACCCCCTAATAGATAGTCTAACAGATTAGACCTAGCTGACCCTAGATCCTTCATAATATTTGTTATACCAAAGTCCTTAGAACTAATAGTGATACCCATTTTCTTAGCACCTCAGAAATAGTATCCAAATGAGCAATAAAGAAAGATTTACTAGGATTTTTGAATTTACCTTCAAACGCCCTCTTCTTGGTTTTTGCTTCTTCTATCTCTGTCATCTTCTCCACCATCTTTTCCTGGATCCTTCCACTTTGTCTGATGCTTGGCAGTTGTTGCTTCTCAGTTTATGCATCTCTTCTGTCTTTAGAGCCCCACAAGAGTGTCATAGCATTTTTTTTCTTCATGTGTGATCTCCTTTGTCCATTTTTGTCCCTCCCCAGATTGTTCTACAATCTTGAGCAGGTATTTCATACACTTAGTCATCTTTAGTATTTGCACCTCCTTGCTTTTAGCCCTCATCTTTTCATTTCTTCTCCAATCAGGTCATCCTCCGGATCCCACCCCAGAGAGACAATTTCCTTCCCTTTGTTAATCTGAAGAGCTTCTCCATTTTTCTGCATTTTCCCTTTACTTTCCTCATTTGCAATCTTCTTATCATTCACAGACCCACTGTTTTCATTTTTGCAGGGGCAGAATCACTTTTAGAATCTCTGTTCTGCCATCCTATCCCACTTTTAGAATCATTTTTAGAAGTCCCCATCATTCCACCTGCATCAGGTTTCCTAGGAGGTTCTTGATTTTGTTTACCAGCCCCAGATACCTTGCTAGCTAGTTCTGGGCTCTTTTACTTCCATTTCCCTTTCATAAAAGAAGTCATACATATATGGCAATATTGTTACTTCAGCAACAGGTGGTACTTTTTCTACATTTCTGCAGGCTATCTTGACTCTGACAAAATCAATGCTGAATCGAGTCTTGTCACCAATCTTCACAGTGGCACCAACCAAAGATCCCACATAAGCAATAGTCTTCTTATTCCTCTTCTCATATGGTATGCCTCTCACCCGAAACTAAGCATATTGGAGTTTGCTTTTAGCCCCATGAGTAGGAGTCCAAGGTTCAATTGAAATCATAGCATTGGTCTCTCTAATGCCCAGATTGAATCTCCGCCAATCATTCAGTGTCTTGACATTAGGAAACTTCATTGTAAAACTAGATTCATGAATCTGTGTAGCAGTCCAGTTCCAGTATCCACCAAAAATTTCTCTATGCTCCCTTTCAATCAGATTCCCAGACACCTGACAACTTACAATCTTCATCACAGCTGTAGTTTCCTTTTCCTTAGTGTTCACATTAGCAGGATGATCTGGAATAAGGAAAAAGCTCTGCCCCTCTACTTGGGTCGCGCGCAATAGAGCCACATACTCACTCAGCAATTTAGTGTAGCAGTTCATAATATCATGACCAAATTTACCACATCTAGCACATGGAATGTTTCTAGGACAGTCCTCGATACTGTGTTCCTTACTACCGCATTTCATGCACGGGGCCATCAAGTTACCAGAATTAGAGTGCTCACCTTGAATCTTCAGATTAGTAGCTTGTACCCATTTGACATCATCAGCTCCCGAACCACCTTTCTGGGCTGCTGCAGAAGATTCACCCTCATCCCACCTTGCTTGCGCGGTACCTGCATGAATGGGTCTTCTAGACCATGCTTAGGGTTTGCCTCTGATTTATGAGAGATGACCATCTCAGCACCAGCAGGCGGTTCACTGAGATCCATTGGACCCTGGCCACCACGCTCATCAGACCACGCGGGTCACCTTCCTCTTCTCGTTCTCCACCAGCATGTGCCGGATTCAACTCCCTATGACAGGAGTTGGAACCGCCACGTCTTCCTCCCCTCATCCAAGGCCTTCGACCGCCGAAGTCACCACCCTGCCACCTGCCGGTTCTGCCTCCACGGATGCCATCTCCTCCCAAAGTCATCACCACCAGGGCGCTTCTCGATTGCACAACCCTGGTGTACGATCGACGCTCGCCCCAGAAGTGACCGAAGTATCGTTGTTGGGTGGGAGTGTGAATGATAGGAGGCGGCGGGGGAAGGTAGGGATGCAACCCTAGGTCCTCAACCTTATCGACTCGACCAAACCTCTGCTTGATAGGATGCTGCCACGACACCTTCTGATCCACCATCCTCGTCCATGTCGCGACCCCCCGCCTGCCATTGATTTCCCCTCGCAGCAACGTGGCACCGATCGCCATTGTTTTCGAGAGAAAAGACGATGTTGCCCTTCACGCGGGGAAACCGCAATGGCACGAGCGGATACGCCGCTTCACAGCAGCGCTGCACCCTGCACTTTCCACAATCATGGGGCAGGTCTGCGAGGAAGCTCGTCGCAGGCGAGAATTCTCGGATGAGGCTGTCGTGGTTTTCCCTTCGAGGGAGCAGGTTAGGTAGCTGGCCAGCTGCAGGGAATATGTGCTTGGAATCAAAGAAAAAAAAAAGAATTGCAGTTGAACTAATTATCTTTATCTAATCTATTTTTGAAATTCTTAGTGAACTTTCATGGAGTTTTGGTAAGTAAATTTTGCGCCACATAACTTTCCGTGGTGATTTGACGCCGTGACTAGATCCTAGTTGTAGTTACCATGGGATTGGGACCTAGGTCATGACAGGTTGTAAATAGTGTACAAAAAGAGGGCCAAACAGTATGGCCTGAAAGGTATCTGAGACGATATACTTTTCAAGATAGACTGAGACTATAATCTGTGGAGAAATGCTTTTGGGGAGGGGATATGTGGATGACATGGCTAGGGCTTGGGAGAAGACTTTGCCGAGAAAGATGGCATGACTTCCTTTTTTGTGTTTCCTGAACATTAACAGATTTGATCTCAACTAAGACTCCGCGTTAAATGATATAATTTCTCTTTATTCCTACCGTGGTTTAAATGTTTACTATGAATTTGGTTATAAACTACTGTTGAATCCCTTTGTTTCAAACATGCTCTAATTAATCTCGTGTTGACCTGTGATGAGAAAGTGTTCATCTACAGTACCTCATGCGACATGGGAATGTTTATGTTGGAAGCACTTAGTGTTTGATGGTTCCGTACAAGCCAAAGCCAGACGTAAAAGCAATGGTTGTTAACCGTTTTAGGCGAAGCAGGGGCTCGTTCGCGGCATCTTTTGTCATGTAGGAGATCACGTCTACGCGATCGGTTGATTTCTTCTAAGAGTTGATTATCGACTGGGTTGATTGATAGTTTGACTCGTGCACGATCAGCCGCGGGAGTAGGCTTCACGTTCCTGTTACGTAGGATGTTTGCAGACATAATTCCCTGAGTCGTGTCAGATCTTTTTGGATTGACGTGAGTGCCTGAATCTGAATCTGTAAGGCAGCTCAACTCAACAGGATTCTTCGACCATCGTTTGGTAATTTGGTGTTCCAGGATGAGCCCATGACCTATATAATGGGCTGCCCTGAATGCGTCCAATCTGTACGAGGGCTGCAATGAACTTGGTAAAACGGGCCTACGGACCTCATCAGTGTCTTACATTTCTTTTAATTTTGATGAAATGAGCATGGCATCCTTCCAGCAAATTTGATAAAGACGTAGGAAGCCAATTTAATTTGGTCACGACGACTCTGTGAAAAGGAGGCTAGCGTTGCTTGGGTCCCATCTCTTTTCTTCTTGCGATCGGATGGAGACATCAGAACACGTACGTGTTGCCATCGAACATGTGGTACTGTGCTCGCAACAGTTGACCGGTAAAAGATTGGCACATCTCTGGAAGCAGAGCAGATCCAATCGAGATTCCCCTCAGATCCCCACGAAGCGGCGGCGGGGGCGGCCCACTGGAACGTCAAACTCCCAACTCTGGATTATTTGCACATCAGGCCCCCGCTAAACCCGAACTTTTCGTGATAGCGTTTTTCATACAAGAACTCACAACAGCTTTTCAATTTCACCATCCTTCCTTGTGTTGGCTACCCTTTTCTCACTTCTCAGATAGAAGTATATTCTGCCGAGGTCAAGCCACGCTTCCAACCGTTTCCTTCACACGTCGATGCATGATTGGCTCTGCGCTTTTCTGGATTTGCAGCTAAATCACTGCGAAGATTGATGACTTGGATTGCACGACAAAACCAGATTATTATTATTATTAGTCTGATTGATTGATTCAGATATCCACTGCACTGGGACGCTGATTCATTGTCGAATACAAAACAGCTTTGGCCGGTGCCAACTTGAATTCCTTACTTAATAGAGTATGTGAATTGGCTGTGATGAGCCGCCGATCATGTGTCACGAAGAGAATTTTGCTTCGGCTTCCAAGTGCTTTTTGAGTTTTGACAAGAGTTTTATTAGGTCGCCCGGTTTAATTAATGTAAGCGCCTCGCCTCACTTTGGCATCGCCTGTACTGTATGGTCCTCCTTCACTTGAAGCTGAAATTGAGGGTCATCCAAAGAGAGAAGTGGGACAACCCGTTGAATTTGTTCGGTATAAACGGTCGATGATGCAGGCCCCATTTGACATTAAGTTTTATTTTTCGTTGTTTGTATGTTACTTCGCTGTTCTGAAATAAAATGATGTTTAAAACAACTATTTTAGTTCAAATTAAACTACTTATTTTTATCCTAAATATCATTTATTTCAGAACGAAGGTAGTACACGAGTAACCAGTACTTGACACCGTATCCTTGGAAATGCAATGAGTCAACTGTACTTCTCCACATGATCTATTTTGCCAGCAAGGTGTCGTTTGAAAGAAGAAAAAAATGCTGCTGCTATTTTATATTGACTGACGTGGATGAAAGATATGGCATGTAACATTCTTTCAAAGCATATTTTATTATTTTAATCAAAACTAAGTTTTACTTTTCTAGAAAAAATGAATTTTTATTGTGACAAATGTAACATGTGTTACGTATAAGTCATTACAAATGGTCAAACCGGGCAAAGAGAAGAAAAAAAGGACATCTACTCCCTTAAAACAGATGAGAGTGACAGGGATGTCATTTCGGTGCAATAATAAAAGCACCCGTGATTTTCATCCTACGATCATATTTTTTTCACCTGAACCCTCTATCTGGCAATATCATCCACAAATCTTTTTTAATTTGCATTAATAGTGGTTAATTAGTAATAGAAAGAGCAATTCCAATATACTCCCCCCGTCCAAAAAGTTTGCTGTCTTGTAGTTTATTTTTGAACTACAAAGCGACAAATTTTTTGAAATAGGTGGAGTATAAAAAAAAGAGACCCAAATGTTACCTAGTCCTCTGGTGATAACATTTAGTGGCTTTAGATATTGAGCGCAACAGTGGAATGAACTACAAAGCAAAAAACTTTTAGAAACGGAGAGTATAAAAAAAGAGCAGAATGTTACCTAGTCCTCTGGTGATAACATTTAGTGGCTTTAAATATTGAGTAGAACAACGGGATAGACATTTGGCTAGATGGTCATTGTTAGATATACTCTCTTTATCCTAAAATACTCATTACTCTCTAATTAAAAAATAAATTAGAGAATGACAAATATTTTGAGATAGAAGAAGTACACGCGTACGCGATCATATAATACATGGGTTGTACAACTCCAGGACTAATAGTTTCGTGTATTATTTCTGGTTACAATACATCACCATGTTGACCTTTCGCATCAAGGAGTCCTGTGTTGTGACGCAACAGCATGCATGTTCATTCAAATATTCAATGATCTGTGCTAAGATTTTTTTCAACCTGTTACTCATTCCGTCCCACAAAGACTGTCGTTTTGACAATTCTTAGACAGATTTAGTGTCTTAGGAATAGACGCATGTACCCCTATTAAAGTGGAGTCAAATTTAATGTGTTGTCTGCATTGATGCATATTTGTAGCAGTAAATATAGCATTTTTTTACTTTTCATAGCTGTGCATTGACGCCATGTTTGAACTGGTGCAAAGCAGTAAAACGAGGTAGGTAGAACGTCGGTCTTTTTGGACAAGGCAAACAAACCAGAACAACGGTCTTTATGGGACGGAGGGAGTAACTTTGTGTGTCCTGATCCTTTCTCTAGGTTACTAGAGTAGGCGACGCAACAATCTACACACAGTTCAGACTATTGGCACTCCTTTTAAATCATACTATATACTATTTTCTTCTATTTTTTCAGTATCTTCTTCTTAATCTTTTAAATTTACACCCAATATGATTTACAGTATGACTTCGCGGATAGCCTCAGAATCAAGCTTACACTTTTCAAAAGTTAAAAGAAAAATAGAAACGCAGATGAATTCGTAGGTTATTGTCGTAAAAAAGGTGCCCTTTCCGAACTAAGGAATAAAATTGTTTCGAAAAGTGAATCTGTAAATTCTCGAGGAAACTAACGTTGCAATGTGCAAACCTCGTGCTCGTACGCAACGAAGTTGCAAATATCACATACTTGAGACCCATATATGAAAAATTCTCCGAAAGGGCTGGCCCACCACACCAAAGCACATCACCATCACCGGCGGATCATTCTCGCGTACAAATAGGCGCGCACACACTCCGGCTTCCCCACCCATCCCCTCCGCCGCGCCCGCCCATTCCCCACTCTCCTCCCCCGCCGCTGCCGTCCCCGCGCTCCGACGACTCGCTGCGATCCACTGCCGCGCCTGTCGTGGGCTCGAGAGTCGGGGTAACCTCTGCGCCGCCAGGCGGGGACTCGATTCGATCGGGTTCCGCGATGACGGGGAAGATGGAGCGGCACCAGTCGATCGACGCCCAGCTGCGGCTGCTGGCCCCCGGCAAGGTCTCTGAGGACGACAAGCTCGTCGAGTACGACGCCCTCCTCGTCGACCGCTTCCTCGACATCCTCCAGGACCTGCACGGCCCGAACCTCCGCGAATTCGTACGCCCCGATCAGGCCTCCCTCCCGCAGCTCGCCACCAGATCCGCGCGTTTGACCCGTTGGCCTCGTCGTGCGCGCAGGTGCAGGAGTGCTACGAGCTCTCGGCCGAGTACGAGAACGACCGGGACGAGGCGCGGCTCGGCGAGCTCGGGAGCAAGCTCACCAGCCTGCCGCCGGCGGAGTCCATCGTCGTCGCCAGCTCCTTCTCGCACATGCTCAACCTCGCCAACCTCGCGGAGGAGGTGCAGATCGCGCACCGGCGCCGGATCAAGCTCAAGCGGGGGGACTTCGCCGACGAGGCCTCCGCGCCCACCGAGTCCGACATCGAGGAGACGCTCAAGCGTCTCGTCTCGCAGCTCGGCAAGTCGCGCGAGGAGGTATTCGACGCCCTCAAGAACCAGACCGTTGACCTCGTCTTCACGGCGCACCCCACGCAGTCCGTCAGGCGGTCCGTGCTCCAGAAGCACGGCAGGTGCGGACAATGGGTTACTGTTCTTTTGATGGATCTTCCCTTACATCAAGTGTGAGCGGGAGGTAAATCTGCATGTTTTCTGGTATTGACTTGATTTGCTGTGTAGGATACGGAATTGCCTGAGGCAGTTGTATGCCAAGGACATCACTGCTGATGACAAGCAGGAGCTCGATGAGGCTCTCCAGAGGGAGGTAAAATATCTCAACTTCTCAATTTGGCTACTTGAGATGTGAATGTTACAAGGAGAACGTGGATTATCAAGTTTTAAGTCTATTATAAGTGTCCAACACAACCTTTCGACCATTCAACTCTTTATTTATATATGTTTCCATTATCTAGCCGATAACTGTCTCTATGACTTCTCTGATTTTTTATGGGGCCCTGGTTTTAACGAGTGAATCATGCAAATATTCTCTTGCAGAGCGTAGGCATCTCCGCACAATTGTTATTAGTCCTGCTCCTAAAGACAAATTAGCTCATGCTGTGTGTTGGGATCCTGCCAAATCATTTGGTGTAGTCTCCAACTCTCCATGTGCCATTATTTTGATATTAGCTTACTAGATACATACTACCAGTACCATGAACAAAATAAGTGAATTACGTAATATAGAGGGCCTTAAAAGTAATGGACATGCACAGTGCGGATTAGTTCATTGTGCCACCTACTGAAGGCTAGTTTTTTACTGGGTACAGTGCCACAATAAAAATTTCACTTGGAGTGATGCTTGTTCATATATTCATTTTCAGATCTAGCAATTGCAATGAAATTGAAATTCAATTCGTTTGTATATAAGCACTACGCCCATGATGTTATCTAAATGGAAATTACCTCTATTTTACTATCTACTAAAGTTCCGTTCTCAACATAATTTTACTGACCTGTCTTTTATCTCATTTAACAGATTCAGGCTGCTTTCAGAACCGACGAAATCCGCAGAACCCCTCCCGCTCCTCAAGATGAAATGCGTGCTGGAATGAGTTACTTCCACGAAACTATATGGAAGGGCGTGCCAAAATTCTTGCGCCGTATTGACACTGCTCTGAAAAATATTGGGATAAATGAGCGTCTCCCGTACAATACACCTCTCATTCAGTTCTCTTCTTGGATGGGTGGTGACCGTGACGGTACTTTCTTGCTTCATATGCCACTTTAAAGTGTTGTCCAGAAAAATAGTAATACTTCGTCAAATATATTTTTCAAAAAAAACATTTAATTACTTCTGTAAATCTCCCAATTGCCTCTTAGCTCTGCCATTTGGAAACTGGTTCTTTGTTAATTGACAATTTCTTCAATTTAGCTACTAATAATCTTTTTATTTTCACTTGTAAATGATATATTAAATGCCAAAACTTATTTTGGGTTGAAGCTTCCTTCATCGTTACTTGCTGTAGATAAAACTTAAAGAACTTTTCTAAAATGCCTTGTTTTAGGTAATCCAAGAGTTACACCAGAGGTTACGCGGGATGTATGCTTGTTGGCGAGAATGATGGCTGTTAACTTGTACTTCTCCCAGATAGAAGATCTGATGTTTGAGGTATAAAAATACTACCCTTACTTCTTTACATGCATAGTGCTTGTGCCATGTCTGTTTCCCGGTGCTAATGGCATAACATGCTTTTGTAGCTATCTATGTGGCGCTGCAGTGATGAACTTCGCGTTCGTGCTGATGAACTACATCGCTCTTCAAAGAAAGCTGCAAAGCACTACATAGGTAACAGAACTGTTCTTTATAACAGAAGGATTTTGGATTAATCTGCAATTCTGATTATTACTTATTTTGATAGAGGAAATGGATTGTCTGCTTGTTTTGCTTTTGATATATTAATCAATCACTTGTTTGCTTAAATGAAAGCCCCGATCTGAAATTGAGCAAATAAATTATTAAACTATGCTTGTTTTGTATGTTGTTTTTCTCTGGTCAGTCATCAATTATAGGATCATGTAAAAGTAAATTATGTCTTGAATCCCAAGTTTTCAAGTTGGACTTGCACTTCAAGAATATTGTTTGTGCTTTTGAAATAAAAAGTGCATGTTAATTTCAGCAATTAAATATATGGCTTTAATACATCACCAAGTTTGAAATGTATGTCAGGTCAAATTAACAAATTGATGTTTTAATAAAAAAAATCAGTTTAAGACCATACAGTACCAAAACTAGGCGAGACAGAAGAATCTCTTTTACAAAATCATCGAGCTTGTGGGCTATAGTTTGTTGTTTACATGCATCACGATCATTCTGATTCTTGCCTTAGTCTGTTTACTTTTTTCTTAACAACAGATTGGACTCGAGAATATTCATATTCACATAGACCTTAGCAATGATTTACGTACGACTCCTCCTTACAAGTGTTTGCTTACTGTATTTGCTTATTGCTAATTGAATGTTATTCTTCAGAATTCTGGAAGCAAGTTCCTCCGAACGAACCTTATCGTGTAATACTTGGTGATGTGAGGGACAAATTGTACTATACACGTGAACGTTCTCGTCATTTATTGACAACGGGAATTTCTGATATTCCAGAGGAGGCAACTTTTACTAATGTTGAGCAGGTTAGATCCTTTTGACGGTATATAAATAGTGATTTATGCTGTCTTATAGTCATCTAATTATCGTCTTCTGTCTTGCAGTTTCTGGAACCTCTTGAGCTCTGTTATAGATCATTATGTGCTTGTGGTGACAAACCTATAGCTGACGGAAGTCTCCTTGATTTCTTGCGTCAAGTATCAACTTTCGGGCTTGCTCTTGTGAAACTTGATATTAGGCAGGAATCTGACCGGCACACTGATGTCCTTGATGCAATAACTACACATCTTGGAATTGGATCATATGCTGAATGGTCTGAGGAGAAACGCCAGAATTGGCTGCTATCTGAACTGAGGGGCAAGCGTCCATTGTTTGGTTCTGATCTTCTTCAGACTGAAGAGGTTGCTGATGTTTTGGGCACGTTTCATGTCCTTGCAGAGCTTCCAGCAGATTGTTTTGGCGCGTATATCATCTCGATGGCAACTGCCCCATCCGATGTGCTTGCTGTTGAGCTTTTACAGCGGGAGTGCCATGTGAAACAGCCACTGAGAGTCGTTCCACTCTTTGAGAAACTTGCAGATCTTGAAGCAGCTCCAGCAGCTGTAGCAAGACTCTTTTCAATTGACTGGTACATGAATAGGATTAATGGCAAGCAGGAGGTCATGATTGGATACTCAGACTCTGGCAAGGATGCTGGACGTCTGTCTGCAGCATGGCAAATGTATAAAGCACAAGAGGAACTCATCAAGGTGGCAAAACATTATGGAGTAAAGTTGACAATGTTTCATGGAAGAGGTGGAACAGTTGGAAGAGGAGGAGGTCCCACTCATCTGGCTATATTGTCACAGCCACCAGAAACAATACATGGATCACTTCGTGTAACAGTTCAAGGTGAGGTTATTGAGCGCTCCTTCGGAGAGGAGCACTTGTGCTTTAGAACTCTTCAACGCTACACTGCAGCTACTCTTGAACATGGCATGCATCCCCCGATTTCCCCCAAGCCAGAATGGCGTGCTCTGATGGACGAAATGGCTGTTGTGGCAACTAAAGAATATCGATCAATCGTCTTCCAAGAACCACGTTTTGTTGAATACTTCAGATCGGTAAGTTATGAATCCGACATTTTTTTTTGTTTAGAAACCGTGAATCCGACATTTCTGACAAGCAAAACACTTTGCACTTGCACAAGCCTCATATCGTACATTGTCTCAAAGCTTCAATAAAAACGTAATATGTGACAAAAAAGCATGAACTTAAAATAAGATTACCTTCTGTTAAGCTATCTAAAACCACTACTTTGGAAGGACTTCGATATTTACTCTCTTAGTAAGCGTGCCTTTTTTTGATAGCAAGTGTGCCTTCTGTTAAGCTCGTTCTTGAGATTGTTGAACAAGTATGTGAACTTGTGATATGATGCATATAATACTGAACATGATCATATGTTTCCTTTTTCAGGCTACACCTGAGACTGAATATGGTAGGATGAATATTGGGAGCCGTCCGTCAAAGAGGAAGCCCAGTGGGGGAATAGAATCACTCCGTGCTATTCCATGGATCTTTGCTTGGACACAAACAAGGTTCCATCTCCCTGTTTGGCTTGGATTTGGAGCAGCGATCAAGCATATCATGCAGAAGGACATCAGGAATATTCACACTTTGAAAGAAATGTACAATGAGTGGCCATTCTTCAGGGTCACCCTTGACTTGCTTGAGATGGTTTTTGCCAAGGGAGACCCGGGAATTGCTGCTTTATACGACAAACTGCTAGTGGCTGACGATCTGCAGTCCTTAGGAGAGCAGTTGAGGAAGAATTATGAGGAGACAAAGGAGCTACTACTTCAGGTATAGTGGTCTGGTAGTTTGTATTTCGATGTTTAGCTTTGGATGCATTTAAGCTATTTTTGTCTTTATATAAATACATGTAGGCAGTATTATTTTCTTGCGTTTAGCTGGATGCCGTAGAACATATAATGCAATCAGTCATCATCATTTGTGGTGCCTGTAGATGAAATTAACCTGAACAATTTATTGAAAGGTTTCCTTACTTCTATGACCGAACAGTATAGTAGATAAGTAGGTGGTGGTGTTCACATGATGCTAAACGTTTCCTATTCTTGGCAGGTTGCGGGTCACAAGGACGTCCTGGAAGGCGATCCTTACCTGAAGCAACGTCTGCGGCTGCGTGAGTCCTACATCACGACTCTGAACGTGTGCCAAGCCTACACCTTGAAGCGGATCCGCGACCCCAACTTCCAGGTGAGCCCGCAGCAGCTGGCCCTGTCGAAGGAGTTCGCCGACGAGAAGCAGCCGGCCGATGAGCTGGTGCAGCTCAACACCGGGAGCGAGTACGCGCCGGGGCTGGAGGACACGCTCATCCTCACCATGAAGGGTATCGCCGCCGGCATGCAGAACACGGGCTAGGCCGCCGGGGCCAATGCCTGGTTTTCCAACAACAAAGCCTTTTTTTTTCTCGAGCAACAGAGTAAAAGAAATATGGTGGATATGTGCAGGCGCGGCTAGTTCACCGGCCGGAGCTAGTGGATTTTGGAACCTTTAATTTATAAGAGTGTTGTGTGCTTGATGTAAATGTCAAGAGGAACTTGGCTGTTGAAGCCTCACCCGAAATAAGATATGAACAATGAACTCCGTTTGGTGATAAACGTTTATCTTTGAATGAATGTTGCATGATCTGATTATAAGCCATCCTAGTTAGAGCATCTTGATTCTTGCAAAGGAAATGCTCAGCTGCCATGTCCAGGGCACCGGATATCTGGGTCGACTGCAACTTGGACAGTTAGACCGCTCACACTCGTGGAACTCTTCCACATATATTTCATCTCTAAAAGATTCTTTGTTTTACAGTTTAGTTTTCCATGCTCGTGCACCTCTATATCACATTTCTATATCAACTCCTATCTATTTTATTCATTTTTCCTTCATTTCTTTATTTTTCCCTTTCTTTATTCATCCTCCATTCCTTCTCTCTCTTTATACTGAACGCTACAGTGGGCGCCATATATAGCGCGGCACTGCTGCCGTCACCACTTTAACGCGCCTTTTGACGCTGCCGCTGCACCGGTGCGGAGCGCTAAACGGGTATAGCGCTGCCTTTAC
Organism: Tuctoria greenei; assembly: GCA_036927565.1. Lineage (NCBI taxonomy): Eukaryota > Viridiplantae > Streptophyta > Magnoliopsida > Poales > Poaceae > Tuctoria > Tuctoria greenei. The sequence goes on along the minus strand of JAYESD010000007.1, from coordinate 172,401,137 downwards.
AGGCACGGCTGCAGTCGGTCTTACACTCCCGGTGCACACTGGTCGATTGCCAGACTTCTCTTTGGACACGTTTATTTATGTTATGAAAGTAAAGTAGAAAGTAGACAAATATTCAGACAGAATGAATTATGTTGTATTCTCATTAACCATTCTGTTTTTATATACATGTACAGTGGACACTGTTGTCTCTTCGCTGTGGAACTGTCGTTGTCGTCGATCGTGTCTCTTAGGAAGAAACCGTCACCGTTGTCTCCGCTGGTGTCCGTTTGGATTAGTCTGTGTAACTGTCATTGTAATCTATATTTTGAGCTTGACTGTCCACTTGTATAATTATTCATTCTTAACACTCTCCCTTAGACAGTTGATGCTCAATTGATTATGTATATATCATATATAATATATGTCTATATGTCTCCTTTAAAAAACTCTGTGGGAAAAAATTAGAAGAAGTAGAAGACAAACATAAAACTTGCGTGCACATTGCCTCGTTAAAAATCTTTCAATGAGAAATTCTATAAAACTCATAAAGGGAAAAAGAGTACAGTGTGATGCTTGATCATAATACTTCATAGAGGTTATCCCCCTAAACCTTGCAAGGCTTTTAAGTCTTTTCATACCAATGCCTTTGAGACATTTGTCAAATATAGCCAGTAGTAATGACTTTGTAAATAAATCTGCAAAATTATTATAAGACTTCATTTGTGTAACAATAATTTCTCCATGCTCTTGGAGCTCATGTGGATAAAATAATTTTGGAGAAATATGTTTTGTATAATTAATTTTAATATATATTATTTGCATCTGAGCAACACAAGCAATGTTATCTTCATAGATAATAGTAGGTGATTTTATTTCACCTATACCACATGATGTTTCTATATGGTTAATCACTCTACGTAACCAGCCACACTCTCTTGATGCCTCATATAATGCATTAATTTCCTAGTGATTTGTAGATGTTGCTATTAAGGTCTATTTTGAAGACTTCTATGAAATAGCAGTTCCATTGTGTAAAAACACAGATCTCATTTGTGATTTACCATTATATAGATCAAATAAATAGTCGACATTGGTATATACGACTAAATCAAATTCTTGATTTCTTTGGAAGAATAAACCAAGATCTATTGTTCCATTTAAATATCTCAAGATATTTTTAACATATTTCCAATGATGCATTGTAGGTGCTGCACTGTGTCTTGCAAGAAAATTTACCGCAAATGCAATATGGGGTCTTCTATTGTTTGCTAGATACATTAATGCACCAATGACACTAAGATATGGGAATTCGGCTCCCAAAATTTGTTCATCTTCTTGTTGCGGCCTAAACAAATATTTATCCTTTTCTAAGGTATGAACTATCATTGGAGTCCTTTGAGGATATGCTTTGTCCATATTGAACTTTTCTAATACTTTCTTGACATAAGCAGACTGATACAGAAGGATACACTTATGAAAATGTTCAATTTTAATCCTAAACAAAATTTGATTTTACCCAAATCTTTCATCTCGAATTCTCTCTTAAGATGATTGCGTGCTTCATTTATTTCCATTCCACGACCAATAATATTTAGGTTATCAACATATATTGATATTATGCAAAAACCAATATTTTATTTTCTAATGAATATACAAGGACAATCATCATTATTTGAATATCCTTTGTTTAGAAGGAATTCTTTTAGTTTGTTGTACCACATCTTTCCTGATTGTTTTAATCCATACAAGTATTTGACAAGTTTTACACAATACATATTGCGATTTATATTTGTATTTGGTACAGGAATTCCATCAGGAACTTTTATATATATATCCGAATCTAATGACCCGTATAAATGCGCAGCCACGGCATCCATCAACTGCATCGATAGATGCCTTTGCATTGCCAGAGATATTAAATATCGAAAAGTTATTCCATTCATCACTAGGGAATATGTTTCGTTAAAATCAACTCCGAGTGTCTGCGTAAAATCCTGTTCAACCAACCTCGCTTTATATCTTACCAACTCATTATTTTTGTTTCTTTTACGAACGAAAACCCACTTGAACCCAACAGGAGAGGTTCTAGGAGGTGTAGGCATCATATAAGTGAATACCTTTCCTTTCTTAAGCGAGTTAAGCTCAGCTTGAATTGCTTCTTTCCATTTGTTCCAGTCTGAGCATTTCTTACACTCTGCCATGGTCTTAGGATCTGGATCATCTTGGAAATTTTTAGCAATGACAGTTGAGAAGCACATGTCTGCAATAGTTGTTCTACGATCATATACCTTCCCTGAACTAGTATGGTTAATGGAAATATCTTCTATCCCATTTGACATCTCATGATTTCCCAATACGAGATTGTCGAGATTTTTCGATCATCTAATCTCATTTATATTGCACGCTTGAGAACTAGATTGTGGATCATTTGTATTCAAATGATGTCGCACTCCTTGTGTTTCTATCACATTCTTGGATTTTCTAGGAGCCTTTGGTTTCTTCTTTCTTAGTCGCTTTTCCGAAGCGATAACCTTTCTTTTACGTTCTGCCCTCCCTCTCTTCTTGGTAGAAGATGTCAGAGTGGGTTTTTTGGTACCTCCACTCGTTCAGGTGCATTTACTGCAGGATCCCAAGATTTCATAACACCATTATAATATGTGAATGCATCTGGCAAATTATTTGCAGTATTTTGCAAATTAATTATTATTTGAACTTGAAGTTCAGTCTCTTGTGTACGCGGGTCTGAGGATATACTAGATGTATCATCTCAATTTATTTCCTGGCATTATGAATTATTTTGATATTCTCCCCCTAATACCGAGAAATGATCCTCATTAAAAATACAATCGGCGTACCTTGTTGTAAATAAATATCCAGTCATGGGTTCTAGGTATTTTATTATTGAAGGAGAATGATATTCTATATATATATATATATATATATATATATATATATATATATATATATATATATATATATATTATCCATTTTCCTATGAGGACCCATTGTGGTACGCTGTGACGGTGAAATTGGTGCATGTACTACGCAACCAAATTTCCGCAGATGAGAAATGCTTAGAGCATTACCACGTACTAAACATAGTGAGGAGACACTATGATATGCAGTTAGTCGTAATTGTATTAAATCTGCAGCGTGTAAAACTGTATGACCCCAACATGTAATAGGTAAATTACAGTTATGTAATAATGGTCTTGGAATCAATTTAATTCTCTTAATAAGTGATTAAGCCAGTCCATTCTGAGTATGTACATATGGTACTGAATGGTGCACTTCAATTCCTTGAGCCATACAATAATCATTGAAAGCTTTTAAAGTAAATTCTGCAGCATTATCTAATCTTACAAATTTTAATCGGTGTTCAGGATAATTTGCTTTCAATCTTATGACTTGCATCATAAATGTAGCAAATGCATGGTTTCATGTCGACAAAAGACACACATTTGACCATCTTGTAGATGCGTCTATTAAAACCATAAAATACATGAATAGTCCCGATGATGGTTTAATTGGTCCACAAATATCTCCTTGAATTCTTTCAATAAATTTAGGTGGTTCCACCTTAATCTTGATCAGTGAAGGTCTCAAGATTAATTTTCCAATTGCACAAGTCGTGCACATAAAATCTGAAGATTTCAGGAATTTGGCCGAATTTAAATTGTGACCATAACTATTACCTATAATCTTCTTCATCATTCCAACTCCTGGATGTCTAAGTCTTTCATTCCAGGTTTTGAATGCATCTACTTCTTCGAAGACTACCTTGTATGTAATATGTGGAACATGCTGTATGTATGTGTAATATAATCCAGACGGTAAGCAAGACATTCTTTCTAGAACATCATAGCTATCATTGTTTTTCTTAATAATGTGGAGAAACTCCTCATTATTTTCTTCATGGGTATTAACATGTAACCCATTCATATGTATATCTCTATAACTTAGTAATGTACGAGTAGAATCAGGATATAAAAGTGCATTCTCGATTGTTACTTGTGTACCCATTGGAAGGTCTGTAGTAGCTCGTCTAGAGCCTACTATATTCGTATCATGTCCAGCAATAGTTAAAATATTCCTAGTTCTTTTTGTAAGAGTTTAAAAATACTTTGTTTCCCTAAGTATAGAGTTTGTTGTGCAACTATTGACTAGGCACATTTCTTGTTCCATTACATTGACGTCAAGTATCTATATGAAATAATAAAATTTTTAGTATAGAAAATTATACATACATAGTCACTATATCAAAATATTGATATGTTATGATACAATACATATCATAATCTTTGATGCCACACTTATATATTTACAATGACGACTAATTACTTAAAATTTATAAAAGCAATTGGAGCCTATTCTTGGTCCCCAAACATATTGTTGGTATTTTATTCAACGATCATGTTTTCGTCATCAATGTCGTCAACAATCAATGGACTTGGCTTTATTTCCTCGTCAGGTTGCATGCCCGAAGTTGTAGCCTCATCAGATGTAGCATTAAAATGTGCTTCATATGATCCTTTTGCTTTTCCTTCCTCTTTAAGGGATTTCTGGTACAAATCAACCAAGTGTTGGGTGGGGGGGGGTTGCATTTCTTTGCAATATGATTAGGTCCACCACATCGGTGGCACTTAAGTGGTTTCTTTCCTTTCCCCTTATTATGTTCTTTAGACTTGTTCTTCTTGTGTATATTTTTCTTGCCTTTCTTGAATTTACCAACATACTTAGATGATTTAGCATCATCCATTTTTCCTTTACCCTTTGAACTATAATTAACTTCAGGCAGTGGAGCCGTACCAACAGGGTGTTGGTGATGATTTCTCATAGTGAGCTCATAATGCTTCTCTGCTTGAAGAAGATCTTGTATTAGTTCTGACTAACGTTGGTAATTTCTGGCACGGTATTGATGCTTTAAGATCCTATCTGATGGAAGCATAGTTGTAAAAGTTTTCTCAAATTTTTCTTCACTAGAAGGTTCATTTCCACAAAACCGTAATTTAGAACAAATCTTATGAACAACATGATTATAATCTCTAACAGATTTATAATCTTGTAGGCGTAAATGTATCCAATCATGATTTGCCTCAGGTAACATTACTGTGTTCTGCTGTTCATATCGATTTTGGAGAGCATTCCAAATAACACTTGTTCTTCTTCTAGTACATATTCTGATTTCAAATCAGGACGTATATGATGCCTTAAGATATATAAGACATTCTACTTATATGTAGGAGGCAATTCCTGCTGTCGATCTTCAGGTGGAAGTATTGCCTCATACATCCCTCTAAGAGCCAAGCTTATCTTGACGTCCATTGTCCATGTAGGATAGTTATGCCCATCGGGAGCAAGTTCCTCAAATTCTTGAGTCATTATTCCTACAATATTTAACCATGATTTTGTCAGAATGTAGGTTACATTGTGACGTACGCAAGTATATTTGTGTTCTTGTGATATATGAGTGTAAAACTCTCATTCAACACCTTGTATATTATAGTTGCATATTTCATATCAAATGAAATATAACAACTTTATATTTAGTGCAATTTATTATGTATTGTAAAGTAAAACTCCATGAGTTTTAAATTTATTTGTAATTCATCTTTTGTAAACTCCATGAGTTTGATGAATTTGCAATAAATAATCATTTATTTTCATTGCCTCATATAAATTTTGTTGTCAAAATAACTATGTTATTTGACCATATTTAATTCAAATTCCATAGAGATGAAATTTAATACAGTATGTATACAATACCATAATTACACAAGTATATTACAAATACCTGAAATCGACTTAAATGTAAATATGAAATTTAATATTTACATAAATTTTCTTATTCTATCAGAAATTAATCTGAATCCCAAGAAAATTGTAAATCAGACAAAACCTTGAAATAAAAATAAGCAAAGTTTATTTACACTGGCCCATTAGAGCCATTTGGTTTGACCTGATCGGCCCATCTGGGGCATAGAAACATGGTTCGGGGGGGGGGGGGGGGCTATGGTTGCCGACACCCCATTCCCCTTCTCTTGCGTCGCAGCTCCTCTGGAATTTTCCACCGCCTCCTCAGTTCCCCCGCCTCGGTCCACCTTCCCTTGCGACGCCGGTGACAACGCACCTTCTCCACCCCTCCCTCCATCTCTAGGCCCTCAAGACCGATGGGGAAAGGACCAAGCCCCCGGGCGACGGCCCAAGTGACTCGGTTTCGCTAGGTGAGTGAAGCGGCGAAGGATTCGACCGCCGTTGGGGCTTCGGAGTGGTGGCTCTTCACTTGTTGCAGTTGGATCTTGATGATTTGGTGTTGGTGACGGCAGTTGAATGCCAGATCCAACGTTTGTTGCACTTTGTCCACCTTCTTCTGCAGATGTTCTCGGTGCTAGAGGTCCGGTAGGGCGTCCTAGTTGCCCGATTCGGATCCTCGCAGTTTGCCTGTACGCTAGCTATGGGGGTGGTGAGTCCGACACCGGAACGAATTCGACCGGTTGGCCATCTTCGTTGGTGACGACCACCACGAGCACGTCACCCTCTTCTTGGATAGCGGTTATCACTGTGTTGTCCACTGCATCGGTGAGTTCTTCCCCTTCTTCCTCTCCCTTTCCCGGTGATGATAGCACTGTGTGCCACTGTGCAACCGGGTATGGGCAAGAGCCCATCCATGGATGGCACAGGGCTTCTCCCTGCGATTTCATGGAGAATAAGTCGGGTCTGAAGGCTCCATCAGACAGTACAATGGAGGTTTGGGAGATGAAGATTGTGGTTGATTGTTAACCCTAACCCTAGGGTTAGGGACTTGCTGTTGTGGTTGCTGTGAGGGTCCTGATTCTGGAATTCCTCCAGTCCAATGGTGCCCGTTTCTACGATGCCGTCTGTTTCATCGCCGTCGACTTCTCTGAACTTGATTCTGTCGATTACATCCACTGCTTCTTGTTGCAGGGTATCACCGACGATGATTTTGGCGAATGCCACTTGATGAACCAAAACGGTACAACAATTGACGAAGATTGTTGATCATAGACTTGGTAAGATCGTTCTTCACCATTTTTACCTTCAATCCTCGCTCTTCTGATGTCAATCTAAGTTTTTGCTTGGCCTAAGAACTCCATGGTGATCGGGTGTTGATAATGTGTTATGAAAGTAAATAAGAAAGTAGACAAATGTTTAGACAGAATGAATTCTGTTGTATTCTCATTAATCATTGTGTTTCTTATATACATGTGAAAGTGCATCTAGGCTAATACCCGTGGGTTTTGATGATTAATGACAACACTTAAGGGACTAATGAGCTTTGCAAGTGTAAGCACAAGTGATTGAAAGATGGAAAACATTGGATGCACTCAAAAAGGAAAAAGAGAAGAAAATGTGAATTGAAAGATGGACAACATTGGATGCACCCAAAAAGGAAAAAGAGAAGAAAATGTGAAGAACTCGAAGAATGGAATTTGAGCTTTTAAATTCTTTGTGTCGAGTTTAGTCACTTAGCTTGAGTGTGTTCAATGAATCAAAGTGTTAGAATCTCCTAAGAGATCATAGTACAAGTTATACTAGATTGAGAGATGAGTTGAAGCAGCCCTAAGGACAGAGGCGGACTAGTCCGACCACATCGGACTGATATGATGTTAGGTGGACCAAAGCGTTCTGTGTAAGTTCGTACTTGTCCATTAGGGGACGAAGTAGTCCGTGGTGAGTGTGTCTGTGTACTTCTAGGACTAAGTCCTGAAGGACTAGACGAATCTGTCCTGGGTGTTGGACTAGTCTGCTTGGGCAGACTAATCCATTTCAGTCCAGAAAAGTAGTTCTTGACTGAGTTCGGACTCTCCCATCCCTTGAGAGACTAGTTCGCTGTGGACTTGGAGATGGCTGCTGGGACTAAGTCCTGGACGGTCGGACTTGTCTGCCCTCAGGGGGCCGGACTAGTCCAATAAGTCAGACTTGTCCGTTCTCAACCGGAACAAACTGTTCTGTGTGAGATCGAACTAGTCTGTTGTTGGACGGACTAGTCCATGGTTTGGTGACCGTTTGAATTCAAAAGTTGGCAGGGGGCTTTGTGGTTGGTCAAGGATGACATCACTGGTGCCCACAGGCCGGACTAGACTGGGGTCAAAGGCCGGACTAGTTCGCACTTTTTCTAGTGGCAACGGCTTAGTGTTGGGACCCCTATAAAAAGGGATCCCCCAGCCTCCAAAGGCCCTCTCTAGAACCCTAGCACCGCCATAGCCTTCCTAGAGGCATCTTATCCCTCTCTCAACCATTATTGGAGTCCTAAGAGTGATTCTTGAGGATATGTGAGGATTGGAAGAGCAAAGAGAAGGGTTTTTTAAATCTTGAACTCTTGGGTTGATTCTCTCAGTTTGACCGATTGATTTGAGTTTGTTTGGATGTTGATCTTCGATCTTTTCGAGTTGTAAACTTGTGGGAGCCTCAGGTTGTGAGTTGCCCACAGATTTGGTGATTAACCTTGTGATTTAGTGGAAGAATTGTGACACCCGGTTCCAGAAATGAACCAAGTGTAGTATATGTGTGTCCAGGATGTTCAACACACATATACAAGTGCATCACAAACGATATAGAGACAGTTACCACAGCACAAGTTAATTAACCAAATTTTATTACACAATTCATATTATCCTCAAATACAAGCTCTAATGAATATTAATGACAAGTTCAACTAATGCAGCGGAAATATTTAGATATGCAACTATACAGCAAAGCAAAAGGTATAGCACAACTCCATGCAACACCACAGGCAAAGCTGACGGTAGACATGGCCTAGAACTATGCATTATCAACGTAATACTCCCAATCCTAACCTGCAACTGTTGGTGGGGGGGGGGGGCGGAATGCAAGAGTGAGTACACATCGTACTCAGCAAGTGTGGAAAGTATGACATGTAGCTAATACAAATGACGAATGTAATAATGGCTAAGTGCTGAAAAGTACATTAAAACATTTGAAAAGCAATGTATTATACGTATGTGAAGTATTCCCATCATAAACCATAATTAATAACATAGCACCAATTCATATTCCATATCCATCACCATCATACCATTAACCATATTCAATGTCATAGTTTAATCCATAACCAGCCATAACCAGTACCAAACCATAACCATCCCATAAACCATCCCAATACCAAGTTCCCTCTAATCATAGAAGTTGTCCAGGTGCTCATAATCGGGAGCACGACTATCATGATAGTTTTATTAGACTCTGCAGAGTTTGTACCGCTTTACCCACGTGTTCGTGATTTCATCACCTTTCGGGGACTAAGAACCTCCCTTATGCCCATGACCCGTCAGTCACATTACACCCTTCCATTGGTGTGTGGCCAAGAGATCACAAAATAGCCTTTACAAAGGGATTACTAGCCTATTTAGACCCCACTGAGGTTTCACCGGTGGCGATGCCTCCAACTGAGCACATCTTCAACCAAGGGCCCCCTCTTGAGCCATTCGGATCCCAGGGTAGTCCAACCAATCATCAACAAACCCAATCCGACTACCCTTCCCTGAGCATCCTTAATGGTCCAAACAGCACTAGCAAAGCCCTAATTAATGAGCTACGCCACACCCATACTTGGCCTCATGGTGGCACTGTAGTCCTCGCATATTCTCGCATGAACCGGTCCTTAGATCTAAAGCAAGCAACCACCATATCATCTAACCCATCTACATACCAGGCTTGCTTAGATCACCCAATACCATATCATATTAACCAGTTCATGTTAATCATAATCTCATAATTACATAATTAAGGTAAGTGGTATAGTTGTTTTCCCATCCCGATTAATTAAGCGAAGCAAAAAGGTAAAAAGCCCATCCCGACTCTCTACCACAATTTCGAGGTGACAAGGGTGATTAAACAAATCTAGTAAACTTCCTACCATAGGATTCCCGTCAAATTGACACAAGCATGCAATTTTGCAAACAAAACATTTATTTCAAAACAGGATCAATATGCTTTAAGGACACTTGCCTTGCTTCGGAGGATAGGGTTGCTCAAGCGCTTCGAAGTCTTGGTTCTGGAAATCCTCGTACACGACCTATTGAGCACTTCCCTCTACTCGTGATCACACATACAAGAAAATACATAAAAATCAATATGATGCGCACACACTAATCAACATGCGATGACATGCATGCATGCAAAGTTCAATAATTAATTAACTACAATTGTTTATTAATTAGATGCAACTAGTTCATACGTGTTCATATGAGTTTACGGGGGTTTTAGCGAGAATTAATGCTGCTGAAAATAAATTTATGGTGCAACTACGATTAAATTACGTATATTAGATTTAATACGTCGCTAAATTTGTATCGGAAAACGAATCCTACCGTAGACGCTACGGCTTCGAAGATCACGGGACGATGGCGACACGTAGACGAAGTGGATGGCGCAGCTGTCCTCCAGCGGCACGACGATGGCGGCGCGACGATCTCCGGCGGACGACGATTCCTCCCCCCTTTTCTTCTTCTTCCCCTCCTTTTTTTCTTCCTTTTCTTCCTGACGGCGCCTCTGTTCTTCTCTCCTTTTTTTCTCTATGGCGGCTAGGGTTTCTGGGTCTCTAGCGGCACTTCTGTAGATAAAACACGGAGCTTCGCTCCTTTTATAGCCGCAACGGGAGCCCTCTGGGCGCCGACTCGACCACGGGGCTAGCGCGGGCGCGCTGCAACGGCCGACCGGGCCATGGGCGCGGGGTCAACGCGACAGGGTCGCGCAGGTGGGCGTGCTGGGCGGGGCGCGTGGCAGCGCGGGGCTAGGGCGGCTTGGGCGCGCGGGGCAGGCGCTCTGGCGGGGTCGCGCGGGTGGGCCGGGGTCGCAGGGCCGACCGGCGGTTGCCCTTTTCTCTTGTTTTTCTTCTTCTTTTTTTCTTTTTTTAATATATAAATATTATTATTATATATATTATTTATTTATTTATTTTTATATATTATTATTATATATATTATTTATTTATATATATATATTGTTTGTTTCTTTAGGTTTCACAAATATATATATATATAATTTTATCTTTTTTTTTCTCATTATTTGTTATTTTTATTTTTATTTATTTAGTTATTCTCTTAGTTAAAGTTATATATTCTCTTTCTTTCTTTATATTTGTCATTTATTATATTATTCTTAACAACTATTGTTTCTTTCTTTCATAATAAATTTTCTTCCCTTTATTTCTTTCATTCCATATTCATTATGCCAATTTAATTACTTTTAATGTATTTGTTTTGGCAATAAATTTAATACCTAGGGATGAATGCATGCAACATGAGATGCATATATTCTATATATATTTCTTTATAAAAACAATTTATTTTTAAATACCCATTTAATTTAGTTTGCCAAAACTCGAAAATCAGGGTGTTACAAGAATACCCGGCCTTCGTGGTGGCTAAGTGAGGAAAGGGTTGAGTGGAACCCTGCCTTTCGTGGGCATCCTCAACGTGGATGTAGGTTCCTTTGTGGGGTTGAACCACGAGATAAATCTTGCGTCTTGTTGAAAGTGCATCTATGCATCCCTTGTGGGTTTTAGTTGATTTATGACAAACAAATGAGACCCTAACAAAATTGTTAAGATGAGCGCGAGTTTTAATGAAATTATGAAGAAAGCACAAAAAGAAACGAGAATGAGGAATCTATATGGAAAAGAGCTCAAGAGCTGAATAGAATACTTTGTCGTGTATGGAGTGTGTTGGAGAAACACACCCCAAGAGCTCAAGCAAAAGAAATCACCCTCATTGCACAAAATTTCACAAGTCCGGACTAGTCCGATATTCACCAGACTAGTCCGATATCTCTCTGACTAAGGTCAGACTAGTTCCCCCTAGTGCGGACTAGTCCTAAGCACTTCTGTACAAAAACAGACAAGTCCTATATCACCACGGACTAGTCCAATATCTTTCTGACTGAAAACGGACAAGTCCGCCCCAGTGCAGACTTGTCCTCAGTACCTCACATTTTACACACACCAGACAAGTCCGATATCACCACGGACTAGTCCGAAAACTCTCTGACTAAAATTGGACAAGTCCTCCCACTGCGGACTTGTCCTAAATTCTACATGAGGTTCACCATACCGGACTAGTTCGAACACTTCCAGAGCCCAAATCATACTAGTTCGCCCTTTGTCGGACAAGTCCGATATATCAGAACACTTAGGGTTTTCCACACGCCGCACATCAGACTAGTTCGGAGTCCACCACGGACTAGTCTGGACATCGCAAACCCTAACGGTAACTTTTGGAAACCCTAGTATAAATAGAGGTGTACGACCCTACAACTAAATCTCTCGATTCAATGCGCCATCACACCTCCCAAGAGCCTTAAAAACACATCTCTCCACACATTCTAACCCAAAGAAGATCAAATCTTTGAGGATTAGCATTAACCAAAAGGAGAGACTTGTTTCACATGTCTTGAGCTCTTGGGTTTGATTCTCTCGCACACACTTGTGGTTTCCTGCATATAGTTCGAGTGTGTTTGGTGGTGTTCATCTTTGTAAATCTTGGGGAGCCCTCAACTTGTGAGAAGGCCCCTTGAATTCGGTCATTTGCCCCTTTGTGATTAGTGGAAAAGAATTGGCCTCCATGGCGATTCGACGAGGGTAGGGTTGGTGAAGACCAGGTCCTTCGTGGACTCCTCAACGTGGATGTAGATTTCCTTCGTGGGAATCGAACCACGGGATAAAATTGTGTGTCGTGCATCTTTGTTTCATTGTTTATCTCATTCTAGGGTTTACTCAATCTTGTAAAACTTACGTTAAAACATTGAAATCAAAGTTAATTTTTGCAATACATAGTTTCATTGTCGTGATACATCCTAGTTACAACTTATTTTCCGCTTCATAGAGTACTTGACGTGAAATCATCGATCAAACTTGATCGTTCTAGTCCGCACACACCGGAATAGTCCGCACCACACTGGACTAGTCCGATTTCTCTGTATTTGATCAAGTTGTTAAGTGTTTTAGGGTCCGATGAAAGTTCAAAAAGCCTATTCACCCCCATCTGGGCTACATTCAATTGGTATTAGAGCAAGACTCTTCAAAAAAGATGCACCGCTCAAAGAGAAGATGTCGAACATTAAGGATGTACACAAAAACTTCAACCAAGAGAAGGGTGACGATGAAAAGACTCAGAAGTTGGAGAAGCTCCTCGACGCCATCCAAGACTGCGAGGATGATGATGAGGAGATGCTAGAACTAAAGGCACTCCTAAGGAAGAAGGCACTATCCCCAACAGGGAAGATGAAGATCGAGGATGAAAAGAAGAAGAAGGGGAGTAGTCACACCAACTACTCCATATATCCTTTCAACTATGATCGTCTAAATTCCAACAATAACCATTACTTATCAATTCCTCTAGGAAAAGCCCCATACTTTGATGGCAATGATTATTCAATGTGGAGGAAAAATATGAAAATGCATCTCATATCACTTAACCCCAGCTTGTGGCATACAGTGTGTACAGGGATATATATCCCGGATGATGATGAAGAGCTCACAGCAAGTCAAGAACAAGCTATTCATCAGAACGCTCAAGTTGCAGCTGTCATAACATTGTCACTGAGACGAGACGAGTTCGCCAAGTTGGATGGACTCGGAATTGCTAAGGAGATATGAGACACTTTACAAACTGCACATGAAGGTGATCGTCATGTGCGAGAAGCCAAGATTGAAATGATTGAAGGCGAATTGGGAAGATTCGCAATAGAAGAAGATGAGTCACCGCAAGACATGTACAATCGATTGAAGAATGTCATCAACAAAGTTCGAGCATATGGAAGCAAGAAGTGGAATGATCACGAGGTCGTGAAGCTATCTCTTAGAGATTTTATGCCTCTCAACAACCCTGTGCTCGATGATTAGAGAAAGCCCCGGGTATCAGAAAATGACCCCGGACGAGCTTCTTGGGAAGATTATCAACTTTGAAATGATGGAGAAGCAAGCCAAGCACGTTAAAGAGATTGCCGATCTTACCTCGGCAAAGAAGAAATGAGTTGATTTGAAGTCCACTTGTAAACCTATATCAAAAGAAGCTTGAGAAGCTCAAGAGGAAGACGACAGGGACGATGAGAGCAGTGAATAGATGAAGAAGATATGATCCTATTCATGAAGAAATTCAAGAAAATTGTAACACCCTAAATCTTTGCATCATGCATTGCATACATGTTCATGCATTAAACATTAATGGAATAAAACATGGATAATACAATATAAAACATACATGTACAAATATGTGTAGCAAAGGAAGAAAAAGAAAATAAAAATATAAAACATATATTAGGGAATAAACATAAATAAATAATATATATAATAATAATATTTAAAAATAATAAATAAAATAAATAAAATAAATATAATAATATATATGATAATAAAGTATATAATGAAAAAAAGAAAAAAAAGAGAGGCAACCGCCGGCCAGGCCGACGGCCCAGCCAGCGCACGCGCCCCGTGCCGACCGAGCCACCCCGCACTGCGCCGGTTCCCAGGCCGACTCGGCCTCTGGCCCAGCGTCCCTCCCTGTCGAGCCTATAAATACGGCCGGGTGCCTCGTAAATTTTCCTCAACGCCAGAAAACACCGCCGCCGCCAGGAAAAAGGGAGAAAAAGCCTAGCTTGGAAGAAAAGAACAGAGGCACCAGGAGCTGCGCCGCCAGGGGAAGAAGAGAGAAAAAAAAGGGGAAGAGAAGAGGAGGGTACCATCGTCTGCCAGAGATCGTTGCGTCGCCGTCGTCGTGCCGTCAGAGGACCTTGCACCATCTACTTCATCTACAGATTGTCCCCATCCCACGATCTTCGAAGCTGTCGCATCTACGGTAGGATTCGTTTCTCCGATGCGAATTTTAGCGACGTATTAAATCTAGTAGACGTAATTTAATCATAGTTGCACCATAATTTTATTTTCAGCCGCATTAATTCTTGTTAAAAACCCATAAACTCGTATGAACACGTATGAACTAGTTGTGTCTAATTAATAAACAACCATAGTTAATTAATAATTGATCTTTGCATGCATGCATATCATCGCATGTTGATTAATGTGTGTGCATCATATTGATTTGTATATGTTTTCTTGTATGTGTGATCGCGAGTAGAGTGAAGTGCTCAAGAAGTCGTGTACGAGGATTTCGAGAACCAAGACTTCGAAGCGCTTGAGCAACCCTATCCGTCGGAGCAAGGCAAGTGTCCTTGAAGCATATTGATCCTGTTTTAAAATAAATGTTTTGATAATAAAGGTTTGTTTAGTGTCACATACCTTGATGCATATAGTTGGGGCGTTTCTTTCCAAATTCTAAATTCTTCTGTCTCCGCCTTTATTTCACCAACAAATGGTGAGAACACGTAACCAGAGGGATGCCAACGATGAGGAGGAGCGCAATGAAGTACCTCAGAACAACCAGGGACATGCTCATGGAGCTATTAATATTGAATAGCTATTAGCTATGTAGAACCAGCTCATGCAGACCATGATACAGACAATGGGACAACTGCAAGCTGGCAACAACAATCAACCTCATATACCGCCACCGCCACCACCCCAGCCACACCACAACCGTTTGGGAGAGTTCATGAGGACCAGGCCACCTACCTTTGCGCAAGCCACAAACCCAATGGAAGCTGATGATTGGCTGAAGTCCGTTGAGAAGAAACTTTCTATTGTCCAGTGCACTGATAGGGAGAAGGTTCTCTTTGCATCACATCCAGTGTTGTCCAGGCGTCGCCTAGGCGGCGCCTAGGCGTCCAGTCGGTCCAGGCCGGACGCCATGAACGGTCGCCTCACGTGGAAGGAGCGCCGCCGATGTCTGCCGCCGTCCTCCGCGTGAAAGGAGCACCGCCACCGTTGTCCCCTTGCTGTGCCATTGCGTCAGCCGCCCCATGGCCGCAGTGAAGCGGCCGTCGCTGTCGCTCAGCGTGGGTGCGGCCACCGCCGCGGCCAGTGGAGGAGAGAAACGACAGAGGATGAGATAAGAAATGGTTAGGGTTAGGGTAGGAACCATTTTTATACATCCCCATCTGAAGATCCAACGGCTGCGATTAAATGGGCCGACTTATGGCCCAACTCGCCCGCCTGGCTCACGGGACGCCCCTCCCTTCCGCCGCCACTCCCAATCTGCTCCCACCCGACTCTACTCCCGCCGCCCTCCCGCTGCCGCCGCCATCGGCCGCCGCCGCCGCCACCGCCGACGAGCGCCTGGCCGGACGCCTAGGCGGTCGCCTGGGCGTCCAGGCGCCTCTCGGGCGCCTAGGCGTCCGGGCGCTCATTTACAACCCTGATCACATCAACTAGTTGGAGCAACTACTGACTGGTGGGAAGCTCTTTGCAACGCTCATGATAATCAGGAGGCAATCACTTGGGCTGAATTTAAGCAGAGTTTCCGTTCCCACTATGTACCTGAAGGAGTTATGATACTGAGAAGACAAGAGTTTGAAAACCTCAGGCAAGGAAGGATGAGCGTGAGTGAGTATCTCAATAAATTCACCCAACTATCAAGATATGCTCCAGAAGACATCAACACAGATAGTAGGAAGCATTATCTGTTTATGAGGGGTCTCTGTGACACCCGGTTCCGAAAATGAACCAAGTGAACACATATGTGTGCCCAGGATGTTCAATACACATACACGAGTGCAATCACAAACGATATACAGATAATTACCACAGAACAAGATTAATTAACCAAATTTTATTAAACAAACCATATTATCCTTGAATACAAGCTCTAATGAATATTGATGACAAGTTTGAACTAATGCAGCGGAAATAAACTAATAAGCAACTAAGCAAAAGGGATAGCGCAGCTCCAAAACACCACAGACAAAGCTGACGGTAGACACGGCCTAGATCTCCGCATTACCACCATTAAACTCCCAATCCTGACCTGCAACTGTTGGGGGGGATTGCAAGAGTGAGTACATGTCGTACTCAGCAAGTGTGGAAAGTATGACATGTGCTGATTCAAATGACGAATATAATAATGGTTAAGTGTTGAAGAGTACATTAAAACATTTGAAAAGCAATATATGTTACATGTACATAAAATAAACCCATCATAAGCCATATAGTTAATCATAATACCAGTCCATATTCCATATCCGTCGTCATATACCAATATCCATATTCAATGCCATAGTTAATCCATAACAAGTCATAACCAGTACCAAACCATAACCATCCCAAAAACCATCCCAATACCAGGTTCCCTCTAATCATTGAAGTTGTCCAGATGCTCATAACCGGGAGCACGGCTATCATGATAGTTTATTAGACTCTGCAGAGTTTGTACCACTTTACCCACGTGTTTGTGATTTCATCACCTTTCGGTGACTAAGAACCTCCCTTATGCCCATGACCTGTCGGTCACATTACACACTTCCGTTGGTGTGTTGCCAAGAGATAACAAAATATCCTTTACAAAGGGATTACTAGCTTATTTAGACCCCACTGAGGTTTCACCAATGGCGATGTCTCCTACAGAGCACATCTTCAACCAAGGGCCCCCTCTTGAGCCATTCGAATCCTAGGGTAGTCCCACCAATCATCAACAAACCCAATCCGACTACCCCTTCCCCGAGCATCCTTAATGGTCCAAACAGCACTAGCAAAGCCCTAATTAATCAGCTATGCCATACCCATACTTGGCCTCGTGGTGGCACTGTAGTCCTGGCTTATTCTCGCATGAACCGGACCTTAGATCTAAAGCAAGCAAACCACCATAACATCCAACCCATCCACATACCGGGCTTGCTTAGATCACCCATTACCATACCGTATTGACCAGTTCACATTAACCAGAATATCATTAATGCATAATTAAATGTGTAGTGTTGTTTTCCCATCCCAATCAATTAAGCGAAGCAAAAAAGTAAAAGCCTTTCCCGACTCTCTACCATAAATTACAGGCAACAAGGGTGGTCAAACAACGCTAGTAAACTTCCTACCATAGGATTCCCATCAAATTGACACAAGCATGCAGTTTGCAAACAAAACATTTATTTTAAAAACAGGATCAATATGCTTC
This sequence comes from Tuctoria greenei, assembly GCA_036927565.1. NCBI lineage: Eukaryota > Viridiplantae > Streptophyta > Magnoliopsida > Poales > Poaceae > Tuctoria > Tuctoria greenei. The sequence continues at coordinate 172,383,123 of JAYESD010000007.1, read as the reverse complement.
AAGGACACTTGCTTTGCTCTTGCGATTGATTAGGGTCCAAGCCTTCAAACTCTTGGTGCCGTAGATCCTCCGCGACACTCTCTAGCGCAAAACCGTCTAATCCGCACAATAAACATACAAGACAAGAAACACAATCCAAGGGTGCACAAATATTATCCAATATGACATGTCATGCATGATTGATGCAAATGCAAGGTAGAACTTGTTAATATATTGCTTTTAATGATAACTAACTAGTTCTAATAGCTTTTAACAAGTTTATACAGGTTTGGAGTTGATTAGGTCAAATTTTAGAATTAATTTGATGAAATTTAATCAGGAAAATCGGACTAGTCTGCAGAAGGCCGGACTAGTCCGCACTTCGCAGAACTAGCGAACTAGGGTTTTCTAGATCGACGTAAATTTGGATATTAGGGGTTGAATTCACGTAAGGAAAAGAGAATAGAAGGTATACCAGGTGTTGGGACTCCAATGAATCAAGAAACTTGGAGGTAACATTTGGATCTTGAGGATCCAGGGTTGGTGATGAACTTGGAGATGAATTGGTGATGAAGAACGAAAGCTTCATGGAGATCTTGATCCTCTTTCGTTTCCTCCTCTTCTTCTTCTTGCTTGGGATCTTCTCCTCCCTCCTTGGTGGTGGCTCTCCACGAAGTAGGGTTTGGGTGGGGTGGAAAAGTGGCAAATAGATGTCAAGTCAAGGGGTGGGGTTGTTTATATAGAGGTGGAGGCTAGGGTTAGTGGATTTCAAGTTTGAGAGGAGTATAGGCCGATTTAGAGTCTCACATGGGCTCTAAAAGAGTTAGGAACGACGTCCCTAGGACCACTTAACGTGAAACCCAAGAAACAAGTCGTAAAATAAAAGATCAACTCGGAGTCGCGAAATATCGGACAAGTCCGGAAAGGACCGGACTAGTCCGAAAATGTCTAGAGAGAAAATTGGACAAGTCTGGCCAAAAATCGGACAAGTCCGACTTTAGTCAGAGAGGAAAACGGAAAAGTCCGCTGGAACACCGGACTAGTCTGGAAAAGTCCAGGGACTTAGCAAATTTTCGAGGATTCATGGAATATCGGACTAGTCCGCACAAAATCGGACAAGTCCGTTTTTAGTCAAAGAGAAATCGGACTAGTACTTAGTAAAATCGGACTAGTCCGCACTTTCCTGCATTTTAAGTGCGGTTTTGTTCCAAATCAATTTTGAATGTTCCAAATCAATTTTAAACTCATTCCTCTTGATGTAGGTTAATGTTAAACATGTATATGAGTGTATGTAGGGCATGATGCATGAAAATGAGGGTGTTACAAACTTACCCCCCTTAAAATGAATCTCGCCCTCGAGATTCGACGAAGAAGAGAAGAGATAGGGAAATTCCTTCTTGAGGTCATCCTACAATTCCCACGTCGCTTCTTTTTCTGTGTGGTGCTTCCATTGAACTTACACCATCGAATCACCTTGTTCCTTGTGACTCTCTCCTTGGTTTCCAAGATCTTAACCGGTTGCTCGGCATAAGTCAAATCTTCCTCTAGTTCTAATTCTTCTATTGGCACTTGTTCTTCCAGTACTCTCAAGCACTTTTTGAGTTGGGAAACATGAAAGACATCATGAACATCCGAAAGATGAGATGGCATCTCCAACTTATATGCTACTTCTCCTCTTTTGTCCAAAATCTTGAATGGTCCAATGTATCGAGGTGCTAGCTTACCCCTTATGTTAAACCTCTTATGACCTCTCATCGATGACACCTTGAGGTAGACAAAATCTCCCACTTCAAAGGTTAATTTCCTTCTCCTATTGTCCGCATAGCCTTTTTGTCTTGATTGGGCGGCCCTCAAGTTTTCACGAATTATTTGGACTTGCTTTTTGGCTTCTTGCAACACGTCCGGACCAAATACTTGAGTTTCTCCTGCCTCATTCCAGAATAAAGGTGTCCTACACTTCCTTCCATAAAGCGCTTCATATGGTGACATTTTCAAGCTTGCTTGGTAGCTATTGTTGTATGAAAATTCCGCATATGGCAAGCTTTTGTCCCAACTTTTCCCATGCTTTAAAGCACAAGCTCTTAACATGTCTTCCAAAATTTGATTGGTCCTCTCGGTTTGTCCATCTGTTTGAGGGTGATATGCTGAACTAAAATTCAACCTTGTTCTCAAATGCTTCATGCAACTTTTGCCAAAATCTGGAGGTGAATTGAGAACCTGTAACACCATCAATTTTCGCATCATGCATTGCATACATGATCATGCATTAAACATTAGTAGGATAAAAAAAAGAAGATAATAAAAGGATAAAACATACAAATATGAGTAGCAAAAGAAGAAAAGGAAAATAATAGCGTAAAACTTGTAATAGGGAATAAGTATAAAAATAATAATAATAATAAATATATATGTAAATATATATAAGTATATATATATAAATAATATATATAATAACTGTATATAAAAAATAATAAATAAATAATATAAAAAATAAATAAATAGTAATATATTTATAAAAAAAGAAAAGAAAAGAAAAAGAAAAGAAAAACAAAAACAAAACCGCCCGCTGGCCAGGCCGAGCAGCCCAGCCAGCCGCGCGCGCCGCTCCCGCCAACCCCAAGCGCGCCGCCCACTGGGTCCCGCCTCCCGCGTGCCCCGATGCTCCCGCGCCGAACCGCGCACGACTCCCGCGCCCCACCGCCCGCACCGCCCGCGATGGGACCCACCCCGCCGCCAGCCCCGCACGCTCCCGGCCGCGCGCCCAGCGCGAATCCCGCCTGGCCCCGCTCGATCCCGCGCCCACGCGGCCCCGTACCGCATGCCACCCGCCGCTGGGCCCCACCCCACCGACTCCCGCCCCGCCGATCCCGCGCTCCCGCGCGATCCCGCTCGCCCGTATCGCACTGGCCCCACCCCGCCTCCCGCGCCCTGTCCTCCCGTGCCACGCGCCTGCCCGAGCTAGCGCTCGCGTGCCCTGGGCCCCGCGCACCCCGCTGCCTCGCCCCGATCCGTGCGATCCCGCCGACCGCGATACACGCGCTGGACCCCACCCCGCACACCTGACCGCTCGCGCTGACTCCCGCACGCGTACGCCCTAGCCACCGTCTATAAAAGCAGTAGCACCTCGTAGGGTTCCAAGATCGTAGAAAAACACAGCCGCCAGAAACGCCGCCGGTACAGAGGGAAAAAAGCACCAGAGCCGCCGCCAAGGGAAGAAAAGGAAGAAAAAAAGAGGGGAAGAAGAGGAAGAAAAAGAGGAGGGTGCCGTCATCCATCGGAGATCATCGTCGTCGTCGTGCCGCCGAAGGACTTCTGCGCCATCCACTTCGTCTACGCGTCACCTTCGTCCCTCGATCTTCGAAGCCATCGCATCTACGGTAGGATTCGTTTTTCCGATGCGAATTTTAGCAACGTATTAGATCTAATAGACGCAAATTGATTTTAGTTGCATCGTCTTTTTATTTTCAGCAGCATTAATCCACGTTAAAACCCCCGTAAACTCATATGAACACGTATGAACTACTTGCATCTAATTAATAAACAACCGTAGTTAATCAATTATTGTACTTTGCATGCATGCATATCATCGCATGTTGATTAATGTGTATGCATTGTGTTGATTTGTATGTATATTCTTGTATGTGTTATCACGAGTAGAGGGAAGTGCTCAAGAGATCACATACGAGGATTTCCAAAATCAAGACTTCGAAGCGCTTGAGCAATCCTATCCGCCGGAGCAAGGCAAGTGTCCTTGAAGCATATTGATCCTGTTTTTAAAATAAATGTTTTGTTTGCAAACTGCATGCTTGTGTCAATTTGATGGGAATCCTATGGTAGGAAGTTTACTAGTTTTGTTTGACCACCCTTGTCACCTGGAATATATGGTAGAGAGTCGGGAAGGGTTTTTTACCTTTTTGCTTCGCTTAATTAATTGGGATGCCAAATAACACTACACATTTAATTATACATCAATGATATTCTGGTTAATGTGAACTGGTCAATACGATGGGTGATCTAAGCAAGCCTGGTATGTGGATGGGTTGGATGTTATGGTGTTTTGTTTGCTTTAGATCTAAGGACCGGTTCATGCGAGAATAGGCCAGGACTACAGTGCCACCACGAGGCCAAGTATGGGTGCGGCGTAGCTGATTAATTAGGGCTTTGCTAGTGCTGTTTGGACCATTGTGGATGCTCGGGGAAGGGGTAGTCAGATTGGGTTTGTTGATGATTGGTGAGACTATCCTGGGATCCGAATGGCTCAAGGGGGGACCCTTGGTTGAAGATGTGCTCAGTTGGAGGCATCGCCACCGGTGAAACCTCAGTGGGGTCTAAATAGGCTAGTAATCCCTTTGTAAAGGCTATTTTGTGGTCTCTTGGCCATACACCAAAGGAAGTGTAATTGGCATAAGGGAGGTTCTTTAGTCGCCGACGGGTGATGAAATCACAAACACGTGGGTAAAGTGGTACAAACTCTGCAGAGTATTAAAACTATCATGATAGCCGTGCTCCCAGTTATGAGCGCCTGGATGACCTACATGATTAGAGGGAAATTGGGATTTGAGATGGTTATGGTTTGATAATGGTTATGGTTTGGTGATGGTTATGGTCGATATTATGATTATGGTTATGGATGAAATTATGGTTTATGACATTGATTATGGTTATTGGTAATGGTGAATTATGGACTGGTATTATTATGGTTACATGGTTTATGATGGGATTACTTCACATACATATAATATGTTGCTTTTCAAATGTTTTACTGTACTTTTCAGCACTTAGCCATTATTATTGTCGTCATTTGAATCAGCCACATGTCATACTTTCCACACTTGTTGAGTACGACATGTACTCACTCTTGCAATCCCCCCCCCCCCCCCCCCCCAACAGTTGCAGGTCATAATTGTGAGTTTAATGGCGATAAAGCGGAGTTCTAGGCCGTGTCTACCGTCAGCTTTGCCTGTGGTGTTGCATGGAGCTGCGCTATCCCTTTTGCTTAGTTGCTTAGTTTGCTTAATTAGTTTATTTCCGCTGCATTAGTTGAACTTGTCTTAAATATTCATTAGAGCTTGTATTCGAGGATATAATGAATTATGTAATAAGAGTACTTATTTAATAATTTGAGCTGTGATAATTATCTGTTTATCATTTGTGAATCACTCGTGTATGTGTGTTGAACATCCTGGGCACACATATGCGTTAGCTTGGTTCGTTTTCGGAACCGGGCATCACAGAACCCCTATCCGAGACTATGTTCTTCGGTACTCCGTGTCGACACACAATATGCTCCATGTATATTTCGGCCAATTGTGCAGCTGTATATTTGGTCTTCACAGGGACAAAATGAGCTGACTTGGTTAAGTGATCCACAATTACCCAAATTGAGTCATACCCGGACTGAGTACGTGGTAACCCAACTATGAAGTCCATACCGATTTCTTCCCACTTCCATTTCGTAATCTTTAATGGTTGCAATAGTCCAGCTGTCCTTTGATGTTCCGCCTTGACTCGTTGGCACACATCACACAATGCTACGTATTCAGCTATGTCCTTCTTCATGCTATCCCACCAATAGCAAGTCTTCAAGTCTTTGTACATCTTTGTACCACCAGGATGAATTGAGTAAGGTGAGTCATGTGCCTCTTTTATTATTGTCTCCCGAATATGCTTCACATCAGGCACAACAATTCTCTTTCCAAGCCATAAGGTACCATGTTCGTCTTCATCAAATCTGAATTCTCTTCCTTCCTCAGTCCTTTCCTTGATTTCCTTGATCTCCTCATCTGTGGTTTGTGCTTCTCGAATTTCCTGCTCCAAGGTTGGATTTAACTCCATCATCTCCATCTCATTTACAAACCCGAGGTTCAACCGTTCAAACTCCTTACATAACTCGGATGGCAACTCTCGAACTGTGAGTTGATGACTTACTCCTTTTCTACTCAAAGCATCAGCCACTACATTGGCTTTTCCCAGATGATAGTTGATTCCCAAATCAAAATCTTTGATGAGCTCCAACCATCTATGTTGCCTCAAGTTCAGATCCGTTTGTGTGAAAATATACTTCAAACTCTTATGATCCGTATAAATTTCACACCTATGTCCAAAGATATAGTGTCTCCAAATCTTCAACGCATGTACCACGGCTGCAAGTTCCAAATCATGTGTCGGGTAATTCTACTCATGTTTCTTCAGTTGTCTCGAAGCATATGCAACCACTTGACCTTCTTGCATCAATACACATCCAAGTCCTTGCCTCGATGCGTCGCAATAAATATCAAAACTCTTGCTCACATCCGGCAGTACCAAAACTGGGGCTGTTGTCAACCTCTTCTTCAACTCCTCAAAACCGTTTTGAAAGCTTGAGTCCATTTGAAAGCATTTCCCTTCCTTAGCAATTCCGTCATTGGCTTGGCTATCTTGGAAAAGTCCTTGATGAATTGATGGTAATATACAACCTTCCCAAGAAAACTCCTTATTTCCTTGACATTTTGCGGGGGCTCCCACTTCCACACGTCTCTCACTTTTCTGGGGTCAATCGATACTCCTCCTCCTGAGATTATATGACCCAAAAACGATACTTCTCTCAACCAAAACTAACACTTGTTGAACTTGGCATACAATTGATGCTCTCTCAATTTCTGCAGCGTAAGCCTCAAGTGTTCCTCATTATCCTTCTCATCCTTCGAGTAGATCATAATATCATCGATGAACGCCACGACGAACTTATCCAGGTACTCCATGAAGACCTTATTCATGAGGTACATAAAGTAGGCTGGCGCATTTGTCAATCCAAAAGACATCTCAGTGTACTCATAAGATCCATACCGTGTCCTAAAAGCTGTCTTGGGTATGTCCGATGGTCTAATCTTCATTTTAAAGTATCTCGACCGCAAATCAATCTTATAGAAGACACACACACCCTTCATCTGATCAAACAAGTCTTCTATGCATGGCAAGGTGTACTTGTTCTTGATTGTTACCTCGTTGAGGGCTCGGTAATCTACGCACATCCTTTGGGTTCCATCCTTCTTGTCCACAAACAGAAAGGGCGCTCCCCAAGGTGAAAAACTAGGGTGAATAAAACCTTTCTCTAGTTGCTCTTGAATTTGCTTCTTGAGTTCCGCTAATTCCATAGGAGGCATCCTATACGGCCTCTTAGCTATAGGTGCAGTTCTAGGTATTAAATCAATAACAAACTCAATGTCTCGATCAGGCGGCATACCTGACAACTCGTCCGGAAAAACATCCAAGAATTCACACACCACCGGAATCTCCTCAATTGCGGCACCATCCATATGATTCAACTCCAATTGCTTCGGTGCGGTTTGAGATGCTTCAAATTCTACGGTGATCCCTTCCTCATTGGTCAACTTCACCATCTTCGTGGCACACTCAATAACTCCATTGTGCTTCCTCAACCAGTCCGTACCAAGTATAATGTCCAATCCTTGAGAATCCAAAACAATGAGGTTGGCAGAGAAGTCTACCCCCTTATTCCAAGGCTTACTTTTGGACATACTATATTTGTCCTCATCTCTCCTCCAGGAGACTTAACCAATAGAGTAAACTTCATATGAGATATAGGCAAACTATACTTGGCAACATACTTCGATGCAATGAATGAATGCGATGCTCCAGAATTAAATAACATAGTTGCGGGGTTGGAGTTGGCGAGAAACATACCAATGACCATGTCATCCGCTTGTTGAGCATCCTCTGTAGAGACATGGTTCACGTTGCCACGAGCAAAATTCTGCTGTCCACGGTTTCCTTGTGGTTGTCCTCCATTGGGTCTTGGGTTTTGCCTCGGTGCATTGCTTCCTTGACCAAGGCCTGACTTAGGACATTGGTGCGCAAAGTGTCCAACTTCTCCACAAGTATAACACTTCTTAACTCCACCTGAATTATTGGGACGAGCTTGGTTTTGAGCACTTGCACCAGGAAAATTAGCACGAGGTGCATAAGGCATTGGAGGCCTAGGTGCTTGCATGACAGGGCGCTGCTTCACAAACTGAGTTGGACGCGGTGCAAATCCAGGGCGTTGAGCAGGAATAGAAGAGCTGAAATAAGGCGCATTAGATGGTGCAAGGCGAGGGCGCACATTACTCCCTAGTTGCTGTCCTTGATATGGCGCCTTCCTCTTGTTGTCTTGCTCCATCTCACAGATCTTGTTCTCAACCACGATTGCTTTGTCCACAAGCTTCTGAAAATTGGCGTATTCACAGTTGAGTAGTTGCACTTTGATTTCATTGTTGAAGCCTCTCATGAACAAGTATTGCTTCTGGCTGTCCCGACTAACATCCTCAGGCGCATATCTTGAGAGTTGAGTGAACTTATTGAGATATTCATTCACGCTTGATCTTCCTTGCCTTAAGTTCTCAAATTCTTGCCTGTTCAAAATCATAACTCCTTCTGGCACATAATGAGAACGAAATCTCTCTTTGAATTCGGCCCAAGTGATCCTCTCATGATTCTCATGAGCATTGCAATATGAATCCCACCAATCCGCGGCTGCTCCAACTAGTTAATGAGAAGCAAATAAGACCTTCTCCCGGTCACTGCATTGGACAATAGCAAGTTTCTCCTCCACGGACTTGAGCCAATCATCCGCATCCATAGGGTCAGTAGCTTGAGCAAAGGTGGGTGGCCTAGTCCTCATAAACTCTCCCAACCGGTTATGAGGAGGCGGGGGTGGCAGTGGAGGCATGTGGGGCTGATTGTTGATGTTGCCAGCCTGCAGATGTCCCATAGTTTGTATCATGGTCTGCATGAGCTAGTTTTGCATAGCCATAACTGCTCAATGTTGATAGCTCCTTGAGTAGATCCTTGTCCATTGTTGTTTTGAGGTACTCCATGGTTCTCCTCCTCATCATTGACATCCCTCTGGTTGCGAGTCCTCACCATCTGGACAAAAGCAATAGGTAAGAATTAGAAAACGTCTCCAACTATATGCATCAAGGGATATGAAACTAAACAGCTAGCTACACTAGCCTAGGTGGACATGGCAATGCTAAGGCATCCCAAAATTCTCTATTAAGCACAAAAGCAAACAATATATAGCAAACAACACACCAACCAAAATACATCGATTCCTGAGTGCTCCTATGTGCTCTAAAGTGTCCATTCAATCTAGGCTGCATCCTATGGTCAACCTGGCTCTGATACCAAATTGTGACACCCGGTTCTAAAAATGAACCAAGTGAACGCATATGTGTGCCCATGATGTTCAACACACATACACGAGTGCAATCACAAACGATATACAGATAATTACCACAGAACAAAATTAATTAACCAAATTTTATTAAACAAACCATATTATCCTTGAATACAAGCTCTAATGAATATTGATGACAAGTTTGAACTAATGCAGTGGAAATAAACTAATAAACAACTAAGCAAAAGGGATAGCGCAACTCCAAAACACCACAGACAAAGCTGACGGTAGACACGGCCTAGATCTCCGCATTATCACCATTAAACTCCCAATCCTAACCTGCAACTGTTGGGGTGGGGGGATTGCAAGAGTGAGTACATGTCGTACTCAGCAAGTGTGGAAAGTATGACATATGGCTGATTCAAATGACAAATATAACAATGATTAAGTGCTGAAAAGTACATTAAAACATTTGAAAAGCAATATATGTTACATGTACATGAAATAAACCCATCATAAGCCATATAGTTATCATAATACCAGTCCATATTCCATATCCATCGGCATATACCAATATCCATATTCAATGCCATATTTAATCCATAACCAGCCATAACCAGTACCAAACCATAACCATCCCAAAAACCATCCCAATACCAGGTTCCCTCTAATCATGGAAGTTGTCCAGGTGCTCATAACCGGGAGCACGGCTATCATGATAGTTTATTAGACTCTGCAGAGTTTGTACCACTTTACCCACGTGTTTGGGATTTCATCACCTTTCGGTGACTAAGAACCTCCCTTATGCCCATGACCTGTCGGTCACATTACACACTTCCGTTGGTGTGTGCCAAGGGATCACAAAATAGCCTTTACAAAGGGATTACTAGCCTATTTAGACCCCACTGAGGTATCACCGGTGATGATGTCTCCTATAGAGCACATCTTCAACCAAGGGCCCCCTCTTGAGTCATTCGGATCCCAGGTTAGTCCCACCAATCATCAACAAACCCAATCCAACTATACCTTCCCCGAGCATCCTTAATGGTCCAAACAACACTAGCAAAGCCCTAATTAATCAGCTATGCCGCACCCGTACTTGGCCTCGTGGTGGCACTGTAGTCCTGGCTTATTCTCGCATGAACCAGTCCTTAGATCTAAAGCAAGCAAACCACCATAACATCCAACCCATCCACATATCGGGCTTGCTTAGATCACCCATTACCATACCGCATTGACTAGTTCACATTAACCAGAATATCATTAATGCATAATTAAATGTGTAGTGTTGTTTTCCCATCCCAATTAATTAAGCGAACCAAAAAGGTAAAAGCCTTTCCCGACTCTTTACCATAAATTCCAGGCGACAATGGTGGTCAAACAATGCTAGTAAACTTCCTACCATATGATTCCCATCAAATTTACACAAGCATGCAATTTGCAAACAAAACATTTATTTTAAAAACAAGATCAATATGCTTCAAGGACACTTGCCTTGCTCTTGCAGTTGATTAGGGTCAAAACCTTCAAACTCTTGGTGCTGTAGATCCTCCGCGGCACTCTCTAGCGCAAAACCGTCTAATCCGCACAATAAACATACAAGACAATAAACACAATCAAAGGCTGCACAAATATTACCCAATATGACATGGCATGCATGATTGATGCAAATGCAAGGTAGAACTTGTTAATAGATTGCTTTTAATGATAACTAACTAGTTCTAATAGCTTTTAACAAGTTTATACAGGTTTGGAGTTGATTAGGTCAAATTTTAGAATTAATTTGATGAAATTTAATTAGGAAAATCAGACTAGTCCGCAGAAGGTCGGACTAGTCCGCACTTTGCAGAACTAGCGAACTAGGGTTTTCTAGATCGACGTAAATTTGGAGATTAGGGGATGAATTCACGTAAGGAAAAGAGAATAGAAGGTATACCAGGTGTTGAGACTCCAATGAATAAGGAAACTTGGAGGTAACACATGGATCTTGAGGATCTAGGGTTGGTGATGAACTTGGAGATGAATTGGTGATGAAGAACGAAAGCTTGATGGAGATCTTGATCCTCTTTCATTTCCTCCTCTTCTTCTTCTTGCTTGGGATCTTCTCCTCCCTCCTTGGTGGTGGCTCTCCACGAACTAGGCCTTGGGTGGGGTGGAAAAGTGGCAAATAGATGTCAAGCCAAGGGGTGGGGTTGTTTATATAGAGGTGGAGGCTAGGGTTTTAGATGGATTTTGAGTTTGAGAGGAATAGAGGCCGGTTTAGAGTCCCACATGGGCTCTAAAAGAGTTAGGCACGACGTCCCTAGGCCCACTTAATGTGAAATCCAAGAAACAAGTCATAAAACAAAAGATCAACTTGGAGTCGCGAAATATCGGACAAGTCCGGAAAGGACCGGACTAGTCTGAAAATGTCCAGAGAGAAAATCGGACAAGTCTGGCAAAAAATCGGACAAGTCCGACTTTAGTCAGAGAGGAAAACGGACAAGTCTGCTGGAACACCGGACTAGTCCGGAAAAGTCCAGGGACTTAGCAAATTTTCAAGGATTCATGGAATATCGGACTAGTCCGCACAAAATCGGACAAGTCCGTTTTTAGTCAAAGAGAAATCGGACTAGTCCTCAGTAAAATCGGACTAGTCCTCAGTAAAATCGGACTAGTTCGCACTTTCCTGCATTTTAAGTGCGGTTTTGTTCCAAGTCAATTTTAAATGTTCCAAATCAATTTTAAACTCGTTCCTCTTGATGTGGGTTATTGTTAAATATGTATATGAGTGTATGTAGGGCATGATGCATGAAAATGAGGGTGTTACAGTCTCAACAATGAAATTCAAGTCCAGTTGCTCAATACTGACTATCCAAACTTCCAAAAGCTGGTTGACAAGGCTATTGTGGTTGAGAACAAGATTCTTGAGATGGAGCAGGACAACAAGAGGAAGATGCCACATCATGGACCGCAGCAAGGAAGCAATGTTCGTCCCCGCTATGCACCACCAACTGCACCATACTACAACCCATCTGCTCCTGCATACCGCGTTGCTTATCCACCCGCCCAAATTAGCCACCGCAGCAACACCCCGCCATGCAAGCGCCTCGCTATACTGTGCCACCTGCGCCGCATCCTAACATGGCGGCAAATGCTCAAAACCAGCTGCGCCCAAGTTTCCCTAATGCTACGGGCGGTAAGACATGCTATGTGTGTGGAGAGCCTGGGCACTTTGCAAGTCAATGCCCCAGAAGAAACTATGGACCGATGAACAATGCACCAAGGCCAAATTACCCGCGACCAAATGGAGGAGCACCACAAGGCAACCGTGGACAGCAGAATTTTGCTCGTGGCAATGTGAATCATGTCTCCACTGAGGAGGCCCAACAAGCTGATGATGTCGTGATTGGTATGTTCCTCGCCAACTCCAACCCCGCGACTGTTTTATTTGATTCAGGAGCATCTCATTCATTCATCTCGTCAAAGTATGTTGCCAAGTACAATTTGCCTATATCTCATATGAAGCAAACTATGCTAGTAAGTTCTCCTGGCGGAGAGATGAGGACAAATATAGTATGCCCGAAAGTAAGCATTAAAATAAGGGGGGGTAGACTTTCTTGCAAACCTCATAGTCTTGGACTCCCAAAGAATAGACATAATACTTGGAATCTACTGGTTGAGCAAGTATAATGGAGTCATTCAACGTGCCGAGAGGATTGTGCAGTTGACAAGTGAACATGGTACACGCATCAAAGTTGAGGCAGCCCAACCTGCAAGAGAGAAGGCAACACTCAATCAAGTGGAAGGTGTGACATTGGAAAGCATTCCGATCGTTCGCGAGTACCCGGATGTGTTTCCAGATGAGTTGCCAGATATGCCACCTGATCGTGACATAGAATTCGCCATTGAGTTGACACCCGGAACTGCACCTATAGCTAAGAGGCCGTATAGGATGCCTCCTAAGGAATTAGCAGAGCTTAAGAAGCAAATTCAAGAGCATCTAGAGAAGGTTTTTATACGCCCAAGCTCATCCCCGTAAGGAGCACCAGTTCTCTTCGTAGATAAGGAGGATGGAACCCAGAGGATGTGTGTGGACTATAGGTCTCTCAACGAAGTGACAATTAAGAACAAGTACTCACTGCCCTGTATAGAGGATTTGTTCGACCAAATGAAGGGTGCCTGTATCTTCTCCAAGGTCGACTTGCGGTCATGCTACTTCCAAATGAAGATTAGACCATGAGATATACCCAAGACAACATTTCGGACACGCTATGGGTCCTATGAGTACACCGTCATGTCATTTGGATTGACGAACGCGCCTGCGTACTTTATGTATCTCATGAATAAGGTCTTCATGGAATATCTGGATAAGTTCATCGTAGTGTTCATCGATGACATTATGATATACTCAAGAAGCGAGGAAGAACAAGAGGAACACTTGAAGCTTACATTGCAGAAGCTACAGGAACACCAATTGTATGCCAAGTTCAGTAAATGTCAATTCTGGTTATGGGAAGTTTATTTCTTTGGCCATATTATTTCTGGAGGAGGAGTATCAGTTGACCCAGGGAAAGTGAGAGATGTGCTTAAGTGGGAACTGCCACAGAATGTCAAGGAAATTCAGAATTTCCTTGGAATGACTGGATATTACCGCCGATTCATCAAGGATTTCTCCAAAATAGCCAAGCCTATGACCGAATTAATCATGAAAGGGAAGGCATTCCTATGGACTCAAGCTTGTCAGGATAGCTTTGAGGAGTTAAAGAAAAGGTTGACAACCGCGCCAGTGTTAGTATTGCCAGACGTGAGCAAGAGTTTTGATATATATTGTGATGCGTCAAGACAAGGATTATAATGTGTGCTCATGCAAGAAGGCCAAGTGGTAGCTTATGCATCAAGGCAACTAAAGAAACATGAGCTGAATTATCCTACGCACGACCTTGAACTCGCAGCAGTGGTGCACACCTTGAAGATATGGAGACATTATGTTTTGGTCACCGATGTAAGATTTATACGGATCACAAGAGTCTCAAGTATATATTTACGCAAACAGATCTGAATCTGAGGCAACGCCGATGGTTGGAGCTCATCAAGGATTATGATGTGGGAATCAACTATCACCCAGGGAAGGCCAACGTAGTGGCTGATGCATTGAGCCGGAAAGGGGTAAGCCACCAACTCACAGTTTGGGAGCTGCCATCCGATTTATGAAAGGAGTTTGAACGGTTGCACCTTGGATTCATAAATGAGATGGGAACAATGGAAGTCAACCCAACATTAGAGCAGAAAATACAGGAAGGACAGACAAAGGACAAGGAAATATAGGAAATCAAGGGAAAGATCCAAGAAGGAAGAGAATTTAGATTTGATGAGGACGAATAGGGTACCTTATGGCTTGGAAAGAGGATTGTGGTACCTAATATTAGGCATATTCGGGAAACAATATTGAAGGAGGCACATGACTCACCTTACTCAATTCATCCCGGCTGTACGAAGATGTACAAGGACTTAAAGACATGCTATTGGTGGGCCAGCATGAAAAAGGACATAGCCGAATATGTTGCATTTTGTGATGTGTGCCGACGAGTTAAAGTTGAACATCAAAGGCCAGTTGGATTGTTACAACCATTGAAGATCCCGGAGTGGAAGTGGGAAGAGATTGGTATGGACCTTATAGTTGGATTACCGCGAACTCAGTCTGGCTATGATTCAATATGGGTTATTGTGGATCGGTTGACGAAATCAGCTCACTTCATTCCTGTCAAGACCACATAAACCACCGCGAAGCTAGCAGAATTGTATATGGAGCATATTGTGTGCCGACATGGAGTTCCAAAGAAAATAGTATCGGACCGAGGTTCTCAATTTACCTCTAGGTTCTGGCAGAAGCTGCATGAAGCTATGGGTACAAGGTTAAATTTTAGTTCAGCATATCACCCTCAAATGGATGGACAAACCGAGAGGACCAATCAAATTTTGGAAGACATGTTAAGAGCTTATGCTTTGAAGCATGGAAAATGTGGGGACAAGAGCTTGCCATATGAAGAATTTTCATACAACAATAGTTACCAAGTAAGTTTGAAAATGTCACCCTACGAAACATTGTACAGAAGGAAGTGTAGGACACCCTTGTTTTGGAATGAAACCGGAGAGAATCAAGTATTTGGTCCGGATGTGTTATAGGATGCTAAAAGACAAGTTCAAATAATACGGGAAAACTTTAAAGCTGCCCAGTCTCGACAGAAAGGTTATGCGGATAATAGGCGAAGGAGTCTGACTTTCAAAGTTGGAGATTTTGTATACCTCAAAGTGTAACCTATATGAGGTCAGCGACAGTTTAACGTCAAAGGAAAACTGGCACCACGTTACATCGGACCATTCAAGGTTTTGGACAAATGAGGAGAAGTAGCATATCGACTTGAGCTGCCAGCGTATCTCTCCGATGTGCACGACGTGTTTCACGTCTCTCAACTCAAGAAGTGTCTCAGGGTGCCGGAAGAACAAGTGCCAATGGACGAGTTAGAACTTCAAGAGGATTTGTCCTATGTCGAGTAACCTATCAAGATCATGGACATGAAGGAAAGGGTCACGAGGAATAAGAGGATTCGTTGGTGCAAAGTGCAATGGAAATACCATACTGTCGGTACCCTGGGTACCGTATACCCCTTGAGATTGCAAAGATCTCAAGAAAATGTCATCTACTTGATTTGAAGACCTTCGGAGGCCCACATGTCAGACATAACTGGACCCGCTTCCCCAACATGGTTAGTCCCAGGGTCGCCACGTGTACCATCGAACCGGAGCTACCGCCCACAAGGGGGAAGCTCCGGGCTATGTACCATAACGGCACCCCCAGACCTAACCCCAAACCGAGGGAAGCTCTGGAACTGACACGTGTCTGGTGGCACCGGACCTATCTGTTCCCCACAGTATGCTCCGGAGCTGCCACGAGTCCAACCGTCGGATATTCAGCCTCAAACCTCCGATAGAATCCACAACGGCTCTGGATCTTCAAAGGGGAATCAAGGACTTCAAGACCTGATTAAGTGTCATTAATACCATGTTAATGACACACGATCGGACGACCCTAATGACCAGTAACAATGCTGTCAAAGCCTGTAACTCGGTCATTAAGGGTAATTAAGCGCATCAAATGTGTATCAATATTACTAGCCACCAGGGCCACATGTCGGGCCAGGCCAACTTGTAACGGTCTGTCCTTGTACTATAAAAGGATAGGCTGACGATACATAGAAGGACCCTCTGGGCTAATAACATCTGGCTGGTGGAATCGGCTCACAAGCGCTCTCAACTCACCCGAGTTGATCTCATAAATCCAATACAACACCAACACACCCCGTGGAGTAGGGTATTACGCTCAGGCGGCCCGAACCACATAAATCTGTGTGTCTCCTGTGTCATTTTACATTTCACCTTCTTGAATCTCTGCGCGCCCACACCAAACCTCAAACTCCGTAAACACATTTAGTAGTGTCGGGAGATCTGCCGGATCAAAACCACCGACAGTTGGCGCGCCAGGAAGGGGGGCGCCTTAGATTTCAAGAATGGTGAACTCAGCTGCTGAATCATCCAATGGTTATCCCGTTGTTCAAGCTGCTGGGGGCAATCCCTCCAATATGCAGCCACCAGCAGGAACCTCAGTTCCAGTAGGAGTCACACTTCCACCACCGCCGCCTTCACCAGCAAATCAAGCTGGGCAGCGCGATGGTGCACCGGCGTCAATCACTGCGTCGGCGAATCATGACAACCCGGAACACGCGCTCCACGCAGCACGTGCTCTCCTTCAGCGCCCACCACCTCCGGATGCATCCCGGGATGCAATGGAGCAGTGGAGGGCCGATGTGGAACATTTGGTTGCAGCAGCAGCCGACCGCATCAGTAACCAGGGTCCTCCTCCTTTCGGACAGGCCCTGTCGCAGCGACGGACCTTGTCTGGCAGACTTGGTCCGCACGTTTCGAATAACAGGAGACGTGTTGCATCACAGCAAGTAACGTCGTTGCCCTCCGGGGCGCGACGCACTCACACGGTATCAAGGCTTTCAACTCATGACCTCCGGGTGGAGCTTGATCGCCGATACCGTCAACAAGACGGCCGAGTCCATATTGAGCGTGCTCGTGAAAGACGAGAAGCTCAGGACATTCCTGCTCCTGAAGGAGTAGGAGGAGGCTGTTCAGCCCTGGCCATGCATCTACGTATGGTCAGGTGGCCACAAAAATTCCGGCCTCACCTGCCGGAGAAGTTTGACGGGACCGTTAATCCCGTCGAATTTCTTCAGATTTACCCCACTGCTATCCTAGTAGCTGGAGGAAATGAGGCCGTAATGACCAACTATTTTCCAGTGGCTTTAACTGGGACCGCCCGGTCCTGGTTTATGAGCCTTCCACCCAACTCCATCAACAGTTGGGAGGAGTTGTGCCGATAGTTCACCGCTAACTTCGAGAGTTCATACACCCGACCAAACACCGAACTGGACCTTTTTGCAGTCGTGCAAAAAGGGGGAGAATCACTGCAATCATTCATCCAAAGATTCTCTCAGGTACGAAACACTATCCCTTCTATCTCTAGCGCTTCTGTCATTGTGGCATTTAGACAGGGCGTACGGGATAAGAAGATGTTGGAGAAACTGGCGATCAAGGAGATCACCAGTGTCATGGAACTCTTCAGCTTGGCCGACAAATGTGCCAAAGCTGCGGAGGGCCGTGAAATGCACTCCAAACCACCTCCGGAGGATCGCAAGAAATCCTCCAAAGGCGAAGCCACTACCTCCGGGAGTGGCAAAAAGAAGAAAAAGACCAACGGCAAGAAGAAGCCGTCGGCCGGCGCATCTAATACTGCAGCTGCTGCAGCTCCGGGTGGCCGGGGGCCACGCCCCGAGAAGCGACCTCGACCGTCTTCTGAAGACGGTGGCAAACTTAAGGTGTGGTGTCCAATTCATAAGACGGACAACCACAGTTTGGAAGACTGCCAGGAGGTCCGAAACCTTGCCGAGCGCTACAACAAGCACTGGGAAGAAGTTCCTTTCCGACAGATGGAAGGAAAACAAAAAGTTGATGAAGCTCCGGCGGAAGAGGAGTTAGGTTTCCAGGATCCTAAAAAGGTCCTGAAGGCCGTCTACACCTCCATCGACGACGATTCTGACGTCTCTAACAACGAGCGTCGGAAGATCATGAACACCATTTTTGGTGAATCATGGGACATCACTTCCCGCCGCGTCCTCAAGACAATGCGTCGGGACATGGCCGCTGTAGCTCCTACAGCCAGGGCGGAGCCTCATCGGAAGTGGATGGACACAGCCATCACTTTTGATGCTTTGGACTGCCCTCGAAGCATGGTTGGAGCAGCCAGTTACCTTTGATGGTATCTCCTACCATCAATAACATTCAGCTCCACCATGTTATGGTAGACGGAGGTTTGGGGCTGAACCTCATAAGCTTCGAAGCTTTTACCAAGCTTCAGCTCCGACCTTTGGATCTTCACCCCTCCCGACCTTTCTCCGGAGTAGGTCCGGGAGCCATTACCCCACTCGGTGCTATTACTCTCCCTGTTACCTTCGGGACCCGAGAGAAGTATCGCACTAAGAAGTTGGTCTTTGACATTGCTCAGATCAACTTACCTTTCAACGCCATCTTGGGCAGGCCTGCCTTGTACAAATTCATGGCAGCTGCTCATTATGGCTACCTGGTGTTAAAGATGCCAACACCAGTAGGCGTTCTCCGGATCCGCGGAGATCGCACTGCCGGAGTAACCGCTCTAGAAGAACATGCGCTTACTACGGCGCAAGAGGAGGACTCCAGGCAGGAGCAAGTTCCAAAACCCCCGAGCATTCGTCAACGAGGCTCGACTTCTGCACCTCGTGTGCAGCCAAGCGGCGATACCGACATTCCCGTCAAAGTCGTCCAAACCGGCTCCTCTATGGGCCAATAGGACAACTCCAAACTGGTCAACTGGAGAGACATCCTTCTTCCTGGTGTACGGAGCTGAAGCAATCCTTCCTCCGAAAATCACCTTGGGGTCACTCCGGGTCCGGACCTTTGACGAAGCCACGCGGGACCAGCTCCGGCGTGAAGACCTAGACCTCCTTGAGGAGGGAAGGTGCCAAGCAGCTGTTTGGAATGCTCGATACCGCCAAGCCCTTCGGCGCTATCATCAGCGGCATGTACACAACCGACCGCTCGAGGAAGGCAATCTGGTGCTACGGAGAATACAATCCAGAGAAGGGTTAAACAAACTCTCCCCCAGCTGGGAGGGACCCTTCCGAGTGATTAAAGTATCCTGTCCCGAAAGCGTTCGCTTGGCTACCAAGGATGAGACACCTCTCCCAAATCCTTGGAATATTGAGCACCTCCGTAAGTTCTACACTTAATATCACGGAGGTGAGTCTGTACTAACTTGAGGTGTATGTTATAGAGTCATTGTACAGAGTCGGGTAGTTCCTCCGGGAGAATAGCCGGACCTTTCCCGGAAGGTCCGCAAAGTTCATGCAACACTTGTCACAGTCTCAGAACTAAAAGTGTGGCTAGCTACCCTGGGTCAAACGAGAAATGAAACACGCTTAGCTTGGTTCCGTACCCTAAGAGTGTACTTGTTTCCCCTGTACCCCGGACCTATAATGAAAGACATCTTCATGTGAAACAGACTCCACGTGCATTTATTTTGTACAGGCTCAACATTTTTTATTTTTCTCTTTCTTGTCTATAACAAAGTTGTGCAATTCTTAAGAAATTTTAGTTTGACCAGTTCATGTGCAATTTGAGCTGTATTGTCAATTCTTTTGGATTCAAATATTGTTCCTGGCCCACTCGCCTGAATGCCGCCAAGCCAATCTAGGGCCGGAGTGTTCTATCAACTTAGCCTGGTCAAGCACCCTAAGTACGCCACTCTACCTACACCCCGACAGGCTGAAGTAAGGCGGGTCCAAGTACAATTGGATCTAGAAGAAAGAAGACAACGCATTCGGTTGTATTCAGAATTGTGTTTGACCTAAAACTTTCTTGGGAATCGTAAGCGACGACGAAGTTATAGGCAAGGAGCGAATTTTACTATTTTTATTGGCTTCAGTGTGTAGGAAAAATAAAGAATCCACGTTGATGGAGAAAAGCCGGAGCTAACAAAGCTTCGACTCCCCTTAGGTGGCTTGTGATCGATGTTAAACATTGAAAACGAGCATTACCGGAGCAACCAAGCTCCGGCAAAGCTAGGGGGGCCGCCCGTCGACACAGAATAAAAGATGGTGAGAAGACCCCACCAGCGGAGTCTGCTGCCGACAAGCTACGTGTTGGCAAAGGTCACTGCCGGAGCTACTAAGCTCTGACACCCCGCAGGGCTAACTATCGATGCTCTACGCGTTGATAGGGACTATTGCCGGAGCTACTAAGCTCCGACGGTAGTTAATGCCGGAGCTTCTGAGCTCCGACAACCTCAGGGGGCCTTCACCATTGAAGACTTCGGACCTACACTCTATAAGTTTGAAGCAAACGAGTCTTCAACAAAATACAATATCCTCTTGCTACATGTTCACAATCAAATTGTGTACATCTACCAGGGGGCCAAGTGAAGACAGAAGTGTTGAAGACAAAAATGAAATTCATTAACAAATTGTGGATTTCATTCATCTGGAGACAAGGGATTACAAAATTGGGGAAGAAAAAGAGAGAATACAAGTGGGAGCTACAGAGATGGTCCTAGACCCTATGGAAGAACTGGGCGACCTTCTGAGCAACCTCCAACACGTTGGCTCGGGTGGCTTCACCTTCTCCTTCGACGGGACCTTCAAGCACCGGGTCCAGAGGAAATTGGGGATCCCGGCTGGTGTAGCACGTCAGCACATACTCTGCAACGTTCTTCGCCAGGGACTGCCACTCAACCTCCAACTGGTCCGCGATGACGTCACCCACCTTGGAGAGTTTGCCACTCGCCGAGCTCAATGCTTGCAACGCCAGGTCCAGCTCCGGCTCCGGATCATCCGGACGCACAGGACTGAAGCCCATTGGTGTGAGCGCATCGTTGGATTTGCTCAGGAACTTCCTAACCTGTAGGGAGTCTGCAGTCCTCAAGCCCTTCAGTTCCTCCAAGGATCTTTTGGCCGCCGCCAGTTCAAAATTCTCACGAGCAAGGCGCTCAACCTATTTGGTATTTTGATGAATCTTTTCAGCAACCTGCTTCTTGAGTTCTCCGAGCTCCTCCTCCCGGAGGTGGATCTTGTTCTGGTGGTCAACCAGGTCCTTCTCCCGGCCCCTAACTTTCTTCTCCCTGGCAGCGATGGCACACTCTTGCTGGTAGAGTTCCTGCCCTCACACCCAGGCCTTCTCCTCCTCCTCAACGCAACGCTCCTCCAACTTCTTGGTACGTTCCTCGAGGCCCTTGTCAACCAGAGCCACCTTTTCGGCGAGCTCCTCCTCCCTCTTCAAGACATCATCCCGTAGCTCTAGGAGTTTTTGCTCTTCGTCTTCGAGCTTCTTCTCCCTCTCCTCAAGTGCCTCCCGACGCTTGATGAGGGTAGTGTTAATGGCTTCAAGCCTTTCTTGGCGATCATCAGCCGCACTATTAGTTGCCTTGGCCTGTTTATAAATGGCCTGGGATTGAGTGTCGAGGTCACGAGTCAAGCTCTCCCTATCATCCAATAATTTGCCCCAGTATTTCGGGCGGACCTTCTCCTGTTTGATCCACTCCTTGTCGTCTGCCAGCCTCGATTGTGCCAGCTTGGTCTTGAAGTAGAGCCGATTATGCCACCGCCTAAGGGTTTGGTGCTCCTCTTCAAGAGCCTTGCTGTAGTGGTAGAACGCTAGCTGGACTTGACCTAGACTGGAGCAAGCGTTGTCAATGGACAATGACAGGGGAATAGGGTCCAGACCTGCTGGGGTCTCCTCCGCTGGTTCCAGCAGGTTCTCGCTTACAATAATTGGGTCCCACTCCACAAGAGTGGTCCCCTGAGCCTCCACGGCACTAGGGCCATCCTCTGGGATAGCCTCAGTCGCCAGCGAGGAGGGTCCCGCAGAAGAAGTTCCGACCTCCTGAAGTGGTTCCGAAGGCCCTGCCGCCAGGTCTTCATTTGCCCCCTCAGGCAGGGGGCCAGTGACTTCATCAGGGCACCCTGGCTCAGCAGCAGGCACCTCCGCCGTCATCACTTCCGGAGCAGGGGCTACTTCTGGCTCCGTCCTGGGCTCCTCCTCCGCTGGTGGCTCGGGTGTTGGCGCCTCGACCATCATGGGTTCGAGTGCTGATGCCTCCACAACAACTGGCCCTGAGGCTGGAGCTTCAGCCTCAACCATCTCAGGCGCCAGAAGCTCTTCAACTGCAACAGGCTCTGTAGCCGGAGCTTCAGTGGCAACCGGCTCTGAGGCCATAGCTTCGGAGGTAGCCGGCTCAACCACCGGGACTTCCTCAACATCCGGCTCGCTCGTCGGGACTTCAATAACCTCTGGCTTAACCGCCGGGGCTTCGAAAATTTCCAGCTCTGGGGACGGAATCACTGCTTCTTCCGGCTCAGCGGTCGGAGCTTCCAACATCTCAGCATCAAGACCCGGGGCTTCAACCTCTGAGGCAGGTGCTGCTGGCGCATCTTCTCTCCCGTGGTCCAGCACTACCATGGGAGTCTCGGGATGAGTCGAGGTCCATGACCACGACAGCTGGCGCCGGAGCTGTCGCAGCTTCAGCCACCACTTGGGGCGGCACCGGGATAGGAGCAGAATCCTCCGCCCTCACAGCTTCAGTTGTTGTGGCTGAGGGCAGAGCCTCACTCCTCTTCTTGGGGATGCTGCAGATGATGGATGAAGAAACTTAAAAAAACAGTTACTACAACAAAACAACTGTCTGAGGTAAAGATTAAAAATTACCTCGGAAGGCTTCTGCACCAGCTTGCACGGAATCTCTTTCCCGGGCGTTCTGGACTGACCATGGCCGCCGCCGGCGTGGTAGCTCTAGAAGGCCCCCCGGAACTTGTTGCAGCCGCGGGCATTTCCTTAGTCGAGGCCCCCGTCGACTGAGAAGGACCTTCGGGCCCAAAGGCCTTAGCTGGCCCTGGTACTAGAGTCACATGCCCGGGGCTAGCACCCCGTGAAGACACTGTTGCAGATGCAGTCGCCGCAGTTGTAGAAGACCTCCCCCTTCAGGGAGAAGGAGTGCTGCAGAGGAGGTAGGCCTGACGGACCTTCTGTCGGCATGCTTCAGCTTCCTCTTCCAGCTCGAGGGTTCGGCCGCCGGCTCCTTGCCCTTGCCGACGACTTCGGTCCTTGGCTTCGGGGCAGGGGTGGAGCCACCTTCTGAAGCCCCAGGGATCACCACCCTGGAAGTCGATCGTCTCTCGAGGACACCGAGGTCATCAAGCACCGGCATCGTCCGCCGGAGCTCCCTGCAGAACTGTACTTCCACGTTCAGAGGGAGGAAAGCTGGTGGCGGGGTCAAGTAATCACCCGCGACGTCGATGCCGTGCTGGAACTTCTTGAGATGAAACTCCAAGGTCGCCCCTTCCATGTTGGACTTCAGCCAGGTCTCGACCCGGTCGTCGTCCATCGCACTGTTGAGGCCCCAAGCGAGTTTTTCTCTCCTCTTCAGCGGTGCCCACCTGTTGACCAGGAAATTGCAAAATACCGCCCGAGGAGTTAATCCTCCCTCCACACAATGGCGGATCCTTGTCAGAGCAGGGTTGAAGGCATCCGACAGCACTGGAGCTTCACTCCAGACTGCAGTGTCGATGTTGGGTAGGCCTTCGGGCATCTCCAGCTTCTCGTGCTCCTCCACCCGTATGACTATCCCGTCTTTCTTCCAATCGTCCCACTTTCCAGAGGGAAACGACCAGAGGTACTTGAATGGGCACTTCTTGCGCTTCATAAAGTAGTAGAAGCCAAGGTACTCATCACCCCTTCCGGTGGTATGGACGGTGAAGAAGGTTCGGAAAAGCTCAATGCAGGGGGGGATGCCCACCCACATTTCACAGAAGTGGACGAAGACAGACACTAGAAGAATGGAGTGGGGGCCAAGTTGATACAGCTGCAGACCATAGAAGTCTAGCAGCATCAAGAAAAAGGAGGAGAAAGGTGGGATCAACCCCACCATGGCATACGCAGAAAAGTACACCATCTCGCCGGCGTGCTCCTTCTCGAATGGGAGCTCTCCCCCGGCACGGACCAGGTGGTCGAAGAAGTCCGGGGACCACCCCATGAGGGCCCGGACCTTCTTCAGGTCACTTTCAGTCTTCAAGCGGCTCTTGCGGAGACCCAACTCCATCGCAGCACAGCGAGGCAAGGGAGGAAAAGAAAGCGCAAGTTTGGGAGTTCGAGCGCAAGTTCAGATGAGAGGCATAAAGAACCCCAGACGGTGCGCGCTTTCCTTCTTAAGTAAGCCCCCGCAACGCTTGGATGGAAACCGCAGGGAAGCCGAAGATACTATTAAAAAATTTCACCCTGCAGATGACAAGAGGGCCCGGGACCACCCCAACGATCAAGTCGAGGTTCTTACCCAGGCGAACGGTTGTCATCAAGAAAGGCGGGAAGCCCGAAGGCGGCAGCCTGACAAGGCGCGCGGAACCGATACGATTTTTGTATCGGGAACCGGCGATCTTCAATTGCGTGAGATCCGCACGCCAAGGATCTCATTTGCCGCACTGGGATATTCCACGCGGCGAGGATTTAACTCCAAAACTATCGCCAACAGCACATCTGAAGACCTTTGAAGGCTCGGCTCGAAAGTCGAAGGATGGACCCACCTCCGGCGGAATGACTTCACCCAATGGGTCTTCCCGAGAGGTGGGCCCAGGGGGCCACTGTCGGTACCCTGGATACCGTATACCCCTTGAGATTGCAAAGATCTCAAGGAAATGGTTAGTCACAGGGTCGCCACGTGTACCATCGAACCGGAGCTACCGCCCACAAGGGGGAAGCTCCGGGCTATGTACCATAACGGCACCCCCAGACCTAACCCCAGACTGAGGGAAACTCCGGAACTGACACGTGTCTGGTGGCACCGGACCTATCTGTTCCCCACAGTATGCTCCGGAGCTGCCACGAGTCCAACCGTTGGATCTTCAGCCTCAAACCTCCGGTAGAATCCACAATGGCTCCGGATCTTCAAAGGGGAATCAAGGACTTCAAGACACGATTAAGTGTCATTAATGCCATGTTAATGACACACGATCAGACGACCCTAATGACCAGTAACGGCGCTGTCAAAGCCCGTAACTCGGTCATTAAGGGTAATTAAGCGCATCAAATGTGTATCAATATTGGTAGCCGCCGGGGCCACATGTCGGGCTAGGCCAACTTGTAACATTCTGTCCTTGTACTATAACAGGACAGGCCGACGATACATAGAAGGACCCTCTGGGCTGATAACATCTGGCTGGTGGAATCGGCTCACAAGCGCTCTCAACTCACCCGAGTTGATTTCATACATCCAATACAACACCAACACACCCCATGGAGTAGGGTATTACGCTCAGGCGGCCCGAACCACATAAATTTTTGTGTCTCCTGTGTCATTTTACATTTCACCTTCTTGAATCTTCGCGCGCCCACACCGAACCTCAAACTCCGTAAACACTTTTAGTAGTGTCGGGAGATCTGCCGGATCAAAACCACCGACACATACAGAAGCCGAAGCCACGTGGGAACGTGAAGAAGACTTGAAGGAAGAATTCCCTCATCTTTTCTGCACGCTATTGAATCTCGAGGGCGAGATTCACTTTAAGGGGGGTAGGTTTGTAACACCCTAAATCTTTGCATCATGCATTGCATACATGTTCATACATTAAACATTAATGGAATAAAAGAAGGATAATACAATATAAAACATACATGTACAAATATGTGTAGCAAAGGAAGAAAAAGAAAATAAAAATATAAAACATGTATTAGGGAATAAATATAAATAAATAATATATAAAAAATAATAAATAAAATAAATATAATAATAAAGTATATAATGAAAAAAAAAGAAAAAAAGAGAGGCAACCGCCGACCAGGCCGATGGCCCAGCCAGCGCGCGCCAGCGCCCGCGCCCCGTGCCGACCGAGCCACCCCGCGTCGCGCCAGTTCCCAGGCCGACTCGGCCTCTGGCCCAGCGTCCCTCCCTGCCGAGCCTATAAATACGGCCGAGTGCCTCGTAAATTTTACTCAACGCCAGAAACACCGCCGCCTCCTGGAAAAAGGGAAATATATAAAAGAGAGATAATAAAAATATATAAAAGATAAAACATACATATACAAATATGTGTAGCAAAAGAAGAAAAATAAAATAATAGTTATAGCCTAAAACTTGTAATAGGGAATAAGTATAAAAATAATAATAATAATGTATATAAATATATATATATAAATGATATATATAACAATATATAAAAATAGATAAAATATTAATATTAATAATATATGTTATAAAAATAATAAATAATAAATATATAATATGAATAATAATATATAAATATATATATATAAATATATATAATAAATTATATATAAAAAAAGAGTATAAAAAAAGTAAAATAAATAAATATAAATTATAAAATAATAATAATACTAAATAAAAAAAGAAAAAAAAGGGGCCAACCCGGCGGCCAGGCCAGCGGCCCAGCCGACCGAGCGCCCCGCGTCCCACCCCGCTGGCCACGCGCCCCAACGCCGACGCGCGCCCGCGCGCGCGCGATCCCACCAGCGCCCAGCCTCCCGCCTTCCGCTCGGCCCCGCTGGGCCCCGCTCCGCGCCAGCGCCCGGCCTCCCGCGTCCGACCCGAGACCCGCCCCGGTACGACTCCCTCCCGCGTACGCGCCCTGCCGCAGTAACCCCCCCCCCCCCCCCCCCCCCCCCCCCCGATCCCGCCAGCTCCGGAACCGATTCCCGATCGCTCCTGCCGCGCCTATAAAAGAAGCACCGAAGGCCCCCGACCCCGACGCCAGAAGCGCTCCAGGAAGAACCCTAGCCGTCGGGAAAAATGCCAGGGACCAGAAAGCTGCGCCCAGGGAAGAAAAAAGGAGAAAAAGAAGGGGAATGATGAGTAGGTTTAGGCCCGATCTTCCGAAAGGTATGTCGATTGTGAATGCACTCGTGTATGTGTGTTGAACATCCTGGGCACACATATGCGTGCACTTGGTTCATTTTTCGGAACCAGGTGTCACAAAAATGATGAGAAGAAGACAAGGTGGTAGACCAAGTGAAGGAAGACAAAGGGACAAGCCAAAACCAAAAATGAGGCGTGCTTGCTATAACTGTGGAGAGTACGACCATTTCATAGTAGACTGTCCACATGAAGAAAGTAAGAGGAAGACCAAGGACAACAAGCCTCAACCTAAGAAAATTCAAGAAAAAGAAACAATATGGTCAAGCACACTTGGAGAAGGAGTGGGACTCTAATGATGAGTCCTCATCCAAAGAAGAAGAAGAGGGGATGGCCTCCATAGCCGTCATGAAGCCTACCAAGAAACCCACCCTCTTCCCAACCATCGGCGCAAGGAAAGACACCGATCATAAGTGTCTAATGGTCAAGGAAGATAACAACTAAATCTTCCTCCTCGCATTCTTTTAATAGTGAGAGTGATAACTCTAGTGATGATGAAGATATGCTTGTTGGTTTAGATAACAAAATTGTGGCTAAGATGAAATTTTTAATGGATAAGCTTGTTGATAAGTAGGAGCTAGTTGATTGTCAAGAAGATATGATCATCCTCCAAAAGGAAGAATATCTTAAGATAAAAAAGCTCCTCGAGCTTGAAAAGGAGCGAAGCAACTCACTGGAACTTGAGTTAGCTTCAAGTAAGGAAGCTTGTTTGAAGCTAGAAGACTCAAACATGGCTATCAAGGATGAACTTGCTAACTTAACCAAAGTTAACAAGATCCTTGAGGTACAAGTTGAGTCACTCAACTCAAGTGGTTATTCATCCTCTTCAAGCTCACCTTCTCAACTTATAAAATCTGAAACTACTATTGCTTGTGAATGTGCTAAAATTGACACTAAATTGAAGGAGAAGTCAAACTTGACAAAGGACAAGCATCCTTCCCGATGTGGCATATTTGACAAGGAGAAGGTCAAGTATGCACGCAGTGCATACTTGGTCACAAGACCTCCTAATGTCAAATATGGCATTGGGTATTCTTATGGTGAAAAGCAAAAATGCTAGAAACCACAAGAATAACAAGGAACACATTGCTTTTGTCAAGGGAAACACCTCTCAAGTTAGACAACCTAATAATGTTGATAAAAGTAACATTGTTAACACATATGAGCAACAACTCTTGTTTAGAACTTTTGATGCATCATATATTCTTATGAAAAGTAATTTTGGTAGAGTTTATGCTAAATATGTTGGGCCACGCCATGGGAACACCAAGTCTCATGTGTGGGTGCCCAAATCTCTTGTGAATAACCTCAAAGGACCCAAGCAAGCTTGGGTACCTAAGACCAAGACATAATTTGTGTTTTGCAGGCCTATTCATCCGGTGGAGCTAAATGGATGCTAGATAGTGGATGCACCAATCACATGACCCGGAGAAAGAAGGATGTTCGTTGAATATGAAGAAAATGAAGATCCAAGCGAATGCATTTATTTTGGCGACAGCAGTCAAGGAAGGGTGCTCGGTACCGGTAAAATAGCAATTTCATCACAACATACTCTTTCTCATGTTTTACACTTTGATTCCTTGGATTATAACCTTTTGTCCATATGTCAATTATGTGACAAGGGT
The DNA here is from genome assembly GCA_036927565.1 of Tuctoria greenei. Classification (NCBI taxonomy): domain Eukaryota; kingdom Viridiplantae; phylum Streptophyta; class Magnoliopsida; order Poales; family Poaceae; genus Tuctoria; species Tuctoria greenei. Next base: position 172,354,316 of record JAYESD010000007.1, on the reverse strand, counting down.
TATAATTGCTTGTTCACTAATGAGGGTGTGACTATCTCTAGAAGGAGTGATAACTCGGTTGCATTCAAGGGTGTGTTAAAGGGAAAGCTATATCTAGTTGACTTCAACAAAGATAAAGCTCAACTTGACACATGCTTGGTTGCAAAGACCAACATGGGTTGGCTGTGGCATAGACGGCTAGCACATGTTGGTATGAGGAATCTTCAAAAACTCCTTAAGGGCGATCACATCCGAGGTTTGAAGGATGTTATTTTTGAGAAAGACAGACCTTGTAGCGTGTGCCAAGCCGGGAAGCAAGTAGGAGCACCCTATCCCGCGAAGAACGTCATGACTACAACAAGACCGCTCGAGCTCCTTCATATGGACCTATTTGGTCCAATTGCTTACATAAGCATCAGCGGTAACAAGTACGGTTTAGTAATTATTGATGATTTTTCTCGCTTCACGTGAGTTTTCTTTTTGCATGATAAGACAAAAACTCAAGGAACCCTCAAGTTGTTTCTCAAGCGAGCTCAAAATGAATTTCCGTTGACGATCAAGAACATACGAAGTGACAATGGAACGGAGTTCAAGAATACCCAAGTTGAGGAGTATATAGACGAAGATGGGATAAAACACGAGTTTTCAGCACCTTATTCTCCTCAACAGAATAGAGTAACCAGAAGGAAGAACCGAACCCTCATTGAGATGGCAAGGACAATGCTCGATGAATACAAGACTTCAGACCGCTTTTGGGCCGAAGCGGTTAACACCGCTTGTCACGCCATCAACTAGCTATATCTTCATCGCCTACTCAAGAAAACATCATCAAGAAGAAGCTCCGTGTCATGCATTGAGAAGAATGGTGTTGGGCGATGTTCGACCACAAGCGCCACCTCCAAATGCAAATGAAGAAGATGAACCACAAGTGGAGGAGAATGATCCAAGGGGAGCTTCCACACAAGATCAACCTCAAGAAGACCAATGAAGACAACCATCCAGGGGGAGTAGAAGGTGATGACCATGAAGACTCAAGACAACAAGTGCCACACCCAAGAGTACATCAATGCATCCAAAGAGATCACCCCGTCGACAACATAATCGGTGACATCCAAAAGGGAGTAACAACTCGATCTCATATAGCTAGCTTTTGTGAATATTACTCGTTTGTATCCTCTTTGGAACCACACATGGTTGAAGATGCATTAAAGGATCCGGATTGGGTGGTGGCAATGCAAGAAGAACTGAACAACTTCAAAAGGAACGAAGTGTGGGAACTTGTCAAAAGACCCAAGTTCAATGTCATCGGCGCTAAATGGGTCTTCCGCAACAAGCAAGACGAACACGAGGTGGTGACAAGGAACAAGGCAAGACTTGTGGCCAAAGGGTATTCACAAGTCGAAGGTTTGGATTTTGACGAGACTTTTGCTCCCGTAGCTAGGCTTGAATCGATTCGAATATTACTTGCATATGCTACTCACCATGATTTCAAGCTTTATCAAATGGATGTGAAAAGCGCCTTCCTCAACAGACCGATCAAGGAGGAGGTGTACATGGAGCAACCCCCCGGGTTCGAAGATCAATAGTTCCCCGACCATGTGTTCAAATTGCGTAAGGCTCTCTATGGCCTCAAACAATCTCCTAGAGCTTGATATGAGTGCCTTCGAGATTTTTTGATTGAAAATGGATTTAAGATTGGTAAAGCTGATTAACTTTGTTTGCTAAGCATTTTGATAATGATCTATTTATCTATCAAATTTATGTTGATGATATTATATTTGGTTCAACTAACAAATCTTTTTGTCAAGAGTTTGGTAAGATTATGACAGATAGATTCGAGATGTCCATGATGGGAGAGTTGAGATATTTCTTGGGGTTCCAAGTGAGGCAACAAAAGGAAGGAACGTTTATAAGCCAAACAAAGTACACTCAAGACACACTTAAGAAGTTTGGAATGGACAAAGCAAAGCCTATAAATACTCCCATGGCGACAAATGGACACTTGGATCTCAATGAAGACGAACCAAACGTGGATCAAAAGGTATATCGCTCCATGATTGGCTCCCTACTTTATTTATGTGCATGTAGGCCTGATATTATGTTGAGTGTATGTTTGTGTGCAAGATTTCAAGCCAATCCTAAGGAATGTCATTTGACAGCTGTAAAGAGGATCTTGCGATACTTAGTTCATACACCTAACCTAGGACTTTGGTATCCTAAAGGTTCAAAGTTCAATCTCATTAGATACTCCGATGCAGATTATGCTGGATGCAAAGTAGATAGAAAAAGTACCTCCAGTACTTGCCAATTCCTAGGTAGATCCCTAGTTTCTTGGTCCTCCAAGAAATAAAACTCCATTGCCTTATCCACGGTCGAAGCAGAGTATGTTGCAGCCGAAAGTTGTTGTGCACAACTCCTTTGGATGCGACAAACTCTAAGGGATTACAGTTACAATATGAGCCATATTCCACTCCTTTGTGACAATGAGAGTGCAATAAAAATTGCCCATAATCCCGTTGAGCACTCTAGAACTAAACACATAGACATCCGACGTCACTTTTTGAGAGATCGCTCAATGAAAGGAGACATAGTCATTTCCCATGTCAACACTAAAAAACAACTAGCTAATATCTTTACCAAGCCACTTGATGAAAAACGCTTTTGTGAGCTCCGAAATGAACTAAATATCCTTGATGCTCGGAATGTGGCTTGAAAGCTTGCATACCTGTATGCCATCTTCAAAATCATATTGATTGTGTTGTGAAAATCATCTCTCTCTATTTTCTCCAAAAAACTATGTTAATCACTTGATCTTGGTGAATTATGGTCATAGTTTGATTGTTGTATGTTTACTGATCATATTCATCAAGATTATTTGTGTGTTTTGCCCCCTATTTTCTTAGTAAGCACCTTCAAATATATAAGAATGGTCTAACTATTTCTATTCTGGTGACCACGGACTAGTTCGTGGTTACCCTGACTAGTCCGCACAATGCAGACTAGTCTGTGGAGCTTCGGTAGTACAAACTAGTCCGGTCCGACCACGGACTAGTCCGATTTTTTGACTCCATAACCCTAGGGCCGCCAACCTAATATTCTTCGTCCTCACAACATACCTCACGTTCTCTTTCCTCATCAAGTGCCCCCAAGGTGATTTGGTGAGTTCTCCACCAAATATCCTCAAATCTCCGCGGGAAACGATCTTCATCGCAAGGGGATCAAGGACCCCAGACTTGTCCGCATCAAAAACTCCTCCAACTCTGCGAATTGAAGGATTTGGAAAAGTTTCTCTCCAAACCCTAGAACCTTCGATATCTCTTGTTTTTGCTCAAATAGCTTAGTTCCTCCTGTTAATACATGATTCCTTGTTGTATTACAACTACATTGAGCCACTCTTGCATTGAGAAAACCCATTGCTCTGCTAGTTAGGGTTCAAACGGCTGAATATCGGACTAGTCCGTTTTTAGTACGGACAAATCCGGTACTCCGGACTAGTCCGCACTTGAGCACCGGACAAGTCCGATTTCTAACTGGACACAACCCTAATTTCCTTCTACTCAATGCATTCCCTTGCCATCAATCCTTATCTATGTCATGTATAACCTCCTTGTCAAGACAATGTCGAATGAAAACATCTCCAACTTTGAAGACGAGATGGATCAAGATGTGTTGCCATGAGTCTCAAAGTCTCGCGCTAACAAAAGGCAAGAGCATGTTGCCGAGCCCTCGCCTACTCCACCTAGGATGCGGCGGAAGGATGCGACCAAGAAGCCAGCTTTGAAAGCTCAAGATATGGTTGGCTCTAGCTCAGCGGTTCATCGCCAAACCAAAGGGAAAGGCAAAGGGATTGCCTCTAGCCCGATTGGCCCTCTCAAAATGACAGCTCCAAGACAAGGGAATAGAGACCCCTCAGAAGAAAAATTCAATGGCAATGGTGATGAGTAGGTTTAGGCCCGATCTTCCGAAAGGTATGTCGATTGGGGTGGAGAACTCGACGTTGATGATCCGCGGCACTCGAGCGGTTCGAGTACCCCTGCAATCACTACACCACGGCTCCGTTGGTTATCAACCGTGCTGCACACGCTTGACCTCGCCAAGAAGGCTAATCCCTGCAAGTGCAATCGAGAACACGAGCAAGAACGTAGAAGACACGATCGAAAATCGCGAAATTGGGGTCTCACAAACCGTAGAACGGCGATATTATTGATCTAAGCAAAACCCACCGAATATGACCGGCGGCTGCAGTATTTATAGGCTAGGGTTCGACCAAAACACGATTAGACGCGTCCCTAATGGACTCTTATGGGATACAAGGCCCAAAGGCCCGATTCGGTGGTGCAGCACCGGACAGAAATCTGGACTCGACTTGTTTTGACGATTCCCAATGACTCCGGAGGAATTTTGAGGTGGGACCAGAACCATTGGAAATTTTATCTTCTCCTCTTTCCATGCATATGTAGAACGTTGAAAACGGAGTCCGTATGCCTCCTGGGCGTCTGTTTTAAGGTGGACTGCTCCTGGACTCCGAGTTGAACTCGAGTCCGAGTTGTAAACTGTTTCCATCTACTTGTGGACGTCCCAGGTGGTTCTCCACGCTCCCAAGGCCTCCTTCCTTCACTTGTTGATCTTCTCCATTATTCCTAATAATAATTAAATCATCACATAGCAATCTATTCTCAAACTTACATGCAAAAGAAGTTAAGAACGAATTCACCTGCTGATTTAATAACCGTGCCCGTGCTCTTGTGATTGGTCCTTGCAGTTCAATGCACGTCTCCACTGTTGTGATGTCCTCATCATCCTCCCCCTCTTGAATTGGAGTCGTCCTCGACTCAAGTTCATCTTCTTCTCCCAAGTATGGTCGCAAATCTGAAATATTAAATGTAGGACTAACCCCAAAATCGGGAGGCAATTCAAGCTTATATGCATTATCATTAATCTTGTCAACGATCTTAAAAGGACCAGCAGCTCGTGGCATAAGTTTAGATTTTCTTAAGTCGGGAAATCGCTCTTTTCTCAAATGTAACCACACCAAATCGCCCAGTTCAAGTTTTACTTCTTTTCTACCTTTACTACCTGCAATCCTATACTTCTCATTCATCATTTCAATATTTTTCGTTGTAGTTTCATGCATCTTAAGAATGAATTCAGATCGTTGTGTAGCATCCAAATTTATAGTTTCAGAAGGAGGCAAAGGTAGTAAATCAATAGGAGCACGGGGATTGAAACCATACACTACCTGGAATGGACTTACCTTTGTCGTGGAGTGAACGGATCTGTTGTAAGCAAATTCTATATGTGGTAAACACTCCTCCCACAACTTCAAATTTGTTTTCAAGACAGCCCGTAACATAGTGGATAAAGTACGATTAACTACCTCGGCCTGTCCATCCGTTTGTGGGTGACATGTAGTTGAAAACAGCAACTTGGTTCCCAATTTATACCACAAAGTTCTCCAAAAATGACTTAAAATTTTTGCATCACGATCAGAAACAATGGTATTTGGCACACCATGTAAACGAACAATTTCCGTCATAAATAAATCAGCAATGTGTGAGGCATTATCATTCTTATGACAAGGTATAAAGTGTGCCATTTTGGAAAAACGATCAACAACTACAAAAATACTATCCCTCCCCCTCTTAGTCCTAGGCAATCCCAAAACAAAGTCCATAGAAATATCCTCCCAAGGTACACTAGGAACAGGAAGAGGCATATAAAGACCATGTGGGTTAAGACGAGACTTAGCTTTGTTGCAAGTAGTGCATCGTGACACGTAGCGCTCGACATCACGCCTCATCTTTGGCCAAAAGAAGTGTGTGGACAGCACGTCTTCAGTTTTCTTCACTCCAAAATGTCCCATCAAACCTCCTCCATGTGCTTCCTGCAAAAGCAATAGACGAACGGAGCTAGCTGGAACGCATAGCTTGTTAGCACGATAGAGGAGACCCTCTCGCAGCACATATTTATTCCAAGTTCTTCCTTCTCTACAATTTTCAAAAGCAACTTTGAAGTCCAAATCAGTAGGATATAATGCTTTAATTGTTTCCAAACCAAAGATTTTATGATCAAGTTGGGACAGCATGGTATAACGCCTAGATAATGCATCGGCAATGATATTTTCCTTCCCTTTCTTATGCTTAATGATGTATGGAAACGACTCTATGAACTCAATCCATTTAGCATGTCGTTTATTCAGATTGGTTTGACACTTAAGATACTTCAATGATTCATGATCGGAATGTATGACAAACTCCTTAGACCAAAGATAATGTTGCCATGTTTGTAATACACGGACTAAGGCATACAATTCCTTATCATAAGTAGAGTAATTCAGAGAAGGACCATGAAGTTTTTCACTAAAGAAAGCAACGGGTTTACCTCCTTGTATGAGAACGCCTCCAATACCAATGCCGCTTGCATCGCATTCTAGCTCAAAGGTCTTGTCAAAATCAGGAAGTTGTAGTAATGGTGCTTGTGTAAGCTTCGATTTGAGAGCATCAAAAGCTTGTTGCTGCTGTTCGCCCCATCGAAATGGAACTCCCTTCTTCGTTAGCTCATGTAGAGGTGCTGCAATGGTGCTGAAATCCCGCACAAAGCGCCGATAAAATCCTGCAAGACCAAGAAAACTACGAACCTGTGTGACGGTAGTTGGGGCTGGCCAGCTGGTGATTGCTTCAATTTTTGCCTCATCCATCTCAATTCCCCGCGAGGAAACGACATAGCCAAGAAACGAGACTCGATTGGTGCAAAAAACGCACTTTTCGAGGTTACCAAACAAACGTGCATCTCTCAAAACAGTAAAAACAGCACGTAAATGATCAAGATGTTCATCATATGACTTGCTGTAAATGAGGATATCATCGAAGTAAACCACCACAAATTGTCCAATGAAAGCACGTAAAACCTCGTTCATTAATCGCATAAAGGTTTTGGGTGCATTAGTTAAACCAAAAGGCATAACTAACCACTCATAAAGTCCAAACTTGGTTTTAAATGCAGTTTTCCATTCATCTCCTAGTGCCATTCTAATTTGGTGGTAACCACTACGCAAGTCAATTTTTGTGAAGATGATAGCACCACTCAATTCATCAAGCATGTCATCTAATCGAGGAATAGGATAACGATATCGAATGGTGATGTTATTAATCGCTCGACAATCAACACACATGCGCCAACTACCATCTTTCTTAGGAACCAAAAGAACAGGAACGGAACAAGGGCTAAGGCTTTCACGAATGTACCCGCGGTCCAAAAGATCTTGGACTTATCGCTGAATTTCCTTAGTTTCTTGTGGATTCGCCCTGTATGCTGCACGATTTGGCAAACTTGCTCCTGGAATTAAATCGATCTTGTGTTCAATGCCTCTCATCGGTGGTAAACCAGGGGGTATCTCGGAGGGAAACACATCCTCAAACTCCTGCAAAAGGTGAGCAACAGCAGGGGGCAATGCAATAGACAATTCATGAAGTGAAAACATGGCTTCTTTGCAAACTAAAGCATAGCACATCCCCTTAGCATCGAATAAATCAGCAAGTTCAGATTTAGTTGCGAGCAATGATGGTGATTTTAACTTAATAACTTGCTGTTTTTCAGATTCTAATTTAGTTGCTTTGCCCTCACGAATTTTACTCTTCTCAAAATGCACAATTTCAGCAGGAGTCATGGGGAGCAAAGTGATTTTCTTTCCCTTATGCATGAGAGTATATTTATTGGTTCTACCATGATGAATAGCATCTGTATCAAATTCCCAAGGACGACCCAATAAAAGAGAACAAGCATCCATAGGAACAACATCAAAATCAGCAAAATCATGGTATGAACCAATTGAGAAATGGATTCTCGCTGTTTGTGTTACCCGAACCTTACCGCTGTTGTTGAACCATTGAATGTGGTACGGATGAGGGTGTGCTCTTGTTGTCAAACCGAGTTTCTTGACGACGTCCGTGTTTACCAAGTTATTGCAGCTACCTCCATCAATTATAGTGTGTACACGGCAGTCCTTGACGACGAGAAACATGTGGAAGAGGTTGTGTCGTTGTAGCTTGTCGTCGGTCTCCACTTTGGAGCTCAAGGCACGCTGCACAATGATGCTCCTATAGTTCTCCGTCGCCGCTGTACCAAGTACCTCTTCTTCGGTGTGTTCGTCATTTGGATCTGTAAAGTCAGTAGCAAGAGAATATTCATCTTCAACATCCGAAGTACTATCATACCCGCCATCGTCGCGTGCTATGTATGCTCGTTTTCTCGGGCAATCTCTCATCATATGACCAAGTCCCTGGCAGCGGTGACACTTAATGTCGAAAGTACGACCCGTAGAAGGAGTGGACGATGAAGGCTTGAATGATGTCGCCTTGCTGCCTTCCGGCACGCGAGAAGGTGGAGCAGCAGATATAGTTCGTTGGCCGCCATTGGGTGGTGTAGTCGCTGCACGGGGGGCCGAAGATGGTGCTGTTTTGGATGGTGTAGTTGCTGCACGCGGCGTGAAGTTGCTCCTCGTGCGTTGTTGCTGTTGTTGTCGGCCCTGCAATTCTTTTTCTGCCAACATAGCAAGCTGAAACAATCTGTTAATAGTATCATATTCTTTGTAATCAACAATGTCCTGAATTTCACGCCTCAACCCCCCATAAAAACGAGCTATTTTATCATCCATGTCCTCTACTACCCCACAACGCAGCATACCCTTTTGTAACTCTTGATAATACTCCTCTACGGACATGTTACCTTGGTCTAAACGCTGCAATTTTTTGCGAAGGTCCCGCTGAAAAGATGGAGGAACAAATCGAACACGCATAGCTTCCTTTAATCTATCCCATGTTGGAGGATCAGTTCTAGTTTTAACAAGTTCATTCCACCATATGATAGCAAAGTCCTTAAACTCACTAGTGGCTTGACGAACTCTATGTTGTTCAGGAACAAGATGGGAATTAAATTTTTGCTCTACTGTCATCTCCCAATCAAGATAAGCCTCAGCATCATAATCACCAGAAAAAGAGGGTATAGTAAATTTCACTTTAGCAAAAGGATCATCAGGAGGGCGGTTATAATTGTTATGATTATTACCTCCCATACCTCGACGATAAAGTGGCAGTCTTGGCTGATTACTGTGATCTTCCAGTTCATCATAAGCATTGTCTTCTTGTCTTCCAGCGAGAGGCAACCGAGCCTCAAAAGTATTCATCCGAAGAGCAAGGTCATCCAGTTTGCGAGTCAAGTTCGCCAATGACTCCTCCGTTGATGCGTTGTATTTGGCGAACATATCACGTAACTCAACATGTTGAACACATTCGTCATTATTTTCTTCTCCTGTCATTGTTAGTAGGAAACAAAAGACAACAAAAAAAATGTTATCCCTATCAACTACAGTGACAATGTGGAAGGTGGAAGAAAACAATCTCTCTCGCTCAAGTGTCTTACCACGCTCTTACAAGTGTTCTTACCGACACAGCAGGTGGTGTGGACGGTGAGATGAACCAATGAAGCGTGGGGTGATTGCAAAGGTACCTGTTATGCTCAAGAGAAAGGTGGAGCTTGGATGGCACAATATGGTGGCTAATAAGCAGAAAATCATTAACAGCTAAACAAAGTTGAATAAGTATTCAATGTAGGAAACTGTTGCTGGTCAACTGAGTGCCCTAGAGCCTAGCACAACACAAGGAAGTATCAAGGCAAAGGAAAGACAGAATGATATAACCAAACAAACAGCACCAAGTGGTATAGGCCAATTGCTTTAATATGCGTGCTCTTCACTATTTTTTTTTCTTTTTTTTGTAATATTTTTTTTATATTTTTGCTTTACTCAGTAGCACAAATATAGGAAGCACACAAATTTGCAGCTCAATTGGATGTAATATGCGGCCTATAGAAAATCAAGAAGATTCTTTAAAATTCATGCTGAAACTTCGGAGGCCGGATAGCCTATCTTCCGAGGGGAATTTGGGCAATCTAATTTCGCCGAACGCGGCTACGCTGCGGAAAATCAGATGCAAAATTTCGCGTAGATGAATTTGAAAAAAAAAATTCGCCCGATTTCGAGTTCGTATGCGAAAGTTATGGCCGTTTTAAGGTAGGCTGTCCGAGTTACGTTTTTTTGGATGTTGATTCCAACTCGGTTTGAGAACAGAACTCGCAAACGGATACGAAAACGATCGGGAATTTGCACAGCAACTAATGGGGTGGTGTGTGATGATTCAAGGATGAATGGCACAAAGATTTGTCACCTAATCTAGGGCTGGCGATGCGGGAGTTCACGCAAGGCGGCTAGCTAGGGCAAACCGATGAACGTGGTGGATCGGTTTGTTATTTAGGGATTGTGGAATAGGTGTCGAATAGGAAGAAAACAAGGACGAAACACGATAACTAGGACCCAAAAACACAAAGCTAAACCAGCAACAAGACTCAACCACACGAATGCAAACTCAACAATGCAAACTGAAAAACGAAACTGCAGGCACTATAGTCTGAGAAGCGGTAAAAACGATCTAATTTTTTTTGTAGCTTTTTTGTGGACTCTAGGTACGAAACAAAATCGATCTAATGGAAGGAAGGAAAAAAAGATACCTCACGGGCAACCTGGAAATCTGATACCAATTGATGAGTAGGTTTAGGCCCGATCTTCCGAAAGGTATGTCGATTGGGGTGGAGAACTCGACGTTGATGATCCGCGGCACTTGAGCGGTTCGAGTACCCCTGCAATCACTACACCACGGCTCCGTTGGTTATCAACCGTGCTGCACACGCTTGACCTCGCCAAGAAGGCTAATCCCTGCAAGTGCAATCGAGAACACGAGCAAGAACGTAGAAGACACGATCGGAAATCGCGAAATTGGGGTCTCACAAACCGTAGAACGGCGATATTATTGATCTAAGCAAAACCCACCGAATATGACCGGCGGCTGCAGTATTTATAGGCTAGGGTTCGACCAAAACACGATTAGATGCGTCCCTAATGGACTCTTACGGGATACAAGGCCCAAAGGCCCGATTCGGTGGCGCAGCACCGGACAGAAATCTGGACTCGACTTGTTTCGACGATTCCCAATGACTCCGGAGGAATTTTGAGGTGGGACCAGAACCATTGGAAAGTTTATCTTCTCCTCTTTCCGTGCATATGTAGAACGTCGAAAACGGAGTCCGTATGCCTCCTGGGCGTCTGTTTTAAGGTGGACTTCTCTTGGACTCCGAGTTGAACTCGAGTCCGAGTTGTAAACTGTTTCCATCTACTTGTGGACGTCCCAGGTGGTTCTCCACACTCCCAAGGCCTCCTTCCTTCACTTGTTGATCTTCTCCATTATTCCTAATAATAATTAAATCATCACATAGCAATCTATTCTCAAACTTACATGCAAAAGAAGTTAAGAACGAATTCACCTGCTGATTTAATAACCGTGCCCGTGCTCTTGTGATTGGTCCTTGCAGTTCAATGCGCGTCTCCGCTGTTGTGATGTCCTCATCAAATGGGACTGATGTGGCTTGGAAGCTAAGGAATGTTGATGCTTATTGCGGTGCTAAGAAGGCAGTTGATCCATGGATCTTGAACCAACTTCCACGCGGACTACTACAGTTCCGTGTACCTGCAGATGAAGACTCCAGTAGTCCGCAACCAATGGATTGACTGGAGCCATTTTGAAAGAAAATGTTGTGGTGCATTTGATGAAGTGGTAGAGGCTGCAGAGAGGCATGGTTTAAAGGACTTGTTTGCTTTCAGGTACAACTGGAATGATGAGGTCATAGCATAGTTCTTTGCAACCTGCTTCTTTTCCAGTGATGAAGAAGAGCGAGTGACTTGGATGACTCATGGATCCAAGTACACTATGACATATGATGAGTTTGCTAGGCTACTGCACCTTAGCGACACCGGTAGCAATGAAGTGATTATTCACAACATTGGAATTCTAGAGAAGGACAAGATGGACTTTCTCCATGATACCCGTCTCAAGTACAATCCTCCCTCAACCAAGAACATGAAGCCCTTCTTCATTCTTCTCAACAGGGTGCTTAGGAAGACAATTGATCCAAAGGATAGAGATGCAGGGAGTGTCCAAGGCTACCTGAGGACATTGATGAAGGTGATTAGCAAGAGCAGGAAATTTGACATCTTCGACTACATCTGGAACGACATGGTGAACATTTCCTGCACTCCAAACTATTCCTGTGGTTATGCGCCTTATATCATGTTTATGATAGAGAAGGTCACTGGGATTGAGTTTGTGAAAGATGTTGAGCACACAACCTTGAGGCCCTAGAAGCCTCCCCAAGCCACTCTCCGAGCTGCTCCCTCACCTGCCTCAACTGAAGAACACCTGGAGAGAGCTCAAGGAGATGCAAGGCCTGCCTCTAACACTAGGGCCCCTCCTCACAAAGGGTCTCCTAGTGGCATTATGAAGTACCTGGCTGCTATTTTTGGCTCTTGCTGGAATGCTGAAGTGAAGATCCACAAGTTGAGCAAGGCAAGGAAAGAGGACATGAGGTACATAAAGCAAAATGTCAAAGCCATATGCCAGAAGTTGGATCTCCAGTTATCTCTGAGGACTCTCCTTCTGACTTTTTGGAACTTCCACCTCTTTCTCCTTCTGAACTTGCCTATTTTGGCATTGGGGGCTCGACGAGTGGTTCTCATCCTCATACTCCTCAGGCTGCCAACGATGAAGACAATGAAAGGACGGACAGCGAGGAGTGAGTCGCCGACCCCTAGTAGATCCCTCTTCTCCTTCTTTTTGGTGCCTTAATGCTAAAGGGGGAGAGATTGAGGGGGAGTCATTAGGTTGTAGCAGTAGATGAGAGATGAGAGCTCTAGTTGTATCTTTTGCTCTTTGTTATGCTTTTGGTGCTGTAATACTTCTTTTGATGTTGTAAGACTCTTATTATGTTTCCAGTCATGTTTATTAAGTTTGTGATGATGCTTTGATATGATCTATGTTTATGCTCTGAAATTGGCATACATGCTTAATGTTGATATGATTATGACATTTACCTCGTTCTTGTCACAATTATTGCTCACACACATATAGTTTTGCACCTCACCATAAAGAGTGCACATATCTCTTATGTTTTCATTGCTTAATTTGTTCCAAGCTCATATGTGCACACTTTATGAAAATTTGGATTTTTATCATATTTGTGAAATCTCAATTGGTTTCCATCAATCGCCAAAAAGGGGGATATTGAAAGTGCATCTAAGCATCCCTTGTGGTTTTTGGTTGATTTATGACAAACAAATGAGATCCTAACAAAATTGTTGAGATGAGCATAAGTTTTAATGAAATTATGAAGAAAGCGCAAAAAGAAAGGAGAATGAGGAATCTATATGGAAAAGAGCTCAAGAGCTGAATAGAATACTTTGTTGTGTATGGAGTGTGTTAGAGAAACACACTCCAAGAGCTCAAGCAAAAGAAATCACCCTCACTGCACAAAATTTCACAAGTCCGAACTAGTCTGATATTCATCGGACTAGTCCAATATCTCTCTGACTAAGATCAGACTAGTCCCTCCTAGTGCGGACTAGTCCTCAACACTTCACATCTGTACAAAAACGGACAAGTCCGATATCTTTAACTAAAAACGGACAAGTCCACCCCAGTGCAGGCTTGTCCTCAGGACCTCACACTTTACACACACACACCAGACAAGTCTGGTATCACCACCGACGATTATGAAAACTATTTGACTAAAATCGGACAAGTCCTCCCACTGCAGACTTATCCTAAATTCTACATGAGGTTAACCACACCAGACTCGTCAGATATGTGCCGGACTAGTCCGAACACTTCCAAAGCCCAAATCGGACTAGTCCGCCCTTTGCCGGACAAGTCTGATATATCAGAACACTTAGGGTTTCCCACACGCCACACACCGGACTAGTCCGGAGTCCACCACAAACTAGTCCGGACATTGCAAACCCTAACGGTAACTTTTGGAAACCCTAGTATAAATAGAGTTGTACGACACTACAACCAGCTCTCTCGATTCCTTGCGCTGTCACACCTCCCAAGAGCCCTAAAAACACATCTCTCCACACATTCTAACCCAAGCACAAGATCAAGTCCAAGATCCCCAAGATCAACAACTTAATCAAGATCACCATGATCAAGAAACTGAAGATTAAGATGGTGGCAATGGTCAATGGGGAGACTATGAAGATGAAGGAGATGAAGAAGTTGACTCAAGAGCAAGTGTACCACACCCAAGAGTTCATCAATGTGTGTTCAATGGGATCATCCCGTTGACAACATACTTGGAGACATCTCTAAGGGGGTAATGACTCGATCTCGTATGGCTAACTTTTGTGCTCACTACTCTTTTGTGTCCTCCTTAGAGCCATTTAAGGTTGAAGATGCCCTATGATATCCGGATTGGGTAAGCCATGCAAGAGGAGCTCAACAACTTCAAGAGGAACAAAGTATGGGAGCTCGTGAGAAGACCTAATGCCAATGTGGTAGAAACCAAGTGGGTCTTCCGCAACAAGTATGATGAACATGGTGTGGTAACAAGAAACAAAGCTAGACTCATAGTCATAGGATACTCTCAAGTCAAAGGTTTGGATTTCGATGAAACTTTTGCTCCAGTAGCTAGGCTTGAATTATTTGCATATTATTGGCCTATGCTACTCACAACGATTTCAAGTTGTTTCAAATGGATGTGAAAAGCATCTTCCTCGATGGACCAATCAAGGAGTAGGTGTATGTGGAGCAACCGCCCGACTTCGAGGATGATAAGTATCCTAACCATGTCTTTAAGGTTCACAAAGCTCTCTACGGTCTCAAACAAGCTCCTAGAGCTTTGTATGAGTGTCTTAAGGACTTTCTCATTGATAATGGTTTTAAGATAGGAAAGGTTGATTATACACTCATTACCAAGAACATGGATGATGATTTATTTGTATGCCAAATGTATGTTGATGACATAATATTTGGTTCTACTAATCAATATTTTTGTGAAGAGTTTACCAAAATCATGACGGAGAGATTTGATATGTCAATGATGGGGGAATTGAAGTTCTTTTTAGGTTTCCAGGAGAAACAACTTAAGGAAGGCACCTTCATATGTCAAACCAAGTATACTCAAGACATTCTCAGGAAGTTTGACATGGAGAAGGCTAATCCCATCAAGACGGCAATGGCGACGAATGGACATCTCGATATCAAGCAAGACATCCCTAGCATCGACCAAAAGGTATACCGCTCCATGATTGTATTACTTCTTTACCTTTGTGCATCTAGGCCCGATGTTATGTTAAGTGTATGCATGTGTACAAGGTTTCAAGCCGCTCCTAAGGAGTGTCACTTGACAGCCGTAAAGAGAATCTTGCGCTATTTAGTTCATACACCTAACCTAGGGTTGTGGTATCCCAAAGGGTCCAAGTTTAACCTCATCGGATACTCCGATACAAAATGTCGGATGCAAAGTGGATACGAAAAGTACCTCCAGGACTTGTCAATTCTTGGGTAGGTCCCTAGTATCATGGTCATCCATGAATCAAAATTCCATTGCCCTATCCACAGCCGAAGCGGAGTATGTCACAGCCGGAAGTTATTGTGCACAACTTCTTTGGATGCGACAAACTCTAAGGGACTATGGTCTCAATATGAACCATATTCTGCTCCTATGCGACAACGAGAGTGCCATCAAGATTGCCCATAACCCCGTTGAACACTCTAGAACCAAACACATTGACATCCGACACCATTTCTTGAGAGACCATTCTATGAAGGGGGACATTGTCATTTCACATGTGAGAACCGAAAAACAACTAGTCGATATCTTCACCAAGCCACTAGATGAAAATGCTTTTGCGAACTTAGGAATGAACTAACTATCTTTGATTCTCGAAATGTGGCTTGAGATGTTGCATATCTGATTGTTAGTTTTGTTTTTCTTTTCAAAACTATGCATGCTTTCAAAATCTTGCCTTGCTCAAGTTTCTATCAAATTATTTTCAAGTATTGTCTCCTTGAATCATGGTCATTGTATGAATGTTTGTGTGCTTTACTGGCCATATTCATTGAGAATATTTGTGAAAACCTAGTCCATATGTGTCAAAGTGGTTAAACGACACTTCCCCTGGTACTACTAAATGTAGCCCGCGAAGGTTCTTGTATTGGTTTGGGCGCGTAGAGATCAGAAACAAGATGATGACACAAGAGATTTACGTGGTTCGGGCTGCCTGAGCGTAATACCCTACTCCACGGTGTCTGTGTGTGTGTTTTTGTATTGAGTTTGTCAGTATGCGTATGAGCTTGGATCAGCTTTCGTCTCTCTGTATCGTGCGGCGGGGTCCTTTTATAGTCCAAGGACTGACCGTTACAACCTTTGCCTGGCTCGACATGTGGCCCTTGCGTATTTAATAGCCTAATACACTGTATATGAGCATTAAGCATGGTTAATATTGTGATAACTTGCCTTAATGGCTACGTTACCCCTATTAATAGTGCTCTGATGGTGTGTCACTAATACAACATTAATGACACGTAATCAGGTATTGTAACTGCCGCTTTAATTGTCCCTTGAATGTTCGTGTTGTTGGAGATCCTCCAGTGTACTCGTTGGTGGTGTAGGTCCGGAGGCTCCACACGTGGCAGCTTCAGAGCTTCCCCTTGCGGGGAGGTAGCTCCGGAACCGCTATACACATGGCGTTACCGAAGCTCCCCTCTGCTGGCGGTCAGGTTCGGGGTCATTATACACGTGTTGACTGTGGAGCTTCCCTATGTTGGGAGTTTAGCTCCGGACTTACATTACACGTGTCAATCCCAGAGCTACCCATATGAGGGATGTGGGTCCGGTGTAGTGTGATGTGTAAGACCTGAGGATACCTTCAACTTTGACAGGTGGAACTCTCTTGCACTTCTTGCGGTACCGCGGGGTACCCGGTACGCAGGGTATCGACAGTGGCCCCTGGGCCCACCTCTGGGAGAAACCCTTCGGGTTATGTTATTCTACTGGAGGTGTGGCCATCCTCGATTCCCGTGTTATGACTTCAAATGTCTTCGGATATGTCGTTGGGGTGATGGTCTGGGATTAAACCATTGTTATGAATGCGACAGATGAGATCTTTGAATGCGGATCTCATGCAATTGAAGGTCGCCAGTTCCCAATACGAAAACCGTATCGGTTCCGAGCGCCTTGGCAGGGTGCCGCCTTTGTGTTTCCCATCGCCCATCATGACAACAGTTCGCCTAGGGTAATAATCTCGACTTCTTCGTCGGGGTGGCCCCGGGCCCATTCGTCATTGACGAGGTAGATTTTTGAAATGTGACCCTGCTCTCGTTGCATCGCGGAGGCTTACTTAAGAAGGAAAGTATGTACGATTTGAGGACTCTTTACGCTTTCGATCAAACTCGCGCTCAGAGCCTCCCAAACTCCGCCTAGCTTTCCCTTCCTTTGCTCCACTTTGTCGCGATGGAGTTGGGTCTTCCGAAGAGCCGCCTCAAGAGCAAGGACGATCTAATGAACGTTCGAACCTATATGCATGGTGTGGTCCAATGACTCCTTCAACCACTTGATATGTGCCGGCAAACTCCCATTCAAGAAGGAGCGCAATGGAGACATGGTGTACTTCTCAGCGTACGCCATGGTGGGATTGATCCCACCTTTTTCAAGCTTCCTCTTAATACTGCTGGACTTCTACGGCCTCCAACTGTATCATCTTGGCCCCCATTCTCTTCAATTGGTGGCAACGTTCGTCCACTTCTGCGAGATGTGGGTGGGTGTTCCCCCCTGCATCGAGCTGTTCTGTACCTTCTTCACGGTCCATACCACCGGCAAGGGGACTGAGCTTCTTGGCTTCTACTATTTCATGAAGCGCAAGAACTGCCCCTTCAAGTGCTTGAAGTCATTTCCCTCTGGCAAATGGGATGACTGGAAGAAGGATTGGGTCATCATTGCAGTGGAGGAGCATGACAGATTGGAGCTGCCCCAAGGACTTTCCAACGTTGATACCGATGCCTGGAGTATAGTTCTGAAGCTGTCGGATGCATTTAAACCTATCCTGACCAGGATCCGAGAATGTGTGGAGGGTCGAGTGACCCCCCAGATTGTCTTCGGAAATTTATTGGTGAACAGATGGGCTCTGCTGAGGAAGAGGGAGAAGCTTGCCTGGGCTTTAAACAGTGTGATGGATGATGACCGAATTAAAACCAGTTTGAAATCCAACTTGGATGACAAAGCTTTGAATCTCCATCTCAAGAAGTTTCAGAATGGTCTTGTAGACGGCGATGACTTGGCTCTGCCGGCTGCTTTTCTGCCATTAAACATGATTCCATAGATCAGCAGGGAGCTCCAGAGGAGGATGCCGGAGCTTGATGACTTGGGTGAAGTGGAGAAGCGCTGGACCTCTAGGGTTGTAATCCACGGAGCTTCTAAAGAGGCGGCTGACCCTGCTCCAAGCAAGAGGATTGAAGACACTGGCAAGGGCAAGGTCAAGGAACTAGCCGAACCTTCCAGTCGGAAGAGAAAACTGAAGCACGCTGATGGGAGGTCCGTCACGCCTGCTCCCTCCACAACGGCCCCTTCTCCCCGACGAGGGAGATCTTCTGCGGCTACACCTCCGGCACAGGCGTCTTCAAGGTGCCAGCTAGGGACAGTCAACCCCAACCTCTATGCCGGCTAAGAGCTCCAGGTCTGGAAGTTCATCCTGACCGAGGGAAGTTCCGGCCGAGAATACTCTGACTGCCGCAAGTGGTCCCCAGTTGAGGTTTGAAGTTGTTGTCTCACCAGACTTCGTGTGCTCTGACCCCAAGCCTCAGAAGAAGAGGTTCCGCGGCGACTGGGGCGGTAGCATCCCTAGGTAAGCATCGTGGGCTCACCTTGAAATGCTAATATTGTTTTTGTTATGTTTTTAATCTTCTTGTCCCTTTCTTTCTAGGGTGTCAAGAAAGGAGTCAGAGACTTCGACATCTGTTGCAGCAACTGTGGCTGCGCATGCTGAAGCTCCGGCTTCAACCATTGAGCATCCTCCTCAAGTGGTGGCAGAAGTCACGGCAGCTACGACACCATCTATCATGGATTTGGATTCAGAGTCTTCGCCGGAAGCTCTCGTGGTAGCGCCGGACCACGAGGGAGAAGTTGAAGATGCACTGCCAGCAACAGTACCGGAGGCTGAGGCTCCAGTGCGGGAGGTGGAGATGTTGGAAGCTCTGGTGTTTGAACCAGGGTTACCAAGGCTCCGGTTCTTGCACCGGAAGTTGTTGCGGGGTCGATGGTGCTAGAAGCTCCGATACCTGAGTCGAAGGTCGTTGAAACTCCAGTTGCCGAATCGGTCACGATTGAAGCCCCAATCACTGAACTAAAAATGGCTAAAGTTTCGGTCGCTGAGCTGGAGGTAGTTGAAGCTCTGACCCTCGGGCCAGAAGTTGTCGAAGCTCTGGCAGTTGAGCTGGATGTAGCTAATGTACCGGCACTTAAGCCAGTGATGGACAGGGCTTCGGGTGAAGCTTCGACGACCACCCCGAAAGTAGCTTCTCCAGAGGTGCCCACGCTCGAGGTAGAGCGCCATGAAGAGGCAGAGGGAGGCTCTTCACCCACGGAGCCAACGATTGAAGTCCTTACAGTAGGAACTTCAGCGTCTGCCCTGTAGGTAGGAGTTCCCCTAGCATTTTCTTCCCCTAGCATTTTCTTCCACGAGGGTCGCCCCAGTGCCGCAGGAGCTAAGGGTACCTCACTTGCAGAGTGGGACCCAATTTTTGTTATGGAGAATCCCATGGAGCCAGCGGAGTTGACCCCAGTAGGTCCGGAGCCCATCCCCTTGGCGTTGTCCATAGATAATGCCTGCTCGAGCCTCCGTCAACTTCAGCTTGCCTTTGATCATGAGAACAAGGTCCTTGAGGAGGAGCGCCACACCTTGAGGTGTTGGCGCAATAGGCTCCACTTTGAGACCAGACTTGCTCAGCTGAGGCTTGTTGATCAGAAGGAGTGGGTCAAGAGGGAAACGGCCTGGACGGAGTACTGGGGTAAGCTGTTAGAAGAGAATGAAGCCGCCATCATGGCGCTCGATGCTAACTCTCGGGAGATCCTCGAGCAAGCCAAGGAAAGGAGTGATGTTGCTGATGAGCATCACGAAAACCTCAATGAATTAATTGAGGTCCTCCTGAAGCATCGAGCGGACATTGAGGCAAGGGAAGTGAAGCTCCTGGAACAACAGGAGGATCTTTTGAAGAGAGAGGAGGAGCTCGTCCAGAAGCTGACTCTGGGAGAGCAAAATTTGGCGGATTACTCAAAGAAGTTTGAGCTTTGGATTAAGGAGGAAGAGGAAAAGTACTGGAAACTGGGGCAGGAGCTCTCAAAAAGAGAGAGTGATATTGCCGCCAGAGAAGGGAAGGTAGGAGGCAGGGAGAAAGACCTGGTGGAATGGCGAAACCGCATCCACCTCTGGTAGACGGAGCTAATCAATCGCGAAAAGTAAGTTGCTGAGAATATGCAGCAACATGCCAAAGTGGTCGAGCACCTCGCTCGGGAAGGTTCGGAGCTTGCGGTCGCCCGGAGGTCACTAGAGGAGCTGCCGGGCTTGAGAGAGACTGAGTCCATTCAAGTGTGGGACTTCTTGGGGCGAGCCAACGATGCATTGACACCACTAGGCTTCAGTCCTGTACGTCCGGACAACCCAAAGCTGGACTTGGACCGAGCACTAGTGGCCCTCAATGCTGGTGGCGGCAAGCTCGACGTGATGGGTGACGTCATTGTGGATCAGCTGGAGACAGAGGGGAAATATTTGGCTACAAATGTTGCAGAGTATGGGCTGACGTGTTATGTGAGCTGAGATCCCCAATTCTCTTTGGACTCGGTGCTCAAAGATCCCGTTGCTGAAGAGGAGGACGTCGCCAAGGCCAGCGTCCAAGAAATTGCCAAGGAAGTCGCCTCATTCTTCCGCAGGACTTAGATTCTCCAGTAGCTAGGACTTTTTCCTTTTGCCCTTTGATGTAATCCTGATTTTATAATCTAGTACTTTGGCTTAATGAAATTCACTCTTTTTGCCATGAATTTCACTTTGTCTTCAATATATTGTGCTCTGTCTTGTTGACCCCCTGGTATATGTGCACAATTTGAGTGTGTACATGTACCAAAAGGATTTGACAGTATGTTGATGACTTGAACGCTTCGAACTTGTAGATTTTAGGTCTGAAATCTTTATCTCCGATACGTCGACGGCTGGCCCCCTGGGGCTGCCGGAGCTTGGTAGCTTCGACGACACCCACCATCAACAGATAACATGTTGACGGCTGGCTCCCTGAGATTTATCAGAGCTTGATAGGTCTGGTAGCTCCCGATGTAAACGCACGAATCGTCGACGGCAGGCCCCTTGGGGTTATCGGGGCTTTGTATCCTCGACAGCACCCACTGTCAACATATTAAACGTCGACGACGGGCCCCTTGGAGGATGTCAGGACTTAGCAGCTCCGGCGTCGTCCACCATCGCTATGAGTTTCTGTTTTTCCTGCACATTAGAGACAAGAAAAAGGTAAAATTCGTCCTCTTGTCTATAAATTGTTTGTGATTTATCGTTCTTATTCGAGTTTTAAATCCAAAGGAACTCGATATGGTAACAAGTATATTGGTGTAATCTTCTCAGATCTGTATGCTTTTTTAGTACCCATCCTACTTAGGCCTGCCGGGAGATAGGTAGAGTAGCGTACTTAGGGTGCAGGACCATACTAAGTCGATAGCACACTCTGGACCTATGTTGCCTTGGCGTTCAGGCAAGTAGACTATACAACATGTTAAGATCCAGAGAGACCAACAATATAACTTGTAACATATTTGAATAACTTGGACAAAAACTAAAAAGAATTGCACAACTTCATTATAGACAAGAAGGATAAAAACAATAATTTGGTATATCGAGCCTTGTACAGAAATAAATACACGTGGGGTCTGTTTTCACACAACAATGTCTTTCATTATAGGTCCATATTACAGGGGAGACAAGGACACACTTAGGGTGCAGGACCAAGCTAAGTGCGCTATGCATCTTGTACTTGCCCTGAGCAGGTAGTTACACTTTTAGTACTGTGACTGTATGAAGTGTTACTTGAACTTCCCGGACCTTCCCGGAGGGGTCTGGATGTTCTCCCGGAGGAACTACCCTTCTCTGTATATTGACTCTATAACATACAATGTGTGTAATTACAGACTCACCTCCGTTATTCTAAGTATAAAACTTATGGATGTGCTCGATGTTCCAAGGATTAGGAAGTGGAGTCCCTGTGACACCCGGTTCCGAATATGAACCAAGCATAACGCATATGTGTGCCCAGGAAGTTCATCACACATATACGGTTGCATCACAAATGATATACAGAATTAAACCACGTCTTAACTAATAAATAAGTACTTTATTACAATAATCCAATAGTTCACGGATAATAAAACTCTAAATAATTGCAGCGGAAAATAAACTAAACAGCACGACTCCAATCCACAGGCAATTGACGGCGGTACGCAACCTAGTACTCCACGTGATCCTCAGGGTACTCCCAATTGTCTCCAGTAGCTGTTGGGGGGGGATTGCAAGGGTGAGTACATGTCGTACTCAGCAAGTGTGGAAAGTATGACATGTGGCTAATTCAAATGACGAATGTAATAATGGCTAAGTGCTGAAAAGTACAGTAAAACATTTGAAAAGCATTATACTATGTCTATGTGAAACAATCCCATCATATTAACAAAATATAAACCATATCCAATTATTGACAACATCACCATTATCCATGTCCAATTACCATAACTCAAATTCATATCCATGACCTTAATCCATAAACCATAACCATTACCACCCCATAACCATAAACCAACCATAACCATTACCAAAATCCAACTCTAATCATGTAGGTCATCCAGGCGCTCATAACCGGGAGCACGACTATCATGATAGTTTTTAACACTCTGCAGACGTTGTACCACTTTACCCACATGTTTGTGATTTCATCACCTTTCGATGACTAAGAAACCTCCATTGTGCTATCTCACACTTCCGTAGGTGTGTGGCCAAGAGATCACAAAATAGCCTTTCAAAAGGGACTACTAGTATGTACGGGCCTACTAAGGTTTCACCGGCAGGCTTGAATCTCTATTCTCCCACCCACGGGCCCCCTCGTGTGCCATGCGGATCCCAGGGCAGTCCTCCTCGACTCCCATTCCCCGCGCCATCCAACGGTCCATACAATACTAGCAGCGCTCCTAATTATTCAGCTACGCCGCACCCATACTTGGCCTTGTGGTGGCACTGTTGACCTGGCATATTCTCGCATGAACCGGTCCTTAGATCTAAGGCAAGCAAACCACCATAACAACCAACCCATCCACATAACCATGCTTGCTTAGATCACCCATCGTATTGACCAGTTCACATTAACCAGAATATCATTGATGCATAATTAAATGTGTAGTGTTATTTACCATCCCAATTAATTAAGCGAAGCAAAAAGGTAAAAACCCTTCCCGACTCTCTACCATAAATTCCAGGTGACAAGGGTGGTCAAACAAAACTAGTAAACTTCCTACCATAGGATTCCCATCAATTTGACACAAGCATGCAAGTTCGCAAACAAAACATTTAATAAAACAGGATCAATATGCTTCAAGGATACTTGCCTTGCTCCGACGGGTGGGGTTGCTCAAGCGCTTCAAAGTCTTGGTTTTGGAAATCCTCGTATGCGGCCTCTTGAGCACGTTCCTCTACGCGTGATCATACATACAAGAAAACATATACAATTCAGCATGATGCACGCAAAATAATCAACATGCAATGACATGCATGCATGCACAATTTAATAATTAATTTACTACGGTCGTTTATTAATTAGATGCGAGTAGTTCATACGTGTTCATATGAGTTTACGGGGGTTTTAGGGTGGATTAATGCTGCTGAAAAAAAATTATGGCACAACTACGATCAAGTTACGCCTATTAGGCTCAATATGATCACTAAAATTCGCATCGGGAACATGGCCTACCGTAGATGCGATGGCTTCGATGATCGCGGGATGGGGACAATGCGTAGACGAAGTAGATGCGTTCTCCAGCGGCACGACGACAGCGGTACGATGTCGACGACGATCTCCGGCGAACGGTGGCGCCCTCCTCTTTTTCTTCCTCTTCTTCCCTGATGAGGACATCACAACAGCAGAGACGTGCATTGAACTGCAAGGACCAATCACAAGAGCACGGGCACGGTTATTAAATCAGCAGGTGAATTCGTTCTTAACTTCTTTTGCATGTGAGTTTGAGAATAGATTGCTATGTGATGATTTAATTGTTATTAGGAATAATGGAGAAGATCAACAAGTGAAGGAAGGAGGCCTTGGGAGCGTGGACAACCACCTGGGACGTCCACAAGTAGATGGAAATAGTTTACAACTCGGACTCGAGTTCAACTCGGAGTCCAGGAGCAGTCCACCTTAAAACAGACGCCCAGGAGGCATACAGATTCCGTTTTCGACGTTCTACATATGCACGGAAAGAGGAGAAGATAAACTTTCCAATGGTTCTGGTCCCACCTCAAAATTCCTCCGGAGTCATTGGGAATCGTCGAAACAAGTCGAGTCCAGATTTCTGTCCGGTGCTGCGCCACCGAATCGGGCCTTTGGGCCTTGTATCCCGTAAGAGTCCATTAGGGACGCGTCTAATCGTGTTTTGGTCGAACCCTAGCCTATAAATACTGCAGCCGCCGGTCATATTCGGTGGGTTTTGCTTAGATCAATAAAATCGCCGTTCTACGGTTTGTGAGACCCCAATTTCGCGATTTCCGATCGTGTCTTCTACGTTCTTGCTCGTGTTCTCGATTGCACTTGCAGGGATTAGCCTTCTTGGCGAGGTCAAGCGTGTGCAGCACGGTTGATAACCAATGGAGCCGTGGTGTAGTGATTGCAGGGGTACTCGAACCGCTCGAGTGCCACGGATCATCAACGTCGAGTTCTCCACCCCAATCGACATACCTTTCGGAAGATCGGGCCTAAACCTACTCATCAATTGGTATCAGATTTCCAGGTTGCCCGTGAGGTATCTTTGTTTTCCTTCCTTCCATTAGATCGATTTTGTTTCGTACCTAGAGTCCACAAAAAAAGCCACAAAAAAAAATTAGATCGTTTTTACCGCTTCCCAGACTATAGTGCCTGCAGTTTCGTTTTTCAGTTTGCATTTTTGAGTTTGCATTCGTGTGGTTGAGTCTTGTTGCTGGTTTAGCTTTGTGTTTTTTGGTCCTAGTTATCGTGTTTCGTCCTTGTTTTCTTGCTATTCGACACCTATTCCACAATCCCTAAATAACAAACCGATCCGCCACGTTCATCGGTTTGCCCTAGCTAGCCGCCTTGCGTGAACTCCCGCATCGCCAGCCCTAGATTAGGTGACAAATATTTGTGCCATTCATCCTTGAATCATCACACACCACCCCATTAGTTGCTGTGCAAATTCCCGATCGTTTTCGTATCCGTTTGCGAGTTCTGTTCTCAAACCGAGTTGGAATCAACATCCAAAAAAACGTAACTCGGACAGCCTACCTTAAAACGGCCATAACTTTCGCATACGAACTCGAAATCGGGCGATTTTTTTTTTTCAAATTCATCTACGCGAAATTTTGCATCTGATTTTCCGCTGCGTAGCCGCGTTCGGCGAAATTAGATTGCCCAAATTCCCCTCGGAAGATAGGCTATCCGGCCTCCGAAGTTTCAGCACGAATTTTAAAGAACCTTCTTGATTTTCTATAGGCCGCATATTACATCCAATTGAGCTGCAAATTTGTGTGCTTCCTATATGTTTGCTACTGAGTAAAGAAAAAATATCAAAAAAATATTACAAAAAAGAAAAAAAATAGTGAAGAGCACGCATATTAAAGCAATTGGCCTATACCACTTGGTGCTGTTTGTTTGGTTATATCATTCTGTCTTTCTTTTGCCTTGATACTTCCTTGTGTTGTGCTAGGCTCTAGGGCACTCAGTTGACCAGCAACAGTATCCTACATTGAATACTTATTCAACTTTGTTTTGCTGTTAACGATTTTCTGCTTATTAGCCACCATATTATACCATCCAAGCTCCACCTTTCTCTTGAGCATAACAGGTACCTTTGCAATCACCCCACGCTTCATTGGTTCATCTCACCGTCCACACCACCTGCTGTGTCGGTAAGAACACTTGTAAGAGCGTGGTAAGACGCTTGAGCGAGGGAGATTCTTTTCTTCCACCTTCCACATTGTCACTGTAGTTGATAGGGATAACATTTTTTTGTTGTCTTTTGTTTCTTACTAACAATGGCAGGAGAAGAAAATAATGATGAATGTGTTCAACATGTTGAGTTACGTGATATGTTCGCCAAATACAACGCATCAACGGAGGAGTCATTGGCGAACTTGACTCGCAAACTGGATGACCTTCCTCTTCGGATGAATACTTTTGAGGCTCGGTTGCCTCTCGCTGGAAGACAAGAAGACAATGCTTATGATGAACTGGAAGATCACAGTAATCAGCCAAGACTGCCACTTTATCGTCGAGGTATGGGAGGTAATAATCATAACAATTATAACCGCCCTCCTGATGATCCTTTTGCTAAAGTGAAATTTACTATACCCTCTTTTTCTGGTGCTTATGATGCTGAGGCTTATCTTGATTGGGAGATGACAGTAGAGCAAAAATTTAATTCCCATCTTGTTCCTGAACAACATAGAGTTCGTCAAGCCACTAGTGAGTTTAAGGACTTTGCTATCATATGGTGGAATGAACTTGTTAAAACTAGAACTGATCCTCCAACATGGGATAGATTAAAGGAAGCTATGCGTGTTCGATTTGTTCCTCCATCTTTTCAGCGGGACCTTCGCAAAAAATTGCAGCGTTTAGACCAAGGTAACATGTCCGTAGTGGAGTATTATCAAGAGTTACAAAAGGGTATGCTGCGTTGTGGGGTAGTGGAGGACATGGATGATAAAATAGCTCGTTTTTATGGGGGGTTGAGGCGTGAAATTCAGGACATTGTTGATTACAAAGAATATGATACTGTTAACAGATTGTTTCAGCTTGCTATGTTGGCAGAAAAAGAATTGCAGGGCCGACAACAACAGCAACAACGCACGAGGAGCAACTTCACGCCGCGTGCAGCAACTACACCATCCAAAACAGCACCATCTTCGGCCCCCCGTGCAGCGACTACACCACCCAATGGCGGCCAACGAACTATACCTGCTGCTCCACCTTCTCGCGTGCCGGAAGGCAGCAAGGCGACATCATTCAAGCCTTCGTCGTCCACTCCTTCTACGGGTCGTACTTCCGACATTAAGTGTCACCGCTGCCAGGGACTTGGTCATATGATGAGAGATTGCCCGAGCAAACGAGCATACATAGCACGCGACGATGGCGGGTATGATAGTACTTCGGATGTTGAAGATGAATATTCTCTTGCTACTGACTTTACAGATCCAAATGACGAACACACCAAAGAAGAGGTACTTGGTGCAGCGGCGACGGAGAACTATAGGAGCATCATTGTGCAGCGTGCCTTGAGCTCCAAAGTGGAGACCGACGACAAGCTACAACGACACAACCTCTTCCACATGTTTCTCATCGTCAAGGACTGCCGTGTACACACTATAATTGATGGAGGTAGCTGCAATAACTTGGTAAACACGGACGTCGTCAAGAAACTCGGTTTGACAACAAGAGCACACCCTCATCCGTACCACATTCAATGGTTCAACAACAGCGGTAAGGTTCGGGTAACACAAACAGCGAGAATCCATTTTTCAATTGGTTCATACCATGATTTTGCTGATTTTGATGTTGTTCCTATGGATGCTTGTTCTCTTTTATTGGGTCGTCCTTGGGAATTTGATACAGATGCTATTCATCATGGTAGAACCAATAAATATACTCTCATGCATAAGGGAAAGAAAATCACTTTGCTCCTCATGACTCCTGCTGAAATTGTGCATTTTGAGAAGAGTAAAATTCGTGAGGGCAACGCAACTAAATTAGAATCTGAAAAACAGCAAGTTATTAAGTTAAAATCACCATCATTGCTCGCAACTAAATCTGAACTTGCTGATTTATTCGATGCTAAGGGGATGTGCTATGCTTTAGTTTGCAAAGAAGCCATGTTTTCACTTCATGAATTGTCTATTGCATTGCCCCCTGCTGTTGCTAACCTTTTGCAGGAGTTTGAGGATGTGTTTCCCTCCGAGATACCCCCTGGTTTACCACCGATGAGAGGCATTGAATACAAGATCGATTTGATTCCAGGAGCAAGTTTGCCAAATCGTGCAGCTTACAGGGCGAATCCACAAGAAACTAAGGAAATTCAGCGACAAGTCCAAGATCTTTTGGACCGCGGGTACATTCGTGAAAGCCTTAGCCCTTGTTCCGTTCCTGTTCTTTTGGTTCCTAAGAAAGATGGTAGTTGGCGCATGTGTGTTGATTGTCGAGCGATTAATAACATCACCATTCGATATCGTTATCCTATTCCTCGATTAGATGACATGCTTGATGAATTGAGTGGTGCTATCATCTTCACAAAAATTGACTTGCGTAGTGGTTACCACCAAATTAGAATGGCACTAGGAGATGAATGGAAAACTGCATTTAAAACCAAGTTTGGACTTTATGAGTGGTTAGTCATGCCTTTTGGTTTAACTAATGCACCCAGCACCTTTATGCGATTAATGAACGAGGTTTTACGTGCTTTCATTGGACAATTTGTGGTGGTTTACTTTGATGATATCCTCATTTACAGCAAGTCATATGATGAACATCTTGATCATTTACGTGCTGTTTTTACTGTTTTGAGAGATGCACGTTTGTTTGGTAACCTCGAAAAGTGCGTTTTTTGCACCAATCGAGTCTCGTTTCTTGGCTATGTCGTTTCCTCGCAGGGAATTGAGATGGATGAGGCAAAAATTGAAGCAATCACCAGCTGGCCAGCCCCAACTACCGTCACACAGGTTCGTAGTTTTCTTGGTCTTGCAGGATTTTATCGGCGCTTTGTGCGGGATTTCAGCACCATTGCAGCACCTCTACATGAGCTAACGAAGAAGGGAGTTCCATTTCGATGGGGCGAACAGGAGCAACAAGCTTTTGATGCTCTCAAATCGAAGCTTACACAAGCACCATTACTACAACTTCCTGATTTTGACAAGACCTTTGAGCTAGAATGCGATGCAAGCGGCATTGGTATTGGAGGCGTTCTCATACAAGGAGGTAAACCCGTTGCTTTCTTTAGTGAAAAACTTCATGGTCCTTCTCTGAATTACTCCACTTATGATAAGGAATTGTATGCCTTAGTCCGTGTATTACAAACTTGGCAACATTATCTTTGGTCTAAGGAGTTTGTCATACATTCCGATCATGAATCATTGAAGTATCTTAAGTGTCAAACCAATCTGAATAAACGACATGCTAAATGGATTGAGTTCATAGAGTCGTTTCCATACATCATTAAGCATAAGAAAGGGAAGGAAAATATCATTGCCGATGCATTATCTAGGCGTTATACCATGCTGTCCCAACTTGATCATAAAATCTTTGGTTTGGAAACAATTAAAGCATTATATCCTACTGATTTGGACTTCAAAGTTGCTTTTGAAAATTGTAGAGAAGGAAGAACTTGGAATAAATATGTGCTGCGAGAGGGTCTCCTCTATCGTGCTAACAAGCTATGCGTTCCAGCTAGCTCCGTTCGTCTATTGCTTTTGCAGGAAGCACATGGAGGAGGTTTGATGGGACATTTTGGAGTGAAGAAAATTGAAGACGTGCTGTCCACACACTTCTTTTGGCCAAAGATGAGGCGTGATGTCGAGCGCTACGTGTCACGATGCACTACTTGCAACAAAGCTAAGTCTCGTCTTAACCCACATGGTCTTTATATGCCTCTTCCTGTTCCTAGTGTACCTTGGGAGGATATTTCTATGGACTTTGTTTTGGGATTGCCTAGGACTAAGAGGGGGAGGGATAGTATTTTTGTAGTTGTTGATCGTTTTTCCAAAATGGCACACTTTATACCTTGTCATAAGAATGATAATGCCTCACACATTGCTGATTTATTTATGACGGAAATTGTTCGTTTACATGGTGTGCCAAATACCATTGTTTCTGATCGTGATGCAAAATTTTTAAGTCATTTTTGGAGAACTTTGTGGTATAAATTGGGAACCAAGTTGCTGTTTTCAACTACATGTCACCCACAAACGGATGGACAGACCGAGGTAGTTAATCGTACTTTATCCACTATGTTACGGGCTGTCTTGAAAACAAATTTGAAGTTGTGGGAGGAGTGTTTACCACATATAGAATTTGCTTACAACAGATCCGTTCACTCCACGACAAAGGTAAGTCCATTCCAGGTAGTGTATGGTTTCAATCCCCGTGCTCCTATTGATTTACAACCTTTGCCTCCTTCTGAAACTATAAATTTGGATGCTACACAACGATCTGAATTCATTCTTAAGATGCATGAAACTACAACGAAAAATATTGAAATGATGAATGAGAAGTATAGGATTGCAGGTAGTAAAGGTAGAAAAGAAGTAAAACTTGAACTGGGCGATTTGGTGTGGTTACATTTGAGAAAAGAGCGATTTCCCGACTTAAGAAAATCTAAACTTATGCCACGAGCTGCTGGTCCTTTTAAGATCGTTGACAAGATTAATGATAATGCATATAAGCTTGAATTGCCTCCCGATTTTGGGGTTAGTCCTACATTTAATATTTCAGATTTGCGACCATACTTGGGAGAAGAAGATGAACTTGAGTCGAGGACGACTCCAATTCAAGAGGGGGAGGATGATGAGGACATCACAACAGTGGAGACGTGCATTGAACTGCAAGGACCAATCACAAGAGCACGGGCACGGTTATTAAATCAGCAGGTGAATTCGTTCTTAACTTCTTTTGCATGTAAGTTTGAGAATAGATTGCTATGTGATGATTTAATTATTATTAGGAATAATGGAGAAGATCAACAAGTGAAGGAAGGAGGCCTTGGGAGCGTGGAGAACCACCTGGGACGTCCACAAGTAGATGGAAACAGTTTACAACTCGGACTCGAGTTCAACTCGGAGTCCAGGAGCAGTCCACCTTAAAACAGACGCCCAGGAGGCATACGGACTCCGTTTTCAACGTTCTACATATGCACGGAAAGAGGAGAAGATAAAATTTCCAATGGTTCTGGTCCCACCTCAAAATTCCTCCGGAGTCATTGGGAATCGTCAAAACAAGTCGAGTCCAGATTTCTGTCCGGTGCTGCACCACCGAATCGGGCCTTTGGGCCTTGTATCCCGTAAGAGTCCATTAGGGACGCGTCTAATCGTGTTTTGGTCGAACCCTAGCCTATAAATACTGCAGCCGCCGGTCATATTCGGTGGGTTTTGCTTAGATCAATAATATCGCCGTTCTACGGTTTGTGAGACCCCAATTTCGCGATTTCCGATCGTGTCTTCTACGTTCTTGCTCGTGTTCTCGATTGCAATTGCAGGGATTAGCCTTCTTGGCGAGGTCAAGCGTGTGCAGCACGGTTGATAACCAACGGAGCCGTGGTGTAGTGATTGCAGGGGTACTCGAACCGCTCGAGTGCCGCGGATCATCAACGTCGAGTTCTCCACCCCAATCGACATACCTTTCGGAAGATCGGGCCTAAACCTACTCATCACCATTGCCATTGAATTTTTCTTCTGAGGGGTCTCTATTCCCTTGTCTTGGAGCTGTCATTTTGAGAGGGCCAATCGGGCTAGAGGCAATCCCTTTGCCTTTCCCTTTGGTTTGGCGATGAACCGCTGAGCTAGAGCCAACCATATCTTGAGCTTTCAAAGCTGGCTTCTTGGTCGCATCCTTCCGCCGCATCCTAGGTGGAGTAGGCGAGGGCTCGGCAACATGCTCTTGCCTTTTGTTAGCGCGAGACTTCGAGACTCATGGCAACACATCTTGATCCATCTCGTCTTCAAAGTTGGAGATGTTTTCATTCGACATTGTCTTGACAAGGAGGTTATACATGACATAGATAAGGATTGATGGCAAGGGAATGCATTGAGTAGAAGGAAATTAGGGTTGTGTCCAGTTAGAAATCGGACTTGTCCGGTGCTCAAGTGCGGACTAGTCCGGAGTACCGGATTTGTCCGTACTAAAAACGGACTAGTCCGATATTCAGCCGTTTGAACCCTAACTAGCAGAGCAATGGGTTTTCTCAATGCAAGAGTGGCTCAATGTAGTTGTAATACAACAAGGAATCATGTATTAACAGGAGGAACTAAGCTATTTGAGCAAAAACAAGAGATATCGAAGGTTCTAGGGTTTGGAGAGAAACTTTTCCAAATCCTTCAATTCGCAGAGTTGGAGGAGTTTTTGATGCGGACAAGTCTGGGGTCCTTGATCCCCTTGCGATGAAGATCGTTTCCCGCGGAGATTTGAGGATATTTGGTGGAGAACTCACCAAATCACCTTGGGGGCACTTGATGAGGAGAGAGAACGTGAGGTATGTTGTGAGGACGAAGAATATT
Organism: Tuctoria greenei; assembly: GCA_036927565.1. Classification (NCBI taxonomy): domain Eukaryota; kingdom Viridiplantae; phylum Streptophyta; class Magnoliopsida; order Poales; family Poaceae; genus Tuctoria; species Tuctoria greenei. The sequence goes on along the minus strand of JAYESD010000007.1, from coordinate 172,321,882 downwards.
AGGTTGGCGGCCCTAGGGTTATGGAGTCAAAAAATCGGACTAGTCCGTGGTCGGACCGGACTAGTTTGTACTACCGAAGCTCCACAGACTAGTCTGCATTGTGCGGACTAGTCAGGGTAACCACGAACTAGTCCGTGGTCACCAGAATAGAAATAGTTAGACCATTCTTATATATTTGAAGGTGCTTACTAAGAAAATAGGGGGCAAAACACACAAATAATCTTGATGAATATGATCAGTAAACATACAACAATCAAACTATGACCATAATTCACCAAGATCAAGTGATTAACATAGTTTTTTGGTGAAAATAGAGAGAGATGATTTTCACAACACAATCAATATGATTTTGAAGATGGCATACAGGTATGCAAGCTTTCAAGCCACATTCCGAGCATCAAGGATATTTAGTTCATTTCGGAGCTCACAAAAGCGTTTTTCATCAAGTGGCTTGGTAAAGATATTAGCTAGTTGTTTTTTAGTGTTGACATGGGAAATGACTATGTCTCCTTTCATTGAGCGATCTCTCAAAAAGTGACGTCGGATGTCTATGTGTTTAGTTCTAGAGTGCTCAACGGGATTATGGGCAATTTTTATTGCACTCTCATTGTCACAAAGGAGTGGAATATGGCTCATATTGTAACTGTAATCCCTTAGAGTTTGTCGCATCCAAAGGAGTTGTGCACAACAACTTTCGGCTGCAACATACTCTGCTTCGACCGTGGATAAGGCAATGGAGTTTTATTTCTTGGAGGACCAAGAAACTAGGGATCTACCTAGGAATTGGCAAGTACTGGAGGTACTTTTTCTATCTACTTTGCATCCAGCATAATCTGCATCGGAGTATCTAATGAGATTGAACTTTGAACCTTTAGGATACCAAAGTCCTAGGTTAGGTGTATGAACTAAGTATCGCAAGATCCTCTTTACAGCTGTCAAATGACATTCCTTAGGATTGGCTTGAAATCTTGCACACAAACATACACTCAACATAATATCAGGCCTACATGCACATAAATAAAGTAGGGAGCCAATCATGGAGCGATATACCTTTTGATCCACGTTTGGTTCGTCTTCATTGAGATCCAAGTGTCCATTTGTCGCCATGGGAGTATTTATAGGCTTTGCTTTGTCCATTCCAAACTTCTTAAGTGTGTCTTGAGTGTACTTTGTTTGGCTTATAAACGTTCCTTCCTTTTGTTGCCTCACTTGGAACCCCAAGAAATATCTCAACTCTCCCATCATGGACATCTCGAATCTATCTGTCATAATCTTACCAAACTCTTGACAAAAAGATTTGTTAGTTGAACCAAATATAATATCATCAACATAAATTTGATAGATAAATAGATCATTATCAAAATGCTTAGCAAACAAAGTTAATCAGCTTTACCAATCTTAAATCCATTTTCAATCAAAAAATCTCGAAGGCACTCATATCAAGCTCTAGGAGATTGTTTGAGGCCATAGAGAGCCTTACGCAATTTGAACACATGGTCGGGGAACTATTGATCTTCGAACCCGGGGGGTTGCTCCATGTACACCTCCTCCTTGATCGGTCTGTTGAGGAAGGCGCTTTTCACATCCATTTGATAAAGCTTGAAATCATGGTGAGTAGCATATGCAAGTAATATTCGAATCGATTCAAGCCTAGCTACGGGAGCAAAAGTCTCGTCAAAATCCAAACCTTCGACTTGTGAATACCCTTTGGCCACAAGTCTTGCCTTGTTCCTTGTCACCACCTCGTGTTCGTCTTGCTTGTTGCGGAAGACCCATTTAGCGCCGATGACATTGAACTTGGGTCTTTTGACAAGTTCCCACACTTCGTTCCTTTTGAAGTTGTTCAGTTCTTCTTGCATTGCCACCACCCAATCCGGATCCTTTAATGCATCTTCAACCATGTGTGGTTCCAAAGAGGATACAAACGAGTAATATTCACAAAAGCTAGCTATATGAGATCGAGTTGTTACTCCCTTTTGGATGTCACCGATTATGTTGTCGACGGGGTGATCTCTTTGGATGCATTGATGTACTCTTGGGTGTGGCACTTGTTGTCTTGAGTCTTCATGGTCATCACCTTCTACTCCCCCTGGATGGTTGTCTTCATTGGTCTTCTTGAGGTTGATCTTGTGTGGAAGCTCCCCTTGGATCATTCTCCTCCACTTGTGGTTCATCTTCTTCATTTGCATTTGGAGGTGGCGCTTGTGGTCGAACATCGCCCAACACCATTCTTCTCAATGCATGACACGGAGCTTCTTCTTGATGATGTTTTCTTGAGTAGGCGATGAAGATATAGCTAGTTGATGGCGTGACAAGCGGTGTTAACCGCTTCGGCCCAAAAGCGGTCTGAAGTCTTGTATTCATCGAGCATTGTCCTTGCCATCTCAATGAGGGTTCGGTTCTTCCTTCTGGTTACTCTATTCTGTTGAGGAGAATAAGGTGCTGAAAACTCGTGTTTTATCCCATCTTCGTCTATATACTCCTCAACTTGGGTATTCTTGAACTCCGTTCCATTGTCACTTCGTATGTTCTTGATCGTCAACGGAAATTCATTTTGAGCTCGCTTGAGAAACAACTTGAGGGTTCCTTGAGTTTTTGTCTTATCATGCAAAAAGAAAACTCACGTGAAGCGAGAAAAATCATCAATAATTACTAAACTGTACTTGTTACCGCTGATGCTTATGTAAGCAATTGGACCAAATAGGTCCATATGAAGGAGCTCGAGCGGTCTTGTTGTAGTCATGACGTTCTTCGCGGGATAGGGTGCTCCTACTTGCTTCCCGGCTTGGCACACGCTACAAGGTCTGTCTTTCTCAAAAATAACATCCTTCAAACCTCGGATGTGATCGCCCTTAAGGAGTTTTTGAAGATTCCTCATACCAACATGTGCTAGCCGTCTATGCCACAGCCAACCCATGTTGGTCTTTGCAACCAAGCATGTGTCAAGTTGAGCTTTATATTTGTTGAAGTCAACTAGATATAGCTTTCCCTTTAACACACCCTTGAATGCAACCGAGTTATCACTCCTTCTAGAGATAGTCACACCCTCATTAGTGAACAAGCAATTATAACCCTTGTCACATAATTGACATATGGACAAAAGGTTATAATCCAAGGAATCAAAGTGTAAAACATGAGAAAGAGTATGTTGTGATGAAATTGCTATTTTACCGGTACCGAGCACCCTTCCTTGACTGCTGTCGCCAAAATAAATGCATTCGCTTGGATCTTCATTTTCTTCATATTCAACGAACATCCTTCTTTCTCCGGGTCATGTGATTGGTGCATCCACTATCTAGCATCCATTTAGCTCCACCGGATGAATAGGCCTGCAAAACACAAATTATGTCTTGGTCTTAGGTACCCAAGCTTGCTTGGGTCCTTTGAGGTTATTCACAAGAGATTTGGGCACCCACACATGAGACTTGGTGTTCCCATGGCGTGGCCCAACATATTTAGCATAAACTCTACCAAAATTACTTTTCATAAGAATATATGATGCATCAAAAGTTCTAAACAAGAGTTGTTGCTCATATGTGTTAACAATGTTACTTTTATCAACATTATTAGGTTGTCTAACTTGAGAGGTGTTTCCCTTGACAAAAGCAATGTGTTCCTTGTTATTCTTGTGGTTTCTAGCATTTTTGCTTTTCACCATAAGAATACCCAATGCCATATTTGACATTAGGAGGTCTTGTGACCAAGTATGCACTGCGTGCATACTTGACCTTCTCCTTGTCAAATATGCCACATCGGGAAGGATGCTTGTCCTTTGTCAAGTTTGACTTCTCCTTCAATTTAGTGTCAATTTTAGCACATTCACAAGCAATAGTAGTTTCAGATTTTATAAGTTGAGAAGGTGAGCTTGAAGAGGATGAATAACCACTTGAGTTGAGTGACTCAACTTGTACCTCAAGGATCTTGTTAACTTTGGTTAAGTTAGCAAGTTCATCCTTGATAGCCATGTTTGAGTCTTCTAGCTTCAAACAAGCTTCCTTACTTGAAGCTAACTCAAGTTCCAGTGAGTTGCTTCGCTCCTTTTCAAGCTCGAGGAGCTTTTTTATCTTAAGATATTCTTCCTTTTGGAGGATGATCATATCTTCTTGACAATCAACTAGCTCCTACTTATCAACAAGCTTATCCATTAAAAATTTCATCTTAGCCACAATTTTGTTATCTAAACCAACAAGCATATCTTCATCATCACTAGAGTTATCACTCTCACTATTAAAAGAATGTGAGGAGGAAGATTTAGTTGTTATCTTCCTTGACCATTAGACACTTATGATCGGTGTCTTTCCTTGCGCCGATGGTTGGGAAGAGGGTGGGTTTCTTGGTAGGCTTCATGACGGCTATGGAGGCCATCCCCTCTTCTTCTTCTTTGGATGAGGACTCATCATTAGAGTCCCACTCCTTCTCCAAGTGTGCTTGACCATATTGTTTCTTTTTCTTGAATTTTCTTAGGTTGAGGCTTGTTGTCCTTGGTCTTCCTCTTACTTTCTTCATGTGGACAGTCTACTATGAAATGGTCGTACTCTCCACAGTTATAGCAAGCACGCCTCATTTTTGGTTTTGGCTTGTCCCTTTGTCTTCCTTCACTTGGTCTACCACCTTGTCTTCTTCTCATCATTTTTGTGACACCTGGTTCCGAAAAATGAACCAAGTGCACGCATATGTGTGCCCAGGATGTTCAACACACATACACGAGTGCATTCACAATCGACATACCTTTCGGAAGATCGGGCCTAAACCTACTCATCATTCCCCTTCTTTTTCTCCTTTTTTCTTCCCTGGGCGCAGCTTTCTGGTCCCTGGCGTTTTTCCCGACGGCTAGGGTTCTTCCTGGAGCGCTTCTGGCGTCGGGGTCGGGGGCCTTCGGTGCTTCTTTTATAGGCGCGGCAGGAGCGATCGGGAATCGGTTCCGGAGCTGGCGGGATCGGGGGGGGGGGGGGGGGGGGGGGGGGGTTACTGCGGCAGGGCGCGTACGCGGGAGGGAGTCGTACCGGGGCGGGTCTCGGGTCGGACGCGGGAGGCCGGGCGCTGGCGCGGAGCGGGGCCCAGCGGGGCCGAGCGGAAGGCGGGAGGCTGGGCGCTGGCGGGATCGCGCGCGCGCGGGCGCGCGTCGGCGTTGGGGCGCGTGGCCAGCGGGGTGGGACGCGGGGCGCTCGGTCGGCTGGGCCGCTGGCCTGGCCGCCAGGTTGGCCCCTTTTTTTTCTTTTTTTATTTAGTATTATTATTATTTTATAATTTATATTTATTTATTTTACTTTTTTTATACTCTTTTTTTATATATAATTTATTATATATATTTATATATATATATTTATATATTATTATTCATATTATATATTTATTATTTATTATTTTTATAACATATATTATTAATATTAATATTTTATCTATTTTTATATATTGTTATATATATCATTTATATATATATATATTTATATACATTATTATTATTATTTTTATACTTATTCCCTATTACAAGTTTTAGGCTATAACTATTATTTTATTTTTCTTCTTTTGCTACACATATTTGTATATGTATGTTTTATCTTTTATATATTTTTATTATCTCTCTTTTACTCTATTAATATTTAATGCATGATCGTGTATGCAATGCATGATGCGAAAATTTAGGGTGTTACAAACCTACCCCCCTTAAAGTGAATCTCGCCCTCGAGATTCGATAGCGTGGAGAAAAGGTGAGGGAATTCTGCCTTCAGGTCTTCTTCACGTTCCCATGTAGCTTCGGCTTCCGTATGGTGTTTCCATTGCACTTTGCACCAACGGATCCTCTTATTTCTGGTGACCCTTTCCTTCATGTCCAAAATTTTGATAGGTTGCTCGACATAGGACAAATCCTCTTGAAGTTCTAACTCGTCCATCGGCACTTGTTCTTCCGGTACCCTGAGACACTTCTTGAGTTGAGAGACGTGAAATACGTCGTGTACATCGGATAGATACGTCGGCAGCTCAAGTCGATATGCCACTACTCCTCGTTTGTCTAAAATCTTGAACGGTCCGATGTAACGTGGTGCCAGTTTTCCTTTGACGTTAAACCGTCGCTGACCTCTGATTGGTGACACTTTGAGGTATACAAAATCTCCAACTTCAAAAGTCAGACTCCTTCGCCTATTATCAGCATAACCCTTCTGTCGAGACTGGGCAGCCTTTAAGTTTTCCCGTATTATTTGGACTTGCCTTTCAGCTTCTTGTAACACGTCGGGACCAAACACTTGATTCTCTCCGGTTTCATTCCAAAACAAGGGATTCCTACACTTCCTTCCGTACAATGCTTCGTAGGGTGACATTTTCAAACTTGCTTGGTAACTATTGTTGTACGAGAATTCAGCGTACGGCAAACTTTTATCCCAACTTTTCCCATGCTTTAAAGCGCAAGCTCTTAACATGTCTTCCAAAATTTGGTTGGTCCTCTCGGTTTGTCCATCTGTTTGAGGGTGATACGCCGAACTGAAGTTCAACCTTGTTCCCATTGCTTCATGCAATTTCTGCCAAAATCTGGAGGTAAATTGAGAACCTCTATCCGAGACTATCTTCTTCGGTACTCCATGTCGACACACAATATGCTCCATATACAATTCTGCTAGCTTTGCGGTGGTATATGTGGTCTTGACAGGGATGAAATGTGCTGATTTTGTCAATCGATCCACAATAACCCATATTGAATCATAGCCAGCCTGAGTTCGCGGTAATCCAACTATAAAATCCATACCAATCTCTTCCCACTTCCATTCCGGGATCTTCAATGGTTGTAGCAATCCGGCTGGCCTTTGATGTTCAGCTTTCACTCGTCGGCACACATCACAAAGTGCAACATATTCAGCTATGTCCTTTTTCATGCTGGCCCACCAGTAGCATGTCTTTAAGTCCTTGTACATTTTCGTATAGCCAGGATGAATCGAGTAAGGCGAGTCATGTGCCTCCTTCAATATTGTTTCTCGAATATGCCTGACATTAGGTACCACAATCCTCTTTCCAAGCCATAAGGTACCCTGTTCGTCCTCATCAAATCTGAATTCTTTCCCTTCTTGGGTCCTTTCCTTGATTTCCTGTATTTCCTTGTCCTTTGTCTGTCCTTCCCGTATTTCCTGCTCTAATGTTGGGTTGACTTCCATCGTTCCCATCTCATTTATGAATCCAAGGTTCAACCGTTCAAACTCCTTGCATAACTCGGATGGCAGCTCTCGAACTGTGAGTTGATGACTTACTCCTTTTCGGCTCAAAGCATCGGCCACTACATTGGCCTTTCCAGGGTGATAGTTGATTCCCACGTCATAATCCTTGATGAGCTCCAACCATCGGCGTTGCCTCAGATTCAGATCCGTTTGCGTAAATATGTACTTGAGACTCTTGTGATCCGTATAAATCTAACATCGGTGACCAAAAACATAGTGTCTCCATATCTTCAAGGTGTGTACTACGGCTGCGAGTTCAAGGTCGTGCCTAGGATAATTCAACTCATGTTTCTTTAGTTGCCTTGATGCATAAGCTACCACTTGGCCTTCTTGCATGAGCACACATCCTAATCCTTGTCTTGATGCATCACAATATATATCAAAACTCTTGCTCACGTCCGGTAATACTAACACTGGCGCGGTTGTCAACCTTTTCTTTAACTCCTCAAAGCTATCCTGACAAGCTTGAGTCCATCGGAATGCCTTTCCCTTCATGAGTAATTTGGTCATAGGCTTGGCTATTTTGGAGAAATCATTAATGAATCGGCGGTAATATCCAGCCATTCCAAGGAAACTCCGAATTTCCTTGACCTTCTGTGGCGGTTCCCATTTAAGCACATCTCTCACCTTCCCTGGGTCAACTGATACTCCTCCTCCAGAGATAATATGGCCTAAGAAAGAAACTTCCCGTAACCAGAATTGACATTTACTAAACTTGGTATACAATTGATGCTCCCTCAATTTCTGCAGCGTAAGCCTCAAGTGTTCCTCGTGTTCCTTCTCATCCTTCGAGTAGATCATAATATCATTGATGAACACTACAACGAACTTATCCAGATATTCCATGAAGACCTTATTCATGAGATACATAAAGTATGCAGGCGCGTTCGTCAATCCAAATGACATGACGGTGTACTCATAAGATCCATATCGTGTCCGAAATGCTGTCTTGGGTATATCTGATGGTCTAATCTTCATTTGGAAGTATCCTGACCGCAAGTCGATCTTGGAGAAGATACAGGCGCCCTTCATTTGGTCGAACAAATCCTCTATACGGGGCAGTGAGTACTTGTTCTTAATTGTCACTTCGTTGAGAGACCTATAGTCAACGCACATCCTCTGGGTTCCATCCTTCTTATCTACGAAGAGCACTGGGGCTCCCCACGGGGATGAACTTGGGCGTATAAAACCCTTCTCGCTGCTCTTGAATTTGCTTCTTGAGCTCTGCTAATTCCTTAGGAGGCATCCTATACGGCCTCTTAGCTATAGGTGCAGTTCCGGGTATCAACTCAATGGTGAATTCTATGTCACGATCAGGTGGCATACCTGGCAACTCATCTGGAAACACATCCGGGTACTCGCGAATGATCGGGATGCTTTCCAATGTCACTTCTTCCACGTGATTCAACCTCGCTTTCTCTCTTGCAGGTTGGGCTGCCTCAACTTCGATGTGTGTACCATGTTCTCTTGTCAACTGCACAATCCTCTAGGCACATTGAATGACTCCATTATACTTGCTCAACCAGTCCATTCCAAGTATTATGTCTATTCCTTGGGAGTCCAATACTATGAGGTTTGCGAGAAAGTCTACCCCCCTTATTTTAATGCTTACTTTCGGACATACTATATTTGTCCTCATCTCTCCGCCAGGAGAACTTACTAGCATAGTTTGCTTCATATGAGATATAGGCAAATTGTATTTGACAACATACTTTGATGAGATGAATGAATGAGATGCTCCCGAATCAAATAAAACAGTCGCGGGGTTTGAGTTGGCGAGAAACATACCAATCACGACGTCATCAGCTTGCTGGGCTTCCTCAGTAGAGACATGATTCACATTGCCACAAGCAAAATTCTGCTGTCCATGGTTGCCTTGTGGTGCTCCTCCATTTGGTCGTGGATGATTTGGCCTTGGTGCATTGTTCATAGGTCCATTGTTTCTCCTGGGGCATTGGCTTGCGAAGTGTCCGGGTTCTCCACACACATAGCATGTCTTACCGCCTGTAGCATTAGGGAAATTTGGGCGCAACTGGTTTTGAGCATTTGCCGCCATGTTAGGACGCGACGCAGGTGGCACAGGATAGCGAGGCGCTTGCATGGCGAGGCGTTGCTGCGGTGGCTGATTTGGGCGGGGCGGATAAGCAGCGCGGTATGCAGGAGCAGATGGGTTGTAGTGTGGTGCAGTAGTTGGTGCATAGCGGGGGCAAACATTGCTTCCTTGTTGCGGTCCATGATGTGACATCTTCCTTTTGTTGTCCTGCTCCATCTCACGAATCTTGTTCTCAACCACAATAGCCTTGTCAACCAGCTTTTGGAAGTTTGGATAATCAGTATTGAGTAACTGGACTTGAATTTCATTGTTGAGACCCCTCATAAACAAATACTGCTTCCTACTATCAGTTTTGATGTCTTCTGGAGCATATCTTGATAATTGAGTGAATTTGTTGAGATACTCACTCACGCTCATCCTTCCTTGCCTGAGATTTTCAAAATCTTGTCTTCTCAGTATCATAACTCCTTCAGGTACATAGTGGGAACGGAAACTCTGCTTAAACTCAGCCCAAGTGATTGTCTCCTGATTATCATGAGCATTGCAAAGAGCTTCCCACCAGTCGGCGGTTGCCCCAACTAGTTGATGTGATGCAAAGAGAACCTTCTCCCTATCAGTGCACTGGACAATAGCAAGTTTCTTTTCAACGGACTTCAGCCAATCATCAGCTTCCATTGGGTCTGTGGCTTGTGCAAAGGTTGGCAATCTGGTCCTCATGAACTCTCCCAACCGATTGTGGTGTGGCGGGGGTGGTGGCGGGGGCGGTATATGAGGCTGATTGTTGTTGCCAGCTTGCAGCAGTCCCATGGTCTGTATCATGGTCTGCATGAGCTGGTTCTGCATAGCTAACAGTTGTTCAATATTGATAGCTCCATGAGCATGTCCCTGGTTGTTCTTAGGTACTTCATTGCGCTCCTCCTCATCGTTGTCATCCCTCTGGTTACGAGTTCTCACCATCTGTTGGCGAAAGAAAGGTAGGGACAGAAGGATTTAGAATTTGGAAAGAAACGTCCCAACTATATGCATCAAGGGATGTGACACTAAATAATCCTTTATTAATATAGACCTATATTATGAGGATGTGGACGAATGCTGAAGCATTCCACAACTCTCTACTAAGCACACAAGCACTCAAACAAGCACCAAACAAAATTGACAAAGATCCTAAAAGAAGTAACACAACTCAAGGTCACACAAGTATGTCTACGTCGCTCTTATTTAACTAATGGGGGTGTGCCTATCCTTGAGTCGTGGCATAGGTCGAGGACTACTCGTCGTCGAGCGGGAACTCATCCGGGTCCTCGTCGTCGTCGTCGTCATCGTCGGGGTCCTCGGGGTCCTGTGGTGGTGAGGCAGCAGGCGGCGGTGGTGCGGTAGACGCCACACTGGAAGGCTCCTCGTCAGAGAACTCCTCAGAAGACGACTCACGCTGACCGTTGCGATGGTCTGGAGAGTCTGGGGTCCACGTCGGGGTGTCGGACGCGTAGTCGTCCGGGTCCTCGTCGGTGATCCGACGATACCTCCTGATTATCGCCTCGTGGCGCTGGGCGAGGTCACGTCCATCCTGAATCTCCTACTGCACCCTCTGAAGTCGGGCACTGAGTTGGGCCACGTCGTCAACAGTCTGACGAGATTGCGGGAGGTCCAGGGGTCCCTCCACGTGCCTGAAGACGAAGCGCGCAGTGCCACTGGGACGCTGCGGAACAAAGGCGTGCACCATGTCCTCCAGACGGAAACGGCGGGCGTGGCTCCAAAAGGTGGCCGCTTCCCAGCTAGCATCCTGCTCCGCAGATCGGCGGAAGCTCCTCCAAGCAGGACTGCTATGGGTCTTCACCAACTCATCACCATAGTAGATATAGATCTTGCAGCTCCACTCCTTCCTGCCGGGGCGCTGCACTCCAGTGGTGTGGTAGGAGAGCGAGAGGCTGTGGTGACGGTAGCCAGCCTCACGGAGTAGGGCACGGAGACGGTGACGCAGTTGTCCTGCGGCTCTACCGTCAGAACAGATCACCACGGGGTGATGGGGGTCGACGGCCGGAGAGCGACTGGCCAACCTACGCGGGGGCACAAGTCCACGGGTCGACTTACGGGGGGTTGTCTTGGTGCGGGCCATCTACAGAAAACAAAAATACATTAGAGGAAAAAAGAAATAACCAAATACAAATCTGAAAATTTCAGCAGCTAAAACGGCGGAAAAAGAGCGGTGCAGCGGTTCCAAAAGAACGAAAAATAAAGAGAAAAAATACAGCAACCAACACAATAATTTTACCCACACATAACAGCGGCAAAACACACTTTTTCCGCAAAAATTTACGCAGCAAAACAGCAGCACTTAATATTGCTCACTTCTGAAAATTTTTATCAAAAACGCAGCAGCGATCAGTACTTTTTGCGGCTGAAAATAAAGGAACAAAACAGCAGCATAAATTTTCGAAAATAGCAGATTAGAAGAGTGTTCCTAAGTGCTCTAGAGTGTCCATTCTACCTAGGCTTGCGTCCTACGGTCAACGCGGCTCTGGTACCAATTTGTGACACCCGGTTCCAAATATGAACCAAGCGTAACGCATATGTGTGCCCAGGAAGTTCATCACACATATACGGTTGCATCACAAACGATATACAGAATTTAACCATGTCTTAACTAATAAATAAGTACTTTATTACAATAATCCAATAGTTCACGAATAATAAAACTCTAAATAATTGCAGCGGAAAATAAACTAAACAGCACGACTCCAATCCACAGGCAATTGACAGCGGTACGCAACCTAGTACTCCACGTGATCCTCAGGGTACTCCCAATTATCTCCAGTAGCTGTTGGGGGGGATTGCAAGGGTGAGTACATGTCGTACTCAGCAAGTGTGGAAAGTATGACATGTGGCTTCAAATGACGAATGTAATAATGGCTAAGTGCTGAAAAGTAAAGTAAAACATTTGAAAAGCATTATACTATGTCTATGTGAAACGATCCCATCATATTAACAAAATATAAACCATATCCAATTATTGCCAACATCACCATTATCCATGTCCAATTACCATAACTCAAATTCATATCCATGGCCTTAATCCATAAACCATAACCATTACCACCCCATAACCATAAACCAACCATAACCATTACCAAAATCCAACTCTAATCATGTAGGTCATCCAGGCGCTCATAACCGGGAGCACGACTATCATGATAGTTTTTAACACTCTGCAGAGGTTGTACCACTTTACCCACATGTTTGTGATTTCATCACCTTTCGATGACTAAGAAACCTCCATTGTGCCATCTCACACTTCCGTAGGTGTGTGGCCAAAAGATCACAAAATAGCCTTTCAAAAGGGACTACTAGTATGTACGGGCCCACTAAGGTTTCACCGGCAGGCTTGAATCTCTATTCTCCAACCCACGGGCCCCCTCGTGTGCCATGCGGATCCCAGGGCAGTCCTCCTCGACTCCCATTCCCCGCGCCATCCAACGGTCCATACAATACTAGCAGCGCTCCTAATTATTCAGCTACGCCGCACCCATACTTGGCCTTGTGGTGGCACTGTTGACCTGGCATATTCTCGCATGAACCGGTCCTTAGATCTAAGGCAAGCAAACCACCATAACAACCAACCCATCCACATAACCATGCTTGCTTAGATCACCCATCGTATTGACCAGTTCACATTAACCAGAATATCATTGATGCATAATTAAATGTGTAGTGTTGTTTACCATCCCAATTAATTAAGCGAAGCAAAAAGGTAAAAACCCTTCCCGACTCTCTACCATGAATTCCAGGTGACAAGGGTGGTCAAATAAAACTAGTAAACTTCCTACCATAGGATTCCCATCAATTTGACACAAGCATGCAAGTTCGCAAACAAAACATTTAATAAAACAGGATCAATATCCTTCAAGGACACTTGCCTTGCTCCGACGGATGGGGTTGCTCAAGCGCTTCAAAGTCTTGGTTTTGGAAATCCTCGTATGCGGCCTCTTGAGCACGTTCCTCTACGCGTGATCATACATACAAGAAAACATATACAATTCAACATGATGCACGCAAAATAATCAACATGCAATGACATGCATGCATGCACAATTTAATAATTAATTTACTACGGTCGTTTATTAATTAGATGCGAGTAGTTCATACGTGTTCATATGAGTTTACGGGGGTTTTAGGGTGGATTAATGCTGCTGAAAAAAAATTATGGCACAAGTACGATCAAGTTACGCCTATTAGGCTCAATATGATCACTAAAATTCGCATCGGGAACATGGCCTACCGTAGATGCGATGGCTTCGACGATCGCGGGATGGGGACAATGCGTAGACGAAGTAGATGCGTTCTCCGGCGGCACGACGACGGCGGCGCGATGTCGACGACGATCTCCGGCGAACGGTGGCGCCCTCCTCTTTTTCTTCCTCTTCTTCCCCTTCTTTTTCTCCTTTTTTCTTCCCTGGGCGCAACTTTCTGGTCCCTGGCGTTTTTCCCGGCGGCTAGGGTTCTTCCTGGAGCGCTTCTGGCGTCGGGGTCGGGGGCCTTCGGTGCTTCTTTTATAGGCGCGGCGGGAGCGATCGGGAATCGGTTCCGGAGCCGGCGGGATCGGGGGGGGGGGGGGGGGGGGGGGGCGTTACGGCGGCAGGGCGCGTACGCGGGAGGGAGTCGTACCGGGGCGGGACTCGGGTCGGACGCGGGAGGCCGGGCGCTGGCGCAGAGCGGGGCCGAGCAGAAGGCGGGAGGCCGGGCGCTGGCAGGTTCGCGCGCGCGGGCGCGCGTCGGCGTCGGGGCGCGTGGCGAGCGGGGTGGGACGCGGGGCGCTCGGTCGGCTGGGCCGCTGGCGTGGCCGCCGGGTTGGCCCCTTTTTTTTTCTTTTTTTTATTTAGTAATATTATTATTTTATAATTTATATTTATTTTACTTTTTTTAATACTCTTTTTTTATATATAATTTATTATATATATTATATATATATATTATTCATATTATATATTTATTATTTATTATTTTTATAACATATATTATTAATATTAATATTTATCTATTTTTTATATATTGTTATATATATCATTTATATATATATATTTATATATATTTTTATTATTATTTTTATACTTATTCCCTATTACAAGTTTTAGGCTATAACTATTATTTTATTTTTCTTCTTTTGCTACACATATTTGTATATGTATGTTTTATCTTTTATATATTTTTATTATCTCTCTTTTACTCTATTAATATTTAATGCATGATCATGTATGCAATGCATGATGCGAAAATTTAGGGTGTTACAGTCCCATCCTACGTTGCCAAGTGAACGCATCCGAGCTGGGATACTTTGATCACCCGGAAGGGACCTTCCCAACTAGGGGAAAGTTTATTCATCCCTTCGCGAGTTAGTATTTTTCGCAGCACCAGGTCCCCTTCCTCGAGTTGTCGGTTGCGCACGTGCCTTTGATGATAGCGCCGGAGCACTTGGCGATAGCGTGCATTCCGAACAGTTGCTTGGCACCTTCCCTCATCGATGAGGTCAAGCTCTTTGCGCCGGAGCTGGTCCTGCGCGGCTTCGTCGAAGGTCCGGACCCGGAGGGACCCCATGGTGATCTTCGGAGGAAGGACTGCTTCAGCTCCGTACACCAGGAAGAAGGGTGTCTCCCCAGTTGACCGGTTAGGTGTTGTCCTGTTTGCCCACAATGTGGACAGAAGCTCTTCAATCCAGTTGGCTCCATGCATTTTTAGGTGCTCGTATGTGTGTGTCTTAAGTCCTTTTAGGATTTCTGCATTTGCTCTCTCGGCTTGGCCATTACTTGTTGGGTGAGCTACGGAGGCGTAGCTCAGTTGAATGTCGAGGTCTTCACAATATTCTTAAAAAGCAACACTTGTAAATTGAGTTTCATTAGTTATGACTTTGTTTGGAACTCTAAATCTGCATATTATGGACTTCAAGAATTTCATAGCTGATTGCTTGTTAATTGACACAACTGGAGTTGCTTCCGGCCACTTGGTGAACTTGTCGATGGTGACATACAGGAACCTGTATCCTCTGGCAGCTTTTGGGAATGGTCCCAAGATGTCCATGCCCCACATAGCGAATGGCCATGTAGGAGGTATCATTTGTAGTGATTGAGCCGGTGTGTGAATCTATTTTGCGTGGAACTGGCATGCTTCACATTTTTCGCTAGCTCAACCGCATCATGGAGTGTTGTAGGCCAGTAAAAGCCATGTCGGAAAGCTTTACCAACCATCGTGTAGGAAGATACGTGGTTCCCACACTCGCCTCCATAGATTTCTAAGAGAAGTTCACGGCCTTCTTCCCTTGTAATGCAATGCATTAGGACGCCGTTGGCACCACGTCGGTAGAGATCCCCTTCTACCAGTGTGTGTCTTTTAACCAACCTGACAATCTGGTCAGTGGATGCACCGTCTTCAGGAAGGATGTTGTCTTTCAAGTAGCTCCAGATCTCTGAGATCCATGCATCAGAGCTAACTTGAGCTTCTGAGTCTTGCGTGCTGGGTTACTCGGAGCTTCCAACAGCACCTACGACCCTTGGTGGACGCCATGGTAACAGGGCCACCAGGACTGCCAGCTTTGAAGTGTTGGTCTCGCCCCCTTCGCTCAGTTCGGTAGGCTGAGCTGTTGGTCTTGACAACCTTCGTATGAAGATTCCGTCAGGAGCCGGAGCATCGGTTGAAGCCTTCATCGAGAGTTTGTCAGCTTCAGCGTTATGAATACGCTGAACATGGTAGAGATCCAAGACTTTGAAGTCCTTTTGGAGCCTCTGGACTTCAAGGAGATAAGCAGCTAGTTGGGGATTGTTACAGCAGCATTCACCTTTGACTTGTTTGATGATGAGTTGTGAATCACCCTTCACCAACAGTTGTTTTACACCATAGGATAGTGCCACCTTGAGTCCATATATGAGAGCTTCATACTCCGACATGTTGTTGGTCGCCTTGAAATCAAGGTGAACCATGTACTTGACCTTCTCCCCGATCGGAGCAAGGAGAAGGATTCTAGCTCCGACCCCCTGCTTCTGCACGGAGCTGTCGAAGTAGAGAGTCCAGTGTGGTTCAGTGAGGACCGGGACCTTGGGTTCCAACTTCTGCTCACTGGGGCCCCCAGGGTTTGATGGAGAGGGAGTCCACTCCGCCACAAAGTCAGCCAAAGCCTGACTCTTGATTGCTTGTCGTGACACGAATTCGAGGTCGAACTCGGCCAGCTCCGCTGCCCACTTTGCGATGTTCCCAGCAGAGTTAGGGTTATGCAAAATAGTGTGCAGTGGAAAAGAAGTTACCACTGATATTTTATGGGCTTGGAAGTAGTGACGAAGCTTCCTTGAGGCAATAAGAACTGCATAAAGCAGCTTATGCACCTCAATGTAGCATGTCTTGGCATCGTGGAGTACTTCGCTGATGAAGTACACTGGGCACTGGACGGTCCGGACCCTCTCGAAAGGACCCGAAGCTTCCTCTCCATCGACCTAGTCCCTCCCGGAGGGGTCTGGACCTTCTTGTTGAGCTTCCTCTACCCTACCAGAGGGGTCCATAACTTCTTCTTGTTCGACCCGGACCTTGTTGGATGGGTCCAACTCTTCATGAACGGTCGTTAGAACCCCCTCAGATGAGAGAGGTTGATCTTCTAACACTCTATCTTAAAGACCCGTGTCTGGGGGCTGGGACCTAGACTCGCCTTCAGGTAGTTCCGGACCCTCCCGAAGAGGTCTGGGCTCCTGGACTGAATGTGGCTCTGGTCTTTCCGCGACCAGGACCATGCTGACAACTTCGGTAGTTGCAGAAATGTAAAGCAGTAAAGGCTCACCAGGATTTGGAGCTACCAAGATTGGTAGTGTGGTGAGGAGCTGTTTCAGCTCTTGGAACGCCTTTTCTTCTTCTTCAGACCAATGAAATGGTCCGAACTTCCTCAAGAGTTTGAAGAAGGGAAGTGCCCGCTCTGCTAATCTTGAGATGAACCGGCTGAGCGCAGCTAGACATCCAGTTAACTTCTGGACATCCTTGATGCGGGCTGGGGGCCGCATATCTTCTATTGCCTTGATTTTCTTCGTATTTGCTTCAATTCCTCGGTGAGTCACCAAGAAACCTAGAAGCTTCCCAGAGCTAACCCTGAAGACACATTTGTCCGGGTTCAACTTAGTGTGCGTGTTGCGCAACTTGTCAAAGACGGCTTGCAAGTTATCAAGGAGTGATTCCTTGCTCTTGATCTTCACGACGATGTCATCGACGTACACCTCCACCAAGTCTCTGATTAGCTCTCCAAATGTTTTGTACATAGCTTGCACAAATGTTGAAGCAACATTTTTGAGACCAAAGGGCATGGTCGTATAACAATACAATCCATCTACTGTTATGAAGGCAGTATGCTCTTCATCTTCCTTGGACATTTGGATATGATGATATCTAGAATATGCATCTAAGAAACACAATAGCCCGCACCCGGTGGTGGAGTCCACTATCTGGTCTATCCTAGGTAGTGGAAATGGATCTTTTGGACACGCCTTATTTAAGGTGGTGTAGTCGTTACACATCTGAAGCTTCCCGCCAGCCTTGGGCACCACGACTGGGTTTGCCAGCCATTTTGGGTGAAACACCTCTCGAATAAAACTAGCTTTAAGAAACTTCTTGATTTCCTGTCGGATGAAGTTTTGCCACTCGATTGATTGCTTCCGGGGCTTTTGGTGTATAGGTCGTGCGTCGGGATAAATCTTTAGATTGTGCTCAATCACCTCCCTAGAGATCCAAGGCATTTGCAATGGTTGCTAGGCAAACACGTCGACATTAGCCCGGGGGAAAGTGATGAGCGTGAGTTCCTATTTGTTATTCAGACCTCCCAATATACGGGTAATCTGATCAGCATCGGAACCAATTTGGATGACTTTGACGGAAACGTCGGTGTCGCCGCTTGGTTGCACACAAGGTGTGGAGGTTGAGCCTCGATGATGAGAGCTCGAAGGTTTCTGAGCTAACTCCTTTCTGGATGCTTCCTCCTGCGCCGTAGCAAGCGTGTGGAGTTCTTCCAATGCAGTGACTCCTACAGTGCGATCCCTGCGGATCCGGAGAACACCAGTAGGTGTTGGCATCTTCAACACCAAGTATCCATAGTGGGCGGCGACCATGAACCTGTATAAAGCAGTCCTGCCTAGAATGGCATTGAAAGGTAAACTGATCTGCGCTACGTCAAAGACCAGTTTCTCGGTTCTATAGTTCTCCCGAGTCCCGAAGGTCACCGAGAGTGTGATGGAGCCGAGTGGGGTAATGGCCCCCGGACCTACCCCAGAAAAAGGTCGAGAGGGGCGAAGGTCCGAAGGTCGAAGCTGGATCTTGACGAAGGTTTCAAAGCTTATGAGGTTCAGCCCTGCACCTCCGTCCACCATTACATGGTGGAGTAGAATATTGTTAATGGTTGGAGACACCATCAACGGGAGTTGGCCAGCTCTGATCATGTTGCGGGGGAAGTCCGAAGCATAAAAAATGATGGGAGTGTCCATCCATTTCCGATGAGGCTCCGCCCTGGCGGTGGGAGCTGCAACAGCCATATCCCGCCGCAATGTCTTGAGGATACGGCGAGATGTGATGTCCCAAGAACCACCATAAATGGTGTTCAGGATTTTTCGACGCTCATTGTCTGATACATCGGAGTCGTTGTCGACGGTGTTGTAGATAGCCTTCAGAACCTTTTTGGGGTCCTGAAAGCCTAGCTCTTCTTCACACGGAGCTTCGTCGACTTTTTGCTTTCCTTCCCGTTGGCAGAAAGGAGCTTTGTTGACGGCCCCTAAGATATACTAACAAATCATCCCTGACAACAGCGCCAGAAATGCTTGTTGGTATTTCTTATGCACCATTAACTAAACATCTCCAACTGATGTGTCAGAAATGCTTGTTAATGGTTCTATTGGATCACAGACTGAATTCTGCAAGCGCACGGAGATATCATTGTAGCATTTACCCTTAAGAGTATTCCCAAGGGTGTCATTTATTTGATCCCAAAGGAAGGCAGGGAAGAGATATAACAATCATCAAGTGGAAAGGGTAGAAAGGTCTAGGTAAGAATCTAGTAAGGATGGATAATATAATAATGGAGGTAGTGCGACACACTCAAAAGCTTTCAAGTCTAAGGGGGGTAAGAGGATCCTTGAGGTTAGTTAAGGTTGAGAGTTATGGAGGTACTCCTACTATGCTCTATTGTACATATACATAGTCTAAACTAATTATTCGTAAGCTAGATCAATAGTGAATACTTATGCTATGTGGTTCAACACATCGGGCACAGTCTTACCCCTAGAAATACTAGGGCGACTCCCGCCAAGAGCCCGTGGCATAGCCGAATGTGGAGGATTACAAAGGACATATAGGGATGTCACCACCTACTGCCTACCTCTTCAATCCGTAGGTCTACGAGACATCCAATGCTACTTAGCTATTCTAGCACCATGCTAGCATATTAAGTAATTACCTTAAGAGCCTAGGCACAATCCATCCTAAGGCAATGAATTGAATAATCATTGAACCAATGTTGATACACAACATAATTATCCATACTAACCTAGTTATGTTATAATTAACTAGACTATAGTGGGGGTCTATAGGTTCTATGATAATGAGATATGTTCATGTTGAAATAGTTATAGAAGCTATACCTTCCACATATATGGACTCCACAATCAAACAAGAAACGATTTGCCCAAGTATATGTATAAGTAGAGACTAAAGATACTATCTTTATTATGCATCAAGTCACAAATACAAGAAAGAATACAGGAGCCATACCATTCCCAATGTAGGATTGGGAAGAGAGAGACTCCTTACTCCTTTCCCAATTTGGACTTGGGACTAGAGACTCTCCTCTCTACAACCTAACTCCTCTAAGACTATGGATGATAGCGTATACAATAGAGATGAAGCTCAAGTGGTGTGTGTTGAAGTGAGGGGTAGGGGATCCTATTTATACTAGTGTTGAGGTCGGTTACCGCAACTAAAAGTGCGTGAATCAGTCACCACTGACTCCTTCAAGCCAGGAGGAGCCAACACGCGTCGTTTGACCGCGTTTGGCGCTAGGAAGGGGTCGGCCGAACCCCTGGTTCGGTCGACCTGGTCAGCACCAAACGTGGAGTGCTTCCTCCAGGTGGCTGCCAGGTGGGCCCCCTTGATGTAACTGGGTGATACACCGTTGGATCTCCTCAGATACTTCTGTTTTGGGCCATTTGATCCATGGGATGCCACGTGTCATCGCTTGATTGGCTGGGATGATATTTTATAGTATTGGTCCCTCTACATTTCCTCATTTCCTGCATAAAATGTTGCATACACATATTTCTCCAAGTCCAAGTGGGATTGGGTTAGATAGAAAGGTGATGTGTGCAAGAAATGACAAATCCTTCACATAATTGAGTTAAATTGACGGATGAAATTGGTATATAACAGCCGTCAACAAACTCCCCCAAGCTTATCCTTTGCTCGTCCCGAGCAAAGTCAAGACTTTAGGTTAATGATCAGGAGTTGCTACAATGTCTTATTTTCAAAAGTATCTAATGCACAACAAGATACTCTACCTAGTATTGCAGGAATTGGCTATGATACTCTACCTTTCTTAGGTTAGCATGGGGCTTATGCTTTTTCATATTCATGAGTAGTTGAAAGGTAGAATAGCAAATAGAGCAAACATAGCCTAGAAATCAAGTTCTACTTAAATCCCGGAGAAATTCAATTTAGATATTAAGTACCTCAATTTGATTCTCTCAATCACTCCTTTGTGGATAGTGGAAATATTTCCTCACCAAAGCATTGTGCCTCTACTATTCCTACTCATTGAATATGGCTTGTATGTGGAGCTTGGTAAGGAAAGTAAGTAGGCATATTTGCATCACATATATTGCTAAGTCAAAAGAGTAAGCCTTAGGAGAATTCAAATCAAAACTTTTTGATTCAAGACTAGTGCATGTGTGATGGAGTGGAAGTGGAAGTGGATGTGGATACTTGAGATAACTCCTTTTTAGTATAATCTCTCTTTCTTTTGCAGGGATGAAACATGGCTACTTTTCTTTTCTCTTTTTTTCATGCTTATGATGTAAGCATTTTTTTTTTCATTTTCTTTTTGTAGCCATGTCTTCTGCTCCCTTTCTTTGAAATGAATTTTGAAGAGAGTGCTAAACATGAATAACATGGAGTTTCCCTTTTTGTTGTGGTATGGTGGATATGATGGACGTTTTGCTTACTTCTTGTGTAGAAGTATAGCATGTGCAAGTGAAGTCTTTAATTCAAAAAGAGTTGAATGATTTCTCACATAGGTCTATACTAGTTTGACTAGGCTCAATGTGAAAGAAAATAGCATATGCATAAGGTTTTGTCTATGTATAAACATCATATGGCTTTGGTAGGTATTTCCAATCAATTGAGGGAAACTTAAATCTTTTTAGAATTTCTCCGGAAATCTAAGTTTTACATTCAAACTAGGACTAGCAGCCCTATTACTAATTCTAATCTTGCAACAACCTAGAATTATATTAAGCTTTTGCTACCCACAACTTCCAAATTAAGGTTAAAGTATTTCAAACCAATGAAAGCAATATTCGGAGAGTAGCAAGTTGTAAACTAGAGACTTAGGAAAATTATATATATATATATATATATATATATATATATATATAAATGCAAGGTGGATGATGGATGGATGGAAAATAAATATGCAAGGAATGTGATACATGTTACCTCAAGTGGGGGTCCTCCCCCAAGCTTGTTCTTCAACTACCTCCGTGATAAGGGTTGAACCCTTGATGACGGAAGTACACTGCAAGATCGGCTTGTTGTTGTTGTAGCGCCATGTTGAAGTTGGTGAATTGAGCATCCATGTGTTGTTGCCAATCCTGGGTACCTTGAACATGCTCTTGGAGTGTGCTGTAGATGTCACCCATTCTCACTTCAAGTTCTCCCATACGTCTAGTGAGGTCCGTCATTCCTTGGCTATAATCATGATGACTTCTAGCCGAAAAGGAACGATGTCCTCTCATGGACGTTGGGGGCAAGCTGCTAGAGCTTGAAGAGGATAAGGGTGGATCCCTTTGCCATTCTTGCCAAGATGATCCCCCGGTCTCATACGTTGGAGGTTGAGTCCATCCGGGCGCATAACCCGTTGGGTTCTCTTCCTCTTAGTATTTATGGACCGGAGAGATTATCGGTGGCATGCCTGTGGCTGCAACCCTCGCACGATTCCGTGTTACCCTGCCAGAGACATTACTCCTTCTTGCTTCCTCGAGGGGAAGAAGATTAATGGTTAGCCTCCAGCATTTGTACAAATGAAGATCTGGGTTAGGTAACCGAATTTCATTGACAAAGTCGGGATAGAAAAATATCAAGGAGCCATCATGATCATGCTTAAGGGTATGTCCTTGCACTAAATAGTCTTCATCAATTAATTCTCTTTCAGTTTCAATATATTCAAATGAAGAGTATTTAAGTGCTCCTACCCTATCAGCAATATGAGTAATCAATGAAGTGCATTCAATTGGTCCTGATTTTGAAATGTAATCTAACCATTGTGTCATCATGGCTTTGACTGAAGCAACTTTTATCTTTTTAGTCATGGCAAAAAAAAATTCAATTCATCATCTCGCACAATCCTAACATCTCCCCTAGGGAACATAGTCATAGCCACCCATCTATGCATGAAGCGTAAGGTAGGGTTTTGGATGTGGCTATTCCTAGGAGCCCTACATGTGACCTCACTAGTAGCTCATGCCAAAAACTTTGTTTGTTAAACTTAGGCAAATGTTCTAAATCTAGCAAACATCGTTTATGGAAGCCTAGGATGCTACCTAATTCTTTCCATAGGATGTTGTATTCTTTTTGAAATAATCTAAAAGTAATATCATCAAATCCTATTCTTAGCGTGCAAAGGAATTGGATAGTGAGAAGGCGCGAACCTTTCTCCTCTATGTGAGCGAAGTCATCAAATCCAATTGCATGCCAAATGGAAAGAAATTTGGAGTCCATACCTATTTTGGAGATCAAATGTGGATCGTAAGCCTTGGTGTGCCGAAACTCACGATCTTGGAGAAGCCTGCGTGCTTGATCTTCAACTTCACTTCGTATGTCGAGGTCGTTGTCATGAAGAAGTTGGTGTGGGTTGCTTCTCTCTTGCATGGGAGTGTCCTCACTAACACTTCTCCTCCTTGGGCTTGTACCCATGGAAGAGAGGCGTGCACTAGAACCTTCACCATGGCTTGAGCTTGCAACCTCCTTCCTCTTTCCAAACAACCTTTTCATGTCTTTTTGAGTTCAACAAGCAAGAACAAAACAAGGTGAGAAAAATCCAAAAAGAAGCGTTGTTTGGAAAACAAAACTCTCAACGAATTTTCTCCTCTTGAAAGCTTGAGTGTAAAATGCAAATGCAAACAAAAGAAAATCTTTTTGGGGATGGATTTGAGCAAGAGTGATGCAATGAAGAGCAAGAGAAACAAGGTGAGCTAGATATTGACTTGGGGAGGTGTAAAATGATGTGGTGTGTGAAGAGAAGTGCTCCTCACGGCCACAATTTATAGGGTGCACCCTCCAAAGGTCACTTGGGGTTCAAAATATAGCCGTTGGAGGAAGGGGAGCCAATTTGGCTCCACTCCCTGTTCGGCCGACCAGGGGGTTCAGCCAACCTGACAGGTGGCCCCCCTGGTTCCCCTTTTGGCAAGTGGCTCCCCAACGGCTATAAAGTTAGCACGTTGGTGAAATGCCACATGTGCAGCTTAGAAAAATTGTTTTTCAAATAAAAACCTTTTTTCAAATCCAATAAAAAAATTTCTTTTGAAAAGAAAGAAAAATGATAGTTGAAAATATAAGATTCTCAACTTGCTAGGGAATATCAAATATGCAACGGGAAAAATCCAAATGGGGTGGAAAAAGAAAGAAAGAAAAATAAAGTGTGATAACTACCAATTTAACCTATTGGCGTAGGTCTCACCACCGTCCGATGAGATGGACATTCCTCCTTCTCAGGCTGAGTTGTCCTCTTTTCTTGTGTGGGATATGGTGGGTCACGAGTGGTCTTTCCTCCTCTCGTAACCACTGCATTGACGTTCTCCACTGGGGCTTCTGGCTGCCCCGGAATTCTGTTGTTTTCCAATGGAGGGACAACTGCAGCAAGTTGTGCCAACTGAGTCTCCAACATCTTGTTGAAGCTTAGTTGATTCTTGAATGCTGAGGATAGTCCTTCCATCTTTGCATTGATATTCTCTAGGGTCTTGTCATTAGCTGACAGCTTCTTGGATAGGGCATCGTTGATCTTGAGTTGGCTAATGGAAAGTTCTCTCAAGTTGGGCTGATTTCTAGGGTTGCCATTGTTGTTGTACCCTCCTTGAAAGAATGGGCGTTGTTGACCCCACCCTTGACCTCCTGGACGATAGCCATTGTTGTTGTTGAAATTTCCATTGTGGGCGAGGTATAGGGCATCCTCACGAGTTTCTGGGGAATCGTTGCCCATATGACCCGTGTTGCCACAGACTTCACACTTGATGTGACAATCTAGGGCATAGGCATTGCCAGACACTTCACCACTGGCTTGTCCATCAATTTTCTTCATTATGAGGTCCAATTTTGCAGCGATCATGTCCACCTCCTTCAAGGTGTGCATGCCTCGCTGTTGGGAATGGAGACACTCATCGTTCCATCCCATGTTGGAAACCATCTTCTCAATAAGATCTTTAGCTTTTGGCACCGTCAATGAGAAGAAGGCTCCTCCAGCAACAGCATACAAATGGTCACGAGCTGATAGGATCAGCCCGTTATATAAATTCTGAATAAGGAGCCAGTCATCCATCCCATTGTGGGGCCAGACTAGGATGTACTCCTGATGCCTTTCCCATGCCTCGGGAATAGATTCCTTGAGCTCTTGCTGAAAGCTGGAAATCCTTCCACATAGGGCATTGGTTTTGCCCAACGGGAAGAATTTGGCAAGGAATGACTTAGAACACTTCTCACAAGTGTCTACAGCACTTCGGTTCGCGTAGAACCACTGTTTTGCTCTCCCAAGGAGAGAGAACGGGAACAGTCTCAGACGGACCGCATCCGGAGACACGTCCTTGATCTTAAAAGTGCTGCAGATCTCGAGGAATTGTTGCAGGTGAGCACTTGCATCCTCGTTAGCCTTTCCATAGAATGGGTTGGCTTGCACCATAGTGATAAGGCCAGTTTTGATCTCGAAGTTCACATCTCCTATGTTAATAGTGGGCTCAATAGGCACATTGTTAGCAGAGGGAGCTGAGAACTCACGAAGGGTCTTCTGAGCCATTTGCGTTTGGATTATTGGTGTAGAAATGTTGGCTTGCTTTGTTGCTCGAATCTTCCGAGGAGTAACGACACGGAGTCAGTCTCTCAGAAGAGATTCGGGATCTTCAACAAAGTTTTCCGGTAGGCGGAAACTAGACATACACTACCCTGTTTTCACATTTAAAATCCGAAAACAAATAATGGTTATCCTACTAAAATCCTACCCATGGTTCTATCCTATTCACTCAGTCATGTTATATATCTATTTTCCTTCCCCGGCAACGGCGCGAGAAATGCTTTTTGACGGCTCCTAAGATATACTAACAAATCATCCCCGGCAACGGTGCCAGAAATGCTTGTTGGTATTTCTTATGCACCATTAACTAAACATCTCCAACTGATGTGTCAGAAATACTTGTTAATGGTTCTATTGGATCACAGAGTGAATTCTGCAATCGCACGGAGATACTATTGTAGCATTTCCCCTTAAGAGTATTCCCAAGGGTGTCATTTATTTGATCCCAAAGGAAGGCAGGGAAGAGATATAACAATCATCAAGTGGAAAGGGTAGAAAGGTCTAGGTAATAATATAGTAAGGATGGATAAAATAATAATGGAGGTAGTGCGAAACACACAAAATCTTTCAAGTCTAAGGGGGTTAAGCGGATCCTAGAGGTTAGTTAAGGTTGAGAGTTATGGAGGTACTCCTACTATGTTCTATTGTACATATACATAGTCTAAACTAATTATTCATAAGCTAGATCAATAGTGAATACTTATGCTATGTGGTTCAACACATCGGGCACGGGCTTACCCCTAGCAGTACTAGGGTGACTCCCGCCAAGAGCCTGTGGCATAGTGAAACGTGGAGGATTACAAAGGACAAATAGGGTTGTCACCACCTACTGCCTACCTCTTCAATGCGTGGATCTACGAGACATCCAATGCTACTTAGCTATCCTAGCACCATGCTAGCATATTAAGTAATTACCTTAAGAGCCTAGGCACAATCCATCCTAAGGCAATGAATTGAATCATCATTGAACCAATGTTGATACAGAACATAATTATCCATACTAACTGTTGACGGTCCTTAAGTACCATATTTTGACTGTCAATTCACCTCATAATATGCATAAAAGAAACACAAAAACATAGTGGTAGGGCTATACACTAACCCAATTCCACAAGTGTTGGTTTCTATTTGTATGAAGGTGAATTATTACCCAAAATACCAAAACATGCAGGGATGAATCCATGAAAATGGATTTCAACGAATCAGGTGATGATATGTGGCAACACATGGATCAAATGGCCCACAAACAGAAGAATATGAGGAGATCCAACGGTGTTGTACCCATATACATCAAGGGGGCCCACCTGGAAGCCACCTGGAGGAAGCACTCCCCGAGGGTAGGCTTGACCTGGTTCGGCCGACATCTTCCTGGCGCCAAACTCGGTCAAATGACACATGTTGGCTCCTCCCGACTCCCTGGAGTCAATGGTGACTTATTCGCGCGTTAATTGTGGCGGGAACCGACCCTTCTCCACCTATAAATAGACCCCCTCACCTCACTTCTCACACACACCAAAAGTTGAGAATAGTACTACACTCCAAAGGTTTAGAGTAGTCCTAGAGGCTACCAAAGTAGAAGGAGAGTGTGGTGAAGAGTCTAGGAGAAGGAGGCTTGGGCTTGTCAAGTCCCTCTTCTACAATTGTACCCCTACAAAGATTTTACTCAATCAAGTAAGCCTTTGTGAATTCAATACAAGTCTGATCTTTTATTCTTAGTAGTTTGCACAAGTAGTTACTTGTGGGTTCACTGCTTTAATTCATTAGAGGCTCTAGTTGTAGCTTTGTGTTCGAAACAACTAGAGTAGTGATTTAGAACGTAAGCGTGGTGCTTAGGTTATAAATCATCACTGGATATCTCATAGACCCACGAATTGAAGAGGTGGGCAGTAGGTGGTGACAACCCTACTGTCCTTCGTAATCCTCCATGTTCAGTTATGCCATAGGCTCTTGGTGGGAGTCATCCTAGTATTGCTAGGAGTAAGCCTGTGCCCGAAGCAAGCATCTACTGCAAACTACCTTGAATTAGGATCAATACTTTGAATTCCTCTCTATTCCTTGCCTACCAAACAACTTTGTGTCCTTGGGTGAGCTAGTTCGAAAGATTAGCACACGCGTTCTTTGGATTCGATACCCTTGGGAATACTCCTTAAGGGGAAGTGCTACAACGGTATTTTCGTGCGCTTGCGGATAACTTTGTGGTGTTAAGAAATACCAACACTAACCTAGTTATGTTATAATTAACTAGACTATAGTGGGGGTCTATAGGTTCTATGATAATGAGATATATTCATGATGAAATAGTCATAGAAGCTATACCTTCCACATACATGGACTCCACAATCAAACAAGAAACGCTTTGCCCAAGTATATGTATAAGTAGAGACTAAAGATACTATCTTTATTATGCATAAAGTCACAAATACAAGAAAGAATACATGAGACGTACCTTTCCCAATGTAGGATTGGGAAGAGAGAGACTCCTTACTCCTTTCCCAATTTGGACTTGGGACTAGAGACTCTCCTCTCTACAACCTAACTCCTCTAAGACTATGGATGATAGTGTATACAATAGAGATGAAGCTCAAGTGGTGTGTGTTGAAGTGAGGGGTAGGGGGTCCTATTTATACTAGTGTTGAGGTCAGTTCCCGCCACTGAAAGCACGCGAATCAGTCACCATTGACTCCTTCAAGCCAGGAGGAGCCAACACGCGTCGTTCATTTGGCGCCAGGAAGAGGTCGGCCGAACCCCTGATTCGGCCAACCTGGTCAGCACTCCAAACATGGAGTGCTTCCTCCAGGTGGCTGTCAGGTGGGCCCCCTTGATGTATCTGGGTGATACACAGTTGGATCTCCTCGGATACTTCTGTTTGTGGGCCATTTGATCCATGGGATGCCATGTGTCGTCACCTGATTGGTTGGGATGATATTTTATAGGATTGGTCCCTCTACATTTCCTCATTTCCTGCATAAAATGCTGCATACGCATATTTCTCCAAGTCCAAGTGGGATTGGGTTAGATAGAAAGGTGATGTGTGCAAGAAATGACAAATCCTTCACATAATTGAGTTAAATTAACGGATGAAATTGATATATAACAGCCGTCAACAAGATTCTTCTCGACGCTTGTTGTAGCGCTCGATAAGGTTCTGGACCTCTCGACATTCTTCCAGACTGTGCTTGTCCGTCTTGTGTATCGGACACCACACTTTTTAGCTGCCGCCATCTTTTGATGATGGTCGAGGTCGTTTCTCGGGGCGTGGCCCTCGGC
Source organism: Tuctoria greenei (assembly GCA_036927565.1). Taxonomy (NCBI): domain Eukaryota; kingdom Viridiplantae; phylum Streptophyta; class Magnoliopsida; order Poales; family Poaceae; genus Tuctoria; species Tuctoria greenei. The sequence goes on along the minus strand of JAYESD010000007.1, from coordinate 172,293,033 downwards.
AACCCGGAGCTGCAGCAGCCGCAGCAGTAGGTGCGCCGACCGACGTCTTTTTCTTGCCGTTGGTTTTCTTCTTCTTTTTGCTACCTCCAGAAGTAGTGGCTTCATTCTTGGAGGATTTCTTGTTGGCCTCCGGAGGTGGCTTGGAGTGCATATCACGTCCCTCCGTAGCTTTAGCACATTTATCTGCTAAGCTGAAGAGTTCTATGATGCCGGTGACTTCTTTGGTTGCCAGCTTCTCCAGCATCTTTTTGTCTCGAATGCCCTATCTGAATGCAATGATAACAGAAGCACTTGAGATTGAGGGGATGGTATTGCGTACCTGAGAAAACCGCTGGATAAAGGATCGCAGCGATTCCCCTGTTGTTTGCTTCACAGCAAACAAGTCTAGTTCAGTGTCGGGCCGGGTGTAAGAACTACCGAAGTTGGCAATGAAGTATTCACATAGTTCCTCCCAACTATTGATGGAGTCGGGTGGAAGACTCATGAACCAGGACCTTGCAGTCCCAGTCAGAGCCACTGGGAAGTAGTTGGCCATCACAGCCTCGTTGCCCCCCGCTGCTAGTATAGCAGTGGAGTAGATTTGAAGGAACTCGGCGGAGTTGACAATCCTGTAGAATTTCTCTGGCGGATGATGCTAGAACTTCTATGGCCACCTGACCATGCGTAAGTGCATGGCTAGGGTAGAACAGCCTCCTCCTACTCGCTGAGGAGCAGGGTTGTCCCGAGCCTCTCGTCTCTCGCGAGCACACTCGATATGGATGCGGTCGTCCTGTTACCAGTAACAACGATCAAGTTCCGACCGTAGGTCATGAGTCAGAATCCTAGTGATGGTGTGGGTGTGTCATGCCCCAGAAGGCAGCGAAGTCGCCTACTGGGATGTAGCACGCCGTTGGTGTTGTGACACGTGAGGACCAAGTCTTCCAGACAAGGTCCTACGCTGAGTTGTTGCCTGCCACGAAGAGGGGGGGGGGGGGACCTTGGTTGCTAATGGCATCGGTTGCATCTGCAACCAAATGTTGTACATCAGCGCGCCACTGCTCCATCGCACCCTGGGGTGCTTCGGGCGCTGGTGGGCGCTCCAACAGAGTTTGCGCAACAATTAACGCGTTCTCTGAGTTGTTGTTTGCCGATGCTGTGATCGACACAAGTACCCCATCCTGTTGTCCAGCATTTTTTGCTAGGGCAGATGGTGGTGGTGGTGGCATGGCACCCGCCAGAACAACGGCACCCACTGGTTGCTGCATGTTGGAGGGATTGCCTCTAGCAGGTTGTTCAGCATGGTTGTCATTGGAGGATCCTACGGCGGAGTTCACCATCTTGAGATCTCGGGCGCTCCCCCCTACCTGGCACGCCAAATGTCGAAGTGGTTAAACGACACTTCCTCCGGTACTACTAAATGTAGCCCGCGGAGGTTCTTATATTGGTTTGGGCGTGCAGAGATCAGGAACAAGATGATAACACAGGAGATTTACGTGGTTCGGGTCGCCTGAGCGTAATACCCTACTCCACGGTGTGTGTGTGTGTGTTGTTGTTGTTGTTGTATTGAGTTTGACAGTATGCGTATGATCTTGGATTAGCTTTTGTCTCTCTGTATCGTGTGGTGCGGTCCTTTTATAGTCCAAGGACTGACCGTTACAACCTTTGCCTGGCCCGACATGTGGCCCTGGCATATATAATAGCCCAATACACTGTCTATGAGCATTAAGTGTGGTTAATAGTGTGATAACATGCCTTAATGGTTGCGTTACCCTTATTAACAATGCTCTATTCATGTGTCATTAATACAACATTAATGACACGTAATCAGGTCTTGTAACTGCCACTTTAACTGTCCCTTGAATGTCCGTGCTGTTTGAGATCCTCTAGTGTACTCGTTAATGGTGTAGGTCCGGAGACTCCACACGTGGCAGCTTTGGAGCTTCCCCTTGCGAGGAGGTAGCTCTGGAACTGCTATACACGTGGCCGCACTGGAGCTCCCTCTGCTGGGGGTTAGGTCCAGGGTCATTACACACGTGTTGATTGCGGAGCTTCCCTATGTTGGGAGTTTATCTCCTGACTTACATTACACGTGTAAATCCCGGAGCTACCTATATGACGGACGCGGGTCTGGTGTAGTGTGACGTGTGGGGCCTGAGGAGACCTTCAACTTTGACAGGTGGAACTCTCTTGCACTTCTTGCGGTACCGCGGGGTACCCAGTACACAGGGTACCGACAATATGGATCATTTTTGCAAATTTTTCAATATATATGAGAATTTGCTGTATAGAATAGGACTAGTCTGACCATGGGGCCGGACAAGTCCGAACTCCTGGACATATCCGGACAGGCTCAGACTAGTCCACAATGGACTAGTCCAGCCTATCACCGGACTTGTCCGGAGCAACAGCATAGTCTAGACTCGGTCCGGTGCCCGAACTCTTCCGGTACCATAATCGGACTAGTCCGGACTTCTGGGGACTTAACCCCCAGCGTCGGGCCCAACCCCTCCACTTCATTTCAAACTTTCCAACGTGCGCCTCTCTATAAAAACGGCCCCCATTGGCGATTTTTGGTTCCAACCCTCAAAATCTTCGAGGAATCCGCGTGGAAGCCTCTTCAGAGTGTTGGGAAGGCGAATCCCGGACTACTCCGCCCCTTCGTCCACGGATTTGTCCAATTTTCACATCTCAAGGTGTGTTCTTGACCTAACTTTAACTTTTCGATTCCTTATATTGTAGGTCATTTCTCCTGGAAACTAGAGTCCTACTATCTTATCTATCACCTTGTGATTCTCTCCATGCAATATTGCACCTTGGTAGCGAAGTTTTGTAGAAAAATCGCATAGTTAGGATTTAACACTAGGTGGTCCACACTACTCCGGACCTAGGGGGACAATCCGGCCAGGGACCGGGCAAGTCCGGCCTAACCTAGGGTTAACTCCTAACTTAGTTAATTCTCTACTTCTCTACCGCAATATTTCGCTTGATATCACCTCATACTCTTCTGTTATCCTTATTTCAGCATGTCTCGACGCAACAACTCTCCTCTTTCCAATCCAGAAAGGGAGGTGGCTCGACAAGAATTCTATCATAAAAAAGTAGCGGGGGAAGCAGCCATTGCAGCGGAGCTTGAGCGCATGCATGAAGCTTGAACCAAGAAGAAGCACGATCGGGATGCGTCCCAAGCCCAAGCGGCCGAAGAGCAAGCAAGCAGAAGGAAAAGGATTGTCACTTTGGGTGAGAAGCAAAAGGCCCGAGCAGCCGATAAGGGAAAAGCATAGATGAGTGAGAGTAGCCAGACTAAAGGGAAAGGAAAGGAGCATGCCCAAAAATTGCCTCTCAAGAAGGCTGCTCCCAAAAAGAAAGGTCTGGCAGGGAGAGGTTTGGTCATTCGTGACCAAACTGCGGTGCCTCGTGGTACTCCACAAGGCCCCATTGGTCCGTTGGTCATGACTCCTCCTGTGCATGACCCTAACCGCCAACCTGAGCTAGGAAGCAATGTGTTCAAAGGACAAGGATATGATAAAGCAAGAAGGCTCAGGATGAAGGATCTCTACAAGTATGAGAAAGCAACAACAGATCCTCGTTTCTGGTGCGACTTCCATTACGATTTTTTTTTACCAATAAAAACTGCAAGGGAGAACCTCGACAACTATGAAAATATATTAAAAAAAGAAAAACGAAATAGAGTTTAAGTTACAAAGGCACAACAGCACTTGACTAGGTGTTCCAAAGAGAGGAACAGCCCTTACAAGCTCTGTAGCCATAGGAGCACCCAGTCCCTATCCTCGGGCTTAAAGCAACAAGCTTGAAGCCTCGTAGAAGCAATGAAGGATCGTTTCCAGGCATTTACAGTTGGGGGAGAGTTTCTAAAAATGAAGTTGTTACAAACAATCCAAATCTCCCAAGCCGCTATAGAGAAGATTTCCATGAAGGCTCGACGACTTCTGCAGAGTGTCGAAGAAAGGGATGTCATGGTCCCAATGAACCCCAAGGACGTTCCAACATGCCATGCTGAAGGAGCAGCTAAAGAAGAGATGGTAAGTGAGTTCCTCCACATTGTCAACACAGAGCACGCAGGTGTAGTCATTCCCTTCAATGGCTATGTTCTTTCTCTTCAGGAGGTTGTATGAGTTGAGCCGGTCCCGAAACATAAGCCACGTGAAGATCTTCACTTTCTTTACCACCCTCGAAGCCCATATCCAACTAAAGGGGGCTGGTGGCTTGATGTGGTTGTAGCAATTGTTGTAGATATTCTTGGAGCTGAATATCCTTACTCCCCCTGTCGGACTCCATACGTCTTGCGAGGGGTCCCTGTGAGAAACCTCATCTAGCAGCGCTTCAAGGTTGCCCAGTTCCAGCAAGGCTTCATGTGACATTGGTTTGAAGAAATGGCTGAGGTAATCTGACCTGCTGAGGAATTGGGCCATAGAGATGCTAGTTTTTTTCGCGAAGGAGTGTAGGCGAGGCATGTCCCTTCTGAGCAAGTGACCTTCCCACTGATCCTGCCAGAGCCGAATTGTGTCCCCTTTTCTAGCTTTGACTTCAAAATTCTTGAGAAATGAGTCAGATAGTCTCACTATGTCCCTCCACCAGAAGGATCCTTTTCCTTTTGTGCCATGCGGTGGCTTACCATTGTTACAATAACGTTGATGTATGAGATGGACCCAGGGGATGTCAGCTTTGTTATAGATTTTCCAGAGGAATTTCATGAGCAGGGCTTCATTCATTGTAGTGAGGTTTTTGAGACCTAGACCTCCATTTTCCTTTGGTGTTGTCACTTGATGCCAGGCCACCAGAGGCCGGCCTTTGCCATTGATATCTGAGCCTCTACACAAACATTGCTTTCTGGCTTTGTCAATTGCTTGAATGACTGGACTTCTCAGTTTGATAGTGCACATGGCATAAATAGGTATAGCGGATATGATGATGTTAATGAGTGTGCATCGACCAGCCATTGATAGCCATGTTGCTGCTCCGGTTAGCGTCTTCTGTACTCGTGATACGAGCCCTTCAAAGGCGTCTGCTTTTGGTCTGTCAAGGCTCATAGGCAATCACAAGTATGTAAATGGAAATGAGCCAATGGTGCAGCCCAGAGTGGCTGCAAGGATTGTGGTTTTCTCTTCATCAATGTTGATTGGCATGAGGCTTGATTTTCCCCCAATTCACTTTTAGACTTGTCGCTCCTCCGAAAGATTGCAATAGGTTTTTAGAAAGAAGAGCTCTCTCTGATTAGCCTTGAGAACTAGGATAGTGTCGTCTGCATATTGGACCACCGGGAATTCCACATTTGTTCCTTGGTGCAGTGGCAATGTCAGAAGCCCCAACTCAACCGCTTTGTTGATTGATATTTGCAGGAGATCGGCTGCCAATACAAAAACAAGGGGGGGGCAGTGGGTCCCCCTGCCGAACCCCTCTTCTGCAATGGAACGTCTTGCCTCGTACTCCATTGAGAAGCACTGAAGAAATGGCAGTTGATAGGATGTCTGCTACCCATTTGATCCATTGATCAGGAAAACCAAAAACTCGCAACATGTGTAATATGAAGTCATGTTCCACCTTGTCAAAGGCTTTTTCAAAGTCCAGTTTGAGTACTACGATACCTGTGTTGGTTTTCCTACATTGGTGGAGGTATTCAAAGACCCATGCCATGCAGTCCCGGATGGTTCTTTTTTTTTATGAAGCCATATTGATTTTTGTGGATGATGGTTGTGATGACTTCCTGGAAACGTACTGAGAGTATTTTGGTGATCAGTTTGGCGGTGGTGTTCAACAGTGATATGGGCCTATAATCTGCAACCCTACAGGGATTGTTGATCTTTGGGATGAGAGTGATTAAAGAGCTATTCAGTGGCTGGATACTGATGTTGTTATTGAAGAAATCCGAGCAGAGTAGATATATATCTTCCTTAATGATGTGCCAACATGTTTGAAAGAATTTTGTGTTGAACCCGTCTGGACCTGGAGCTTTATCGCTTGGCATCGTCTTGATTGTGGCATCAACTTCCTCTCTGGTGACTGGGTTGCATATTTTTTGTAAGTGTTGCCTGGGCAAAACCCATTGTTGAATTTTTGGCCATTGATGAGTTGGGTCGGATTGGCCTATCCTTTCATTGAATTCCTTCCAGAGAGTGGAAGCTTTATGCCCATGGTCCATCAGCTCTACTCCTTGGTCGTCCTGAATGACTGGGATGTTGTTTCTCCTATACCTTTCTGTTGCCGCGGCCAGGAAGAATTTTGTTGGCTCATCTCCAAGCATGGCCCATCGCTCTATGTAGTGTTGTCTCCAGTAATCATTTTGTTGCTTGATGAGTTGAGCAAGTTGGCGTTTGATCATGTTTCTGAAGTTGCTTTCTTGTGGAAATAATGTCCTTTGTTCTTCCATTGTGTCCATGATCAAAATAACTTCATTGCATCGCTTGATCAGTTTATTCAGGCCACCCAGTGTTTTGCTCCACTTGTTTAGCTTGTATCTCAGTCGTTTTAATTTAGCAGATACCCTCTTGGCACTTCCAACTGTGGCTAGGGGCTGATCCCACGAGTCTTTAACAATGGAGAGAAAAATGGGGATGCCTGAGCCAGTAGTTCCCAAATCTAAAGCATTTTGCTTTGGGTATGGTAGTGCTGATCTGGGCCACCAGTGGAACATGGTCAGATGTGTCCTTAGCTAGCGGCTGAAGTGTAGAGTTTGGGAATGATAGAGACCACTGCGCTGAAGTAAAGCACCAATCTAGTTGTTCAAGCAGGGGGGACTGTTGCATGTTGCTCCAAGTGTATTTCCTTCCTTGTAAAGGGATTTCAATAAGTCCAAAGTGTAAGATGATGCTATTGAAAGTCTGCATGTCACCTGCATTTGCTCCAGTGCGGTTACGGTCACTGGTGTGACGATAGAAGTTGAAATCCCCCAGTATCATCCATAGCTCTTGCGGTTGCAAATCTAGGTTCCATAACCACTCACTGGATTCTTGCCGGCGGGGACCTTGATAGGGTCCATAGACTGAGACTAGGTGCCAAACGACCCCATTCTATCGAGATGTGAACCGTATAGAAATGGCAAAGTCTCTAATTTCTAGAGACTCCCCATGAAGGAGACTGTCATTCCAGCCCACTAGTATACCTCCTGAGGAACCCCTGGATGGTGCATAAGTGAATTTGTTGAATCTTCTGGGCGCCACTCGTTTAAGGAAAGATATGTTAATATGTTCTTTTTTAGTCTCTTGAATGCAGAAGATGTTACATTCACGAACCTCCTCTATTTTGGCTTTGACTGCCTGCTGTTTATTAGTACTATTGAGACCACGGATGTTCCAGTTAAAAACATTCCAGTTACGGTTTAAGTTGTGCGCCATAGATAACCATAGAGGGTAAATGGGCAGACCGGGATGTAATCCCGGCTAGAGAAGAGGGGTTGGGGCCTGCACAAAAGTGACTCAACGTACCCCCAAGACATCATCCACTGGGTGCTCGGCCCCCAAAGGCGAGAATGCAAAAACCAGAAACTGATCCAACCGCCAGCACGTGTCAGGTAATTAGACCAAGCAACCATGTAATAGGTCACAGCCAAAAGACTCCAGGAAGGAATAACTGACTTGGCCTTAGATTCAGGCCAATCGGTCCAAATGAGCAGGTGCTCACAACAGTTACTGTGCGTAATCGAAAACGTAGCAAAATAACAAGTGTTGATCATAACAACTACACCCATGTCCAGCACATCGACATCCCAAAAGACTAAATAGCAAACAGTTTGAAGATCAACCAAGCTGCTCCTAGTGTCCCCTGCGCCCTCCGCTCCCGGCAAATTAAGATTGTTGGTCGACATCGTCATCCAGCTCCGGGAGGGACATCATCTGGTGCGCCACCTCAGGGGGAACGCCGTAGTCTTTGACAGCCGTCGCCTGCAGCAAAGCGATGGGGAGCTCAGGGTAGGGACAGATAGAGTCAATAGAATCAAGGCTAGGGAATTTGACTGGACCTGGGAAAAGATTGAGCAGAAGAGTATCAGTAGGTGTGCCAGCACTGGAGTCGTCCTCCTGAGCAGGTGGGGGGGTCGACCGGTGCCCTTTCCTGATCAGTTGTAGCCGCGGGATTCTCCTTAGCTTGCTAGCTTTCGGTGCCCTGTTGGAGTAGGAGGGGCCTATCAGGTCGCCCACTGCTGACTTCACTGGTTGTTTACCCTTCTTCCCGTTCGTGTCCGTAGTTGGCCCTGAGGTGATGTCCTTGATGACCACAGAGGATTGGCCTAGGCTCTGATCCTTGCTCTGATGAGTGCTCTGCTGATCAACGGTGTTGGTGAAGGACATGGTGAGGACCTTATTGAACCCCCCACATCCATTGGGCTCATCGAACTGCACATTCCACCACGCTGACGGGGAGTTGGGGAAAGCCACCTGGAGCATTCTTCTCAGCCCCACGGAATCGAAGGGGCGAATCCAGTCTGGCTGCTGTGTGACATCATCAGGGTTAGCAAGAGAGTAAGGTTGTGGTCCCGTCCATGGTGCTCTGGCAGTGATTTGCACGATGTTCGCAACACCGGAGGAGTCATCCTGAGTAGGAGCGTCGGAGTTGATGGCCATATTCTGGTGCGGAGGGGGTGGTGGCGGCCCCCAGGGTTCCCATCCATCATTGTTTTGTTGCTGGTCATTGTGCACTGCCCAGTCTGCATCTGCCTCGGGGTCATCCGCCTGCTGGTGCTCCCCCTCTGGTTCTTGTTCTTGAAGGGGGTGTGGGTTGCCATCCTCAGGCAAGTCATCTTCCGGGGGGACGCCCCAGTGGATTTCTCCAAAACCATGCGGGCTTATCCAGTTAAGGATGTAGACCGGACAGGTCCAAGAGTAACCGACACCATCCCTGGTACCTTGACGCAGGACTAGGCTCCTGGGGACCAGCCTAGCATGGGTGTAAAGACACTTGACAAGAATGAATCCTAGCGCCCTCGGGCTTGTGTGCCATTGGAGTAACTTGCCAAAACCGGAAACCACCAGTTCAATTGCTTCCACTGATCTGTAGTCTAACGGATACCCCACGATCATGAACCATTCGACACTACCAAACTCATGTGTTCGACGGTTCCTTCCAAAATCATGCTGACGAAAGACACACGGACCCCATCCACCATGAGTGGTTCTCTCATTACTAGAAGATCCTAAAACAGGCTAGTCTGAAACGCAAACAAAGCTATGCCCAGAGGAGAGAGACAAGAGTGAGTGACAGTGATACCCATATCTTGCATGAGGAAGTTCCGGATCCTGAGCCTGAAGTCGTCGTATTGGTCTTCCGCCAGAACGTGCTCGATGTCCACTGCCACTGCAAACTCCTCGTGCGCCGAGTGATGATGCCCAAGCAGGTGAACCACCATCCTCGGTAGCCTCTCCGGCCCTTCATCAAGGAAGTCGAAGTGTTGGTTGGCCAAGAACCTGGTGGGATCGATCGGGAAGTTGGCCATGATACCAAGGGAGTTGACCGGCGAGAGAGCAATGGAGATGGAGGTGGAGTGCAAGATGCGGAGGAGCCAGGAAGATGGAGTGGCTGGGGAGAAGTTGAGGGGGCAGTTGAGTTTGCGGGTGACGATGGCGGAGGATGGTTCCAGAGAGAGGTCACTGGCCTTAATGAGGGGTATGCTTTTCTTGCGCCACACCCGGGTTTTTCTTGAGGCCGAAAAATAGTTTTTTCTGATATGCCCGTATCCAAAGCATAGATTACAGCGAATATTATTACGACATTGGGGTTTCAGATGGAAGGGACTGAGGCATTTATAGCAGCATTTCACATCCCACGCCAGAGTGTCATGATCGCTTGGCAGCCTCGATTCCCTCTCCTGCTTGCTGTCTTGTCCACGCCGAGTTCCCTCGGGACCTTGCGAGACTAAGACCGGAAGGGTTGTACCCCCCATTCTGACGATAACACTCGCCGACCTCCCTCGTAGTAGGGCTAAGTCTAGGGTTGCTACTGCTCAGCATGGTCGCATCAGGAGCATGCGCCGAATAGTTCACGCTCCATGGCGTTGGAGGCCAATGAGGCATGAATGGAGTGGGACCAGACTTCCCATTGGCCACCCAAGAATTCAAAAAGTTGTATTGATTGTTGTGCCACGTACCTCCCTTCGCGGTGGCCGGACGGTTAGCTCCGATTAGCCGAAAAGCAGAGTCCGGCGGCACTTCTTGGAGCTTGGTGAAGATCACAGAAAACTTTGCCGATCCACAACCCTTTTACCGTTGGGGTTGCCTTTTTCGCTGAAGAACGTTGCCGGATTGGGGATGCGAAGGAAACCCTCCTGTTTACTGACTTCTTCCTTGAAACCGTTGTCCAGCTTTTCCTCTGTTCCTGCTCCCATTTCCTGTACTCGGAGATCCAGTCTGGCCCTCCCGTGCGCCAAAGGTGGAAGTACACATCAAAGGTTGCTGTGGTGATCCTCCTCCTGGCATTGATCAGCAGACCCACTTGTTTGCTGGCCACCGAGAAGCGAAACGAACGCTCTTGTAGTTGTTGAACATGGAAATCCAGAGGTGATCCACCCAGCACCAAATAAAGAGCCCAACCAACTGCACTCTCTGAGAGACGAAATGTGTACCTTCGAAAGGCTGCGATCATGAAGAAGGAGCCCTTGGGCGAGGAACCCATATGATGAACTGTGGAGTGAAACTTGTGGCGGACCTCCGCTTGAAATAACTTGTCGGGGCGAAGATCCCAGTCATCCCTAACCGGCAAGGGTCTATCATCGCCCATGTTGAGCGAGACGACCAAACCACCGTGGCGCTCGACGTTACCAGCGCGGCCATGGTGGCGAGCAAGGGTTGACGGTGAAGGAGGCAGAGGCGTGTTGTGCAGCGAAGCAGGAGCGGGAGCGAGCCATAACTACATTTCCATTACGATTATTATCACCTAGTCTACTTATCCCAGAAAACTCCAGTGACGGACAATCAATGGGTAGATTGGTCTTAAAAAGAAGGATCATCAACCTTCAATGCAATAATCTGAGCTGCTGAGCACCATGGACTCAAGGAGTTGTTTGAGTTGATATACAACTGGAGCACAGAAGTGGTGGCCCAATTCTACTCCACTTGTTACTTCTCCACCTTTGGAGATAGGAAGATTACTTGGTTGACTAATGGAGTCGAATATTTTGTGCTCTATGATGAGTTTGCTAGAATTCTTGGACTTGAAAAGTTATTGAACTATGAGCTGACCATTCACAACCTCAAGGCTATAGATTTGGGGGAGATGGAATTCATGTACGAGGTCGGCTTCTACAATCCCCCAACCACCAAGATTCTTCACCCCTTCTTTATCATGCTTAATATGATCTTGAGAAAAACTCTAGCACCTAAGGATGGGGATGCAGGCATGATCCAAGGAAACTTGAGGCACTTGATGAAGCTGATAGTTGAAGATGAGAAGTTTAATGTCTTTGACTATATCTACAACGACATCTTTAACATATCACACACTCTCAACCGCTCTTGTGGATATTCTACTCTCATCATGTGCTTAATTGAGAAAGTGTCTGGCTTGGAGTTTGTGAAGGATGTCAAGCATAGAGCTCTCCAGCCTCAGATTCCACCTCCTGCGCCAAAGATTGGCGGAGCTTCGAGGAGAGGTACCTCTTTTGTGCCTTCTCCTCCTCCAGCTCCGCTGCTACCTCCTCCCCCTCCAGCAACCTTGCGAGTGCTACATTGAAGTTTCTCAAATCCATCTTCACTTCATGTCAGAAGCGGAGGTGAAGGCTCACAAAACTGCAAAGAAGCACGATAAGTACCTTTGCAAGCTTTGCGAAAAAGCGGACATTCCTATGTCCCTGGAGACCTCCGAGGATGAAGACATCACGTCATTTCTATAACTCTTGGAGGCGGAGGCTGCCCTCTTTGGTAGTGGGGGTGGTCCTTCTAGTGCTGCTCCTGCTGCTGAGGAGGTCGTCGATGATGATGACGATGATGATGACGAAGACGATGACACTCAAGATGACGAGGATACGGAGAGTGACCCAGGCCGTGGAGACATGAGCGAAAGTGACGATGAGTAGTCTTAGGTTCTCTCTCTTCTCCCTTACTCTTTTTCTTTTTGGTGTCTTGATGCCAAAGGGGGAGAGATTGAGGGGGAGTATTATAGATCCATGGACTATATGATATTTTTAAAATCTGGGTTGTAATGTTAATTATTGCCACTCGTTCTCATTTTGGGTTGTAATGACAGTATCACTATGCTATCACCCTATGTTATGTTTTTGTGAATTTTATTGTCTATTTTGTCATTATTGATTCTATTGAATATCATTCTAGTCAAATATGTGTGATGATGGTAAATTAAAATTTGAGATGCATACTTCACTTCACATTTCACATCTCAACGCTTGCATCACATGTAGGCACCCCACCATAACGCTTAAATGTATAATCCTCCCATAGACTTCATTCTTGTGCATCTAACTTATTGCAAATCATCTATGCGCACATTTATGGGGAGCTCCTTATACACGTGTGTGTTATGAAAATCAGCTCAATCTTATTTTTTTATCAAAAACCTCAATGTGTTGTCATCAAATCACCAAACAGGGAGGGATTGAAAATGCATCTAGGCTAATTCCCGTGGGTTTTGATGATTAATGACAACACTTAAGAGACTAATGAGCTTTGCAAGTGTAAGCACAAGTGATTGAAAGATGGACAGCACTGGATGCACTCAAAAAGGAAAAAAGAGAAGAAAATGTGAAGAACTCGAAGAATGGAACTTGAGATTTTAAATTCTTTGTGTCGAATTTAGTCACTTAGCTTGAGTGTGTTCAATGAGTCGAAGTTTTAGAATCTCCTAAGAGCTCATAGTCCAAGTTAGACTAGATTGAGAGATGAGTTGAAGCAGCCCTAAGGACAGAGCTGGACTTGTCCGGGCTGGAAGGTCGGACTAGTCCAGCCACATCGGACTGATCCGATGTTAGGCGGACCAAAGCGTTCTGTGTAAGTTCGGACTTGTTTGTTAGGGGACGGACTAGTCCGTGGTGAGTGTGTCTGTGTCCTTCTGAGACTTAGCCCTGAAGGACCGGACTAGTCCGTCCTGGGGGGTCGGACTAGTCCGCTTGGCAGACTAATTCGTTTCAGTCCGAAAAAGTAGTTCCTGACTGAGTTCGGACTAGTCCGTCCCTTGACAGACTAGTCCGTTGTGGACTTGGAGATGGGTGTTGGGACTAAGTCCTGGACGGGCGGACTTTTCCGCCCTCAGGGGGCCGGACTAGTTCGGTAAGTCAGACTTGTCCGTTCTCAACTGGAACAAACTGTTCTGTGTGAGATCAGACTAGTCTGTTGTCGGACGGACTAGTCCTTGGTTTGGTGACCGTTTGAATTCAAAAGGTGGTAGTGGGCTTTGTGGTTGGTCAAGGATGACATTACTGGTCCCCACTGGTCGGACTAGTCCGGAATCAAAGGCCGGACTAGTCCACACTTTTTCTGGTGGCAACGGCTAAGTGTTAGGACCCCTATAAAAAGGGATCCCCCGGCCTCCGAAGGCCCTCTCTCGAACCCTAGCGGCGCCATAGCCTTCCTAGAGTCATCATAGCCCTCTCTCAACCATTCTTGTAGTCCTAAGAGCGATTCTTGAGGATTTGTGAGGATTGGAAGAGGAAATAGAAGGGTTTATTCAATCTTGAGCTCTTGGGTTGATTCTCTCGGTTTGACTGGTTGATTTGAGTTTGTGTGGGTGTTGATCTTCGATCTTTTCGAGTTGTAAACTTCTGAGAGCCTTAGGTTGTGAGTTGCCCTACGGATTTGGTGATTACCCTTGTGATTTAGTGGAAGAATAGCCGGCCTTCGTGGTGGCTAAGTGAGGAAAGGGTTAAGTGGAACCCTGCCTTTCATGGGCATGCTCAACGTGGATGTAGGCTCCTTTGTGGGGTTGAACCACGGGATAAGTCATGCGTCTTGTGTCTTTGATTTGACTTCCTCGTTCTTCGCTAGATCAAGTTAGGATTTCACGCGTTCTTCGCTTCAATCTCGTGATCCGCCTCTATCTAGTTGTTATTACTTTGTGCATACCATCTAGATTGCTAGGGTCATATACTTTACATTTTATCTGAGTTAAGCCCTTTAGATCGCTTAAAAATCTCACCTTTGGTCAAATCTGTTATCCTGACCGGATTAGTCCGCCTCTGGGCCAGACTAGTCTGCACTCTGTAATTTGATTAGCTTTTATTGAGTTAAATTTTAGGTTATCCGCCTATTCACCCCCCTCTAGGCAACTTTCAACATGTACAATGGACACTGGTGTCTCTTCGCTGTGGAACCGTTGTTGCCGTCGATCGTGTCTCTTGGGAAGAAACTGTCGCCGCTGGTGTTCGTTTGGATTAATTGTGTAACTGCCATTGTAATCTCTATTTTGGGCTTAACTATCCACTTGTGTAATTATTCATTCTTAACAATTTAGTTCCATTGTTGAGCATTTTGTAAGGTGCTTCATCCATAGCTGGGCAAGTTAGAGCATCTCCAATCCTTAGTTATATGATATGGTATTTTTTATTTAGCAAATCTAGAGCAAAAATCATCTCCAGCCGGTTTGCTACTAGGATTGCTATTTTCCATTTGCTATATGGAGCTTCCGGTGTGCTACTAGTAGCAAATGCTATCTGGTTTGCTATTCCTGACTCCGCTACATTATCGTCGTTTCCGCTGCAAAATAATCGTTATATCCTGACTCCCGCTACATTATCATCGTTTCCGTTACAAAATAGTCGTTGGAAAATAGCCGTAGAAATACAACCGTTGAAAAATACTCCCTCTATCATGTAAAGTTTGTCACTTTGTAGTTCAAAAAAGAATTACAAAGCGATAAGCTTTTCGAGACGGAAAGAGTAGTCGTTAGAAATATAACCGTTGAAAATAGTCGTTAGAAATACAACCGTTACAAATATAGCCGTTGCAACAATGTCATTTAAATTTCAAACTAATTATCATATATTAATAAATATGAAAAATTTGAATATAATGCATCATGTAGCAAACGGATTAAAGATATTCATGGAATGAGATGTTAAATGTGGATAACATTTACTATTTGAACGAATAGCAATTCAAAAATAGCAAATGAGTTGGAGATGGTGTCAGTAACAAAGATGGTACCGCCACCGATCTGCCGGCTGGTTTCTCGCTGCTTTCAGAGCTAGGTTTGCGTTTTTTTTTTCCTTTTGAAAGGGAATCTAAAACTGTTACGCTCAGCCAGGTGTGGGTGTGGCAACACGCAATGGGTCATCCACACGGCTCTACCGCCCCCGTGCTCTTGAATTGGAGTGGAGGCAGCACTTGTACCACTGTTCTGTACGCCACTAACAGCAACAGTGCTGTTTCAGCTCAAAATGCAGGCCGGGAAAAGATCAGCACACTAAAAAGACATGAACAGTATATCGCATACGGGAAAGTAGAAATGGCGTTAACATTATTGTTCCGATGCCCGGAAGAGGCTGTTATAAGAAAAAAAAACCATCCATAATTAACGGAAACACTTCGAGCGAAAGAAATGGAAACGGCGATCCCACAACACAGACACATGCATGGGTCTCCGGCAGAAGAACAGCAGCAGCACATGGCTTCCCTACGAAACGACTAGGTACTCTGGGACATATGCCCGGAACGATGGTCACTGATCAGCGAAACGATGGTTCTAAGGCGATCATGACGACGACTGGGATGGTCTGCCATTGGTGGCAGCCTCATGGGCGACGGGGCGGGGCGTGCTCAGTTGGACATCTCGCGAGGGGACCGCGGACGGACTGGTGTCTTGGAAGGGCTCACCCTGCGCAACAATGGACGATCATTGGATTAGTCTTATTGATGAATCACGATGATGATGCTTGTACAGGAACTCTAAATGGGGTTGTTGACTGGAATTTGGATTCTTTTTTTACCTGATAGGGAGCGAGCCAAGGACCACGCCACTGAAGTTCAGGGCTAGAATGGCACTTTCTGCCTGCAAAGAAGACATAAAGGAAGAGTGAGCATAAGTACAGAATCAGACCTTAATTAGGCATCAAGAAAACTGCTCCAACAAAAAGGGAAGGGATGCAATGGAACAGATAGAGCCAGTAATCAGGTTCTACCGCACACGATTTAAGATAATAACATACAATAGAAGTATGCCTTACACATCTTAAGTTGGTTTAGTGGAATTGGAAAAAGTTCGATTGTAACGATTTTGGCAATGAGAATTTTACACAAAAGACTAGCATGGTTTCTAAAAACATTCCTCCCGGTTATTAGGCTTAAAATAAGACACACAATCAGTGCAAAGCCAGAGGACAAGGGTTGAAAATAGATTCCTGGAACTCCAGAACATTGTGAAGTGTAAAATGAGACCCAGTTTGCAGCTTTGAGTATTGCAACTTGCAAGGTCTAAAGTTTATATAATTTCCAATTCCTAGCACATAAGAATAAGGTTATGACTCGTCTTAACTCAAATATCTCAGTCTTCCATTTCTATTGGTATTGTTTCTCAATTTTTTTCCATTATGGCAAATGAGAGATCTAACTGTTACACAATGGTCACTCCTTGGACATTACTGTGTACCAGCAGCACATAAGAATTAATTAAATTATGCATTGTAGTATTAAAATATAACAGTGAGAAAAAAACATTGTTTTACTTACTTGAGCAAACTCTACAAAAGCAATGCATGTGGAGTGTACATAGTCACCAAGGAGCCTCAGGCGAGAAACCTATACAGGAAAGAAAATAAGGTGTCAACCATTTCAGAATCAATAGAGGCGAAGTGGAACGAATCTTCGTACAAACAGCTTTGTGGCATACCTTCCCACATGCATGTTGGAAGAAATTTTTCACATCATCCTCCGTAACCTAAACAAATAAGAAAGCATATAACATTAACACAAACTGTGCTTTCAAACTTTCTCTGTCTTCAGCAATAATTAATTGTGCCACAGTTCAGCATTAACAATCACTGCCGCAAGTAACCAAAGATCAGCAATCACTAGTCACCTTTATAGAAGTAGCATGCAAATTACCAAGAAACGTTATTGATAAAGCATTGCTTTTCATCAACAGAAATTCAGGTCAATCTCACCCTCCCCTTTGTTTTGGTATTTCGACTATAATTTACTCAAGCAGCTCCTAAAAACTTTTGTATTTCTAACTTAGCTATTAGTTCCTTGTTTGATCAGAAAAGGTACTCACAAGTCACAATACAATAAACAAATCCAAAATTTGAATCTGCCAATAGAATTCATCATTAAATACAATACATCATGATATTGACGATAACTCTTGGACAATAACCATTACTTTATCATCAACACGATTCGCCAGACCTAAATTTGTTTATTAGTGAATTATGGATAATGCCCTTTTATCAAGACTAAGATCATTTTCCATCTGTTCTTGTTTATCCAACTCTTAATTGGAATTCCCATTGATCACATGGCTAGTTATGCTACACAATAATAAGCAAAAGAATAGTAGGAAATAGAATGAACAGTGCAATAGCAATGACCATGAGAATTGAGATGGTCGTCACCCTGCAGAATCTTGAAACACAATACAGAGAAGAGGGGATGCAGATATTGGGTATCCTAAAAATCTTCTTGTAAATGTTCAATGGTGCAATTGACCACACATGCAAGCAAAGAAATAGGCTCACATACCTTCTTATCTATGTTAGTACAATATACAGTCCTAGAGACCATTTCTTTCTCATCTTCTGTCTGTACAGGCATTAGAATTATCATTAGCAGATGTCTTTGGCATGCAAAGGAAAACTGAGTTATACAACCCGAATCAAATAGAGGTATGTAACATCATCGTGAACTTACGCGAGGGAGAAATTTAGGGTTCACAGGTAGAATCGCTGTTTTGGAAGGTAAAACTCTAACAGGATAATAACCAAGCATTGTTCCCCCAAGTGTCAGTGCAGCTCTAGCTCCAGCTGCAGAAGATACAGAAGAAGCCATCATTTTTTGTTTCTATCCAAAACAGTAAATGAGAAATAAAATGTCACCAAGGTGCTACCATCATCAGCAAATTCAATGAAGGCGAAGCGCAGGACTGAATGTGGATCACCACAGATGCGGCAGTCGACCACCTATATAGGTACAGAAAGAAAAATGCAAGACATGTTATACTAATACCAACGCTGTCTTAATGAGATTTCAAGAAGTGAAAGGTCATCAAGGTGATGTAATCAACTATGATACTGCTAAAAAATGAAATAATTGGCACCAGAATTCCTCAAAAGAATCATAGAACTTACTTGTCCACAGGTTGAAAACACTTCAGCAAGCTTCTGTTCGGTCACCTGCAAAAACAACAAGAAGAAAATTCAATGACATGACACAAAAACAGGAATTCCAAAGCAACTGTGTTCAGTGTGCTCACATGCTGATCAATGTCAGAGACATAAACGGTCCGCCGCACACTATCTTCCCTATCAGTGCGTCGGGGTCGGCCCCCCACCCTCCGCCTCCCCTGGTTGAAGCTATTCCTTCGCTGTTACCACGTCATGGTCAGTTTCTCGTCATATCACCATAATCAGCAGATGCACACACAATTGTCGTTAGCATAACATTCCATTCTTCAATTTTTAGGAGAATTATAAGTCCACAAAGTCAGTGGCTGACATTATAAGCACAGTGACCCATCGCAATCACACTGATTCACGAATCAAATTCTTGGCAGTAGCCAGTAATCATCGATCCGCCATTTATTAACAAATCAACAACATCGAAAATCTTTTTTCATGTGTGTGTGTGGATGGGTGGAGGAGGGAGAGGGGTGGTTCTCCATATCAAAATCTAAATAAGATGATACTACGAATTATTTGGAAGAGAACAATAACAGAAGGAAATTATAAACCCTTCCAGGCAGTCCAAAACTTTTCAGCAAAATAAGAACGAGAAAGGCGGTCACTATCGCCTAACCCCCCCCCCCCCCCCCCCCATGAATTCAAGCGATCGCGAAACACACCAAATCATCCGGCGATCGCAGGAACCAAAAGTCAAACGACCAAACACTGTCAAATCGAACCGCGTAGCAGCACAAAATCGTAAAGAACCGAAAACTCATAGCTCACCGACCCGGCGATTCAGCGGGTGGCTGCCGCCGTTGCTGGATCCGTCGCTGCTGGAGTCCCTGCTCCCGCCGCCGCCGCCGCCCATCGGAAGGTGCACGCCGGCGGCGCCGAAGTACTCGGCGGCGGAGACGAAGACCGGCGCGTCGGCGGAGAGCACCCCTCCCCCGTCCTTGTTGGCTGTCCGGCGCGACAGCGGCACGAACTCCTGTGCGGAGGGGTTGAGCTTGGACATGAGCTCCTCCAGTTTCCTCATGTCGCTCTTGTACTCCCTCTCCTCCTCCTCGTCCTGCGCGGCGCCCTTCGCCTCCACCACCTTGGCCTCCGGCTCCGGCGCCACCGCCACCGCCACGTTGGCCTCCGCCCGGATCGGGCCCTCAGCCGCCGCAGCAGCAGCCTCCACGGCCACCATTATTGCCTCGAGCGACGAGGAGAGATCACACTACTACAACCAAATTCGATAAAAATCCCCCCTTTTACTCTCCTACTCCTCCTGGTTTGGTGTTTGGTGTGTGTTAGCAGCGTTGTTGTTGTGAGAAGGGAATGAACAGTAAGTGAGGAAGAAGGACGACGGAGGGAGGAGGTAGAAACGCCACGAGCGATCGCTTTCCTGGATGGTTGCTTATAAATACAGCACAAAATGCTCTTTTTTCCTCTCCTTTTCCGTATTTTTCTGCGACTTTATAATCTTGGCCGCACACGAACTTTTCAATGCATGAGGAAGAAGACAGTGTCAAATCACTGAGTGAGATTTTTATTCGTTTTTCTATTAGTATATTTTATATACAGGAGAAAAAATAAAAAAAAAGTTTCGGGAACACGAATGGAAGGGGAAAAGAAAAGGAGGAAGCGTAGGAGAAGGGGTAGTTGGGAGTGAGGAGGGAGAATCGGGAGGCGCGAGCGCCGGTCAGAGGGCGGGGATGAGAGGCACGCATCACCGGCTGGATGGGGCCCACCGCCGATGTGGGCGGCGAGGCATGCACCGCGCAAGCTCGGTCCACGGCTACGCCCCCAGATCCCGTGCGGCTAACTGCTACGGCGGCAACGTCTTTGACTGGCTACCTGCTGCATGACAGGGCATGCCGCATGCGTCTTCCCGGCATCTTCCAATCGGTTGATCAGATGGCCCTGGAATGCTCGTGTCGAGGGACTGGTGTTTGGAACGAGAGATCTAGTTAGGCGGTGGATGAGGCAGATCGACCACGACGGTTTGGCCGATTGTGCTTACAATGTGTCCTCTAGTGGTCTTTTTCCCCGTGATATCTGTTGGGCGATGGATATAGCTCTATATCTCGACGAATTATGATTAACATTTGCACGATTCTCTAGAGAAGAATTAGGACTTTGTGTATTGATTTGTTCTACGATGATGCATCTGTATATATATGATGACGTAATACAATGATTAAATAATACTTCTTCTGTTTTTAAAAGTTTGTCGTTTTGTAGTTTATTTTTAAACTACAAAGTAATAAATTTTCAAAGACGGAAGGAGCATATATAGTAATTTCTACATTGAATCTTGACGCTAGCTTTGATGGTCATGTCAATTGTGATTCAGTTTACATGTGTTTGAATGGTATCCGAATGCACGTAATTGCACCCCTAATACGTCCAACATATTGAGATCCTTGTGAACTCGAACGCGGCTTTCCTCCTCTCGCACAATTCTTCCATGCATACTCTTATTCATTAATAAAATAATATCAAACAAGAGACAAACCAAATGAGAGAAGTTAGACAAGAATCATTAAAAATATGGTGTCCAACAAGATCTCTAGATTACAACTAGAAGCTCCTATGGACAAAAAATACCTTATTTGGTGGGTGTGAGATAGAGCCAGATTATGGATATACAACTAGAACCGTGTATATATAGTTGTGGCAGAAATTTGTATTAAAGATATCTTGTTTGACAGCTTTAGTTGTAGGATATGAGAAATTAAGAATAAAGTATTGACTGTTGTGGATAAAAATATCTTTTATATATACAGGATTGTGATGGGAATTTTTAATCCAGAGATCTTATTTGACGTTATTTATTTAATAATTATTGTGCTTATTCCTTTGTTGCTTGCGTTCTCCGACTTGCCAAAATTAAAGGCTAACTTCATTTTAATGCCATTTGTTGAGTTGGACAAAGAGAAAAAGCGTAGACCATTTGGGAGTATGTACGAGAGGATTATGTGAAAGGAGTAAAGCCGTGCTCGGTGAAATCAAATGCTTGTATATTACATTATTAGTACACCTTAAATACAGGAGATCCTAATTTTCAATTTGTTGAAAACAGATGGTCTTTTCACTCAACCCTCATAACCCTTAGATCTAGATCTAACAACTACAATTTATATGTTTTCTATAGTCAACAAATCAATATTTTTCTACAGTCAATACATAATACCAAAAAAATAGAAAATACAACTAACGACAAGCACAAAAATTTTAAAAATGGATAGGACGCCTTTTGGCCGTTGAGTGGATGAATCCCAAATCTTATCCGATTAAAAATTAGCATTCACACTTATATACACATGCTACAAGGTATACATCCTGGTATTGGAAAAGAGAACATTGCCTCTTAAGATAAATGTGTTCCCAAGGTCATCAAAGTGAAACCCTGCGGCGCCAATATATTGCAATCAGATGACAACACTGATGGGGCTAAATGGTATAAGGGTGACCATAAGCCTAGGGTGGTCCTGGTCCACAGCGACATGTAGAACCCACATTCATGGCTCATGTTGGCAGAAGAGAAGAAAAAAATGAAGTCATGACATTTACAAACACTACAAATTGTAACGAAGTAGAGTACATGTAGGGAGTGTGATTGTTATTGTTTATATATAAAACCGTTTGCTATGTACTTCTTCCGTCCTAAAAAATTTGTTGCTTATTAGTCCAAAAATGATTGAACGAGCGACAAACTTTTAAGAACGGATAAAGTATCGACACAATTGTTTACACGTGATCCGATGCACCAGTATATCCAGCTGATTATCAGATGGCTCGACCTTCGCATCGTGGTAATCAAGCATGAAAAAGACAAAGCACGCCGCTCCTGTAAGAGAAATCGTTTATCAACCTCTGCAATAGATATTACAGAGTTTATGGTCACACCAACTCTGCACATGTCAAACTGGAGCACGTGCGTGAAAAAATAGCAACAGGTAGACCAGAACCGCAGTCCGCAGTTAAAGTTTAAGGTATTTTCATTCTATTTTTTTAAGTAGCACTCCCTCCTTTTTCAAAAAATTATCATCTTTATTTCATTTTTTGAACTAAAGATGACAATCTTTTGAGAAATGAGACAGTGTTTCCTCCGTTTTAAAAATATTATTGCATTTTAATTTATTTTTGAATAAAAAATGCTAATCTTTTGAAACCGAGAGAGTACAAAAGAAACAAATCTGGTTTCTTTTTCGAAAGACTGTGCGAGACGGAGACGAGAAGTGCAGATACATGAGCTACATAATATAGAAATCCAACCTGATAAAATTAAAGCGTAAGTCTACTGGAAAAAACGCAATTCTGTCATTTTAGCCCAAAACATTAGGAAGGAGATATTACTTCCTTTTTTTTTTAAGTTTGTCACTTTCTAATTCAAAAATGAATTAGAAGGTGATAAACTTTTGAGAAATGAGGGAGTACCATTTTCATAAAAGAAAAAACAGTTTCTTCTCATTTTCGTCAGAAAAACACTCTCTCTTCTCATTTTCCTCAGAAAAAAAAAAGTCTCTTCCTTATTCAGTACAAACTGCAAACACCTAACCAGCAATTAAGAGAAGAACGGAATCTTCTTCCTGCTCCCATTGCCGCCACCGTTAAGCATGCTGCATGTCACCATCATCTGAACCAAATACAAATCTGCATTGTCATTCAAGAAGCAAAGCCGTAAGCGATAGACAGGTGATATGATATGCCTATGAGCAACTGGCAGCAGGGATGGTAATTAATGAGCCACGTATGCTAAGCTATCTACCGATTAGCGCAAAGCATGAGGTTTTTCCGAGCGAGAAAGAACAACGAGCTAGCGCGAACGAGTGTTCGTCCTAGCTGCCTGAGACCATCCGCAGTGGTACACTCTAAAGCATACTGGATACACTGTTTTGCAGTGTAATTTAGAGTACGTACTGTAAAAGGTGAATGAGAATAGTGTATAGAGTATGCTTTAGAGTATGCTGGTGCGGATGGTCTGAGCCTGCTGATCACTGGCGCCGCAACCTTTTCCGAGATGCTTATCATGCATGTGATCGACCCGGTTTGGCATCGTCATCTTCTCGTCTCGCTTCACGTAGCCAGCTGACCTAAACGAGTGCCGTTGTCGAAGTTTGCGATCTACACTTCAATGATACTATTAGATCGTAGCCCGCGGAGGTTTTTGATTGGTTGGGACACGAGTGAGATTACGAACAAGATGATGATACAATGATTTTACGTGATTCGGGCCGCCTGAACGTAACACGCTACTCCACGCGATGTGTGTTGTATGTATGAATTGGGACACGCGTGAGATTACGAACAAGATGATGACACAATGATTTTACGTGGTTCGGACCGCCTGAGTGTAACACACTACTTCACGAGATGTGTGTTGTATGTATGAATGTATGGCGCTTTTGAGTGTGTGAACTTAGTTGTCTTTGTACCGTTCGGCGCAACCCTTTTATAGTCCAAGGACTGGTCGTTACATTGTCAATCTGGTCCGACATGTGGCTTTGGCAATAGTCAATTGTCTATTACACGATCTGTGACTATTAAGCATAATTAATAGTGTGATAACGCGCCTTAATGACGGCGTTACCGTTGTTAAGGGTCCTCTGATCATGTGTCAAGACCAAAACTTTCCTATAGGGAGAGTTAGCTCTCACCTTGTGTTACACGTGGCAGTGTCAGAGCTATCAAAACGAGGGAGGCGGGTCCAGTGTTATGTAGCACGTGTAACCTTTGGAGGTCTTCAACTCAGACGGGTGGAACTTCTTAGTTTTTTGTGGTATCGTGGGGTACCAGGTACGTAGGGTACCGGCAGTGGCACCCAGGCCCACCTTTGGGAGAAATCCTTTGGGTTATGTTATTCTACCAGAGGTGGGGTCATCTTTGATTCTCACGTTGCGGCTTCAAAGGTCTTCTGATATGCCGTCGGGGTGATGGTCTACAGTTAAACCATCACTGTGTGGCTTCTTTTGAAGCAGCAGGTGAGATCTTTGCGTGCGGATCTCACGCAATTGAAGGTCGCCGGTTCCCAATATGAAAATCGTATCAGTTTCGCGTGCCCAGTCAGGTCGCCGCCCTCAAGCTTCTAACTTCCCATCATGACAACGGTTCACTTGGGGTAATAACTTCGGCTTTTCCGCCAGAGTGGACTCGGGCCCATTCTTCATTGACAGGGTAGATTTTTGAAATGTGATCTCGGTCGCATTGCGGTTTTCATCCAAGCGTTGCGGAGGCTTACTAAGAAGGAAAGCTTGTGCAATTTGAGGACTCTTTACGCCTTCATTCGAACTTGCGCTCAGAGCCTCCAAACTTTCGCATAGCCCTTCCAACTTTCGCTCCCCTTTGCCGCGATGGAGTTGGGTCTTCCCCGTAGCAAGATCAAGACTGACGAAGAGTTGAAGACGGTCCAGACCTACATGGGGTGGTCTAGCGACTCGTGCAACAGGGACATTCGCTTCGGCAAGCTCCCCTTCAAGAAGGAGCACCACGAAGAGATGGTGTACTTCTCCGAGTACGCCATGGTGGGACTGATCCCGCCTTTTTCAAGCTTTCTCCTGATGTTGCTGGATTTCTACGGCCTCCAACTGCATCATCTCGCCCCCCACCCACTCTTGCTAGTGGCGACCTTCATCCACTTCTGTGAGATGTGGGTGGGCGTGCCTCCCTGCATCGAGCTGTTCTGGACCTTCTTCACGATCCACACCACTGGCAAGGGGACGAAGCTCATCGACTTCTACTACTTTGTGAAGCAGAAGAATTATTCCTTCAAGTATTTGAAGACGTTACCCTCCGGCAAGTGGGATGACTGGAAGAAAGACTGAGTGATCATCGCGGTGGAGGATCACAAGTGGTTGGAGCTGCACAAGGGTCTCTCCAATGTCGACACTGACGTGTGGAACACAGTTTCGGAGCTGTCCAATGCGTACAAGCCCGACCTGGCAAGAATCCAAGAATGCGTCGAGGGTGGAGTGACCCCTCAGATGGTCTTCGGCAATTTCTTAGTGAACAGGTGAGCTCCGCTAAAGACAAGAGAGTGGCCCGCATGGGCTTTCAATAGTGAGATGGATCACAACCGGATTGAAACTGGTTTGAATTCATTTAGGATGATGAAGCCTTGAAACTCCATCTGAAGAAGCTGCAGTTTGGTACTATCCCCCGCGACACCTTGGCTCCGCCAGCTGCCTTCTTGCCTCTGAACATGACTCCAGAGTTCAACACGGGGCTTCGGAGGAAAATGCCAACACTGGACGACCTCTGTGTGGTCGAGAGACGGTCAACCTCTGGGGTAGCAATCCCAGGGGCTTCAGAGAGTGTGGACACCCCTGCCGCGAGCCAGAAAGTCGATGACGTCGGCAAGGGCAAGGGCAAAGGCAAGGAGCCAGCCGAATCTTCTAGTCGAAAGAGGAAGTTGAGGCGCGCTAACGGGAGCCACGTCAGGTCAGCTCTGACTACAACTGCCCCTTCTTCCAGGCGAGGCAGATCTTCGGCGGCCACGCCTCCTCTGGTGCAGGCGTCCTCAAGGGGCGCTAGCTCCGGCAGATCAACTCCAGTCCCAGCGCTGGGAGTGGGCTCCAAGTCCGGAGGTCCTTCCCAACCGAGGGAGGTCCCGGCTGAGGCGACACCGAAGATAGCGACAAGTATCGGGCAGAAATCCGGAGCTCCGGCCACACCGACCATGGTGGGCTCTAGCTCCGATCGCCCAGTGAAGAAGTTATGCGCCAGCTGGAGCGATAGCCTCCCAAGGTGAACATTACGTCCACACCTTGAGGTGTTGTTCTTATTTTTGTCATGTATTGAATCCATCAATTCTTTGTTTACAGGGCAATGAAGAAGGGCACAAGCTCCGGCACCCGCCACAGCGACTAAGGTTGTGCAGGCGGAAGTTCTAGCTCCAACCCCTTCGCCTCCCCAAGTGGTGGCTGAGGTCACGATAGCTCCGGTGCTGGCTGTCGTGGATATGGATCCCGAAGCGACACCAGAGGCTCCCATGGTAGCGCCAGACCACAGGGGAGACATTTATGAAGATGCGCTAGCAGCAGCAGTGGCGGCTGAAGCTCCAGCGTAGGACACGGAGATAGCGGAAGCCTCGGCATTTGAGCTAGAGGCAACCAAAACTCCGGCGCCTGTGCCGGAACTTTTTGAAGAGCCGATGGGTGAGCCGGTGGTGCTTGCAGTTTCGGCCTCCGTGCTGGAGATAGTTGAAGCTCCAGCCTCCATGCTGGAAGTAGTGGATGTACTAGCGCCTGAGGCGGCGATGGTGGGGGCTCCGGACGAAACTCTAACGTCTATCTCAGAGGCAATTACTCCGGAGGTGACCATGTCCGAGCCAGAGCACCCAGAAGAGTCGGCGGTGGGCCCTCCACCTACAGAGCCGACAATTGAAGATCTGGTGGGAGGATCTTCGACGTCAGCCCCAGAGGTTGACATTCCCTCGGTGGGACCCTCGTCGACATCAGTAGAAGCTGTAGAGCTTCTGTAGGGTGGCCCTGGTGCTGCAGGACCGCAGGGGACCATGCTTGTGGTGTGGGACCCATTTTTTGTGCTTGAAGACCCCCTAGAGCCGGTGGAGAAGACCCCGACAGGTCCAGAGCCTATTCCTTTGGCGTTGTCTATTTGACAACGCCTGCTCCAACCTTCGTCAAGTTCAGCTCGCCTTCGACTACAATAGTAAGGCTCTCGAAGAAGAGCGCCAGACCTTGAGGCGTTGGCGCAACAGACTTCAATTCGAGACCAAGCTGGCAGAGACAAGGCTTGTCGACCAACGGGAATGGGTCGAGAAGGAGAAGGCCCGAATGGAATACTGGGGCCAGTTGCTGGAGGAGAGGGAGGCCTCCATCAGGGCTCTCTATGCAAAGAGTTGAGAGATTCTCGAGCATGCCAGAAAAAGCAGTGAGGCTGCTGACGATCGTCATGACAACCTCAACACGCTGAATGAAATTCTCCAGAAGCACCGAGAAGACCTCGATGGGAGGGAAGAGAAGCTTCTGGAGATACAAGAGGATATTTTGAAGAGAGAGGGGGAGTTTGCCCAAAAATTGACTCTGAGAGAGCGAAATTTGGCAGATCGCACCAAGAAATTTGAGCAGCGGTGCCAGCAAGAGGAGAAGAAGCACTGGAAGTTGGGGCAGGAGCTCTCTAAAAGAGAAGCTGATGTTTCCATGAGAGAGGGAAAAGTAAGAGGCAGGGAGAAGGACCTAGCCGAACGGCGGAACCGCATCCACCTCTACGTAGCTTGCTGACCGCGAAAAGCAAGTAGTTGAGAGTCTTCAACAACATGCCAAAGAGGTCGAGCGCCTCGCTCAGGAAGGTTCGGAGCTTGCGGTGGCCAGAAGGTCACTGGAGGAGCTGCGGAGCTCGAGAGCAACTAAGTCCCAGCAGGTATGGGACTTCTTGGGGCATGCTGATAGAGCTTTGGTGCCACTTGGCTTCAGTGGTACGTTCAGAGAACCCAGCATCGGAATTGAACCAGAAGCTGGTGGCGCTTAGCTCTACTGGCAGCAAACTCGACGCAATGGGTAACATCATCGTCGACCAGTTGGAGACGAGGGGGAGTCTCTGGCCAAGAACGTCGCCAAATATGTTCTAGCATGTTACAAGAGCTGAGACCCCAACTCTCTCTAGATCCGGTCTTCGAAGGACCTATTGTCGAAGAGGAAGATGCCGCCAAGACCCGCGTCCAAGAAGCTGCCGAGAAGGTTGCCTCGTTCTTCCACAGGACTTAGAGCCTCCAGTAGCTAGGGCCTTTTTTTGCCTTTTGTTGTACTCCTCATTTTGTAATCCATTTCTTTCGATGAATGAAATCCACTCTTATCCAATGAATGAATTCCATTTTGTGTTTGTCTTCAATGCATTGTCCTTTATCTTGTTGCCCCCCTGGTAGATGTACATAATTTTATTGTGAACATATACCAAAAGGTTTTGACAATGTCTTGATGACTTGAACACTTCGAACTTGTAGGCAACATGTTTAGCTCTTAGGTCTGAAGTTTATCTCCGACACCTCTAGGGACCCTTTGCTGCGTCAGCGGCTGGCCCTCTCGGAGTTGTCGGAGCTTCTTAGGTCTGACGGCGCCCACTATCAACGCGTAAAACGTCGACAGCGCCCCCCCCTGAGAGTTGTCGGAGCTTGGTAGGTCCGACGACACCCACTATCAATGCGTAAAACGTCGACAGCAGGCCCCCTAGGGTTGTCGGAGCTTGGTAGGTCCGACGACGCCCACTATCAACGCGTAAAACGTCGACGGCGGGTCCCTTGAGAGTTGTTGGAGCTTGGTAGGTCTGACGGCGCCCATTGTCAACGCTTGAAACGTCGACAGCGAATCTCCTCAGGGTAATTTCTTCACCATATTCTCTTATCATTATGCTTCACGTCGACGGTTGGCCCCCATGGGTGTTGTTAGAGCTTGTTAGCTCTGAGGATGCCCAGTCTCAACGTTAGAAACGTCGAAAGCGGGCCCCCTTGGGGGATGTCAGAGCTTAGTAGCTCAGGCATCATCCATCATCGTCATGATTTTTCATTTTTCCTGCGCATCAAAGATCAGAAAAACAAGAAAATTCGTCCTTTTGTCTATAACTATTTTGCGTCTTACTATTCTTATTCAAGTTTCCGATCCGAAAGAATTCAATATGATAACAAGTATATTGTTGCAATATTCCAGGTCCGAATGCCTTCAGGACCCGCCCTACTGAGGCATGCCGGAACGTAGGTAGAGTGGCGTACTTAGGGTGCTTGACCAGGCTAAGTCGATAGCGCACTCCGGACCTAACAATAGCTTTGGTGTTCAGGCGAGTAGACTGTATAGCGATGCTAAGATTCGAAAAAATTGACAACATAACTTGTAGAACATATGAAAAACTTTGGACTAAAGCTCAAAAAGAATTGCACAACTTCGTTATAGACAAGAAGGAAAAGTATAATAAAAGAGAGTGAGTCTGTACAAAATTGATGCACGTGGAGTCTGCTTTTGCACAACAATGTCTTTCATTATAGGTCCGAATTACAGGGGAGACAAAGACACACTTAGGGTGCGGAACTAGGCTGAGTGTGCTATACATCTTGTTGTAACCCAGAGTAGGTAAGCCACACTTTTAGTACAGGGACGATTTAAATGTTGCTTGAACTGCCCGGACCCTCCCGGAGGGGTTCGAATTATCTCCCGGAGGACCTACCCGACTCTGTGTATAGACTCTATAACTTACGTTGCGTGTAATTATAAACTCACGTCCGTGTAACTAAGCATAAAACTTACAGAGGTGCTCGATCTTCCAAGGATTGAGAAGCGGGGTCCCATCCTCTGTAGCCAAGCGAACGCATCCGAGACGGGAAACTTTGATCACCTGGAAGGGACCTTCCCAGTTGGGGGAAAGTTTGTTCATACCTTCACGAGTTAGTATTCTCTGCAACACCAGATTGCCTTCCTCGAGCTGTTGGTTGCGCACATGCCTTTGATGATAGCGAGGGAGCGCTTGGCAATAGCGTGCATTCTGAACAGCTGCTTGGCACCTTCCCTCGTCGACGAGGTCAAGGTCTTCATGTTGGAGTTGGTCCTGCGCGGCTTCGTCGAAGGTCCGGACCCAGAGCGACCCCATGGTGATATCTGGAGGAAGGACCACTTCAGCTCCGTACACTAGGAAAAATGGGTTTTCTCCAGTTGACCGGCTAGGTTTTGTCCTGCTCGCCCACAGTGCAGACGGAAGCTCCTCAATCCAATTGGCTCCATGTTTCTTCAAGCGCTCATATGTGTGTGTCTTGAGTCCTTTTAATATTTCTGCATTTGCTCTCTCGGCTTGGCCATTACTTGTCGGGTGAGCTACTGATGCGTAGCTGACTTGAATGCCAAGATTTTCGCAATACTCTTGGAATGTTGCACTTGTGAATTGGGTTCCATTGTCAGTGATGACTCTGTTCAGAACTCCAAATCTGCAAACTATGGACTTCAAGAACTTGGTAGTTCACTGCTTGTTGATAGTCACAACTGGAGTAGCTTCCGGCCACTTGGTGAACTTGTCTTTGGTGACATACAGGAACATGTAACCTCCGACGGCTTTTGGGAAAGGTCCCAAAATATTCACCCCCACACAGCGAATGGCCATGTAGGAGGTATCATTTGCAGTGACTGAGTTGGAGTGTGAATTTGTTTCGCGTGGAACTGACATGCTTCACACTTTTTCACCAACTCAAATGCATCCTGGAGTGTTGTAGGCTAGTAGAAACCACGCTGAAAGGCTTTACCGACCAGCGCGCGGGAAGACGCAAGGTTCTCACACTCGCCTCCATGGATTTCCACGAGGAGCTCGCGACCTTCTTCCCTTGCAATACACCGCATTAGGACGCTATTGGCATCGCGCCGGTAGAGATCCCCTTCTACCAACGTGTATATTTTATCCACTGTTACAGTCCGGTCAGCGGATGCACCGTCTTCGATCACGAAGGACATTGTCTTTCAAGTAGCTCCAGATCTCGGAGATCCATGCGTCGGAGCTAACTTTAGCTTTTGAGTCTCTTGTGTTGGTTTGCTCGGAGCTTCCTACAGCACCTACGACCCTTGGTGGACGCCATGGTAACAGGGCCATCGGGACTGCCAGCTTCGAGGTGCCGGTCTTGCCCCCTTCGCTTAGTTCGGCACGCTGAGCGGTCGGTCTTGACAATCTCCGAACAAAAACTTTGGCGGGAGCCAGAGCTCCGGTTGAAGCCTTCATCAAGAGTTCGTCCGCTTCACCGTTGTTGAGACGCTGGACATGGTAGAGGTCCAGGACGTGGAAGTCTTTCTGTAGCTTCTGGACTTCAAGGATATAAGTAGTGAGTTGAGGGTTGTTGCAGCTGCATTAATCTTTGACTTGCTTGATAATGAGTTGCGAACGTCCCTTCACCAACAACTGCTTGACACCGTATGAAAGCGCCACCTTAAGCCCGTAGATGAGAGCTTCATACTCTGCCATAATGTTTGTTTCCTTGAAATCAAGGTGCACCATGTATTTGACCTTTTCCTCGGTCAGAGCGAGGAGAAGTATTCCAGCTCCGCCCCCCTGCTTCTACATGGAGCTGTCGAAGTAGAGAGTCCAGTGAGGCTCGGTGAATACCGGGACCTTGGGTTCCGGCTTCTGCTCACTAGGGCCCCCAGGATTTGATGGAGAAGGTGTCCACTCCGCCATGAAGTCAGCCAAGGCTTGACTCTTGATAGCTTGTCACGACAGGAATTCGAGATCGAATTCTGCCAGCTCCGCTGCCCACTTGGCGATATTCCCAGTAGAGTTGGGATTGTGCAGTATGGCATGAGTGGATAGGAGGTTACCACTGATATCTTGTGGGCTTGGAAGTAGTGATGAAGCTTTCTTGAGGCAATAAGAACTGCGTAGATCAGCTTATGCACCTCAATGTATCGAGTCTTGGCGTCATGAAGTACTTCACTGATGAAGTACACTGGACGCTGGACGGTCCGAACCCTCCCGGAGGGGCCCGGAGCTTCTTCCTATTTGACTCGGACCCTCCCAGAGGGGTCTAGACCTTCCTGTTGATCTTTCTGAACCCTCCCGAGGGGTCCGAAACTTCTTCTTGTTCAACCTGAACCCTCCCGGAGGGGTCGGATCTTCTTGATCACCCATGTGAAATCCCTTAGATGAGAGAGGTTGATCCTCTAACATTTCACCTTGAAGATCCGTACCTGGGGGCTGGGACCCATACTCGCCTTCAGGTAGCTCCGGACCCTCCCGGAGGGGTCTGGGCTCCTAAACTGGAGATGGCTATGGTCTTTCCATGACCAGGACCAGGCTAACAACCTCCGTAGTTGCAGAAATGTATAGCAGTAGAGGCTCACCAGGGTTCGGAGCTACCAAGATTGGTAGTGTGGTGAGGAGCTACTTGAGCTCTTGGAACGTCTTTTCTGCTTCTTCGGACCAATGGAATGGCCGAGACTTCCTCAAGAGTTTGAAAAAGGGTAGCGCCCGCTCTGCCAGTCTTGAGATGAACCGGCTGAACATAGCTAGACATCCAGTTAGCTTCTCGACATCCTTGATGTGGGTTGGGGGCCGCATGTCTTCTATAGCATTGACCTTTGCCGGGTTTGCCTCAATTCCTTGGTGGGTCACCAAGAATTCAAGGAGCTTCCCGGAGCTAACCCCGAAGACACATTTGTCCGGGTTCAGCTTGGTGCGCGTCATGCGCAGCTTGTCGAAGATGGCTTGTAGTGACTCCTTGTTCTTGACTTTCACGACGATGTCATCGATGTACACCTCCACCAAGTCACTGATTAGCTCTCCAAATGTTTTGTGCATAACTCGCATAAAAGTTGAAGCAGCATTTTTGAGACCAAACGGCATGGCAGTATAATAATACAATCCATCTACTGTTATGAAGGCAGTATGCTCTTCATCTTCCCTAGACATTTGTATGTGATGGTAACCAGAATATGCATTTAGGAAACACAGTAGCTCACACCTAGCAGTGGAGTCCACTATCTGATCTATTCTAGGTAGTGGAAATGGATCTTTTGGACATGCCTTATTCAAGGTGGTGTAGTCGATACACATCCAAAGCTTCCCGCTGGCTTTGGGTACAACGAATGGGTTTGCCAGACATTTTGGATGATGAACCTCTCAGATGAAACCAACTTCGAGCAGCTTCTTGATTTCCTGTCTGATGAAGTTCTGCCACTCGACTGATTGCTTTCGGGGCTTCTGGTGTACTAGTCGTGCGTCGGGATAAATCTTCAGGCTGTGCTCAATCACCTCCCTAGGGATCACAGGCATTTGTGACGCTTGCCAGGCAAACACATCAACATTAGCCCGGGGGGAAGTGATGAACGCGAGTTCCTATTTGTTGTCCAGGCCTCGCGATATACGGGTAGTCTGGGTAGCATCGAAACCAATTTGGACGACTTTGACGGTTACGTCAGTGTTGCCGCTTGGCTGCACGCGTGGTGCAGAGGTTGAGCCTCGATGACGAGTGCTCGGAGGTTGAGCAGCTAGCTCCTTGTCGGATGTTCCCTCCTGCGCTGTAGCAAGTGCATGTAGTTCTTCCAGCGCAGTGACTCCCGCAGTGTGATCTCCGCGGATCCGGAGAACACCCGAAGGTGTCGACATCTTCAACAAAAAATAGCCATAGTGAGTTGCAGATATGAACCTTTACAGGGAAGGCCTGCCTAGGATGGCGTTGAAGGGCAAGCTGATGTGTGCGACGTCGAAGACCAGATTCTCGATCCTGTACTTCTCTTGGGTCCTAAAGGTCACTGGGAGTGTAATGGATCCGAGAGGGTTGATAGCTCCCGGACCTACCCTGGAGAATGGACATTAGGGGCGAAGGTCCGAGAGTCAGAGCTAGATCTTCACGAACGGCTCGTAGTCTCGGAGGTTGAGCGCCGCTCCTCCATCTACCAAGACATGGTAGAGCTGGATGTTGTTGATGGTTGGAGACACCATCAGTGGTAGTTGGCCAGCTCCGATCATGTTCCTTGGGCAGTCCGTAGCATCGAAAGTGATGGGAGTGTTCATCCACTTCCGATGTGGTTCTGCCTTGACAGTAGGAGCTGTGGCAGCCATCTCTCGCCGCATAGTCTTGAGGATGCGACGAGAAATAATGTCCCAGGACCCTCCATATATGGTGTCGAGGGTCTTACGACGCTCATTGTCAGAGACGTCAGAATCATCATCGACTGTATTGTACACAACCTTCAGGACTTTCTTAGGGTCCTGGAAGCCTAGCTCCGTATCAGCTAGAGCTTCGTTGACTTTTTGTTTTCCTTCCTGTTGGCGGAAAGGAGCTTCTTCCCGGCGCTTGTTGTAGCGCTCGACAAGGTTCTGAACCTCTTGGTAGTCTTCCAGACTGTGTTTGTACATTTTGTGGGTTGGACACCACATATTTGGACCGCCACCGTATTATGATGAAGGTTGAGGCCGCTTTTCGGGGCGTGACCCCGGGACACTCTGAGCTGCAGCAGCCGCAGCAGTAGGTGTGTCGGTCGATGACTTCTTCTTGCCGTTGGACTTTTTCTTCTTTTTCCACTACCAAGGGTAGTCGCTTTAGCTTTGGAGGACTTTTTGTTAGCCTTCGAA
The DNA here is from genome assembly GCA_036927565.1 of Tuctoria greenei. Lineage (NCBI taxonomy): Eukaryota > Viridiplantae > Streptophyta > Magnoliopsida > Poales > Poaceae > Tuctoria > Tuctoria greenei. Next base: position 172,258,748 of record JAYESD010000007.1, on the reverse strand, counting down.
GCTGGCTTAGAGTGCATTTCACGGCCCTCCGTGGCTCAGGCGCACTTGTCGGCCAAGCTGAAAAGCTCTGTGACGCTGGTGACCTCTTTCGTCGCCAGCTTCTCCAACATCTTCTTATCTCTGACACCCTGTCTGAATGCCATGATGACAAAAGCATTGGAGATGGAAGGGATGGTATTCCGTACCTGAGAAAATCGTTGAATGAAGGAACGCAACGATTCTTCCGACTTTTGCTGTACAACAAAAAGGTCTAGTTCTGTGTCAGGTCGGGTGTAGGAACTCCTGAAGTTGGCAGTAAACTGTTGGCATAGCTCCGCCCAACTGTTGATAGTGTCAGGCGGTAGACTCATGAACTAGGATCTGGCCGTCCCAATCAGAGCTATTGGAAAGTAGTTGGCCATCACAACCTCATTGCCACCCGCCGCGAGAATGATGGTGGAGTATATCTGGAGAAACTCGGCGGAGTTGACAGTTTTGTCAATTTTTTCCGGTAGATGAGGACGAAACTTCTGAGGCCAGCGGACCATGCGCAGGTGCATGGCCAAGGCTGAACAACCGCTCCCTACTCCCATGGGAGGATGGTTTTCCCGAGCCTCCTGCCTTTCGCGAGCACGCTCGATGTGTACATGGTCATTCTGCTGTCTGTAATGGCAGTCAAGTTCCGACTGCAGATCGTGCGTCGAGAGTCTCGACACAGTGTGAGTGCGACGCTCACCGGAGGGCAGCAACGTCGCCTACTGAGAGACAACACGTCTCCAGTGTTGTGAAGCTTGCGGACAAAGTCTTCCAGACAAGATACGACGTTGAGAAGGTGCCTGCCCTGAAGGGGGGGACCTTGGTTGCTGAGGCCATCGGTTGCGGTTACAACCAGATGTTCCACATCAGCACACCACTGCTCCATGGCACTCTGAGGTGCTCCTTACGGCAGTGGGCGTTGGAGAAGAGTGCGCAACAATTAGCACGTTCTCAGGATTGTTGTGCGTCGATGCGGTGACCGACGCTGAGACCCCATCCTATTGTTCGGCATTATTAACCAGAGCAGATGGTGGTGGTGGTGTTACGATGCCTGTCGGGACAACAACACCCACCGGCTATTGCACGTTGGAGGGATTCCCTCCAGCAGGTTGCTCAACGTTGTCGTTGGATGATCCTGCGATGGAATTCACCATTTTGAATCTCAAGTGCCCCCTTCCTGGCGCGCCAAATGTCAAAGTGTGCGATCGGCACTTCCCCCGGTACTACTAGATCGTAGCCCACGGAGGTTCTTGATTGGTTGGGGCACGCGTGAGATTACGAACAAGATGATGAAAAGATGATTTTGTGTGGTTCAGACCACCTGAGCATAACACCCTACTCCACGGGATGCGTGTTGTATGTATAAATGTATGGCACTTGTGAGCGTGTGAGATTAGTTGTCTCTGTACCATGTGGCGCAACCCTTTTATAGTCCAAGGATTGGTCGTTACATTATCAGCTTGGCCCGACATGTGGCTCTGGCGATAGTCAATTGCCTAATACAAGATCTGTGACTATTAAGTGTAATTAACAGTGTGATAACACACCTTAATGGTGGCGTTATTGTTGTTAAGGGTCCTCTGATCGTGTGTCATTAATATGGTATTCATGACACATAATCATGTTTTGTAACTGTAGCTTTAATTGTCCCTTAAATGTCCGCGCCGTTGGGGATCCGCCAATCTCTTCGTTGTTGTCTCAAGTCCGGGGGCTTGACACGTGGCAGCTCTGAAGCTTCCCATCGTGGGGAGGCAGGTCCGGAGTCACTATACACGTGGCAGCACTGGAACTTCCCTCTACTGGGGGTTAGGTCCAGAGTCACTGGACACGTGGCAAAATCGGAGCTTCCCTACGGGGGTAGTTAGCTCTGACCTTGTGTTACACGTGGTCGTGCTGGAGCTACCCAAACGAGGGAGGCGGGTCCAGTGTTATGTAGCACGTGTAGTCTTTGGAGGTCTTTGTAAGGATCGAATGCCCAAGAGGGGGGTGAATTGGGCTTCTTTTCAAAAATTAAAGCAATAAAAACTTAACTACTAAAAGTACAATTCCCTATGCAAACAAACCTATGCATTCAAGTGAATAGTAATCTTGCGGTAAATGAAATGCATAAGTGTAACGGGAGAGAAAGAGTGTGCAAACTCCCGAGGAGACACGAAGACACGGAGATTTATCCCGCGGTTCGGCAAGATTGTCAAGATCTTCCTACATCCACGTTGTGGCACCCACCAAAGGGTATAGCCACTCCCAAGTCACCAAGACCAAGGGTCTTCACTAAACTTCTCCGTTCGCCAACCTCGGCAAGGTGGAGCTCAAGCCTTGTACAAGTTGGATCCTCCGGACTTCCACAACCGTCTTGGCAAGCTCCGGAAGGCTCTCTTCAATCACCGACTCTTACACGGTGATTACAATCACCAAGAGACACTCCCTTACAGCTCTCACTATACTAGAGACTCCAATCACCAAGAATGGAAGCACACAAGCACTATCTCTAGCAAGTTCTAGCCTATCTCTTGGTGTACAAGTGGTGTAAATGATGTAGAAGTGGTAGCTCAATGTCTTGAATGCTTGAGAATGTGTAGAGTAGCTCTGGGTATCAAGACTTATCGAAATGACTGGTTGAAGGGGTATAAATAGCCAGCCTCCACGAAATAGCCGTTGGAAATGTAGGCTGACATCACTGTTCTACGAACACTGAATGATCCGATGTTCCCCCTTCAGTTGTCATCGGTTGAATCCAAATTAGCTGATGTCACTGTGTCAGATATGACCGTTGTTTGACCGATGTAACACTTGCCTCATTATCGGATGATCCAGTGACACTTCATCCAGAATTGGTTCATAATTAATGCTTACTGGAGTGATTGACCGATGTGTTATAGTTGTACATCGGATGGTCCGGTGTTACACTTGGTCCAGGGTAATTGCTTATTGGAATGGTCGACCGACGTAACACTTTCTTCAGCATCGGATGATCTGGTGAGTACTTAGTTCTGAGGTCTTTTTCTTCTGTTAAACCAACTCGATCGATGTATTGTTTTCTGGAAACATCGGTTGATTCGGTGAGTTGATTTTGTCTGCTTCGAGTTGTTCTAAGTAATTCTTTTGGAATTTGCTCGAGTGACCTCTTAGACATTGGTTTGAAATGTTCTTCTGATGATTACCAAGTCTTGAGTGCTGTCAATTTTGGTTGAATAATTTTGACATATGAGCTTTTTCTTCTAATCTTCATAAAAAATCGATTGACCTCATAGAATGATTTGTTAAGGGGTCTCCAATCGTATCCAATGAGCAGTAGATGATATAAGTGTAGAATCCATTAAGTGTGATGAGATATACGAGAGACCTTGCATCCACAAACTCATTAGTACTATCCAACGGTTGTCATTAATCACTGAAACCATACCTCATGGGGGCCTAGATGCTTTCAATCTCCCCCTTTTTGGTGATTGATGACAACACAATGAGTAAAGCATAATTGTAATGAATTTATGAATCCGATACTCAAAAGGATATGTAATAAGTACAAGATTTAGCACACGAAACTTGAAGACTCAAAAGCGATTAATAACTCGAAAGCTCAACGATAAATAACACATGAGAGAATTAAGAGGCACATGAATACTCAATAAATAGCAAAAGAGTAGCAAATCTCCCAAATTACAAAAGGACTCCCAAAAAGATACTCCCCCTACAACTAGGACTAGGACTTCCCCTAGGACTATGCTAATCCTCCCCCTTACTCTTCTCCCCCTTTGGCATCAAGACACCAAAAAGAGAAGCCGAGTGCCTAAGGATCCTGAGCGCTCGGGGCGATGATGAACTGGTCGCCGTCGGGGGTGCTGTCGTCGGAGCTGTTGCCTGCTGCTACTGAGGCTGGAGTAGAGGTGACGGGAGCTGCGGGAGCTGCTGTCGGTGCCTGCTGAGTCTGGACTGCAGGTAGAGGAGCACTGACAACGGACGCTGGAGTCTGCTAGAAAAGTGTCGAAGCCGGCAGGGAAGAGTGGATAGGTGCGCCTGGAGCAAGCAGTGGGGACATGCTGATTGTCTGAATCGGCGTGGTCAACACTGGTGCTGAGACTGGATCCAGGACAGGCGGACCGAGAGCTAGACCCGAAAGCTGTGACGGCAGGGCAATCCCGATCTGAGTGTAGAAGTTGGTGATCAACCCCAGGATGCCCATCATAGCCTGTTGCGTCAGCTGCTGCTGATCAAGGGAACGCTGATGCATCTGGTCAATTAGCCCAGTGAGCCTGTCAGTGTCCTCTCGCCTCTCGCGGGCAATCTGTCGCTGCATCTCCTCCTGCTGCTGCTGGAGCTCCAAGAGACGCGCAGCCTGCTCAGCTCTGGCCTGCTCAGCTGCAAGCCGATCTAGTCGCTGCTGCTCAACCATCTGCTGAAGTAGGGAGGTGAGCTCAGATGGTTGAGAGACCTGTGCCTCGGACACGGGAGGTGGAGTAGGAGGTGGCACAGTCGAGCCTCCAGCCTCCGCGTCGTGCTACCTAGGTGAGGGAGGAGGTGGGAAGTACTCCTCGACACTGTCACTGGTGTCACTCTCAGACCAGATGTACTGCAAATCCCCACCCTGAGCCTCAGCCTGTGCTAGGATCACATATTCCTTCTTCAGGTCTGACCAATCTTCTTCTGATAGACGAGCACGGACCTGACGCTCAACTGGACGGCCAAGGCGGCGGTCTCTAGTGTGGGGACCAGAGTCCACACATCCGAGGATCTCATTGGGTGGTGCCGTGCGATGCGGCACCTAACAGCACCCGTGAAAAGGATACCAAAACATATAAAGTTTTCATTTCATAATAAGAAGAGTTTACAAAAGAGTGTACAACAAGGGTACACACGCAGCGGAGAATACATACTCAAAATCTCACCTAACTAAGCAGGAGAGAAGACGTCCATGCCCTAGGACGATTCTCACTAGCAAAACGAAGAACATACAGCAGCGGCGTGGCTCACATGAGATTTATCTCGACACCTCGAGTCTCATGTACAACCTGAACAGCAGAAATAAAACTAATACCTGCAAAAATCGTTAAAGCGCAAACGTGAGCATAAGGCTCAGCAAGACTTAACCGTCTCGCTAGACAGATGCAAGGGGACACTAAACATAGGTAAGGAATAGCATAAATGGACTCGCCTACAAGTGGATCCTTATAATCAAGTTTTAAGTAGCAAATGACATTCTCCGAGCACGGCACATCATGGGCTCCACAATCAAACAAGAAACGCTTTACCGATGATATGACATGCCCAAAGCACATAGTGCTATTACAGCTAAAGTATGGGGAAATTGTAAACTTTTAATTGTACTATCTCTAAATCATACAAGGTTGCAAAGTAATTATAATTCAATACAATATGACTTTCTGGCTTCTTTAGTATTTACTACGTCACGACACAGTGAACAAGTGGTACTCTATTACTGCGAGGGACAGTGATTGCAATCAGGACTCACCCGGACAACACGACACATACGTCGTTCGGAAGTGTCAGCGAGCACACCCGTACCTACATAACACTTCAGTACTAGGCGTATATGGCAACCTTTCGCAAGACACTCAAATGCCGAACCGGTCGATCCGTCACGGGCAGGAGGTCCCTGCGTGGGGCGTACTCTGACGTGCCCACCAGCGGATTTACACCTTGCTACCCTCAACCCACACCTATAAAACGGAACGGTATGCCTCGACACCCAAGTGACCAAGCTACGTCAGTTTATTGGATTCCATATGTCCATTATGTTGCCGGTACAATTCAAGCTTGTCCAGCGGGGCCGCATACGGACGGGCCTTAATCAACACAGGCAGGGCTATGCGACCGAGACTCAATTCTCGCCGCTTCCTATCCATTCCCTGCCCGGTCTCAATTTCATTATATTAAGCCATTTTCTATTCGACCAATCCTGTGAGATACATCTCTCGCGAGTAGATTCCAACTACTCGACTTCTACCGGATTTCCTATGCATTAGCAAAGCAGTTACTACAGGTCAAACTGTAACTCGTGCCAAATAAACCCCTGGGATTTTTGGTCATGCATGTGGAGTATCATTCACCCTAAACTTAATGCACAATTCATATACTACTCATCATAGTGATAAAGCAAAAGTTTATAAACGACTTAAATGCAAACCGGGGCTTGCCTTAGTTTGCGACTGAACAAATGTCAATTGTTAGGGCTTGATCTTCCTCCGGAGAACCTGCCATGGAACCTCAGTGGAAAAACCTTGGCCTTCTCCTCCAAGTGAAGCTTCTTGTCGATCACCTATCAGCACGTTCCTATCGACATGATATGCATATAAGTAATTAAGTAATTTAAGAAAAGACTCCACGGGGTTGTGTAAACTCTAAGAATGAGGAGTTCAACTAGGAAGGACAAATATGCCTTTGTTGTGTGAATGAACAAAGGATGAAGTCAAGTGGTCATAGTAGTGTCGAGATGTGAATTGAAAGGTGCAATGTAAGCACACATTGCAACTTGGCATTCAACACTCGACGCTATGTCACTCAAGGACGATACAGCTGAATGGTGTGAAAGTGTTGGACTGGTAGTGTAAGGATGACCTAAGAGTCAAGGTGGCATAGTAGTGTCGAGATAAGCACTGAAAGGTGCAATGTAATGACACATCGCAATTTAGCACTCAACACTTGGAGCTATGCCGCACAAAGAGTGATAAGGTATAATGGTGAAGAAGTATTACTGGACTGTGTGATGTAAGGAAGACTAAGCGATCAAGATGGAGCATTGAAAGCTTAAGGCATGAGTGAACTGTGCAACAAGAGGTTGTGACTTAGAAGTCAACCAATGAAGTTACACAAACTCATTAAGGAGTAAACCTAATTACGGGACAAGTGTGGTCGCAGGGTCCTGATAAGGATGAACCAGGATGAAACCCTAGCGACACTTGGGAGTGAAGTGAGGTCAACATTCTTTGGACTTAAAACATCATAACGAGCCTTGTTAACCTGACGTGAGTACCAAGACAACATTGAAATGACTTTTTGGTAAAGTAGTTTCTACAGCAAGCTTCTTGAGCATCGTTCAAGTGCTTACACGACGACACTAATGTAGTGTCTCCCGCAAGCTTGTCCAGGTGAGCTCGATAAGCTCTTGGGACTTAAACATGATGCGAGACCTTGCCGTGAAGGCATGTTTTGCCATCTCGAGAAGATCATCTTAGCGACGTCCACAACAACCCGGACTCGTCAAAGGGGTGAGCGGAATCTCGAACACCACTTCATGAGTCGAAGAGTTAGGGACTCGACTTAGTTGTCGACAAAAGACTCGACGAACCGACCGTCGATGAAGAGGTACACCTAGGTAAGCAATTCTGCGAATAGAAAGGAAACGTCCTCGACACAACTAAGAAATCCTTATCCAAGGTTCCACTTGGACTAGTTCTCCTCGTCGGTCGCATCGTTCTCGCAGTATTCTACCCTAGGTCATCGGTGGTCACCAATACACTCAGGTTGACCTAGAAGGCATTTCATCTAGCATCTAGGCTACACCTAGGACTCGACGAGTCTCGCCTTGACCAAACCCTAATTTGGCTAAACGACCATCGACTGATGTGTCGTGGTTGTGTTCTAGTACCACGTACATCACATGCATCCTTCACCTCGATGCCAGGACACGATGATGGTTCAGAATGTCACGACCATGTCATGTGGTCAACGACGTTGACGCGGCTCATGGTGGAACATCACGAGCACGCACGGACAAGTCAACGTGATACAAACGACAAAAGAGGTCAACTTAGGGACTCCTATAGGAATGATATCAATGCGGAAACTGGACGTACGACTTGACGACACATGAGTAACCTTAGCGATCACGACGAACGGACGTTGGTGATGTCAAGCAAGGTATTTCAGTGTAAGGCTCACCTTGTAGGCATTTCGCCGAACGTGTTGGGTGTGTACTTGAGTTCCGTCGCGTCATCACCTTCCAAGGGCATCTTGGCACTTAGGCTTGTCGGTTTGCCACACCACAACAGACCTACATCCATAGACCAACATTGAACAGCAACACACTTAGTTTCGCCATGTAACCATTTCATCGAACACCTAGGCTGCAGTCACTGATCCAATGAATCTTGCAAATTCGGAGCCAACCTTGGACCAGTTGTCGATGCCGGTGTGTCAACGACGTGTTCCTGCATATTCTCCATCACACCCATTACTCGCTTTGCTTCCCGGACATAGACACGGCGCGGAACGCGGACATGGCGTCATGGTGCTCGCGGTCGGCCCGGAAGGGCGCGACCAGCAGGGACACGACGGCCGAGTTTATGCGTGTGGTGCTGGGTCTGGACACAGCAAGGGCGAACGAGCGTCGCCGGCGCAGGCACGACGCGAGCAGAGTCCGGCGAGTAGCAGGTCGAGCGCGTGTGGTGGCGTGGCGCTGGCGCTGCAGCGCTCGGGATGAGCTGGGACGCGGGCTGAGCACCAGGGCGACGAGGAGGCGGTCGGCGTGGGGCGCAGCAGCACGGGCGCGTCGGGGCGACCAGGCGAGCGGCGACCAGGACGCAGGGCCGCGGGCGAGGTGGTGCGCCGGCGTGGTCAGGCGAGCGGGCAGACCGGCGGGGAAGTGTTGGGGCGCGCGGGCCGACGCTGCAAGCGGCCGGGAGACGGTGCCGTGGCGCAGGGGCCGGAGCAGAGGCGGCCGGCGCTGAGCGGCACGCAGGGGACGGCGGGGGAGGTGAGCGGCGGCGCTGCGGTCGGGCAAGGAGGAGGCACGGTGCTGGCGGCGGCGCCACGGTTGGACGGCGGGGCGCCGGTGCCGTGGCGTAGGGGCGACGCGCGCGGGGGTGCAGGAGGCGCGCGGGAGGTGCGGAACCGAGGCGGCGGAGCCGGTGGCCGGAGGCGAGGAGGCGGCTGGCGCAGGCGGCGAAGCGGCGCCAGGGAGCAGCTAGCCGGCGGCCGACGGGAGGAGCAGGCGATGCGGGCCAGCGGGGGTGCAGGCGAAGAAGCAGACGCGTGCGTGGGAGGAAGAAGATAAGGACCGGGAGAAGGAGCCAATTTGGTTTTCTATAGCTGGGTAAGACTGACCTGTGGGGCCCACTCCGATTTCCCCCTTATCCACTTCATTCCAGGTGTAAAACATCTCTCTCCATTGAGTAGGTTACCAGTGGGGCCCACCCTTTCCTAGTACTGAGGATAAGTATGACATGTGGGTCCCACTCTCTCCTCCCTTCTCTTTTCAAAATTCAAATGGAGCTAGCAAATAGGCTTCAAAAATAGTCAAATTTGGCCCAGTGACTAAATAAAATGTGGAGAATTTTATGGTGCAATCAGATTTCAAAACTGAGCAAGTTGAATTTGAACTCAGATTTGAATTTGAATTCAAGTGGTGATACTTGACTCAAGGAAATAAATAGTAGATTAGGTTCAAAAATCCTGAAACTTTGAAGTTAACCTTTTTGAACCATAAGGGACCTTAGGAAAAATTTGGAGTTGATTTGGACAAGGTTGAGCACGAAGTTTAAATTTGAAGTCGACGTTGATTAAACTCTCAGTACGTGTCCAATAAATGGGAAATGGGCTTCAAAAATTTTGAAACTTTACCGAGAGTCTATTTGGAATATTAGAAGTTCATAGAAAAATTTACGGCATGAGATTTGAATATTTTTGGATGTCCCATTTTAGGGTTGGAATAATTCCTTTTTCTTTCCCTCTATTTTGTTTTCTTTTCTCCTTTAATTTTTCAATGAAAATGTGAAGACTTGGAAATTAAGGATTTCACACCTTAAGTTCCAAATACATTATCAACCATGTTCTATAGGTAAAATTTTAACAAGTCGCTATTTTAAGTGAACATTGGTTAACTCATATGGTTCATGTGAGTTTGGATTTCCAAGTCTATTTTCAAAATTTTTAAGTTCGCATTTTTGTGTTTTTGTTCTTCCGAAAAACGGGCTTTTACAATCCTTCCCCCTTAAAGGAATCTCGTCCCGAGATTCTAACAGGTAGAATAACAGAACGATGAGGGAACGATCCGTAAAAGAGGGGCATTGACTTAGGAAAATGACAATGCCCTTAAAAACTTGGGTTCTACAAAATAGTGATTATCTTCATGCATCTTAAGAAATTCTAAAGTTTGCCTCAGGAGATTCCAGTCTTTAGGTTGATAGCCCTGACAGGATGCTCGACATGACAATATCACATCGTAAAACTTTCACATCTGTCATTGACCCTTTATTGTTGTACTCTTACACTAGCATGACATCTTGTCCTGTCCTAGTCTTGATTTGAAGAATTTGCACTTGTTCTTTGCTTCTCTAGGTCACCTTGATAGTTTGAACTTTTCTTGCATTGATTCTTGGTTGCTTGCTTGGTTTTGCATAGGTCCTTTTAACTTAATGTGGTATTTCCCTTGACATGAGTTAAGATGGTTTACGAGGTTAAACGACAATCATTAACCTCGTTTGATGTTTAGTCAACCATAGGATTCCTTAGCCGTAGCATAAGAGCAGCAAGACACTCAACACTCTTATGTAATCGAAACAGCAGGAATATTGAAGATATGACGACTACAAGGTTTCTGGGTATATCAACGTCTTCAAACAATAGAAATAGAAGATGAAGACCCTTTGCAGTGGCACACGAGGATTTAAGGATTCAGTATCCTCATATGTTTCGACACAGCAAAGAACTCAATCATATGGTAACTACAAGGTAATTAGTGTAGCAAGGTTACCATATAACAACGTAAGATCTTAGATGGACCCAAAGAGTTTCACGAGGTTGACAAACGAACGGTATCCTCGCGAGGAAGGAGATTTCATGGATTTTACAAGGTTGATCATCGAACTGATGACTACTCGATGAAGAACGGTATAGTTGCAACAATCAAGGTACTTGAACCTAACAAGTCAAGGATGGAAGTCCAAGTGTTTGTTTAGTTGCAAGTACTCAAGGCGATTTGAGTTTCAACAAGTCAAGGACAAGGACTCAACTGTGTTTTAGTCACAAGGTGTCCCTTGTGCTACTCAAGATAATGAAACAAGTCGAAGGCGTTGCGAATGAAAAAGTTGATCACAACTCAAAAATGTTAGGCACTACTTAAGTATCTGAACGGGGTCACATATTCTTGCTCAAAACTCATTAGTAATTACGTTTTATGATGCATCACAAACCGGATGATGTTATGCAGACACAATGCAACTCCGCGGATAATTATGCAAGGTATGGTGCATTCAGTATTATGCTTTGAGCAAAAATAGGTAAGACAATCCAAACACGGTCAGAAGTATCCCAAATACAGGAGGATTGATTAAACTTGGTCATGAAAGGCGCTAGAAAAGACTTGCTACTTTCATATTTCGACCAAGTTCGATGGTTTCAAGGTAAAAGTATTAGCAAGGAATGGTGAGGTTCATCTCAAGGCAACGGAGTGTACAAAATGGAACAAAGTGATTGAACTTCTTGTTGATTGGAAGTTCCCTAAAGCTTGTTAATCACAACTTACAGGTAATTGTGGTTCCTTAACAATGGGTCAGGTTTTTCATCTCGTAGTTTTCTTAAAGTACTATGTCTACCCCTTAAAAGGTGCGGTAGGGTTGCCTTCAGAAGTGGCAAAGAGAGTAACCTTTGAAGAGTAAGGTTCTCCTCACTTCCGTAGGTTGCACTAAGTGGTTGACAAGGTACTGTGCTAGGCACGACCTTGGTTAGTAATCCACGTTCTTGCTAAAGAATTTCCAGCTCGTACTACTCACTTATGGCTTCTCGTCTCAAAGACTGAAGCAAAGGAGTGGTTTAGCGTGAAGAATCAACTGACTCTTTTAACTCGTTGATCGAATTCCACAAGAAACGGGGTTCAAGGTGATCCGTTACTTAAGCTTCACATTGACTTAATGAGTCACTGTTGTAGTCGGTCCTACTTACTTGAGCATTGCTCCCAGCACGTTGGTTCGGTGTCGATGTACCTTGGTATGACACCTAGGTGAACGTAACACTTCAATTACTAGATGAACTCCTTCCCCCTTAAGATTCAAGCTAGGTGAGCAAGAAACTTACTCCAAGCAATATTTATGGGGAGGGTCGTCCAACTAGGGAAGTGTCATACATGCTCAATGCACAACTAAAGTGTGAGATGCAAGGTTGTATAGCCAAAACACTAGCATGTGCATCCGAGCAAAAAGGGATTTGCCTTAGTGTAATACTCAACTCTAAAGGCAAATATTGTTGGGTCGCAACACCTGGGATGTTATGGAACTCCCCGAGTTGAACTCGAGAACCAAATCCCTAAACACCCTAAAGGGTCATCACCCGATTAAATCCTGGTGGAGGATGAACAGCTTGGACGCAACTTAGATTTTGTCCAAGTAAATGGCAAAATCATATCTTGAGGTGAACAACAAAGTTAAAGTACACTTCAAGACCTTTCTAAAAAGTATTGGTTTGCCTCTAGATCATCTCTGGTTTGCAAGTTATGAAATTTTGAAGTTAGCAGATTTCTCTGCACTTTCAGTAGAATCTGCTTAAACAGTAGCAGTTTTGATCTAACGTTTTCAGGCTGTTCTGATGGAAATCTGGAAATATTCTTATTTACAAAGTTGTAGCCAATGTAATAAGCTTTCCAGAATGTACTTACTTGTCTTCATATCAGCTCTGGTTCAAAAGATATGAATTTTTGAAGTTGGATAAAATTTCAGCATTCAGAATTGAATTCAGTTCAGACTGACCACTCTGTATTCAAACTCGATTTGGAATAGGTAGATGACCAATTCAGGTCTGGAGCCAATTGCAAAAATTGTAGCTGACTCTCTAAACTCTCCAACGGTTACTCACGTGACACCATTGGATCAAGGGTCTGCGAGTTATGGATTAAATTCAGAGGTGTACAGATTGCTGTCCAGTTTGGGTATGCCTGGACAGTCTCTGCGATTATCCAAATTTCACCCATTTAGAAAAGGATTCTGGTCTGGTGCTGAACAGAAAACATGTAGGGGACTTCCAAATCTTTCTAAAGAGTATTTACTTGCCCTCGTAGCACTTCTGGTTGAGAAGATATGGCATTTGCAAGTTGACAGTTTTTCTGAAAATTTGGACAGCACCTCCTTTGTTTAAGGCTGATTTTGTCCACAATTTCAGATATACAAACATCAATATTTGCAAAAGTAATACATAGCAAACTTGTTGCATACATTCTCAGGATCCCAGAAATGTAAAATACAAAGCCATTCGACAATTATACAGCGAGTTATGCGAGAAACAGTAACTGTATACAGGACTGTCCACTCGCTGTCCAGATTTGATCAAGTCTAGAAATCTGAAATTTTGAGTATGCTAGAGATGGATTCTGCTCTGGAGTTCTATAGAAATGTTGTAGAGGACTCTCTACACTTTCCAACCACATAAAGTAGGCCTGCAGCAGTGAAGTATGCAGAAAGTTACGATTCAATTGGTGAAGAGTTCAGATTCTGTCCCCTCTTCCGGGCTGTCAGAACCTCTTAAACGACAACTCAATTTAGACCTGGTTATTGCGAGTTTTAGCCTTCGTGTTGAATAGGAAGCTGGTAGAGGACTATTTAAGCTTTCCAGGCATGTATAAACATGCATAGTTTGCATTTCTAGTTTAAGAGTTATGTCCGTTCAAAGTTCAGAATTTTTCTGACTGTTTCAGATAGCACCTATATACATGTATTATCTTCAACTCTGTTTTCTAATTAGTTATAAGCTGAATTTGAGGTATCACTGAATAACAAAGTTGTAGAATAGCTTTTTCACTTTCCAGAAATGTATCATAATGGAATAGAAGAGCTTTCTCCAAGGAAATATGACAAAAGTTCAGATACTGTCTTGTACAGTTTCAGAACAGCAGCTGCTGTGGTTATGGTGCATTTTCATCACCATAAAAGCATCTTTTGGCTTGGAGGTCAATAGGAAACTATTAGAAGACTTCAAAAGCTTTTCAAAAAGTATTCACTTGCCTCCAAAGCCCTCCAGGTTGAAGAGATATGGAATTTCAAAGTCAGGTCCATTCTGTTCGAAAACAGATCTCACCGGCTTCGAAACACAAGAATTTGGAAACAAACTCAAATTTTGAAACTTAGCTCAAAACTCAAGTCCGATGGCTAGAACTTGATTCACAACTAATCATTTCCTTTAGAACCAAATGGAATCTTACAAGAGACTTGACGACCTTCTTATCCATAGCATATCACTATGGATCTTCAAACTTAACCAAAGTCTTACTCCGGCGAAGTCGAGCTAAACTCTCGCTAGGAGCAAAGGACTTTGGTTCACCTACTCTTGAAAAGAAACATTTTACTTCGTCCACAAGATATCAGCAACTGATACTTGGACTTAATATGAATATGAAGCTATTTCTCTCGTGGGGGATGGTCAAAGTATCAATTGTGATACTGACGGTACTACTTGCCTTACCAAAAGAAAAGTCTAACCCGGTATATCCGGATACGTCTATAGGTGGTCCTAATATCGATCACTCGCAAACGTATTCTACACGGGTTGCTACCGGAGTTAGTGTACCTGCAGAAGACAAACAATCCCCTTTCACACCTTCACACCTCAAGGGCGGCACGGGGAAACACGACAGGCAGTCATAATAAGATATAGTCAAAAGTAAATGCATACGACTCTGGTGTGAGTCGTCCTCGAGTGAGGCCATGTCTCGAGGTACATGGCTGTAAATACGTCTGTACAGCAAAGACTCCCGTACGATCCGGCTTATACACGCTCGGGCATACGTGTTTCGCATGATCCCATAGAACATGAATAGTTCTAGAGATACATACTATCGGGTTATACACCACCCGACGGGGGCTCCCACTAATTTTGTGTCACGCTGGGGTACCGCGTGTCATATGTTCTCAGAAACATGGAAAGTTTCAGAGACTCATATTGACTTTCCGTGCTAAGCCACGGAAATTTCACATACCATATCTCGTATGCAGAGTTTACCGAGATTGATCCGCTCTCGGCGGCGTACCTTACCTCTTACCTTGAAGACGGAGCGTCGTTACGGAATAATATAACAAGTTAGTTCACCACCTTTATAACTTATACTAGTAATAGTCCTTAATGGGCATATAGCTAATCCTCACTCGACTACTTCGGAGTTTTTCAAAAATGGGCTCTTTTCGAGCGTGCTATTCCCAATGAAGCTCTGATACCATGTCTGTGGGGACCAGAGTCCACACATCCGAGGATCTCATTGGGTGGTGCCGTGTGATGCGGCACCTAACAGCACCCGTGAAAAGGATACCAAAACATATAAAGTTTTCATTTCATAATAAGAAGAGTTTACAAAAGAGTGTACAACAAGGGTACACACGCAGCGGAGAATACATACTCAAAATCTCACCTAACTAAGCAGGAGAGAAGACGTCCATGCCCTAGGACGATTCTCACTAGCAACACGAAAAACATACAGCAGCGGCGTGGCTCACATGAGATTTATCTCGACACCTCGAGTCTCATGTACAACCTGAACAGCAGAAATAAAACTAATACCTGCAAAAATCGTTAAAGCGCAAACGTGAGCATAAGGCTCAGCAAGACTTAACCGTCTCGCTAGACAGATGCAAGGGGACACTAAACATAGGTAAGGAATAGCATAAATGGACTCGCCTACAAGTGGATCCTTATAATCAAGTTTTAAGTAGCAAATGACATTCTCCGAGCACGGCACATCATGGGCTCCACAATCAAACAAGAAACGCTTTACCGATGATATGACATGCCCAAAGCACATAGTGCTATTACAGCTAAAGTATGGGGAAATTGTAAACTTTTAATTGTACTATCTCTAAATCATACAGGGTTGCAAAGTAATTATAATTCAATACAATATGACTTTCTGGCTTCTTTAGTATTTACTACGTCACGACACAGTGAACAAGTGGTACTCTATTACTGCGAGGGACAGTGATTGCAATCAGGACTCACCCGGACAACACGACACATACGTCGTTCGGAAGTGTCAGCGAGCACACCCGTACCTACATAACACTTCAGTACTAGGCATATATGGCAACCTTTCGCAAGACACTCAAATGCCGAACCGGTCGATCCGTCACGGGCAGGAGGTCCCTGCGTGGGGCGTACTCTGACGTGCCCACCAGCGGATTTACACCTTGCTACCCTCAACCCACACCTATAAAACGGAACGGTATGCCTCGACACCCAAGTGACCAAGCTACGTCAGTTTATTGGATTCCATATGTCCATTATGTTGCCGGTACAATTCAAGCTTGTCCAGCGGGGCCGCATACGGACGGGCCTTAATCAACACAGGCAGGGCTATGCGACCGAGACTCAATTCTCGCCGCTTCCTATCCATTCCCTGCCCGGTCTCAATTTCATTATATTAAGCCATTTTCTATTCGACCAATCCTGTGAGATACATCTCTCGCGAGTAGATTCCAACTACTCGACTTCTACCGGATTTCCTATGCATTAGCAAAGCAGTTACTACAGGTCAAACTGTAACTCGTGCCAAATAAACCCCTGGGATTTTTGGTCATGCATGTGGAGTATCATTCACCCTAAACGTAATGCACAATTCATATACTACTCATCATAGTGATAAAGCAAAAGTTTATAAACGACTTAAATGCAAACCGGGGCTTGCCTTAGTTTGCGACTGAACAAATGTCAATTGTTAGGGCTTGATCTTCCTCCGGAGAACCTGCCATGGAACCTCAGTGGAAAAACCTTGGCCTTCTCCTCCAAGTGAAGCTTCTTGTCGATCACCTATCAGCACGTTCCTATCGACATGATATGCATATAAGTAATTAAGTAATTTAAGAAAAGACTCCACGGGGTTGTGTAAACTCTAAGAATGAGGAGTTCAACTAGGAAGGACAAATATGCCTTTGTTGTGTGAATGAACAAAGGATGAAGTCAAGTGGTCATAGTAGTGTCGAGATGTGAATTGAAAGGTGCAATGTAAGCACACATTGCAACTTGGCATTCAACACTCGACGCTATGTCACTCAAGGACGATACAGCTGAATGGTGTGAAAGTGTTGGACTGGTAGTGTAAGGATGACCTAAGAGTCAAGGTGGCATAGTAGTGTCGAGATAAGCACTGAAAGGTGCAATGTAATGACACATCGCAATTTAGCACTCAACACTTGGAGCTATGCCGCACAAAGAGTGATAAGGTATAATGGTGAAGAAGTATTACTGGACTGTGTGATGTAAGGAAGACTAAGCGATCAAGATGGAGCATTGAAAGCTTAAGGCATGAGTGAACTGTGCAACAAGAGGTTGTGACTTAGAAGTCAACCAATGAAGTTACACAAACTCATTAAGGAGTAAACCTAATTACGGGACAAGTGTGGTCGCAGGGTCCTGATAAGGATGAACCAGGATGAAACCCTAGCGACACTTGGGAGTGAAGTGAGGTCAACATTCTTTGGACTTAAAACATCATAACGAGCCTTGTTAACCTGACGTGAGTACCAAGACAACATTGAAATGACTTTTTGGTAAAGTAGTTTCTACAGCAAGCTTCTTGAGCATCGTTCAAGTGCTTACACGACGACACTAATGTAGTGTCTCCCGCAAGCTTGTCCAGGTGAGCTCGATAAGCTCTTGGGACTTAAACATGATGCGAGACCTTGCCGTGAAGGCATGTTTTGCCATCTCGAGAAGATCATCTTAGCGACGTCCACAACAACCCGGACTCGTCAAAGGGGTGAGCGGAATCTCGAACACCACTTCATGAGTCGAAGAGTTAGGGACTCGACTTAGTTGTCGACAAAAGACTCGACGAACCGACCGTCGATGAAGAGGTACACCTAGGTAAGCAATTCTGCGAATAGAAAGGAAACGTCCTCGACACAACTAAGAAATCCTTATCCAAGGTTCCACTTGGACTAGTTCTCCTCGTCGGTCGCATCGTTCTCGCAGTATTCTACCCTAGGTCATCGGTGGTCACCAATACACTCAGGTTGACCTAGAAGGCATTTCATCTAGCATCTAGGCTACACCTAGGACTCGACGAGTCTCGCCTTGACCAAACCCTAATTTGGCTAAACGACCATCGACTGATGTGTCGTGGTTGTGTTCTAGTACCACGTACATCACATGCATCCTTCACCTCGATGCCAGGACACGATGATGGTTCAGAATGTCACGACCATGTCATGTGGTCAACGACGTTGACGCGGCTCATGGTGGAACATCACGAGCACGCACGGACAAGTCAACGTGATACAAACGACAAAAGAGGTCAACTTAGGGACTCCTATAGGAATGATATCAATGCGGAAACTGGACGTACGACTTGACGACACATGAGTAACCTTAGCGATCACGACGAACGGACGTTGGTGATGTCAAGCAAGGTATTTCAGTGTAAGGCTCACCTTGTAGGCATTTCGCCGAACGTGTTGGGTGTGTACTTGAGTTCCGTCGCGTCATCACCTTCCAAGGGCATCTTGGCACTTAGGCTTGTCGGTTTGCCACACCACAACAGACCTACATCCATAGACCAACATTGAACAGCAACACACTTAGTTTCGCCATGTAACCATTTCATCGAACACCTAGGCTGCAGTCACTGATCCAATGAATCTTGCAAATTCGGAGCCAACCTTGGACCAGTTGTCGATGCCGGTGTGTCAACGACGTGTTCCTGCATATTCTCCATCACACCCATTACTCGCTTTGCTTCCCGGACATAGACACGGCGCGGAACGCGGACATGGCGTCATGGTGCTCGCGGTCGGCCCGGAAGGGCGCGACCAGCAGGGACACGACGGCCGAGTTTATGCGTGTGGTGCTGGGTCTGGACACAGCAAGGGCGAACGAGCGTCGCCGGCGCAGGCACGACGCGAGCAGAGTCCGGCGAGTAGCAGGTCGAGCGCGTGTGGTGGCGTGGCGCTGGCGCTGCAGCGCTCGGGATGAGCTGGGACGCGGGCTGAGCACCAGGGCGACGAGGAGGCGGTCGGCGTGGGGCGCAGCAGCACGGGCGCGTCGGGGCGACCAGGCGAGCGGCGACCAGGACGCAGGGCCGCGGGCGAGGTGGTGCGCCGGCGTGGTCAGGCGAGCGGGCAGACCGGCGGGGAAGTGTTGGGGCGCGCGGGCCGACGCTGCAAGCGGCCGGGAGACGGTGCCGTGGCGCAGGGGCCGGAGCAGAGGCGGCCGGCGCTGAGCGGCACGCAGGGGACGGCGGGGGAGGTGAGCGGCGGCGCTGCGGTCGGGCAAGGAGGAGGCACGGTGCTGGCGGCGGCGCCACGGTTGGACGGCGGGGCGCCGGTGCCGTGGCGTAGGGGCGACGCGCGCGGGGGTGCAGGAGGCGCGCGGGAGGTGCGGAACCGAGGCGGCGGAGCCGGTGGCCGGAGGCGAGGAGGCGGCTGGCGCAGGCGGCGAAGCGGCGCCAGGGAGCAGCTAGCCGGCGGCCGACGGGAGGAGCAGGCGATGCGGGCCAGCGGGGGTGCAGGCGAAGAAGCAGACGCGTGCGTGGGAGGAAGAAGATAAGGACCGGGAGAAGGAGCCAATTTGGTTTTCTATAGCTGGGTAAGACTGACCTGTGGGGCCCACTCCGATTTCCCCCTTATCCACTTCATTCCAGGTGTAAAACATCTCTCTCCATTGAGTAGGTTACCAGTGGGGCCCACCCTTTCCTAGTACTGAGGATAAGTATGACATGTGGGTCCCACTCTCTCCTCCCTTCTCTTTTCAAAATTCAAATGGAGCTAGCAAATAGGCTTCAAAAATAGTCAAATTTGGCCCAGTGACTAAATAAAATGTGGAGAATTTTATGGTGCAATCAGATTTCAAAACTGAGCAAGTTGAATTTGAACTCAGATTTGAATTTGAATTCAAGTGGTGATACTTGACTCAAGGAAATAAATAGTAGATTAGGTTCAAAAATCCTGAAACTTTGAAGTTAACCTTTTTGAACCATAAGGGACCTTAGGAAAAATTTGGAGTTGATTTGGACAAGGTTGAGCACGAAGTTTAAATTTGAAGTCGACGTTGATTAAACTCTCAGTACGTGTCCAATAAATGGGAAATGGGCTTCAAAAATTTTGAAACTTTACCGAGAGTCTATTTGGAATATTAGAAGTTCATAGAAAAATTTACGGCATGAGATTTGAATATTTTTGGATGTCCCATTTTAGGGTTGGAATAATTCCTTTTTCTTTCCCTCTATTTTGTTTTCTTTTCTCCTTTAATTTTTCAATGAAAATGTGAAGACTTGGAAATTAAGGATTTCACACCTTAAGTTCCAAATACATTATCAACCATGTTCTATAGGTAAAATTTTAACAAGTCCCTATTTTAAGTGAACATTGGTTAACTCATATGGTTCATGTGAGTTTGGATTTCCAAGTCTATTTTCAAAATTTTTAAGTTCGCATTTTTGTGTTTTTGTTCTTCCGAAAAACGGGCTTTTACATCTAGGAGCTGGAGCACGGTAGTGCCCGAACCGTGTGACGCTCTCGTCAGTGAGACTGTCACGCACGGCGGACCCCTCTGGAGCTATCAAGTAGAGCAAGTGACTGATCCAGTGACCAAACACAAGATGCCTCATCATCCCAACTCCATCAGTAACGACGTCCTCCATCTCACATATAAGGATATCCAAAATGTCAAACTCCATCCCTTTCATGACATAGAACAGGAGGGTCTGCTTCAAGCTGGTGAACGCCTCAAGGTATTCAGACCTCGGTAGAAGTGTGCGGCGCAAGGCAAGTTGCACAGTGCGCGCAGTTGGAGTGAGTAGAGCTGGTACCCTCGGCTGGTCAGGAGAGAAGGGTTGAGCAAACAGTGATCGTATCTCCTCATAAGGTGGTGCCACACCTCCAGTGAGCGGCCTCCTCGGTGGGTCAGCCTATCCATATACTCTCTCGTGCAGGCAAGTGTCATGGAGATCCACTCCTAGCAGCTGTCCCAAGGTCTGTCTGGTCAGGTGGCGATGTTGGCCCATGAACATGAAATCAATGGATCTGTGGCCCTAAGAAACGTAAAGTGTGGCATAGAACACTCGGACCCAATCCTCCACGAAGGCACCCCGCTGGTAAGACATCAGCTCCACAAGCCCTCTGTACCTCTCAAAGTAAGGGCGTATCTCAGTCCCGGCTGCAAGTGCGAGCTAATCCCAGTCAAGAAAGTTATGCTAGAAGAGCTTATGGCCCCGACGTATGTAAGTCTCGTACAGCGATGCCTGTGTCAGGGTCCAGAAGCGGCTGTCCACAAGTGACTCTCTGGGCTGCAGGAACCACTCCTCGAGTAAAATGCTCCACCTGAGCTTCCTAAGCTGCTTAGCCTTCAACTTCCTGTAATCTATCAGGCGGACACCCTCACCAACACGGACGTTGGTGTCCATCTCATAGACAGCTCTCTGGGCCGCCCTGTCCTCCCGAAGGTCAGCTGCTGAAGGTCTTAGTATTGGGGCTGCAGCTGGATGACCCCCACGGGTACTGACTGAGCGCCGGCAAACTAGCGGCACCTCAAGCTCTTCTTCCTTCTCTGGCTCCTCAGGAACCTGTGGTTGCCTCTGTCGGGCCTCCTGGATCCTTAGCGATCCTCCTCGGCCACGCTCTCGCTCCTCAGCGGCGCGAGCGGCCATCAAAGCTTTCTTCGCCTCCTTCGACATCTTCTACTTTTTAGCGATCGGCTCCTCAATAGCCTTGCCCTTTCCTTTCTTGTCACAACCCATGACGATGACGAAGACGGGGTCGCGGGACACGAAGCCGGTCGCATGAGACGGTGACGCAAAGAATGTCGCGGTCGGGCGAACCCTAGCGGCAAAGATGAGGTGGCGGCTGGGCGCGTGGAGTGGCGGGCGACACTTAGGGCGGCGGCGGTGCTGCGGCGGCGGTGAAGGGCGGCGGCAGTGGTGCAGCGGCGGTGAAGCGTGGGGAGGCGGCGGCACTGCGTGGGGAGGCAGCGGCGCTGCATGGGGCGGCGACGCTGAGTGGCGGCGACGGTCGGAGGGCAGCGGCGGCCAGAGAGCAGCAGCGGCCGGAGGCGGCGGTGGCCGGAGGGCAATGGCAGAGTGCGGCGGTGACGGAGCAAAGGCGGCGGAGGTGCGGGTCGAGGAGAGAGAAAAGGAAGTGAAAGGGCACGCTAAATAGGTGGGGCCCAAACCCTAGCTCAAAATTTAACATCTGATGAACAGACGTTAGTTTGGAGGCGCATTGGTCGAATGGTACAGTAAAGGTATTCCAGCGGCGCCATTGGCATCGGATGATCCGACGTGGAACTGATTATCATCGGTTGAATTTGGCACAACTCCAGAAATGTGAACATCGGATACTCTGATGTTTCTCAGAATGAACTCATCAGTTGATTTGACTTTCTGACTGAGCTGACCCTTGTCACTTGAGCACAAACTGATCCGATGAAGCTTCTGGCCTAAGCATCGGATAATCCGATGACTACAAAATAGCAACATCCCATATATGTCCTTTGACTCAAACAAACAAACAAATAGAAACACATGTCTTAGGACATTTTGGGCAACCCCTTACCCCTCAAAAAGACTAGTTGACAAAAACTTGGCTAAGCCCTAAAGCAAATAGAACACCGAAGAAATTAAGGAAGAAATCCAAATAAAATGTAAGGCCCATGCTTTGTGAGCTAGAGGATGAAGACTTCTATCTCTTTAAAGCACGTTCCTTTAGGCATTAACGCACCTAACATTTTGTTCTTTCCACATCATATGAGTTGAGATATTGCATTTCAAACAAGTCTCTTTCTCATTAAGTGGGTTCCCCTTTGCGACAATCTACCGTATGCAATGTCAAACAATTTTTAATGTAGGAAATTAAACGTGAGTGCAAGTCTATATAGCAGGCATGATGCAAGACATAAATTAAATCTATCTTGCCAAAATTTGAACCTTTCAAAGGCTTCTTCAGGGTGAGCCACTCTCCAAGCCTTGGGGAAACCCAAAAGAACCTCCATCCCAAGCTAACCCTTGCTCACCCCTATCCTTTGAAAGTTAGACAAGACCTATATGTGATGCATTCTTACATGACCATGGAAACTTACATGACATTCAATGCATCTAGCACATTTAATTCACTTATTAGTCTAGAAAAAGTTTTCTCATCAAGTGGTTTAGTGAAGATATCCGCCAATTGTTCTTTAGACATAACACCTCGCAAGGAGATGTCTCCCTTAGCTTCATGGTCCCGCAAGAAATGATGGTGAATATCAATGTGCTTAGTGCGGGAGTGTTGAACGGGGTTTTTAGTAATCTTAACTGCACTTTCATTGTCACAAAGGAGAGGCACACAACCAAGTTTAATACCAAAGTCCAAAAGGGTTTGCTTCATGTAAAGGATTTGGGCACAACATGCACCGGCCGCTATATATTCCGCTTCCGCAGTGGACAAAGCAACGAAATTTTGCTTCTTGCTAGGCCAAGATACTAGGGAACGCCCAAGCAAGTGGCACCCACCCGAGGTACTCTTGCGATCCACATGGCATCCGGCAAAGTCCGAATCCGAGTAACCCAAGAGATGAAATTTTGCACCTTTAGGGTACCACAGGCCTACACTTGGGGTATGCTTGAGATACCGAAGTATCCTAAAGACCGCCTTTCGATGCGATTCTTTAGGTGCCGCTTGAAAGCGAGCACACAAGCATACACTAAACATGATATCGGGCCTAGATGCGGTAAGATAAAGCAATGAACCAATCACAGAACGGTAATTAGATTGGTCAACAGGTTTACCGTCCTTATCCGCGTCGAGATGACAATTTGTTGCCATTGGAGTACTTCTTGAGCTACAATCTCCCATCTCAAATTTCTTCAAGAGGTCCTTAGTATACTTTTCTTGATAGATGAAGGTCCCCTCTCTAAGTTGCTTGATTTGAAATCCAAGGAAGAAGTTGAGCTCTCCAATCATCGATATCTCGAATTCCCTAGACATCATTTTGCCAAACTCATGGCTAAGAGCTTTGTTAGTTGAACCAAAAATAATATCATCGACATAAATTTGACAAACAAATAGTTCTCCGTCGATGTCTTTGGTGAAGAGTGTAGTGTCCACCCTCCTGATCTTGAATCCTTGCATGATCAAGAAATTTCGTCGTCGTTCATACCACGCCCTAGGTGCTTGCTTGAGCCCGTAGAGCGCCTTGTGCAACCTAAACACATGGTTAGGATTCCTCGGATCTTCGAACCTGTGAGGTTGTTCAACATAAATAAGCTCGTTAATATAACCATTAAGAAAGGCACTTTTCACATCCATTTGATAAAGCTTTATGTTATGATGTGATGCAAAAGCAAGAAGTATACGGATAGCTTCTAGTCGAGTGACCAGAGCAAATGTCTCTCCAAAGTCTAGTCCTTCAACTTGCGAGAAACCCTTGGCCACAAGTCTTGCCTTGTTTCGGATCACAACGCCATTCTCGTCTTGTTTGTTGCGGTACACCCACTTTGTTCCGATGACGTTCTTCTCCTTGGGTCGCTCCTCCAACACCCAAACTTCATTGCGGATGAAGTTGTTAAGTTCTTCTTGCATGGTCATCACCCAATTTGGATCTTGAAGTGCTTCCTCAATGTGAGTGGGTTCTACACATGAAACAAATGAGTAGTGCTCACAAAACATAGTGAAATGGCGAGAACGTGTACTTACCCCCCTTGACGGACTTCCGATAATTTGGTCAATCGGATGAGCCTTGGAGATGCGTCCATGCCTCATAAGTGGTTGCGAAGCACTTGGCGGTGGTGATGCGTGTTGCTCTTCTTGTGGTTGGACTTGATCATAGACTTGTTCTTCTTCTTGATGTTGTGTGGCTTGTGAATCTTGTGTCGGCAATGGATCATCCTTTTCTTCTTCATCAACTTGAGGTGCTATAGATGTGTTGATGTTGGAACTTGAAGCCCCCCCTTGATCATGGCTCTCCTCAACTTTAGGCTTGATGTCTCCAATGGTCATGTTCTTCATAGCTTCTCGTAGAGGCTCATCATCTATTTCATCATGACCAAAACTCTCCTCTTGGGAGCCATTAGTTTCATCAAACTCAACATCACAACTTTCCTCAACTAAACCGGAGGTTTGGTTGAATACTCGATATGCTTTTGAGTTTGATGCATAACCAAGAAAGATACCAACATAACATCTTCTTTCAAACTTACCGAGCCTTTTCTTGCGATAGATGTAGCACTTGCACCTGAAGACTCGAAAATAGGAGATGTTGGGCTTTCTCCCAATGAGAAGTTCGTACAGGGTATTTTGAAGTAGTCGATGTAGGTAGACCCGATTTGTGGCATGGCACGCCGTGTTGATTGCTTCGGCCCAAAACTTCTCGGGCATGCCATAGTCATCAAACATTGCTCGTGCAAGGGTGATGAGAGTCTTATTCTTCCTTTAAACGACACCATTTTGTTGAGGAGTGTATGTGGCTGAAATTCATGCTTCACGCCTTCACGATCACACCACTCCCCAATGTTGTAGTTCTTGAATTCGGTGCCGTTGTCACTCCGGACCTTGATGATGGGAAGTTGAAATTCCCTTTGAGCACGGTTAGCGAAGGTCTTGAACACTTCTGGAGTTTCACCCTTGTCACCTAGAAACAAAGTCCAAGCATAGCGAGAGTAGTCATCAACTATAACAAGACAATAGAGATTACCGCCAAGACTTTGATATGTGGACGGTCTGAAGAGGTCCATGTGGAGCAACTCAAGTGGCTTGGAGGTTGACACCATTGTCTTCATCGGGTGGTGTGAAGCAACTTGTTTCCCGGCTTGACAAGCGCTACAAAGCTTGTTCTTCTCAAATGTGACATCCTTCACGCCGGTCACCATCCCGAGCTTGAATGACTTCTTGAGCTTGCTCATTCCAATGTGTGCTATGCGTCGATGCCATAGCCAACCCAAACTCGTCTTGGTGAAAAGACAAGTGGTCAAGCTAGCATACTTGATGGAGAAGTCTAATAGGTAGAGATGTCCATGTCGAAACCCTTTGAAGATTAGTTCTTGGCTTGTTTCACAAGTCACAACAAC
Source organism: Tuctoria greenei (assembly GCA_036927565.1). Classification (NCBI taxonomy): domain Eukaryota; kingdom Viridiplantae; phylum Streptophyta; class Magnoliopsida; order Poales; family Poaceae; genus Tuctoria; species Tuctoria greenei. Next base: position 172,232,776 of record JAYESD010000007.1, on the reverse strand, counting down.
ATCATTCTTGCTAAAGGTGCACGTTAGTCCAAGATAACATAATTGTGCAATAGAAAGCAAATTGAAACTAAGTGACTTAACATAAAATACATTGGAAATAGATAAATCATTTGAAATTGCAATCTTACCTAACGCAATTAACATCCCCTTAGAGTTATCACCAAAGGTGACTTGTTCATGATTGTCGGGGTTTTCTATGGTGGTGAACATACCATTATTGCCGGTGATGTGTTGAGTGCACCCGCTATCGAGTACCCAATGCTTTCCTCCGGCTTTGTGGTTCACCTTGGTGTTACCTTTAGCCATGAGGCACATGGGAGGTGGATGAAGAGATGAATCATCATTGTTGGCAATGGAAAGGCCGGCCAAGCTCTCTTCTTCCGCTTCACTCTCTTCATCACTTGATTCTTCGTCGGTGATCCATTCATTTGCCTCACACATGAACACCTTTTGTGGACCTTTCCTCTTCTTTGGGAAGAGTTCTGCCTTTTTGCCTTTGTGATGCTTCTTCTTCCCAAAGAATCTTGGTTTGGGCTTGTCCTCTTCATCATCCTCATTATCTTCAATCTTGCGATGCTTGCCCTTGTGGTTCTCTCTTCTTTTGTCCGGTTTTGGACAATCATAGGAGATGTTTCCTTGATCACCACAATTATAGCAAGTCTTGTTGTCATCTATTCTTAGTAGAAAAGCTTTCTTCTTGGGATCAAAGGTGTATCCCTTCTTGGCAATCTTGGAGTTCAAGCGAGAGAATTTTCTCATCATCAAGGCAAGCTCATCATTGTCATCTTCACTTGATGCTTGCTCTTCTTCACTTGAGCTAGGCTCGACCACTTTCTTTTTTTTTAGGCTTGTTTTCTTGGTGGAAGCCTTTAGAGCAACTGTCTTTGAAGATGATTCCTCCATCATCCCAAGTACACTCATCTCATGAGCGTGAATCTCTCCAATAAGTTCCAAAACTTCAATGTGATCAAGAGATTCTTTTTGAAGCATGGAGTTGATGATGTTGTACTTTGGCTTAGGAAGGAGCATAAGAATCTTGCGGTTGATGAGTCCCTTGCCAAGAGAAGCAATATCAAGAGCATTAATTTCCTCAATAAGCACATTCAATCAAAAAAACATTTAATTGACATTTTCATGAGGTAGCATTTTGAACTCATCATATTTGGCCTTAAGCATATGATATTTTAGTTCTTTGACACGAGAAGAACCCTCATGAATTTCAATCAAGCAAGCCCAAATTTCATAAGCTTTTTCTTTACTAGCAATCCTAGCAAACACATCTTGACTAATGCATTCATAAATGGCATTTCTAGCTTTTGCATCCCACTTGACTTGATCACCCATATAGTTGTGCTCACCAAATCTCGCATGGGTCGCTTCTCACACCTCGGGAGCAATAGCCTCTAGATAAGAACGCATGCGTGCTTTCCAATAGGCAAAGTTCTTGCCCTTGAAGATGGGAACCGAACCCCCAATCTTGGCCATTTTAGCTCTCTAGCGGTGAAGCTAGAATGATTCAATGATCAACCTTGCTCTGATACCAATTGTAAGGATCAAATGCCCACGAGGGGGGGTGAATTGGGCTTCTTTTCAAAAATTAAAGCAATAAAAACTTAACTACTAAAAGCCCAATTCCCTGTGCAAACAAACATATGCATTCAAGTAAATAGTAATCTTGCGGTAAATGAAATGCATAAGTGTAACGGGAGAGAAAGGGTGTGCAAACTCCCGAGGAGACACGAAGACACGAAGATTTATCCCGTGGTTCGGCAAGATCGTCAAGATCTTCCTACATCCACATTGTGGCACCCACCAAAGGGTATAGCCACTACTAAGTCACCGAGACCAGGGATCTTCACTAAACTTCTCCGTTCGCCAACCTCGACAAGGTGGAGCTCAAGCCTTGTACAAGTTGGATCCTCCGGGCTTCCACAACCGTCTTGGCAAGCTCCGAAAGGCTCTCTTCAATCACCGACTCTTACACGGTGATTAAAATCACCAAGAGACACTCCCTTACAGCTCTCACTATACTAGAGACTCCAATCACCAAGAATGGAAGCACACAAGCACTATCTCTAGCAAGTTCTAGCCTATATCTTGGTGTACAAGTGGTGTAAATGATGTAGAAGTGGTAGCTCAATGTATTGAATGCTTGAGAATGTGTAGAGTAGCTCTGGGTATCAAGACTTATCAAAATGACTAGTTGAAGGAGTATAAATAGCCAGCCTCCACGAAATAGCCGTTGGAAAAGTAGGCTGACATCACTGTTCTGAGAACACCGGATGATCCGATGTTCCCCCTTCAGTTGTCATCGGTCGAATCCAAATTAGCTGATGTCACTGTGTCATATATGCCCGTTGTTCAACCGATGTAACACTTGCCTCATCATCGGATGACCCGGTGACACTTTATCCAGAATTGCTTCAGAATTAATGCTTACTGCAGTGATTGACCGATGTGTTATAGTTGTACATCGGATGGTCCGGTGTTACACTTGGTCCAGGGTAATTGCTTACTGGAATGATCGACCGACGTAACACTTTCTTCAGCATCGGATGATCCGGTGAGTACTCAGTTCTGAGGTCTTTTTCTTCTGTTAAACCAACTCGACCGATGTATTGTTTTTCTGGAAACATCGGTTGATCCGGTGAGTTGATTTTGTCTGCTTCAAGTTGTTCTAAGTAATTCTTTTGGAATTGCTCGAGTGACCTCTTAGACATTGGTTTGAAATGTTCTTCTGATGATTACCAAGTCTTGAGTGCTGTTAATTTTGGTTGAATAATTTTGACATATGAGTTTTTTCTTCTAATCTTTATAAAAAATCGATTGACCTCATAGAATGATTTGTTAAGGGGTCTCTAATCGTATCCAATGAGGAGTAGATGATATAAGTGTAGAATCTATTAAGTGTGATGAGATATACGAGAGATCTTGCATCCACAAACTCATTAGTAATATCTAACGGTTGTCATTAATCACCGAAACCATACCTTATGGGGGCCTAGATGCTTTCAGTCTTCAACTCGCACAGGTGGAACTCTTTAGCTTTCTCTTGCGGTATCGTGGGGTACCCGATACGTACGGTACCGACAGTCGTTGTTGTTGTGGTAGTAATGTAAGAAGCTAAAAAATTAAGAGGTAGCGCAGTACAAAACTACAAGAAAGAGGATATCATTTCGATCTGGGGAATAGAATATATATATTCTTTGCGCAGCTTTATTCAATTGTTCCGTGAACGAAAATGATCGGTTTGCATCAGTTGCAGTTGTGAACCTTGTTGTCTAATTCAATTGTTTCGTTGAATAACAGGTTCTGACAAAAAGCGTGTCTTTCTTATAAATATTTGCACAGTCGGTTTTTTGGGATAAAGGCTAGTACTACGGAATTGAACAGAATCACGGACAGAACCATAAAGGGTCTATTGCAAACAGTTCAGTTTGTTATACTCTATCAGTTCTTAAACCAGTAGCGGATCCAGGATTTTACTATAGGGTATGCCAAAAAAATTACAAGTTATTTCATAAAACTATTTGTCAATTCAGTAAATAACTATTTTTTTAACAAGATTCGGTATAAAAATAAATAACATTACAAATACTATAGTGAATAAATCACACAGCAGCGGCCTTCTTGGCCGCTTGTTTTTGAAAAAGAGATGCAATATCTTTATTTTTTTCATAACCGAACTGTTATAAAAAATCATTTCACGTAAATATGATGATAACATACTATTTTATAAGATTGTGCGGAACGAAAAACATGAAAAATTTATATAATCATATAAAAACGTACATCCAATCGGCAATCCAAATGATCAGACGAAGTAGAGATCTGTCTAACCAGACTACCGTTGGTCCACGTCGAGTTCTTGATGCCACCGCAGCAGCATACCAGCACCGTGATGGCATGCGCGTGACGGTGTGAGATGCCGAGATCGAAGCTGAGCGCTCGAGACAGACGTCTGCGATAAGTGGCTTACAGCAGCAAGGCTTTTTGTTTTATATTCTTATTTATCCAACGCGGCTGCGGATATCAAATCATCAATGGTTCTGGAAATCACGATCTCTTCCCGATCTCAAACCTGGACAGCCAGTAACCGATAGCCACCATAATTAAACTAACTTGCTCCTGGGCTCAGGGTATGCCGGGGCCCACCCGGCATACCCTGTAGGTCCGCCACTGTCTTAAACTGATGTTATTATAAGGTAACTAATGTAATTTAAAATTATTCGATTCGAGAACCGAAGAAGTGAATGGATTGACGTAGAACTTTATCTTTAGAGTATGGCGGGGACTCGATTGAGAGGAAGGACGCGCGCCATGAAGATGAAGGACCTGATCCTCGAAAAAAATATGTAGGACGTGGCTCATTTTGCTCCAACCATCAATCTTTGCAGAGCATATATTCCGGAACCGGAATGGCTTCCCATTTTATTCCATGCGACACACTAGAAACTTCAGCTATATGGTCATTGTAATCCACAGGCTTTCTCTTCAATGAAATGCTTTGAGATTGGTAAAAGATGATGTGGCATCAATCTAAATGGGTATGCACCAGTGTTTTGGTGCATACCGTATGCAGAAAATTCGGTTTGCTCAGTGACCTGCAACGGCAATGGCATATTCGCTGAGCCCATGAAATCGCTCCAGGGGTAAGGTGGAGTGGTTGGCGGCCCCACCTTGGCTACAAGTTGGTGGTGTCTCGTATGGGCATGGAGGAGACGGAGGGCTGAAGCTGAACCAAGGTCAGGGCATGTGCCAAAAGTAGTGGTCCACCATGGCACTGCATGCAGCAGGATGGTCCCCTGAGGTTGAAGATATTGAGCTGAAATAATCAATAGGAAGTAGAGAAAGCCAAGCGCGGATGGTAACCCTGAAGACTGAAGTAGCATACGTCTACTATGGTGCCAACCAACAAGCGGTTAATTTGTCAAAAGTACGTACTTGTCCAATATGAAGTTCCCTGGATTCAGTCTGATTCTGACATAACACCATCGGCGTTCAATTAAGATCATTGCTGAACGTCAAGGCACAAAGACGCTGAAACTTTAGTTGTCAAACAATACAGGTTACGTTAATAGTGAGTAGTGCATTCCTAAATACTAACAACAAAATGCTTCCTAAGTATTTTAGGTAGCGCGGTTGCTTACACTGTACTCACTTCGTTCTTCTTTTATTTATCACCGACTAGTTCATTTTTAACTAATCGATGACAAATAAAAAAAACTAAGAGTACTTAGTAATACATGCATGCCAATGGCTTTCTTGCGCCAGACCAGCTTAATTCATGGTAAGGTGACACCGACTCACTGAGGATGACAGAGATCAAAGGAAAAGAACACTTTTCAACATTTACAAAGTGGTCGTTATTAGCTCATGTCGCTATCTCTGTTGTTCAATTACATAGTCGTCCAACTGCGAGAGTTCTACCTAATAATTGGTCGTGCCTGCCTGATCAATATAACTGGGATTCAGACTTCGGCAAATAGTGGCTGCAAATGTAAGTCCACGTCCTGTTGCCACACCAGCATGCACGTGTCACTTGTATATTGCATGAAGTTATACTGAAACATCAATGCGTCTCAAAATCAGCGTGACGTCATCACTGATGTCAAGTGGAAAACTCTATCTGGGTCGTCCTTCTCCTCTTCGGTATAGTAGGATCAACGTACGTGTGTCCGGTCAGGGTTTGATGGGCCAAAGACACTTCATGCTTCTTGAGCTCAAATTACGCCAATATTCCCGCAATTATAGAGAAAAATATAACATATCTAGAAAGAGGGTTATTTATTAGCATAAATATATGTATATAGCAGACGAACACTGAATTAGACACCATAAAGTGGGTTGTACAAATGACGTCAGCAGTTACCCAATACCTCGGCATGAAATGTTTCAACTTTCAAGCGTGGGGAAGCCTCTGTGTAGATTTGAATATTAGAAGCCGGATGAGTTCTGCTTGAGATAGTGAATTTTTTTATTTTAGCATTATTAATTTATTATTTAATATTAATAGCATCCGAAATTTTCTTTTTGTAAAACTAGCATTCCTGCCATCTACAGTGTGGACGACTTTCCACGTGGCAGGGTTGCCGTCCACGGTGTGGATGACTTCCACGTGGCAGCACATGTGGCAGTCGCAAAAATTCTGGTTTTTATTTACTTTTGGGCGCCTATTTTATAATACTTGCAGACATATTTTGAAAACATTGTTATTGAAGAAAATATAGTATACAATGTGTACTACAAATTCTTCGACAATAATATTTCCAAAATATATCTCTAGGTATTTCAAAATAGCCGTTCAAAATTGAATAAAACTCAGCAAAATTGGGCTGCAGAGGCAAATTTGCTGAGTTCAATCACTTTCGACGACTATTTTAAAATAACTAGGTACATATTCATGAAATTTTAATATTGAATAATTGTAAAAAGTTCTTTACTACATTTTATTTAATAACAATATTTCAAAAAGATGTTTCTAGATATTTTAAAATAGGTGTCCAAAAGTGAATGAAACTAAGAAAATTCGGGTTGCAGAGGCAAATTTGCTGTGTTTAGTTACTTTTGAATGGTTATTTTAAAATACTTAGAAACATATTTAGGAAATGTAGTTATTGACTAAAATGTAGTAAATATTGTTATCTACATTTATTCCAGTATCACTATTTTCTAAATTTGTATATATGTATTTTAAAAGGGCCGTCGAAATGTGACTAAACTCAGCAAATTTGCCTCTGCAGCGCAAATTTGCTGAGTTTTATTCACATTTGGACGGCTATTTAGAAATATCTAGAGACTTATTTTGGAAATATTGTTACTTAAGGAACTGTAGTACACATTGTCTACTATGTTTTTTCCAATAATAAGATTTCCAAAATACGTCTCTAAATATTTTAAAATAGACACCTAAAAGTGAACAAAAACTAAATTTTTTGAGACTGTCACATGCGCTGCCACGCAGGATGATAGTTTTGCAAAAAGAAAATTTCGGATGCTATTAATATTAAATAATAAATTAATAATGCTAAAATAAAAAAATCTGAGATAGTCTTATGAGGCTACTGTTGTTGTGGGCTTTCGGCCTTATCCGGTCCGCCTGGGCCATAACTGACCCAGAGCTAAGAGACAACGGAGAATGTGACAATTTAGGGTACCATGTAACCCTGTCTATCTACATTTTTCCAACGGCAATTGTATCTTTTAAGGCAGGCAATGAGTACAATACAATCAAGATTTTGGTGCAATCATGCAATCAAGCATCCACAATTATTGGATCTGCATCCCAGGGTCATTGCATGTTTTTATTTAACCCCTTCCACCAGGTATAGCGATGATGGAGGGAGTTAAATAAAAAAATACACTGGTCGTAAGATACAGATCTAACGGTTGAAGATGTTTGATTGCACGATTGTACCAAATGCTTCGAGTCTGATAAACGAATGAAATTAAATTGCATTATTTTCATATTAAATGTTAAAGTCAGCTAATAGGCCAACCGATCTGAAGAACTAGCACTGTTGTATGTACCACTTCTTAATCTTAATCTAGCCACTGATCTTATCAGGTCATAAATCACAATGTAATTGTCGGAGTCTGGTTCCGGCAATTCTCACGGTACTACGGTTAGTAGCCCGCGGAGTTTCTTAGTTCGGTTGAGGCGCGCGGAAATTCAGAACAAGATGACAATTTGACACGAGAATTTACGTGGTTTGGGCCGCCTGAGCGTAATACCCTACTCCACGGGTGTGTGTTGTTGTTGTATTGAGCGTCTGAGCGCTGGTGTGTGAGAGACCAGAGTGTCTGGAAGCCCCCCGTGTATCGCTCGACCAGTCCTTTTATAGTACAAGGACTGACTGTTACATCATCAGCCTGGCCCAACATGTGGCCCTGGCGGTTACTGATGTTTAATACACAGTTAATGTACTTAATTCCCCTTAACAGTGTGATAACGCGCCTTGATGGCGGCGTTACTGGTATTAAGGGTCCTCCGATCGTGTGTCATTAAGATAGCATTAATGACACATAATCAGGTATTGAAGGTTTAATTGTTCCTTGAAGGTCCGAGCCATTGGAGGTCTACCAGTCTGCCTATTGAGGTTGAAGGTCCGACGGTTGGACGCGTGACAGCTCTGGAGCTTACCGTCTTGGACGAGTAGGTCCGGTGCTGTTGTACACCTATCAGTACCGGAGCTTCCCTCTGTCGGGGGTTAGGTCCGGGGGTGCCGCACAGGTATCCAGTCCGGAGCTTTCCCATGTATGGAATGTAGCTCCGGTTTTATGATACACGTGGCGGTACTGGGGCTAACCATAGAAGGGAGTCAGATCCGGTTCTGTGTGACACGTGGGGCCTTCGAAGGTCTTCAACTCAGATAGGTGGAGTTCCTTTGCACTTTTTGCAGTTCCAAGGGGTATCCGATACGTAGGGTACCAATAGTGGCCCCCTGGGCCCACCTCTGGGAGAGACCTTTCGGATTAAGTCATTCTGCCGGAGGTGGGTCCATCTTTCGATTTCTGCGTCGTGTCTTCAAGGGTTTTTGGATGTGCCGTTGAGGTGGTGGTTCGCAGTTAATCCATCACCGCGTGGCATCTTCAGGATGCGGCAGGTGAGATCTGCGTGTGTGGATCTCACGCAATTGAAGGTCGCTGGTTCCCAATACGAAAACCGTATCGGTTCTGCGCGCCCTATCAGGCCGTCGCCCTCGGGTTTCCCGCCTTTCATCATGACAACTACTCGCCTAGGGTAAGGTCCTCGACTTGATCGTCTGGGTGGCCCCGAGCCCCCTTGTCACTGGCAGGGTGAAATTTTTGAACTGTATCCTTGGCCCTTTTGCGGTTTCCATCCAAGCGTTGTGGGGGCTTACTTAAGAAGGAAAGTGCGCAACGTTTGGGGATTTCTTACGCCTTCATTTGAACTTGCGCTCGAATCCTCCAAACTTTCGCTTGCTTTTTCTCTCTCTTGCCTCACCGTGTTGCGATGGAGTTGGGTCTCCGCAAGAGCCGTCTCACGACCGACGACGATTCGAGGAAGGTCCGGACCTACATGGGGTGGTCCAGCAACTCCTTCAACCACCTCGTCCGCGCTGGCGAGCTTCCGTTCAAGAAGAAGCGCGGCGGCAACATGGTGTACTTCTCCGCGTATGCCATGGTGGGGCTGATCCCACCTTTCTCAACCTTCCTCTTGATGCTGCTAGACTTCTATGGTCTGCAGTTGTACCATCTTGGACCCCACTCCATTCTTCTTGTGTCAACATTTGTCCACTTCTGCGAGATGTGGGTTGGTATTCCCCCATGCGTCGAGCTTTTCCGTACCTTCTTCACCATCCACACCACCGTCAAGAGTAACGAGTATCTTGGCTTCTACTATTTTGTGAAGCACAAGAAATGCCCCTACAAGTACTTGAAGTCGTTCCCGTCCGGCAAGTGGGACGACTGGAAGAAGGATTGGATTGTCATCACGGCAGAGGAGCACGAGAAGCTGGAGCTGCCTGAAGGCCTTCGCAATGTTGGAACTCATGCCTGGAGTGAAGTTCCGGTGCTGTCAGAGGCCTTCAACCCTGCCTTGACCCGGATCCGCCAATGTGTGGAAGGAGGGGTGACCCCCCAGGCAGTCTTCTGCAACTTCCTGGTCAACAGGTGGGCTCCGCTAAAGAAGAGGGAGAAGCTCGCCTGGGCCCTCAACGGCGTGATGGACAATGACCGTATTGAAACCGGTTTGAAGTCCAATTTGGAAGGCGCTGCTTTGGAGCTTCATCTCAAGAAGTTCTAGCATGACATCGACGTCGAGGGCGATGACTTAACTCCGCTGGCGGCTTTCCTCCCTCTGAACATGGAGGTGGAGTTCAGCAAGGAGCTCCGGAGGAGGATGCCGGTGCTTGACGACCTCGGTGAAGTAGAGAGGCGTTCGACCACCAGGTTGGTGATCTCTGGAGCTTCCGAGGGTGATCCCACTTCCGCCCCGAGACAGAGAGCTAAAGTCGTTGGCAAGGGCAAAGAGTTGGTTGAGCCCTCCAGCCGAAAGAGGAAGTTGAAGCACTCTGACGGGAGGCCCGTCAGACCTGCTCCTTCTCCCCGGCGGGGGGGGGGGGGGGGGGGGGGGGGGGTCTTCTACAGCGACACCCACTCCAGCATCGGCATCTCCCCGGAACGCCAGCTCCGCCCAGGTGACTCTGGCGTCGGGACCAGCTAAGGGCTCTAGGTCTGAGGGTCCTTCTCAGTCGAGGAAGGCCCCAACCAAGACGTCGCTGACGGCGGCAGTAAGCTCGGAAGAGCCTTCTCGAGCTACTACCCCAGTTGCGACTGGGTCGGCTCTGAGTGTCTAGCGAAGAGGTTCCGCGCCAGCTGGAGCGGAAGCCTTCCAAGGTAAATTTACTTCTTTACCTCAGCTTGTCATTTTTGTTGTAATCATATTTTGAGTTTCTTTGTCCTTCATCCATAGGGTCTCCAAAAAAGGGGTTGAAGCTTCAGTTCCTGTGACAGTGGCTGATGCTGTACATGCAGAGGATCTGGCTCCAATTCCGGCACCGCCCCAGGTGGTAGTTGAGGTCACGGCAGCTTTGGCGCCAGCTGTCGTGGTTCTTGACTCATCTCCCGAAGCTCCCGTGGTAGCGTCGGGCCATGGGAATGAAGATGTATTAGCGGCACCAGCTCCGGAGGTTGAAGCTCCAGTCTTGGATGTTGTGATGACGAACGCTCCGACCTCAGAGCCGGAGGTAGATGCAGTTCTGGCCTTAGAGCCGGATGTTATTGAAGCCCAGGCGGCGGAGCCGGTGGTTCATGAAGTTCCGGCGCCTGAGCTGGTTGTCGTGGAGGTGCCGACTTCTGAACCGGTGGAGGTCGAAGCGCCAGCGTGTGACGCCCGGTTCCGAAAATGAACCAAGCTAACACATATGTGTGCCCAGGATGTTCAACACACATACACGAGTGCATTCACAAACGATATACAGATAATTACCACAAGACAAGATTAATTAACCAAATTTTATTTCACAAACCAGATTATCCTCGAATGCAAGCTCTAATGAATATTAATGACAAGTTCAACTAATGCAGCGGAAATAAACTAATTAAGCAACTAAGCAAACTAAGCATAAGGGATAGCGCAGCTCCAATAACACTACAGGTAAAGCTGATGGAAGACACTACCTAGAACTTCGCATTATCACCATTAAACTCCCAATCCTGACCTGCAACTGTTGGGGGGATTGCAAGAGTGAGTACATGTCGTACTCAGCAAGTGTGGAAGGTATGACATATGGCTGATTCAAATGACGTCAATAATAATGGCAAAGTGTTGAAAAGTACATTAAAACGTTTGAAAAGCAATATATTATGTGTATGTGAAATAAATCCATCGTAATCATGAGTATATCATAATACCAGTCCATAATTCACCATCCTCATCAATAATTCTAGATTTCACCATTTGCCAATAACCATATTCAATACTAGAAATTAATCCATAACCATCATACCAACCATAACCATCCCAAATACCATCCAAATACCGAGTACCCTCTAATCATGGAAGTTGTCCAGGTGCTCATAACCGGGAGCATGACTATCATGATAGTTTTATTTAACTCTGCAAAGTTTGTACCTCTTTACCCATGTGTTCGTGATTTTATCACCTTTTGATGACTAGAACCTCTATTATGCCGTCTCACACTTCCGTCGGTGTGTGGCCAAGAGATCACAAAATATCCTTTACAAAGGGATTACTAGCCTATTTGGACCCCACTGAGGTTTCACCGGTGGCGATGTCTCCAACTGAGCACATCTTCAACCAAGGGCCCCCTCTTGAGCCATTCGGATCCTAGGGTAGTCCCACCAATCATCAACAACCCAACCCGACTACCCCTTCCCCGAGCATCCTTAATGGTCCAAACAGCACTAGCAAAACCCTAATTAATCAGCTACGCCGCACCCATACTTGGCCTCATGGTGGCACTGTAGTCCTGGCTTATTCTCGCATAAACCGGTCCTTAGATCTAAAGCAAGCAAACCACCATAACATCCAACCCATCTACATACCAGGCTTGCTTAGATCACCCATTACCATACTGTATTGACCAGTTCACATTAACTAGAATATCATTAATGCATAATTAAATTGAGTGGTATAGTTGTTTCCCATCCCAGTTAATTAAGTGAAGCAAAAAGGTAAAAGCTCTTCCTGACTCTCTACCATAAATTCCAGGTGACAAGGGTGGTTAAACAATTCTAGTAAACTTCCTATCATAGGATTCCCATCAAATTGACACAGCATGCAGTTTTGCAAACAAAACATTTATTTTAAAAACACAGGATCAATATGCTTCAAGGACACTTGCCTTGCTCTTGTTGTCGATTAGGGTCAAAGCCTTCAAACTCTTGGTGCTGTAGATCCTCCGCGGCACTTTCTAGTGAAAAATCGTCTAATCCACACAATAGACATACAAACAAGAAACACAATCAAAAAGTGCACAAATATTACTCAATATGACATGACATGCATGATTAATGCAAATGCAAGGTAGAACTTGTTACTAGATTGCTTTCAATGATCAATAACTAGTTCTAATAGCTTTTAACAAGTTTATACAGGTTTGGAGTTGATTAGATCAAATTTTAGAATTAATTCAACCCAATTTAACCAGGAAGACTGGACTAGTCCGCTAGGGACTAGACAAGTCCGCACTTCACGAGATCAGCAGATTAGGGTTTTCTAGATCGACATGAATTTGGAGATTAGGGGTTGAATTCACGTAAGGAAAAGAGGATAGAAGGTATACCAGGTGCTTAGATCTCCAATTAATCAAGAAAATTGGAGGTAACACTTGGATCTTGATGATCTAGGGTTGGTGATGAACTTGGGGATGAATTGGTGGTGAAGAACGAAAACTTGGTGGAGATCTTTATCCTCTTTCGTTTCCTCCTCTTCTTCTTCTTGCTTGGGATCTTCTCCTCCCTCCTTGATGGTGGCTCCCCACGAACTAGGGTTTGGGTGGGTGGAAAAGTGGCAAATAGATGTCAATCCAAGGGGTGGGGCTGTTTATATAGAGGTGGAGGCTAGGGTTAGATGGATTTCAAGTTTGGGAAGAGTAGAGGCCGGTTTAGAGTCCCACATGGGCTCTAAAAGAGTTAGGCACGACGCCCCTAGGCCCACTTAACGTGAAACCCAAGAAACAAGTCGTAAAACAAAAGATCAACTCGGGGTCGCGATATATCGGACAAGTTCGAAAAAGAACGGACTAGTCCGAAGTCGTCCAGAGAGAAAATCACACAAGTCTGGCCAAACATCGGACAAGTCCGACATTAAACAGAGAGGAAAACGGACAAGTCCGCTGGAACACCGGACTAGTCCGGAAAAGTCCAAGGACTTAGCAAATTTTCAAGGATTCTTGGAATATCGGACTAGTCTGCACAAAATCGGACAAGTCCGAAAGTTTCCAGAGCCAAAATCGGACTAGTCCGCAGCAAAATTGGACTAGTCCGCACTTTCCTGCGTTTTAAGTGCGGTTTTGTTCCAAATCAATTTTAAACTTGTTCCTCTTGATGTGGGTTAATGTTAAACATGTATATGAGTGTATGTAGGGCATGATGCATGAAAATGACGGTGTTACAAACCTACTCCCCTTAAAATGAATCTCGCCCTCGATATTCGACGCAGAAGAGAAAAGATGGGGAAATTCCTTCTTGAGATCATCCTCCAATTCCCACGTCGCTTCTTTTTCTGTGTGGTGTTTCCATTGAACCTTACACCATCTAATAACCTTGTTCCTTGTGACTCTCTCCTTGGTTTCCAAGATTTTGATCGGTTGCTCGGCATAAGTCAAATCTTCCTCTAACTCCAATCCTTCCATTGGCACTTGTTCTTCCGGTACTCTCAAGCACTTCTTGAGCTGGGAAACATGAAACACATCATGTACATCTGAAAGATGAGCTGGCATCTCCAACTTATACGCTACTTCTCCTCTTCTGTCCAAAATCTTGAATGGTCCAATATAACGAGGCGCTAGCTTTCCTCTTATGTTAAACCTCTTATGACCTCTCATTGGTGACACCTTGAGATAAAAAAAATCTCCCACTTCAAATGCTAGTTTCCTTCTCCTATTGTCCGCATAGCCTTTTTGTCTTGATTGGGCAACCCTCAAGTTTTCACGAATTATTCGGACTTGCTTTTCGGCTTCTTGCAACACATCTGGACCAAATACTTGATTTTCTCCTGCCTCATTCCAGAATAAAGGTGTCCTACACTTCCTCCCATAAAGTGCTTCATATGGTGACATTTTCAAGCTTGCTTGGTAACTATTGTTGTATGAAAATTCTGTGTATGGCAAGCTTTTGTCCCAACTCTTCCCATGCTTCAAAGCACAAGCTCTTAACATGTCCTCCAAAATCTGATTGGTCCTCTCGGTTTGTCCATCCGTTTGAGGATGATATGCTGAACTAAAATTCAACCTCGTTCCCAAAGCTTCATGCAATTTTTGCCAAAATCTGGAGGTAAATTGAGAACCTCTATCCGAGACTATCTTCTTAGGGACTCCATGGCAACACACAATATGCTCCATGTATATCTCGGCCAATCGTGCAGCGGTATATTTGGTCTTCACAGGGACAAAATGAGCTGATTTGGTTAAGCGATCCACAATTACCCAAATTGAGTCATATCCGGACTGAGTACGTGGTAACCCAACTATGAAGTCCATATCGATTTCTTCCCACTTCCATTCCGGGATCTTCAATGGTTGCAATAATCCAGCTGGCCTTTGATGTTATGCCTTGACTCGTTGGCACACATCACACAATGCTACGTATTCAGCTATGTCCTTCTTCATGCTATCCCACCAATAGCAAGTCTTCAAGTCTTTGTACATCTTTGTACAACTAGGGTGAATTGAGTAAGGCGTGTCATGTGCCTCCTTTAATATTGTCTCCCGTATGTGCTTTACATTAGGCACAACGATTCTCTTTCCAAGCCATAAGGTACCATGTTCGTCTTCATCAAATCTGAATTCTCTCCCTTCCTCGATCCTTTCCTTGATTTCCTTGATCTCCTCATCTACGGTTTGTGCCTCTCGAATTTCTTGCTCCAAGGTTGGGTTTAACTCCATCATCTCCATCTCATTTACAAATCTGAGGTTCAACCTTTCAAACTCCTTACATAACTCGAATGGTAACTCTCAAACTGTGAGTTGGTGTCTTACTCCCTTTCTACTCAAAGCATCGGCCACTACGTTGGCTTTTCCTGGATGATAGTTGATCCCCAAATCATAATCTTTGATGAGCTCCAACCATCTCTGTTGCCTCAAGTTCAAATCCGTTTGTGTGAAAATATACTTCAAAATCTTATGATTCGTATAAATTTCACACCTATGTCCAAGAATATAGTGTCTCCAAATTTACAATGCGTGTACCACGGACGCGAGTTCCAAATCGAGCGTGGGGTAATTCTGCTCATGTTTCTTCAATTGTCTTGATGCGTAGGCGACCACTTGACCTTCTTGCATCAATACACACCTGATTCCTTGTCTTGATGCATCACAATAGATATCGAAACTCTTGCTTACATCCGGCAATACTAAAACTGGGGTTGTCGTCAACCTCTTCTTCAACTCCTCAAAACTCTCTTGACAAGCTTGAGTCCATTGGAATGCCTTTCCCTTCATTAGCAACTCCGTCATTGGCTTGGCTATCTTGGAAAAGTCCTTGATGAATCTACGGTAATATCCAGTCATCCCGAGAAAACTCCTTATTTCCTTGACATTTTGCGGCGGTTCCCACTTCAACACATCTCTCACTTTTCCGGGGTCAACCGATACTCCTCCTCCTGAAATTATATGACCCAAAAACGACACCTCTCTCAACCAAAACTGACACTTGTTGAACTTGGCATACAATTGATGCTCCCTCAATTTCTGCAATGTAAGCCTCAAGTATTCTTCATGTTCTTTCTCATCCTTCGAGTAGATCATAATATCATCAATAAACACCACGACGAACTTGTCCAAGTACTCCATGAAGACCTTATTCATGAGGTACATAAAGTAGGCAGGCGCGTTTGTCAATCCAAATGACATCACGGTGTACTCATAAGATCCATACCGTGTCCTAAAAGTTGTCTTGGGTATGTCCGATGGTCTAATCTTCACTTGAAAATATCCCGACCTCAAGTCAATCTTAGAGAAGACACAAGCACCCTTCATCTGATCAAACAAGTCTTCTATGCATGGCAAGGTGTACTTGTTCTTGATTGTCACCTCGTTGAGAGCTCGGTAATCCACGCACATCCTTTGGGTTCCATCCTTCTTGTCCACAAACAGTACGGGTGCTCCCCAAGGTGAAGAGCTAGGGCGAATAAAACCCTTCTCTAGTTGCTCTTGAATTTTCTTCTTGAGCGCCGCTAATTCCATAGGAGGCATCCTATACGGCCTCTTAGCTATAGGTGCAGTTCCAGGTATTAAATCAATAACAAACTCAATGTCTTGATCGGGTGGCATACCTGGCAACTCGTCCAGAAAAACATCCAAAAATTCACACACCACTTGAATCTCCTCAATTGCGGCACCGTCCATATGATTCAGCTTCAATTGCTTTGGTGCAGTTTGATATGCTTCAAATTCTACGGTGATCCCTTCTTCGTTGGTCAACTTCACCGTCTTCGTGGCACACTCAATAACTCCATTGTACTTCCTCAACCAGTCCATACCAAGTATAATGTCCAATCCTTGAGAATCCAAAACAATGAGATTGGCAGAGAAGTCTACCCCCCTTATTCTAAGGCTTACTTTTGGATATACTATATTTGTCCTCATCTCTCCTCCAGGAGACTTAACCAATAGAGTAAACTTCATATGAGAGATAGGCAAACTATACTTGGCAACATACTTTGATGCAATGAATGAATGCGATGCTCTAGAATCAAATAACATAGTCGCGGGGTTGGAGTTGGCGAGAAACATACCAATGACCACGTCATTCGCTTGTTGAGCATCCTCCGTAGAGACATGGTTCATGTTGCCACGAGCAAAATTCTTTTGTCCACGGCTTCCTTGTGGCGCTCCTCCATTGGGTCTTGGGTTTTGCCTCGGCGCATTGCTCCCTTGACCAAGGCCTGACTTAGGACATTGATGCGCAAAGTGTCCAGCTTCTCCACAAGTATAACACTTCTTAACTCCACCAGAATTATTGGGACAAGCTTGATTTTGAACATTAGCACCAGGAAAATTAGCACGAGGCGCATAAGGCATTAGTGGCCTAGGTGCTTGCATGACAGGGCGCTGCTGCACAAACTGAGTTGGGCGCGGTGCAAATCCAGGGTGTTGAGCAGGAATAGAGGAGCTGTAATGGGGCGCATTGGGTGGTGCAAGGCGAGAGCGCACATTACTTCCTTGTTGCTGTCCTTGATATGGCGCCTTCCTCTTGATTTCTTGCTCCATCTCACGGATCTTGTTCTCAACCACGATTGTTTTGTCCACTAGCTTCTAAAAATTGGCATAATCACAATTGAGCAATTGCACTTGGATTTCATTGTTCAAGCCCCTCATGAACAAATATTGTTTTCGGCTGCCCCGACTAACATCCTCAGGCGCATATCTTGAGAGTTGAGTGAACTTGTTGAGATACTCACTCACGCTTGATCTTCCTTGCCTTAAGTTCTCAAACTCTTGCCTTTTTCAAAATCATAGCTCCCTCAGGCACATAATGAGAATGGAAGCTCTCCTTGAATTCCACCCAGGTAATCCTCTCCTGATTCTCATGAGCATTGCAATAAGCATCCCACCAATCCGCAGCTGCTCCA
This sequence comes from Tuctoria greenei, assembly GCA_036927565.1. Taxonomy (NCBI): domain Eukaryota; kingdom Viridiplantae; phylum Streptophyta; class Magnoliopsida; order Poales; family Poaceae; genus Tuctoria; species Tuctoria greenei. Next base: position 172,214,994 of record JAYESD010000007.1, on the reverse strand, counting down.
ACTAGTTGATGAGAAGCAAATAAGACCTTCTCCCGGTCACTGCATTGGACAATAGCTAGCTTCTTCTCCACAGACTTGAGCCAATCATCCGCATCCATAGGGTCAGCAGCTTGAGCAAAGGTCGGCGGCCTAGTCCTCATAAACTCTCCCAACCGGTTATGAGGAGGCGGGGGTGGCGGTGGAGGCATGTGGGGCTGATTGTTGATGTTGCCAGCCTGCAGCTGTCCCATAGTTTGTATCATGGTCTGCATGAGCTGGTTTTGCATAGCCAAAAGCTGCTCAATGTTGATAGCTCCCTGCGTAGAACCTTGTCCAATGTTGTTCTGAGGCACTCTATTGTTCTCCTCCTCATCATTACCATCCCTCTGGTTGCGAGTCCTCACCATCTGAGGAAAAGCAATAGGTAAGAATTAGAGAACGTCCCCAACTATATGCATCAAGGGATATGAAACTAAACAGCTAGCTACACTAGCCTAGGTGGACATGGCAATGCTAAGGCATCCCAAAATCCTCTATTAAGCACACAAGCGAACAATATATATAGCAAACATCACTCCAAGCAAAAACACATCGATTTTGAGTGCTCCTATGTGCTCTAAAGTGTCTATTCTATCTAGGCTACATCCTACGGTCAACCTGGCTCTGATACCAATCTGTGACGCCCGGTTCTGAAAATGAACCAAGCTAACGCATATGTGTGCCCAGGATGTTCAACACACATACACGAATGCAATCACAAACGATATACGGATAATTACCACAAGACAAGATTAATTAACCAAATTTTATTTCACAAACCAGATTATCCTCAAATACAAGCTCTAATGAATATTAATGACAAGTTCAACTAATGCAGCAGAAATAAACTAATTAAGCAACTAAGCAAACTAAGCATAAGGGATAGCGCAGCTCCAATAACACCACAGGCAAAGCTGACGGAAGACACGGTCTAGAACTCCGCATTATCACCATTAAACTCCCAATCCTGACCTGCAATTGTTGGGGGGGGGGGGGGTTGCAAGAGTGAGTACATGTCGTACTCAGCAAGTATGGAAGGTATGACATCTGGCTGATTCAAATGACGTCAATAATAATGGCAAAGTGCTGAAAAGTACATTAAAACGTTTGAAAAGCAATATATTATGTGTATGTGAAATAAACCCATCGTAATCATAAGTAATATCATAATACCAGTCCATAATTCACCATCCTCATCAATAATTCCAGATTTCACCATTTGCCAATAACCATATTCAATACCAGAAATTAATTCATAACCATAATACCAACCATAACCATCCCAATTACCATCCAAATACCGAGTACCCTCTAATCATAGAAGTTGTCCAGGTGCTCATAACCGGGAGCACGACTATCATGATAGTTTTATTTAACTCTACAAAGTTTGTACTCCCTCCGTCCCCATGAACTTGTCGCTTTGTAGTTCAAAAATGAACTACAAAGTGACAAGTTCATGGGGACGGAGGGAGTACCTCTTTACCCATGTGTTCGTGATTTCATCACATTTCGATGACTAGAACCTCTATTATGTCGTCTCACACTTCCGTCGGCTTGTGGCCAAGAGATCACAAAATAGCCTTTACAAAGGGATTACTAGCCTATTTAGACCCCACTGAGGTTTCACTGGTGGTGATGTCTCCAACTGAGCACATCTTCAACCAAGGGCCCCCTCTTGAGCCATTTGGATCCCAGGGTAGTCCCACCAATCATCAACAATCCAATCCGACTACCCCTTCCCCGAGCATCCTTAATGGTCCAAACAGCACTAGCAAAACCCTAATTAATCAGCTACGCCGCACCCATACTTGGCCACGTGGTGGCACTGTAGTCCTGGCTTATTCTTGCATGAACCAGTCCTTAGATCTAAAGCAAGCAAACCACCATAACATCCAACCCATCCACATACCACGCTTGCTTAGATCACCCATTACCATACTGTATTGACCAGTTCACATTAACCAGAATATCATTAATGCATAATTAAATTGAGTGGTATAGTTGTTTTCCATCCCAGTTAATTAAGCAAAGCAAAAAGGTAAAAGCCCTTCCCGACTCTCTACCATAAATTCCAGGTGACAAGGGTGGTTAAACAATTCTAGTAAACTTCCTATCATAGGATTCCCATCAAATTGACACAGCATGCAGTTTTGCAAACAAAACATTTATTTTAAAAACACAGAATCAATATGCTTCAAGGACACTTGCCTTGCTCTTGCTGTTGATTAGGGTCAAAGCCTTCAAACTCTTGGTGTTGTAGATCCTCCATGGCACTTTCTAGCGCAAAATCGTCTAATCCACACAATAGACATACAAACAAGAAACACAATCAAAAAGTGCACAAATATTACTCAATATGACATGACATGCATGATTAATGCAAATGCAAGGTAGAACTTGTTACTAGATTGCTTTCAATGATCAATAACTAGTTCTAATAGCTTTTAACAAGTTTATACAGGTTTGGAATTGATTAGATCAAATTTTAGAATTAATTCAACCCAATTTAACCAGGAAGACCGGACTAGTCCGCTAGGGACCAGACAAGTCCGCACTTCATGAGATTAGCAGATTAGGGTTTTCTAGATCGACGTGAATTTGGAGATTAGGGGTTGAATTCACGTAAGGAAAAGAGAATAGAAGGTATACCAGGTGCTTAGATCTCCAATTAATCAAGAAACTTGGAGGTAACACTTGGATCTTGATGATCTAGGGTTGGTGATGAACTTGGGGATGAATTGGTGGTGAAGAACGAAAACTTGGTGGAGATCTTTATCCTCTTTCGTTTCCTCCTCTTCTTCTTCTTGCTTGGGATCTTCTCCTCCCTCCTTGATGGTGGCTCCCCATGAACTAGGGTTTGGGTGGGTGGAAAAGTGGCAAATAGATGTCAATCCAAGGGGTGGGGCTGTTTATATAGAGGTGGAGGCTAGGGTTAGATGGATTTCGAGTTTGGGAAGAGTAGAGGCCGGTTTAGAGTCCCACATGGGCTCTAAAAGAGTTAGGCACGACGCCCCTAGGCCCACTTAATGTGAAACCCAAGAAACAAGTTGTAAAACAAAAGATCAACTCGGAGTCGCAAAATATCGGACAAGTCCGGAAAGGACCATACTAGTCCAAAGTCGTCCAGAGAGAAAATCGGACAAGTCTGGCTAAACATCGGACAAGTCCAACTTTAAACAGAGAGGAAAACGGACAAGTCTGCTGGAACACCGGACTAGTCCGGAAAAGTCCAAGGACTTAGAAAATTTTCAAGGATTCTTGGAATATCGGACTAGTTCGCACAAAATCGGGCAAGTCCGAAAGTTTCCAGAGCCAAAATCGGACTAGTCCGTAGCAAAATCGGACTAGTCCACACTTTCCTGTGTTTTAAGTGCGGTTTTGTTCCAAATCAATTTTAAACTCATTCCTCTTGATGTGGGTTAATGTTAAACATGTATATGAGTGTATGTAGGGCATGATGCATGAAAATGAGGGTGTTACACAGCGCCTGAGCCGGCAGTGGAGGAGGCTCCAGCATCGGAGCCGGAAGTGGCCTCAGCTCTGGCCGAATCTTCAATGCCTACCCCGGAGGTGGTAGTTCCGGAGGTACCTGTGCCCGAGCCAGGGTGCCAGAACGAAGTGGACGGTCCTCTGCCTGAGGGACCAATTGCTGATGACCTGGCACCGGGGCATTCGGAGCCGACTCCAAAGGTAGAAACTCCCGTTGCCGGACCTTCCTCGGCGACAACTAAGGCATTCCCGGAGGGCGGCCCTAGTGCCGCGGAAGCTCAGGAGACCATAATTGTAGAGTGGGACCCAATTTTTGTTATGGAGAACTCGCTAGAGTCAACAGAGAGGACCCCGGAAGGTCCGGAGCCGATCCCCCTGTCGTTATCTATCGACAACGCCTGCTTCAGCCTTCGTCAAGTCCAACTCACCTTTTATCACGACAGCAAGGCCCTCGAGGAGGAGCGCCAAACCCTTAGGAGGTGGCGCAACCGGCTCCAATTCGAGACCAAGCGTGCGCAAACAAGGTTGGCCAATGACAAGGAGTGGGTCAAGAGGGAGAAGGCCCGGATAAAGTACTGGGGCCAGCTGCTGGACGAGAGGGAAAGCATTGTGCGATCCCTCGATAATCAGTCTCGAGCTATACATGAACAAGCTGTGGCTGCTAATGAAGCAACGAATGATCGCCAGGAGAAGCTCAGTACCATCCATGAGAGCCTCGTCAAGCGCCGGGAGGCTCTTGAAAAGCGAGAGAAAAAGCTCGAAGATGGAGAGCAAAAACTCCTGGAGCTGAGGGATGACCTCGTGAAGAGGCAGGAGGAGCTCGCCCAAAGGCTGGCTCTGGGTGACAAGAGTCTTGCAGAGTGCACCAAGAAGCTGGAGGAGCTCTTCGAGAGTGAGGAGAAGAAGGCCTGGCAGCGGGGACAGGACCTCACCAAAAGGGAGAACGAAGTCACTGCCAAGGAGAAGAAGGTGCGAGGCCGGGAGAAAGACCTTGTTGACCGCCAGAACAAGATCCACGTCCGGGAAGAGGATCTTGCCAACCTCGAAAGGCAAGTTGCTGAAAGGATTCAGCAACATGTCAAAGAGGTCGAGCGCCTTGCCCAGGAGGGTTCGGAGCTTGCGGTAGCCAAAAGGTCCTTGGAAGAGATGCGAGGCTCAAGGGTTGTGGAGTCCCAACAAGTATGGGACTTCTTGGGCAAAGCCAATGATGCGTTGACGCCGCTAGGCCTTAGTCCCGTGCGTCCGGATGATCCGGAGCCGGAGCTGGACCATGCACTGAGGGTGTTGAGCTCGGCTGGCAACAAACTCAACAAGATGGGCGATGTCATCGCGAATCAGTTGGAAACTGAAGGAAAATCCCTTGCGCAGAACGTCGCAGAATACATGCTGACGTGCTACACAAGCCGAGATCCTTATTTCCCACTAGATCCGGTGCTTGAAGGTCCCATCGATGGAAAGGGAGATGCCGCCAAGGCCAGCGTGTTGGAGGTTGCCTCGTTCTTCCGTAGGATTTAGGACTTTCTCCTTATAGCTCCCACTTGTATATTCTCTTCTTTTCTCCAATTTTGTAATCTTTTGTCCTCAGATGAATGAAATCCAAGAAATTTATGAATTTCATATTTTGTCTTCAACCTTTGTCTCACTTGGCCCCCTGGTAGATGTACACAATTTGATTGAGAACATGTACCAAAAGGATATAGCATTTTGTTGAAGACTTGCGTGCTTCGAACTTGTAGAGTGTAGGTCCGAAGTCGTCGATAGCAGGGCCCTCTGAGGTTGTCAGAGCTTAGTAGCTCCGGCAGCGACTATTGTCAACAGGTAGAACGTCGACAGCTGGTCCTCTGGGGTTGTCGGAGCTTAGTAGCTCCGGCAGCGTCCACTTTCAACACATAGAGCATCGACAGCAGACCCCATTAGGGTGTCCTTCTACCATTTTTTCTTCACGTTGATGGTTGGCCCCCTGGATTTGTCGAAACTTGATAGCTCCGGCGATGCCTACTATCAATGTTTAAAACATCGACAACAGGCCACCTTTGGGGATGTCGAAGCTTTGATAGCTCCGGCATTATCCACCATCATCATGATATTTTTACTTTTCCTGCACAATAAAGTCAAGAAAAACAGTAAAATCCATTTCTTATCTATAACTCATTTGCGGCTTACTATTCCCGAAAGAAATTTTTAGGTCGATCGCAATTCTATATACAATCGATTGCATTTGTTTATTTTCTCCAGGTCCGATTATTTTCTAGACCCACCTTACTCAGACCTGCTGGGGTGTAGGTAGAGTGGCATACTTAGGGTGCAGGACCAGGCTAAGTCGATAGCACACTCCGGACCTATATTGGCTTGGCGTTCAGGCGAGTAGGTCATTCAACAATGTTAAGACCCGAAAGAATTAACAATGCAACTTGAATTATATATGAATTGTTCGAGCTAAAGTTTCTTGAGAATTGCACAACTTTGTTATAGACAAGAAAGAGAAAAATAAAAAAGAATGAGCATGTACAAAGTAAATGCATGTGGAGTCTGTTTTCACATAATGATGTCTTTCATTATAGGTCCGGGGTACAGGAGAAACAAGTACACTCTTGGGGTACGGAACTAGGCTAAGTGTGTTGCATTTCTTGTTTGACCCAAGGTAACTAGCTACACTTTTAGTTATGAGGCTCTGTCAAGTGTTGCTTGAACTTTCCGGACCTTCCGAGAAAGGTCCGGCTGTCCTCCTGGAGGAGTCACCCGACTCTGTACAATGACGCTATAACATACATCATATGTAATTATAGACTCACCTCCATGATATTAAGCGTAGAACTTACGGAGGTGCTCAATGTTCCAAGGATTAGGGAGCGGTGTCCCATCCTCGATTGCCAAGTGAACGCATCCGGGACGGGATACTTTGATCACTCGGAAGGGTCCTTTCCCAGCTGGGGGAAAGTTTGTTTAACCCTTCTCGAGTTTGTATTCTCCGTAGCACTATATCTCCTTCCTTGAGCTATCGGTTATGCACATGCCTTTGGTGATAGTGCCGGAGCGCTTGGCGGTATCGTACATTTCGAACAGCTGCTCGGCACCTTCCCTCTTCAACGAGGTCAAGGTCTTCACGCCGGAGCTGGTCCTGCATGGCTTCGTCGAAGGTCCGGACCCGGAGTGACCCCAAGGTGATTTCCGTAGGAAGGACTGCTTCAGCTCCGTACACCAGGAAGAAAGGTGTCTCTCCAGTTGACCCGTTTGGAGTTGTCCTATTTGCACACAAGGTGGGCGGAAGCTCTTCAATCCAGTTGGCTCCATGTTTTTTCAGACGCTCATATGTGCGCGTCTTGAGTCCTTTTAGGATTTCTGCATTTGCTCTCTCAGCTTGGCCATTGCTTGTCGGGTGCGCTACAGAAGCGTAGCTGACTTGAATGCCGAGGTCTTCACAATATCCTTGGAATGATCTTGTTTGGGACTTCAAATCTGCATACTATGGACTGCAAGAAATTGATAGCTGATTGCTTGTTTATTGTCACAATTGGAGTTGCTTCCGACCACTTAGTGAACTTGTCGATGGCGACATACAGGAACTTGTAACCTCCGACGGCTTTTGGGAAAGGTCCCAAGATATCCATACCCCACATGGCGAATGGCCATGTCGGAGGTATCATTTGTAGAGGTTGAGCTGGTGTGTGAATTTGCTTCGCATGAAACTAGCATGCTTCACATTTCTTCACTAGCTCGGTTGCATCCTAGAGTGTTGTAGGCCAGTAAAAACCATGCCGGAAGGCTTTACCGACCAACGTGCGGGAAGATGCGTGATTCCCACACTCGCCTCCATGGATTTCCGCAAGGAGCTCGCGTCCTTCTTCCCTTGTAATGCACCGCATTAGGACGCCGTTGGCACCACGCTGGTAGAGATCCCCTTCTACCAGTGTGTATCTTTTAGCCAATCTGACTATCCGGTCAGCAGATACATTGTCTTCAGGAAGGATGTTGTCTTTCATCCTTGATGTCGGCGTTACTGGTATTAAGGGTCCTCCGACCGTGTGTCATTAAGATAGCATTAATGACACATAATCGGGTCTTGAAGCTTTAATTGTTCCTTGAAGGTCCGAGCCATTGGAGGTCCACCAGTCTACCTATTGAGGTTGAAGGTCCGGCGGTTGGACGCGTGGCAGCTCCGGAGCTTACTGTCTTGGACGAGTAGGTCCGATGTTGTTGTACACGTGTCGGTACCGGAGCTTCCCTCTGTCGGGGGTTAGGTCCGGGGGTGCCGCACAGGTATCCAGTCTGGAGCTTTCCCATGTATGGAATGTAGCTCCGGTTTTATGATACACGTGGCGGCACTGGGACTAACCATATAAGGGAGGCAGGTCCGGTTCCGTGTGACACGTGAGGCCTTCGGAGGTCTTCAACTCAGATAGGTGGAGTTCCTTTGCACTTTTTGCAACTCCAAGGGATATCCGGTACGTAGGGTACCGACAGTAACTAAAACAATTATGAACATAGGTGTAATGTTCTAATCATGTTCATAAACGAGATTGACAGCGGCCTAATATCTTAATTATGATGAGGAAACATGTACAGAGTAGATGGTCACATACCTTGGTGAGCGTACCTTGGCTGTTGGACGATGGCGGTGCGGCGGTACGTGAGCCATCCTGTCGCTCCAACACCGAAGGGGATCGGTCCCTTTCTTAGAATGAGAGAATGACCAAGCTCACTTGGTGAGGGAACTCCCTTTTCTTATATATGGTGGTGTTGTACGGCAGGGGGCCCACAACCAAGAGTGGTGTGGTTGTCCCTGATCAGGACAATAGGCTGGACTCGGCCCATTCGGTCGAGCCCAATTGGAGATCAACTCCAACATTCTCCCCCTTGATCTCCAAAGATCAAGACTAACTTAATACTTAATCTCAAAACTTATACTTACTTAATTCTGAACTTGGTGTTAGCTTCTTTATGTTTGACATATAGGACACATCGCATCAAGAATAGCCAGTTACATGCTATCCGACTCGAACGACCACTATACAACTCACATTTAGAAGTAACATTACCCTTAATAGCCCATTAGTATTCAGTTGATCATAGGCTCTTCCTTAAACCTATGTCGACTTTATGTTCACTGAACACTTGGGTGGAAGACCATTTGTAAACGTACAGCAAGCAATCGCTTGTCACTGATTTGCTCAAAATAATAGTATAATCCTAGATTTTATCATTTGCAACTTAACATCAATATGTTTGGCGATACACTTGACTATTTGCAATTGATATAAAACAACTTAAGTGGTTGATGCTGTCGACCACTCTTAAACCGGGTAAAATAATTTAGTGTCTGCTCAACAACCTCATGCTTAAAGAATATTCAGTTTACATCCCTCATGATGTAGTGACCGCTCGATTGGAGCTTTTCTACAATAAAAATCCAAAATACGAGTGTTAGCAATTGATTTTGGATTTTGCTACACATCTCGTAAAACTAAATCTTACTAAAACTTCATATAAATAACATTAAATCTTACTCATCTTATCATGAGGCCTGAGTCACTTATAAGACTTCAAAACTTTTCTTATTTCTAAACCAGTGATCTCTATCTGGATTGAATTTACTTATGTAAAAATATCTCGATTTCTTAAACTATGTCAAGGTGTATCATTAATTGAGCAAACTTAAAACCCTCCGACAGCAGAAGTATATGGAACCGATTTTATTCGATCAATCTTTGATTGGTTACTATACTTATCACCATTGGCCTTAAGAGCAGACGTGAACTTAATCTATGCATACTACTCATTCTTATGACTATAGTAGATATGTATTATCTGATAGTCTGAATACCCCCTTATTATATCTTGGTGAAACTTACATACTAACAAATAAGAAACATCACCAAGATCTTAACTTAATAACGATGAGGATAATATACTTGCTCTTTAATAGTTGATCAACATTATTTACTTATTGCAGTACATCATCCTCGAATAGATACTTAACTTTATTGTCTTAAACTTAAGACAAAAACTAGTTGTCCTTCTCAATATCTTATAATACCCAAAATCTATTCTTAACTTAAATACTCTTATTTTAGTCTATGAATGAATTTACTTTAAGATATCTCACTTCACTAACTTACATGACAGAACTCATGATTCGAATTATCTAAAATATTCTCAAATAAACTCACTGAGAAATGTCTCGCTCATGAACATCTTACAATGACACTTACATCAAAAGCATTTATTATTCCTTTTAAAGTCACGTTAGCTTTTATACACTCATTACAATCTACTAATTTGGCGTCACTAGAAAACTAAAATTCTTAAGTCATTCAAATGAGTGACAATCACTCACGACTTAGATCATCATCATTTGTATTTCTTAACACATTTGTTGGCTTATTTGGGATCTTCAAATGAGGTTGCTTTCTCTCTTTATCATTATTCACCACTAATGATGAAAATAAATAGCAGGTATTGTGAGAACAATATCTAGCATTGTTAACACAATATCGATAAGACATCATAAAGAATGAATCTTAAAAATAAAAGCGCTTACACAAACTACTTATTTTTAATATCGGTATATTTAGATGTCAAACTCTCCCTGATTTAGTCATCGGTTAAAAAGACTATAGTACCTTGTTTTGAGGATCTTCAATCTTATCGAAAAGCCAACAAAATGCAACTTGTTTCTTAGTAATAATCTTATCTTCTTAATAACATACTTATAATTATTTGGGTAATTCTAATTATATATTACTTATATGACGTTTATAGGCATCAACTTAAAAAGAAGGAAAAGAGGCTGATTAAGGAAATACGGAGTGTAACCACTATAGTCTCATCTTACCAGATCACTCCTTTAATTATGTTATATTTCTTTACAAACTAATAAAATATAAAGAAATAGTCATACAAATTTCTAATTCGGGGTATTAGACGATAATATATATTGTACTCCCCCTTATTGTATAGATCGTTCTTATTACAATGCAATGCACATAAAGCATTATATAAAAACTGAAAAAGTGTGAGGTGAAAAACTATTACTTAATGATCTCACTCATTATCTTAGTGATAAACCTATAATTCCTCGCTTGAAATATGGCCTATACAATAGTACCTTTATTTTGAAGATAATTTACAATACTTATTATGAGGAGATATTTATATTACTTACTTATATCCTAATAACATCACTTAATATTAATAGGAGTACATCACCTCTTTTTAGAATATAAAAGTTTCTCTATGTCATCATTTAATGGTCGAATGATTCTAAACTATATGCTCAACATATTTGACAATGCCAAAATATGAAAAAATTTAATTTCTTACTTTCGAGTCCCATGTTATATAACTTAATTTTAATAGCAGTATTGCACATTTCAAGAATGTGCTATTATGATATACCTCTACTAAATCAAACGTAAAACAATAATTCTAACAAGTGCTAAAATTCATATTTGAAGATACATTTAACTGAAAATCTTTAATTTTTAATATTTATTTTAGTGTTAATGATACAATGAGAATGCTCTCATAAAATTACTGACTTACTTAAGATCTTATCGATATGAAATACTTATTAAAATGTAAAATAGCATACAAAAGACATACCTGATTTGCTCATCACGCAAGTTAATTCCCGATGAAGCGACTTAATTACTAGAATAAACTTAAAACATGAGAAATACGTTTAATATCCGAGACAATATATATCCAACAATAAATCTGAATTAACCTTAAACTTAATTACTTAAATGAAGTTAGTCCCATTTACTAAGTATATGCAACATTTAGATCATAGTCTTAATAAAGCATACATGACTAAATAGAATATTGTATTTTATCTTTCACGTTAGTTACTCAACAAAATACAATACTTAATACATCTTAGTCAACATAGAATATTATGTTTTTCATGTTGGTTACTCAACAAAATATACAATAACTTAATTCATCTTAATCAACATAGAATATTTTGTCTTTCACGTTGGTTATTCAACAAAATATATAATACAAAAGTTGTGTTTTGTCTTTCACATAGTTACTTAACAAAACACACTAAATTCATAACATAACAAATTTCGATTTTCACGTTGGTTACTCAACGAAATTCGTTATTAACTAAATAATTCTTAAACAACTAAAAAATATGTGTTTTGTCTTTCACATTTGTTACTTGACAAAACAAGACATTCAAAACATACTAAATTTTGTTTTTCACGTTGATTACTCAACGAAGTTCTTTACGAACTAAAAAATACTTAAAAGATGTGTTCTGTCTTTCTCATAAGTTACCAAAACACGACATTAAAGTATGAAAATTTTGTCTTTCACGTTAGTTACTCAACAAAATTTTTATACAATAATACAAAAGATATTAATCAACACGGTAAATTTATTTTTCATGTTGGTTACTAAATAGATCTACCCCATGAAAAGCTACAACAGAAGCTTAAGTCTTAACATACTTAATTATTAGAACTGAATTAATTAATGGGACAACTTAATGAGTCATTCCTAACTTACTTAATCATGACTATTTTATGATTAACTTATTAAACACCTTAATATATTGATTCTTCTAAATAAATCTTCACATCGGATCCAATTTAAATAGAAGAATACTAAAACTAATTCATCTTACAGGAACATCGGAAGCTTAATGATAAACTTACTAAACTTACACACACACACACACACACACACACACACACACACATATATATATATATATATATATATATATATATATATATATATATATATATATATATATACACCATATACATCTTAATCTTAACGAGTGCTAAATAAACTTAATCATGATGATTAGATCATCATGCTATTTATCTAATTCTTCAAATTAAATCTTTCGATTTAATTAGAAAACAAACTTGTGAGGCAATCATCAAAACACAATATTTTATCTTAATACCTTATCATAGCAAAATTTCATTAACGACATAGGTCGTAAGATGAAATTACTATACAGCCAACATCCTTAACTATTATCTCAATAAAAATTTTAAAAGGTGAAAACTCAATGAGAAAACAATACATTAAAATGCCATAGCTTAATAACTTACTAAAGAAATAGTTGCCTCATACTTAGTACTAGTTACTAATATGCTAAAAACTCAAAATAATAGCTAATTACTTAAAACAAACTTACTACTTAATCTTAAAATGAAACACTTAATATCACAACAAAGCTTATATTAAATTTTCTAATTAAAGTCATCACGTTCATGACAAAAAAACTAATTAGAAAATTATAGCCTTAATATTTAATAGCAGAAAACAAATCAACTTAATTAAAACTTAAATACCGATTTTATGGCTGAGAAAAATATTTTACTACTAAATACTAATTAATGTAAATAATACTTAATAATGTAGAAACGTTTCTAATGAAAATAGGACTAAAATTATATTATAGAAAATTTTAATATCTTCTCAGCCCATTTAATAATCTATGTGTGGTCGATGTAAATTTTCACCCCATAGGCCTAAAATGCTCACTGGAAATAATCTGAAAAGAATAGGTCTGCAACTAAAATAGGCTCAAAGCCCATTTCTTATTTTCTTACTCAATTTCATGCGCAACCAAAATTGCAAAACCGACCCAAAGCCGAAAATGCCTGAAAAAAGGCTAAAAACAGAAAAGCTCGCATATAACCCATGGCCGCACTCTTACTGGGCTAAGTACATAGCGTAGCGGATGGCCCGCTCGTGCACTCTGTACTAGGACGACAGGGACGCGCAGCCCATAGCATGCCCGCGAGGCCCGAAAATCCACAGCTCATCTCACAAGATTGACAGCCTATGGCGGCTCGTGAGAGCCCGCCTGGCCTGCTAACTAGTGTCACACACTGCAGACTGTGGAAACAAGACTAAGCATAACCCTAATCTTAATTCCACTTTTGCCCCTCCACCTTCTTCCTCCCGGAAGACCAGTTCGAGCAGAGACCCTGGCGGGTGCCCGAGCCGCGTGCGCGAGTGGGCGAGATTCCAGCATGGGCGTGCAACTGCACTGATCCGCTTTTGCCGGCAAAAATCACACAACACGGAGGCACACATCGTGCAGATCTAAGAGGGGTGGATTGCGTCACGCGGCGCTCGACTCCTTGAGGTCGGACACCGGCGATGACGGGTGCCTACCTGATCTGAGGGGCGTAAGCGGGTGGAAGCGGCGGGAGGCCTGAAGGCGCTTTAAGCACGCGTGCGCCAAGCGAAGCCTCGCGCTGCTCGAGGAGCGGCGGGTCCGGCGCCAAGCGCGTGGGGCACATCTGCTGCTGAAAGGGAGCTAGCGCGGAATGTGCGCAGCTTACGCAATACGCCCTCGGCGGGGATGCAGATGCACGCGCGGAGGCCTAAGTGAAAGTGCATCTAGGTTCCCCGTGGGTTTTGGATGATTGATGACGACAATTAAGTCGCTAATGAGCTCAAGTGATCTTAGCACAGGTATGGACTCAATTGGAGACGCAAACCCTCAAAAGGAAAAGGAAGGAAACGGAGTCAACTCGAAGCGTAGAAACTAGGGTTTCTAGCGTGATTGAGTTAGACTAGCCGTAGCAATAGGAGGGTGTGTGTGTAAAGTGCATTGAGATCAAGTTTGGGAGCTCAAAGTGGTTTAGAGGTCAAACCTATGAAAGAAATGAGTGATTGAGTGGTCTGGCCGGAGGGCCGGACTAGTCCGTGCAGGAGGCCGGACTAGTCCGTTCCTGGCCGGCCAAGTCCGTTTCTGGCCGGACCAGAAGGATCTGACTGAGATCGGACTAGTCCGTTTGTGGCCGGACTAGTCCGGCTAGCTGTGAGTGGGTTTTGGGATGAAGTCCCAAAACCACGGACCTGTCCGTTTTGGACCGGACCAAGAGGTCCTGAGTGAGAACGGACTAGTCCGCCCGTGGGGCCGGACTAGTCCGGGTTGGCTAAGAAAAGGTGCTTCTGTGGCTAAGTCTGGGAGGACCGGACTAGTCCGCCCTAGGGGCCGGACTAGTCCGTGGTCCTCAGACTAGTCCGTTTTCACACGGAGCAGAAGGCTCTGTGTGAGATCGGACTAGTCCGGTGTTGACCGGACTAGTCCGTTCTGGAAGTGACCGTTTGAATTTGAAGTTTGGCGGGTAGCGTGACGATCGTGTGTCAGCTGTCGGGACCTGACAAAGGAGTCAGTGGTCCCCTAGGCCGGACTAGTCCGGGCCAGTGGCCGGACTAGTCCGCCCTTTTGCTGAAGTCAGCAGATTGGGCTTGGGACCTCTATAAAAAGGGGACCCCCGGCCTCATTTCAAACACCCTTGGAAAAACTCAAACCCTAGCGCCGCCACAGCCAACTTGGAGCACTCCTAAGCCTCCTTCTTGCCTACTTTCCCTCTAAAACTAATTCTTGAGTGGATTAGGGTTTAGTGAGGTGGAGAAGAGGAAGAACATCGCGCTTGTGCTCCCGGTTTGATCTCTTGCACTCGTTGAGTCTTTGTGGGCTGTGTATTGAGTTTGCTTTATTGTGTTGATCATCTTTGTGGTGTGGGAGCCTCAGTTTGTGAGAAGCCCCAACGAACTTTGTAGTCACCGTTGTGATTAGTGGAGAACCAAGTTAGGCCCGTGCGGTAAACTTGGTGAGGGAAGGGTTGTTGGACCCGGTCCTTTTGTGGACTCCTCAACGAGGACGTAGATTCCTTGTGTGGGATCGAACCTCGGGATAAAACCCTTGCCTCCTTGTGTTCTTCGCATTCATTCTATTGATTACTTTGTTCTAGGGTTGGTAGTCTCGTTTCATACTCCGCTTTGCTATAAACTTGTGGAAACTTGACTTGCTCTTGTTTAGGTTGTTGCTTAACTTGACTTAAACATATACACACTTGTAGTAAAGAGAAAATACCCTAAAACTTGCTAGAAACATCTTTTTAGGGTTATTCACGCAAGCTGACCGGACTAGTCCGCCCCCTGACCGGACTAGTCCGCCCCTTGTGATTTAATCTCGTTTTATTAAGTCATTTGCAGGTCAATTAGCCTATTCACCCCCCCCCCCTCTAGGCAACTTTCAATTGGTATCAGAGCAGGACTCTCCACAAAGAGTCTAACAACTCGGAGAGATGGCCGGAGTGGTGAATGACGATGCATCGAGCAGCAACTACGAGGCGACCCGCGAGGAGACGTTGGCTTATCAAGATAAGCCAACGGACGATGAGGAGACTCGCCAACTCAAGGCGAAGCTCCGGGAGAAGCTGAACATATCCAAGATTGATCCGTCAAACCAATCAAGTGGTGGTGGTGGAGCCAACTACAACCGGCAAGGGTTCAACTATGAACGCCTTGCCGCCAACAACCACTACCTGTCCATCCCATTGGGGAAACCTCCCCAATTCGATGGAACGGACTACGGTATGTGGAAACACAACATGAAGATCCACCTCGTGTCACTCAACCCAGCGTTGTGGCAAATTGTCATGACCGGGGTGGAGATTCCAAAGGATGAGGACAACATAACTCAAGAACAAGCCATCCTCATCCACCGTAACGCTCAAGCTGCGGGTGTGATCATCTCATCTCTCTCTAGAGATGAGTTCAACCGTGTCGATGGCCTTGAAGTGGCCAAAGACATATGGAACACCCTCAAGACGGCGCATGAGGGAAACCGAGTGGTCAAGGAGGCCAAGATCGAGCTCATCGAAGGAGAGCTTGGGAGATTCGCCATCTTGGATGGTGAATCCCCCCAAGACATGTACAACCGGCTGAAGGTGCTGATTAACAAGAGCCGATCATATGGCTGCACCAAATGGACCGACCATGAGGTGGTGAAGAGGATGATCCGGGCATTCATGCCTAGGAACGTCTCTTTATGCTCCATGATTCGGGAAAGCCCGGGGTTCACTCAAATGACCCCGGAGGAGGTTCTTGGGAGGATCATTAACCATGAAATCATGGAGAAGGAGGCGCTCTTCTACAACGACCTCCAAAAGTTCACCGCCTCCAAAATGAAGAACGTTGCACTCAAGGCAACACCCTCATCAAAGGAGCAAGAGGGAAGTGATGAGGAGAGCCTCGACACCGATGAGGAAGAGGCCTTCTTCATCAACAAGTTCAGGAGAATGATGAGAAGGAAGAAAGGTGGATACAACCATGAGGGCAAAGGGAAGGAAAGAGCAAGGCCCAAATCAAAAAGGTCTTGCTACAATTGTGGCGAGTATGGGCACTTCATTGCTGACTGCCCACATGAAGAAGCAAAGAAGAAGAAGGAGGGCAAGCCTCAAGAAAGGAAATTCTTCAAGAAGAAGAGGCCCTCCGGACAAGCCCATTTGGGGAAGGAGTGGGACTCTAACGATGAGTCCTCCTCCGAAGAAGAAGAGGAGAAGATGGCCACCATAGCCATCGGGAGGAACTCCAAGGGAGGCAAGCTCTTCCCCAACCTCAACAACGACCACAAGCCTACTTGCCTTATGGCAAGGGAAGGAAAGAGAAAGGTAACATCTCATCCTTCCTCCCCAACTTCCTCACATGATGATTTTGATAGTGCTAGTGAAAATGAGCATATGTTTAAGGACATAAGCAAAAGCACCTTGCGTAGGATGAAGTTGCTTATGGATGAGATCTTTGAAAAGGAAGATCTCATCAACAGACAGGAAGACATGCTCATCCTTGAGAAGGAGAGATGTCAAGAACTTGATGAGCTCCAACCACCAAAACTCAACTCCAATCCGCGCATCGAAGCCTTTGGGAGTTAGGGATCACTTCCCCGCGCTCTCCACCTTCGAGATCCACGCCGATTTCGACGAATCAAGCGGATTTTTGAAGGTATTTCACCGTTCCTCAAAAACTAGCCCCATTCTTGATTCTTCAAGTTTTTGATAGGAACATCTTCGTTAATGTTGTTCCATACATCCTTGCGATCATAGCCTAGGAGTATTGCGCATTGATTCACAAATTTTTCGATGAATTGATTAGGGTTAGGGTTCTTCCTGTGTAACCCGGACTAGTCCGGCCACCAGGAGGACAAGTCCGGCCAGCGGACTAGTCCGTCCCTGGGGCGGACAAGTCCGGTCTGCACGGGGCAAACCCTACTTCTAGTTGGTTCTCGAGATCTCTTCGGCAATACTTCTTCTTCCTAGGCTCATATCTTCCTTCCTCCATCTTTTTACAGAATGTCGAACTCCGAGCGCTCTCCTCCGCGTGTCCACCTCGAGGGGCGTACCAAGGCCCAAATTGCCGAGGCTCGGACTAAGGCTGCGCTAATTGAGGCGCAGAAGGCCAAGGAGGAAAGAAAGCTCAAGGCACTCGAAGCATCCAAGGTGGCTGCGAGCATTTACAATGAGGATGAAGCCATTGCTCGTGCCACCGCGGAATCCCTCCATGAGCTGAGGAAGAAGAAAAGAGAGGATAGGGAGGCCCACAACTCCAGGGCTGCTGAGGCCAGCGCTCCTAAGCGAAAGAAGCTCGTCACTGTTGGCGAGAAAGCGAAGGGCAAGGAGCCAGCCCAAGAAGAGGCTGCCCCTAGGGTCGAGCGCGACCCAAAGAAGGGAAAAGCCCCGGCTCCAGTCGAGCCGAAAAAGAAGAAGCCCTCCATCAAGGTGCCAGCCAAGAAGGCACCCGGAGGGGTTGTGATCAAGGAAAAGGGGAAGGCTACCTCTATTGGCCCCCTTGAAGTCCACTCACCGGAAAGGAATCCCAACCGGCAGAAGGAACTGTCGGCAAATGTATTTCATGGCAAGGGATCTGAAAAGGCCAGGAGGCTAAGGGAAGAAAAGGTTTACAAGTATGAGAGGAGCACGGCAGATCCCAGATTTTGGTGTGACTTCCACTGTGATTATTACAGACTAGTCTACCAACAAATGAAGAGGCCAGTGATAGAAGCTCAGTGGGTGGACTGGGACTATATGGCAAAGAAGGAGCACTCGGCCTTTGATGCCGTGATTGAAGCTGCCGAGCGCCATGATCTCAAGAAGATCATGGGCTTCAAATATGATTGGAATGTGGAAGTCATTCTCCAATTCTACTCCACAATCTATTTTTCAACCTCTGGTGACAGGAAAATTATCTGGATGACTCATGGTGAGCAATACTCTGTCACCTATGCTGAGTTTGCAAGGATCCTTGGTCTTGAGGCTCACATGGACCACGAGATCATTATCTCGAACCTCAAGGCAGTGGATCGTGAGGAGCTGGCTTACATGTATCCAAGCCACCTCCCGTTTGATGCCGGACTAGCTCGAAACATCAAGCCATTCTACAGCATCATGAACAGAATCCTCAGACGGACGATAGCACCGAAGGATGGCGATGCTGGGGTGATTCAAGGGAATCTGAGGCACCTACTACTTCTGATCGATGGGGAAGAGAAGTTCAACCTCGTCGATTACATCTTCGACGATATCTTCAACATCTCGCATACTCCCAACAGGGCGTGCGGGTATGCCCCCTACATCATGTGCCTCATTGAGAAGGTGTCGGGCGTGTCCTTTGTCAAGGATGTACCGCAATGACCTCTGCGCCCCCAGAAGCTGCCAAATGTGCCGGTGCCTCCTCGTCGCAAGAATGCAGATCCTCCGTCTCGCCCAGTGGCACCTCCTTCTCCGCCTCCGCCTCAGTCCATGAGTGCGTTCTTCAAGTGCTTCAAGGCCATCTTCACCTCGTGCCGGAAGCAAGAGATTCGCGCTCAGAGGGCACACAAGCGCCAAGAGAAGTACCTTAAGGCGGTGTGCGACAAGCTGGAGGTCCCGATGTCCTCTCCGGAGGTGAGTGATGGGGAGATCACTCCTTTCCCCACCTTCACCGCCGATGAGCTCGCCCAGCTCCAAGAGGATGGAAGCTCCTCTCGGGCTGCTCCCTCGGCAAGGACCTCCGACGACGACGACGACGATGTCGATGATGAGGACGACGTCGAAGATTCCGAGGCCACGGAGAGTGGAAGTGGCGCAGACGAGGACTAGCTCTTAAGTCTTAGCTTCCTCCCTTCTTTTCCTTTTTGGTGCCTTGATGCCAAAGGGGGAGAGTTAAGGGGGAGTTAATCTTCTTTTGTGGGTGTGTGTTGTGATGTTTGACTTATCTTGTAACATATTTATGCTCTTGGATGTTTACATTTGTGCAAGACTCGTTAATGTTGCTTACTATCAATATATTGCTCTTATTGTCAATCTTATGAATGTATTGATGTCATTTATGTCTTGTCACAATTGTTGAGCACATCACGTAGGCACCCCACCATAACGTGTGTGGGTATGAAAGAACTCCTCCACCTCTTTTACATGATGCATACATTGAGGGGGAGTCATTCATACGCACACATGTTATGAAAACCAAACTTTATACTCTTATTTGTGAAGGACTTAATGTGTTGTCATCAATCACCAAAAAGGGGGAGATTGAAAGTGCATCTAGGTTCCCCGTGGGTTTTGGATGATTGATGATGACAATTAAGTCGCTAATGAGCTCAAGTGATCTTAGCACAGGTATGGACTCAATTGGAGACGCAAACCCTCAAAAGGAAAAGGAAGGAAACGGAGTCAACTCGAAGCGTAGAAACTAGGGTTTCTAGCGTGATTGAGTTAGACTAGCCGTAGCAATAGGAGGGTGTGTGTGTAAAGTGCATTGAGATCAAGTTTGGGAGCTCAAAGTGGTTTAGAGGTCAAACCTATGAAAGAAATGAGTGATTGAGTGGTCTGGCCGTAGGGCCGGACTAGTCCGTGCAGGAGGCCGGACTAGTCCGTTCCTGGCCGGCCAAGTCCGTTTCTGGCCGGACCAGAAGGGTCTGACTGAGATCGGACTAGTCCGTTTGTGGCCGGACTAGTCCGGCTAGCTGTGAGTGGGTTTTGGGATGAAGTCCCAAAACCACGGACCTGTCCGTTTTGGACCGGACCAAGAGGTCCTGAGTGAGAACGGACTAGTCCGCCCGTGGGGCCGGACTAGTCCGGGTTGGCTAAGAAAAGGTGCTTCTGTGGCTAAGTCTGGGAGGACCGGACTAGTCTGCCCTAGGGGCCGGACTAGTCCGTGGTCCTCAGACTAGTCCGTTTTCACACGGAGCAGAAGGCTCTGTGTGAGATCGGACTAGTCCGGTGTTGACCGGACTAGTCCGTTCTGGAAGTGACCGTTTGAATTTGAAGTTTGGCGGGTAGCGTGACGATCGTGTGTCAGCTGTCGGGACCTGACAAAGGAGTCAGTGGTCCCCTAGGCCGGACTAGTCCGGGCCAGTGGCCGGACTAGTCCGCCCTTTTGCTGAAGTCAGCAGATTGGGCTTGGGACCTCTATAAAAAGGGGACCCCCGGCCTCATTTCAAACACCCTTGGAAAAACTCAAACCCTAGCGCCGCCACAGCCAACTTGGAGCACTCCTAAGCCTCCTTCTTGCCTACTTTCCCTCTAAAACTAATTCTTGAGTGGATTAGGGTTTAGTGAGGTGGAGAAGAGGAAGAACATCGCGCTTGTGCTCCCGGTTTGATCTCTTGCACTCGTTGAGTCTTTGTGGGCTGTGTATTGAGTTTGCTTTATTGTGTTGATCATCTTTGTGGTGTGGGAGCCTCAGTTTGTGAGAAGCCCCAACGAACTTTGTAATCACCGTTGTGATTAGTGGAGAACCAAGTTAGGCCCGTGCGGTAAACTTGGTGAGGGAAGGGTTGTTGGACCCGGTCCTTTTGTGGACTCCTCAACGAGGACGTAGATTCCTTGTGTGGGATCGAACCTCGGGATAAAACCCTTGCCTCCTTGTGTTCTTCGCATTCATTCTATTGATTACTTTGTTCTAGGGTTGGTAGTCTCGTTTCATACTCCGCTTTGCTATAAACTTGTGGAAACTTGACTTGCTCTTGTTTAGGTTGTTGCTTAACTTGACTTAAACATATACACACTTGTAGTAAAGAGAAAATACCCTAAAACTTGCTAGAAACATCTTTTTAGGGTTATTCACGCAAGCTGACTGGACTAGTCCGCCCCCTGACCGGACTAGTCCGCCCCTTGTGATTTAATCTCGTTTTATTAAGTCATTTGCAGGTCAATTAGCCTATTCACCCCCCCCCCTCTAGGCAACTTTCACTAAGGCAGCTGGCGGCGCGTGCACCCGGAGTGGCGCTAGTCGTGCAACCTCTTGCATGCAGCTGCGTCAAGAAATCACCCCTTGCATCCACCTCTTTCTTACTCATTTTTCCCCATCTCAGTTTTCATCTTACTTTCTTACCACTTTTCTTGACTAATTCGATTATCCGAATCGAGATTAGTCCTAAGGTTAGGGATCTGATTCAGGATTTGGGCATGGAATTTGAGATTTGATCTCCTAAATTCTGATTGTTGTGAATTCGAAGTATAATAAAAACTAAATACCCGAATTAGATAGTGCACTAGCTGGCTCTGGGTACCATTGTTGTATATACTGGTTCTTAATATTAATCTAGCCACTGATCTAATCAGGTCCTAAATCACAATGTAACTAAAACAAGTATGAACATAGGTGTAATGTTCTAGTCATGTTCATAAACGAGATTGACAGAGGCCTAATATCTTAATCATGATGAGGAAACACGTACAAAGTAGATGGTCACATACCTTGGTGAGCGTACCTTGGCTGTTAGACGATAGCCCTCGGCGGTACGTGAGCCAGGGGTCAGGAAGGCACTAGGCACTAGGCGGGCGGTGACCCATTGCCTAGAGCCTAGGCGTGCCTAGGCATTTTTATTATTTTTAATATATATATATATATATATACATATATATATATAACACTATAAACAGTATGTATAATACAAAAAGTGCAAGAAATGTACCTTATTTCTTTATGTTTGCTGCCACTAGCACCATGTGGGGATTTAACTCCATCTGAATCTTACAATGAAAATAATAATTAGTTAAACTAACAAAATGCAACTCAGCAATATATAAACAGGAATAGTAAAATACTCATCTTCATAACTTTATTCCTCTTCTGAATTGATCTCTGAATTCTATGACTGAGTATATGGCACATCACAAAATGAACGAAAAACTCATAAATAAAGTTCTTGATTAGCCATTAGTTCATAATCAAAAGTTACATGAGAGTTGCACTTAAAAGTTCATTACACACTTAAAAAGATGAAATACTGAAATAGCAAAATGATGATTCATAGCAGTTTTGTTCAGCCCCTCAAGGCCTCAGTCCTCATCCATGTCTTCCTCTTCAGCCTCATAATTCTCTTCATCGGAATCAAATTCTTCTTCTGCATAAAGTTGTCTCATTCTTGCACTTCGACGCACCTCAAGTTGTTCATCCACTCTCATTGCTTCTCCAATAACAGACCAAGGGATATCCGTGTCAGGCATTTGTTCATCTCCATCCTTATAATCAACTAGTGCACAACTATCACCGTCGTCAAATAGGAATCCTTGAGCTTCAATTGTTTCACTAGATAGTAGAACACCAGTGATTTTCTTGGCCTTCACATTTGCTCTCTTGCTCATCAAATTTAGAATTGAATTGGATGAAGACAAGAGTGTTAAGACGTTCAGTAGTCAACCTATTCCTTCTCTTTGTATGTACCTAGATGGATCAATGGATCAAAAATTGCACTATATTTCTGATTTCAGTTAGTTTTCATAAGTTAAAAAAGTGCACTATATTTCAGATTTCAGGGCATCACAAATTTCAAATTATAGAACAGAACAGATTTCAGTTTTTAGGACAGCACATATTTCAATTTTCAGGGCACTACAGATTTCAGATTTTAGTTCAAAACTGCACTATATTTAAGTTTAAAACTGCAGTACTACACTATATTTCACATTCACATAACAGAACGGAACTATGGGAGTTTAAAAGTCAAACCACATCAAATATGCTCCAATTCCTTTCACGCCCAGAAGAGCTTGAAGTCATTGAGAGGATCCGCACAGCCATCCTTTGTAAATTAGGCGTTGCACCTCCATATAGTATCCACCATGAAGCTGAAAAGGTTACAAAAACTATAAGTTCATTGCAAATTTACAATTCATTACAGATTTAAATTGCATCAATGATCAGCCATTGCAAATATACCTCGACTAAAATCAAAGTTTTGACAATTCCTAGCAAGCTTCTTTGCAAATGAACCTTCCTTGTTTTGAAATAACTTCAATTCGATGTTCACAACTTGATCTCGCTTCTCCTCATCATCATGGTAGTAGGTCTCAACACAATTAATGAACCCTCCTAGTATATTGCTATCCTCAAAGAGTGAAATATTATCATAACTATAGTATGGATTCATCAAATATGCAGCCTTATGTAAGGGAGAGTCAAGTCGGCCCTTCATCTTTTTTCAACAATAGCCATGACATCTTTATAGCGAGCTTCCATATCACCATAACAATATTTTATCTCTTTCTTTGCCTTGATTAGTTCTCCATATAGGAAACTCATAGACGGCTTCACATCCCCATCAACTAAACGAAGGATCTTGACTAGAGGCTCAAAAATACTCAAGCACATCTTCACATCTTTCCAAAAGGTTGGGCTCATCATTATTGTCATTGTATCCTTTGTTTTTTTTGATTTCATATCTCTTAATGTGTCCCACTTACTATCAACCACCATCTTACGTAGTTGATCTTTCTTCTCCAAAATGCTACTCAAAGTAAGGAAAGCTGAAGTGAATCTAGTCACACCTGGCCTTATGATTTCCTTCCCCTCTTTAAAGTGTCTCATGCGCTCCAAAGTTCTTGTGTGACCATAAACAAAGATAGTGAACATCCTTGATTGATCAAGCACCTTCTTGAACCTTGGTAGGCTTCCAACTCCTTGTAGCATCAAGTTGATTGTGTGTGTGGCACAAGAAGTCCAAAATATGCGAGGCCTTTTAGTTAACATTAGCTTCTTAGCTCCCATGTTGTTAGAGGCGTTGTCCATCACTACTTGGACCACTTCATTCTCACCAACATCTTCAATTGCTTTGTCCACTAGTTCAAATATGAGCTCAGATGTGTGTGACATATCAGACACCTCCTTTGAACTAATGAAACTTATTCCCCCAGCACAATTTATAACCAAGTTCATTATGCTTCTCCTCTTCCTATCCGACCATGCATCTCTCATGATGGAGCATCCATTCTTCATCTTTTCAGCATCTCGCTCTTTCAATAAACTATTGGTTCTTTCAAATTCTGCATTCATTAAAGGTCCCCTTAGCTGATCTTGAGAAGGTGGATCAAAACCTACACCAAATTGCCCAATTGCTTCACACATTTGAGAAAACTCATCATTATTGATTGCATTGAATGGTATGGCTGCCAAAGAGTACATATGAACATTTGTTAGCCAAAAACAACAAGAAAAGACTAAATTACAGCAGCTGTGTATAAATTACAGTAGCAGAATTACCATGAGTATACATCCATCTTGCAACAAATTTTTGCGCTTCTAATGTTCTTTGCTTCCAAACCTCTTTGTTCAGCTTTTGTTGTTTCAAAGATTCAGCTTGATTTGAAGTTGGATCAATTGCCTTTGTCCACTTATCAATGGGCCCTAACTTGCGAGGCTCCGAGCTGCTGATACAAGTGACTTCTTCCTCTTCTCCAACACGGGACACATTCAATTATTCTCTAAGGTTAAGCTGACGAGCAATCATTTCCCTCTTCTTCTTTGTTGCTGCCTCAAGTGAGTCCTTGCACTTCTTTTTAGCCTCTTTTGTGGTCTTCTTGATGGAATAAGTCTTGTTAGTTTATTGTACCTTAGTCCTTTGGTCCTTGTTGTACTCATCTTAGACTAGAGGACAGCATCTTGACTGCTTTTAGGACAGCAGCACCTTGACTGTTTTTAGGACGGTTGTTAGCATCTTTAGGACAGCACCTTGCATGGCATCTTGGACTAGCAAGAAGGCATATGTTGGGCTAGTTGGCTGCCCTTGGGCTGCTATAAATATGTAGCCTTAACCCCTTGGGTTGGTATGGCATTGTGTGAGGAATAGACAAGAAAAATTGCCCCAACTCTCTAGTGTCATCCTCTCTTCAATGAGAGTAAAAATCCAGCTACTAACACTTGGTATCAGAGCTGTTCTATCTTGTAGCCTAAACATCTCTTGCTCATCTCCTTCCCGCGCCTCTCCCTGACCGCAACCGGTAGCAGGAACACCGGCTGCCCCAGCTCATCCCTCTTCCCCACACACCAGCTCCCCACTAGTGCGCAATGTCCGACGGACAGTCTCAGCGTTCGGTCGCCTCGAGCGCGCGGCAGACGGAGGTCGCCGCAGCGGAGGAGCGCGAGCGAGCGGCAGCAGAGGCTGCGGCGACGGTGCCACTAGCGGCAAGGTTGGCGGCGGCGGAACTGGCAGCAGCGGGGGCGGAAGTGGAAGCAGCGGTGGCGGCGGCTGCAGCGCGTGCAGCGGCAGCAGAGTTGGAGGCTCTACGCGGCAGTAGCTCCAGCGGCTCTGTCGACGGCGGCGTCGATGATGAGCTCAGGTTGGCAAGGGAAGTGGCGCGAGCACAGAAGATGCATCGAGTAGTCACACGTCCCCATGGGCGCGATAGCCGCAGCTCAGGCCGGCGCGGACGTGCCGATAGCGCTCCCGGCGGCGGTGGCGCAGTCGACGGAGAACGCGGCTATTACAGGCAGCGCGGTTCTCCCTCCCCAGATCGATACCATGGACACCATGGGGTCCAAGCCATTGTCAGGGATGTCGGTCCCAGCGGTGGGTGGCCTACCCTCACCAAGACCAACTACGTCGAGTGGGCCGCGGTGATGAGGGTGCGGCTCCAGGTGCAACACATGTGGGAAGCAGTTCGGTACGGTGACGTCGACTACTACGAGGATCGACGGACGCTGGATGCCCTCATTGCTGCAGTCCCACCCGAGATGCAGTTCTCGCTTTCCAAGAAGCGGACTGCTAAGGAGGCTTGGGACGCCATCGCTGCGGCACGCATCGGCAGCGACCGCGCCTGCAAGACCACACTGCAGGCGCTTCGCAAGGAGTGGGAGAACCTGGCCTTTAAGCCAGGTGAGGACGTCGATGACTTTGCTCTCCGTCTCAACACTTTGTTGCAGAAGTTGGAGCAGTTCGGCGACGACACCTATGATGAGGAGAGAGCTGTCGAGAAGCTCTTCCGTTGCATCCCCGAGAAGTACAAGCAGATCGCTCGCTCGATCGAGTCTCTGCTGGACCTCTCCACGATGTCGATTGAAGAGGCGATAGGTCGCCTCAAGGTCGTCGACAGCGACGAACCACAGCCTCTCTCGGGGCCTATCACCATTGGCAGGAAGCTTCATCTCACTCGCGAGCAGTGGGAGGCTGGCTAGGGTGACCGGAAGAAGGGGGAGTCCTCTTCCTCGACAGGCGGCCGCAAGCGCGGCAAGCCGCGCAAGGGGCGCGGAGGCGCCCAGGCCGGGGCGCAAGGAAGTGCCCGCGGAGGTGCCCAGGGCGGTGCCGCCGACAACCACAAGCCGGCATGAGACGACACCTGCCACAATTGTGGCAAGCTTGGTCATTGGGCCAGGGAGTGTTGACAGCCACGACGTGGTCAGGCCCACGTTGCACAAGTGGAGGAGGAGGCCCACGTCGCACAGGTGGAGGAGGAGCCAGCTTTGCTCATGGCACATGGAAGCATCAAGCCACCTCTAGCGGCATCGACCGCAGCGGCTCTCTTTCATCTTGATGAGCCGAGAGCACACGCTCTCCTCGACGACGGCTCCAGCAACGACAAGACTGACGGGTGGTGCCTTGACACCGACGCCACCCATCACATGACCGGTCGACGGGAGTTCTTCGCCGAGCTTGATCCCAATGTCCGAGGCTCCGTCAAGTTTGGTGATGCCTCCGGTGTGGAGATCAAGGGTGTTGGCTTCGTCCTCCTCAGCGCTAAGTCCGGTGAGCACAAGCTGCTCATCAGAGTCTACTACATCCCCGCGTTGTGAAACTCCATCATTAGCTTGGGACAGCTGGATGAGAGTGGTTCGCGCGTGGAGATCAAGGACGGAGTCATGAGGATTTGGGATCGCCATTGTCGCCTTCTTGCCAAGGTAACTAGAGGCACCAATCGACTCTATGTCCTTCACGTGCAGGTAGCACAGCCTGTCTGTCTTGCCACTCGTCGGGAGGACGAGGCATGGCAGTGGCACGAGCGCTTTGGGCACCTTCACTTCGAGGCCCTGAAGCAGCTCAGTGCCAAGGAGATGGTGTGAGGCATGCCATTCCTTGACCACGTGGAGCAGCTCTGCGACATCTGCGTGGTGACGAAGCAGAGGCGGCTTCCTTTTCCCCAGCAGTCGAGCTTTCGAGCCAAGGAGCGGCTCGAGCTCGTTCACGGGGACTTGTGTGGCCCGGTGACACCGGCTACACCAGGCGGACGACGCTACTTCCTGCTGCTCGTCGACGACCTCTCCCGCTACATGTGGGTGGTGGTCCTTGGCAGCAAGGGAGAGGATGTGAACGCCATCAGGCGTGTGCAGGCCACTGCGGAGGCGGAGTGCGGTCGCAAGCTGCGCGTGCTGCGCACCGACAACGGCGGCGAATTCACGGCGGCTGAATTCGCGTCATATTGCGCGGATGAGGGTGTTCAGCGCCACTACTCCGCGCCCTACAGCCCGCAGCAGAACGGCGTTGTCGAGCGGTGCAACCAGGCGGTTGTGGGGATGACTTGGGCCCTCCTCAAGCAGAGGGGAATGCCGGCTATATTTTGGGGAGAGGCGGTGGTGACCGCTGTCTACATCCTCAACCGTTCGCCCACCAAGGCTCTCCACGGCAGGATGCCATACGAGGCTTGGTATGGGAGCAAGCCGGCGGTCTCTCACCTACGGGTCTTCGGCTGCCTCGCGTTCGCCAAGGAGCTTGGCCAGATCGGCAAGCTCGACGACAGGAGCACCCCTAGGGTGCTCATCGGCTACGCGGAGGGCTCGAAGGCCTACCGCATTCTCGACCCAGAGACACAGCGTGTGCGCACGATGCGCGACGTTGTGTTCAACGAAGGCCAAGGATGGGCTTGGGACAAGGCAGTCAACGACGGTTCGACCTCGACGAACGACGACTTCGTCGTCGACTACGTCTACTTCAAGGGAGCTGGGGGAGTAGGCAGCTCCTCTTCACCGAGCGTGTCTACCCCAGCCCCAGAGCGTTCACCTCCACCTCAGCCGGCGACCCCACGCACTCTAGCACCGACAGCCACCCCTCCGGGCACGTCCACTCCGTCACCAGCTCGTGTCGAGCACGACCCAGTGGAGTTTGTTACTCCGCTCTCCCACGACGAGGAGCGCCTCGATGGGTGCTACGACGGCGAGCAGTTGTGGTATCGCAAGATGGAGAACATTCTCGGCGACCAGCCGGTGCCGGGACTGGCCCCTCACGATCTGGATGATCAAGATTCGAAGGCGCATTTGCACCTTGTTTGCGATGACGACGAGCCTCGGTCTTTCGCGGAGGCCGAGAAACACGCGGCATGGCGTGCCGCGATGCAGTCGGAGATGGATGCGGTTGAGACGAACCGCACTTGGGAGCTTGCTGACCTCCCTCGCGGTCACCGTGCGATCACCCTTAAGTGGGTGTTCAAGCTAAAGAGGGATGAAGTCAGCGCCATCGTCAAGCACAAGGCTCGCTTGGTGGCACGCGGCTTCGTGCAGCAGGAGGGGATCGACTTCGACGATGCCTTTGCCCCCGTGGCACAGATGGAATCCGTGCGACTCCTTCTTGTGTTGGCTGCTCAAGAAGGCTGGCGTGTCCAGCACATGGACGTCAAGTCGGCGTTCCTCAACGGTGACTTGAAGGAGGAGGTCTACGTACACCAGCCACCAAGGTTTGCGCTCCCTGGCAAGGAGGGCAAGGTGTTGCGCCTGCGCAAGGCCCTCTATGGCTTGCAGCAGGCACCACGAGCGTGGAATGCCAAGTTGGATTCCACGCTCAAGAGGATGGGCTTCGGGCAATGCCCACACGAGGCGGCCATCTACCGGCGGGGCAATGGAGGAAACACCCTACTGGTGGGTGTCTACATCGACGACTTGGTGATCACCGGCACCAAGGAGGCGGAGGTGGCAGCGTTCAAGGAAGTGATGAAAGCCACTTTCCAGATGAGTGACCTGGTGAAAGCATCTAGGCCCCATGAGGTACGGTTTCGGTGATTAATGACAATCATTCGATATTACTAATGAATTTGTGAATGCAAGGTCTCAATAACACTCAATCAAATGAAATCAAAATTACATTAAAGACCCATATAAAATCAATGAATGAGATCAAATCAAATCATATGAAGACAAGAAGTGAAAGCTCTAACTTGATATCACTCAATGCTTAAAGACAATCAAAACAACATTTCAAACAAGTGTCAAAGAGGTCACAAGTTCAAATTCCAAAAGAACAACTCAAAACAACTCGAAGTCAACAAGATTGAGCACACCGGATCAACCGACGTTCTATGAGTTGACTACATCGGTCGAGTTGGTTCAACTGAAGAAGAAGACCTCAGACAAATGCACTCACCGGATCATCCGATGTGAGTGGCTCAGTGACATCGGTCCATCATCACAGATTGCAATACCATTGGACCAAGTGAAGCACCGGATCATCCGATGTGCAGACTTACACACATCGGTCGATCACTCCAGTGAGCTTCAAGATCAAGCAAAATTCTGGAGGAAGAGCCACCGGATCATCCGATGAGAAGACAGATCAACATCGGTCTAACAACGGTCATATCTGACACAGTGACATTAGCTAATTTGGCTTTGACCGATGTTAACTGAAGGGGAGACATCGGATCATCCGGTGTTCGCAGAGAAGTGATGTCAGCCTACTTTTCCAACGGCTATCTCGTGGAGGCTGGCTATTTATACCCCTTCAACCTGTCAAATCGATAAGACTTGAAGCCCAGACATACTCTACACATCCTAGAGCATTCAAGCAATAGAGCTACCACTTTCACATCATTTGCTCATCATTTGTACACCAGGAGATAGGCTAGAACTAGCTAGAGATAGTGCTTGGGTGCCTCCATTCTTGGTGATTGGAGTCTCTAGTGTAGTGAGAGCCCTAAGGGAGTGTCCCTTGGTGTGTGCGACTTCCGGAGCTTGCCAAGAAGATTGTGGAAGCCCGGAGGATTCCAAAGTGTACAAGGCTTGAGCTCCACCTTGCCGAGGTTGGCGAACGGAGAAGAATAGTGAAGAACCCCCTTGTCTCGGTGACTTGGGAGTGGCAAAACCCTTCGGTGGGTGCCACAACGTGAATGTAGGTAGATCCTTGTGATCTTACCGAACCACGGGATAAACTCCGTGTCCCTTGAGCGTTTGCATCCCTCTCCCTTTTTACACTTATGCAATCTTCATTCCGCAACTTTAATTTACATTGATTGCATAGTTTAATTGCATAGGGAATTGGGCTTGAGGTCGTTAATCTTAATTGCTTTAAAAATTGAAAGAAAGCCCAATTCACCCCCCTCTTGGGCATTTCGATCCTTACAATTGGTATCAGAGCAAGGTTGCTCATAGGATCATTCTAGCTTCACCGCTAGAGAGCTTAAATGACCAAGAATGGGGGTTCGGTTCCTATCTTCGAGGGCAAGAACTTTGCCTATTGGAAAGCACGCATGCGTGCCTACCTAGAGGCTATTGCTCCCGAAGTTTGGGAAGCGACCCATGCGGGATTTGGAGATCTCAATTATGTTGGTGATCAACTAAAATGGGATGCTAAGGCTAGAAATGCCATCTATGAATGCATAAGTCAAGACGTTTTTGCTAGAATTGCTAGTAAAGAGAAAGCTTGTGAAATTTGGGCATGTTTAATTGAAATTCATGAGGGCTCATCTCGTGTTAAAGAACTCAAATATCACTTGCTAAAATCCAAGTATGATGAATTCAAAATGCTTCCTCATGAGAATGTTAACCAAATGTTTTCTCGCTTAAATGTGCTCATTGAGGAGATTAACGCACTTGACATTGCTTCTCTTGGTAAGGGTCTTATCAACCGCAAGATCCTCATGCTTCTACCCAAGCCCAAGTACAACATTATCAACTCAATGCTCCAAAAGGAATCACTTGACAACATTGAAGTCTCGGAGCTCATTGGAGAAATTCATGCTCATGAGATGAGCGTACTTGGAATGATGGAGGAGTCATCGTCAAAAACCATTGCTCTCAAGGCTTCAACCAAGAAAACAACTCCCAAGAAAAAGAAAGTGGTTGAGCCTAGCTCAAGCGAAGAAGAGCAAGCAACAAGCGAAGATGACGATGATGAGCTTGCGTTGATGATGAGAAAATTCTCACGTCTAAACTCCAAAATCGCAAAGAAGGGATACTCTTTTGATCCAAAGAAGAAAGCCTTCCTCCCAAGAAAAGATGAAAACAAGACATGCTACAATTGTGGTGATCAAGGCCACATATCATATGATTGTCCAAGACCCGACAAGAGGAAGGACAACCACAAATGAAAGTATAGAAAGCTAGAAGAAAGTGATGAAGATGAAGAAGAGGCCAAACCCAAGCGCTCCTTTGGAAAGAAGAAATTTGACAAGGGCAAGAAGACCAAGCTCTTTCCAAAGAAGAGAAGAGGGCCTCAAAAAGTCTTCATGTGCGAGGCAAATGAGTGGATCACGGATGAAGAGTCAAGCGACGAAGAGAGTGAAGATGAAGAAAACTTGGCGGGCCTTGCCATCGTCGACAAGGACAACTCACCTCTTCGTCCACCTCCTATGTGCCTCATGGCTAAAGGTAACACTAAGGTATGTGACGATTCTAGCGATGATGATGATGAGCTCTCCCCCGATGAACTAGCATCTATGATTAATGAATACCATGTCATCATAAAAAGGGAAAAGAGCAAGGTTAAAGCACTTGAACAAGCTTGTGCTAAACTTGAGAGTGCGAAGCTCGATTTGCATGACAAGTATGTAACCATACTTAAAGAGCATGACACGCTCAAAACACATGTCAAGCAAATCGAGGAGGAAAATGCTCAAATCAAGTTTGATCATCATGAGCTTGACTTAGCAAACCAAGCACTCTTGGGAAAGCACAATGACTTGGTTCAAAAACATGAAGTGCTTAACCTTGCTTATGAGGCAATTGAACTAAAAATAAAAAACATGAAAAAGGAAACCCTTGATGGCAAAGTATCAACTATTTCACATGCCACTAATACTTTGGATAAGTCTTTGCCCTTGAAAGCAAGCCTTAGGGATAAGGAATTGATGGACGAAATTGAAAGTCTCCGCACTAGTGTGGTGAGACTTTCCAAGGGGGAGGACAAGCACAAGGAAATCCTCTACCAACAAGCCAAAGGCTTCAACAAGAGAGGACTTGGATCCTTCCCGGTGCTCAACAAAGGGAAGGTGCCCTCACCGGAGCTTAGGACGAGCTTCATCAAAGAAGTTGGATCCTATTGCCAACATTGTGAGGTCACCGGACACCACACGAGGGAGTGTCCTCTTCCCAACCGTCCTTCTCCCAAATTGCCTCCTAACTACAAATCTACTTTCCATGATTATCACTATCTCTTAAGCAAAGTAGGTGGCAAGGTGAAGGCAAGGTTCATCGGCAAAGACACTAAGGGCATGAAGGGGAAGCTCCCCAAGCAACTTTGGGTCCCAAAATCACTTGTATCACACATACAAGGACCTAAGTTAGCTTGGGTACCTAAACTCAAAAACTAACTTCATGTGTGTAGGTGAACTACAAAGCCGGAGGAAAGCATTGGGTACTCGATAGCGGGTGCACTCAACATATGACCGGCAATGATGGTATGTTCACCACCATAGAAAACCCCGGTAATCATGAACAAGTTACTTTTGGTGACAATTCTAAGGGTAAGGTAATAGGATTAGGTAAAATTGCTATCTCGAATGATTTATCCATTTCTAATGTGTTGTATGTTAAGTCACTTAGCTTTAATCTACTTTCCATTGCACAACTTTGTGATCTTGGACTAACATGCACATTTAGCAAGGATGATGTTGTTGTGAGTTGCGAGGCAAGCAAAGAGCTTATCTTCAAAGGATTTCGGCATGGACATCTCTACTTAGTAGATTTCTCCAACAAGAATGCTAGCCTAACCACTTGTCTTTTCACTAAGACAAGCTTGGGTTGGCTATGGCACCGACGCATAGCACACATTGGAATGAGCAAACTTAAGAAGTCATTCAAGCTTGGGATGGTGACCGGCGTGAAGGATGTGACGTTTGAGAAGAACAAGCTTTGTAGCGCATGTCAAGCCGGGAAGCAAGTTGCTTCACACCACCCAATGAAGACAATGGTGTCAACCTCCAAGCCACTTGAACTACTCCACATGGACCTCTTTGGACCGTCCACATACCAAAGTCTTGGCGGTAACCTCTATTGTCTTGTTATAGTTGATGACTACTCTCGCTATGCTTGGACTCTATTTTTAGGTGACAAGAGTGAAACTCCGGAAGTGTTCAAGACCTTCGCCAACCGTGCTCAAAGGGAATTCCAACTTCCCATTATCAAGGTCCGGAGTGACAACGGCACCGAATTCAAGAACTACAACATTGGGGAGTGGTGTGACCGTGAAGGTGTGAAGCATGAATTCTCCGCCACGTACACTCCTCAACAAAACGGTGTTGTTGAGAGGAAGAACAAAACCCTCATCACTCTTGCAAGAGCAATGCTTGATGACTACGGCACGTCGGAGAAGTTTTGGGTCGAAGCAATCAACACGGCGTGCCATGCCGCAAATAGGGTCTATCTTCACCGACTACTCCAAAAGACCCCATATGAGCTCCTCATTGGGAGAAGGCCCAACATCTCCTACTTTAGAGTCTTTGGGTGCAAATGTTACATCTACCGCAAGAAAAGGCTCGGTAAGTTTGAAAGAAGATGTGACGTTGGTATTTTTCTTGGTTATGCATCAAACTCAAAAGCATATCGAGTATTCAACCAAACCTCCGGTCTAGTTGAAGAAAGTTGTGATGTTGAGTTTGATGAGACTAATGGCTCCCAAGAGGAGAGTTTTGGTCATGATGAAATAGATGATGAGCCTCTACGAGAAGCCATGAAAAACATGACCATTGGAGACATCAAGCCGGAAGTTGAAGAGGGCCATGATCAAGGGGGAGCTTCAAGTTCCAACAACAACACCTCCATGGCGCCTCAAGTAGACGAAGAGGAGAAAGATGATCCATTGCCAACTCAAGACTCACAAGCAACACAACGTCAAGATGGAGAAGAAGTCCATGATCAAGTCCAACCACAAGAGGAACAACACGCTTCACCACCGCCAAGTGCTTCACAACCACTTATGAGGCATGGACGCATCTCCAAGGCGCATCCAATGGACCAAATCATTGGAAGTCCTTCAAGGGGCGTAAGTACTCGTTCCCGCCATGTTGCTTCATTTTGTGAGCACTACTCGTTTGTTTCGTGTGTAGAACCCACTCACATCGAGGAAGCGCTCCAAGACCCAAATTGGGTAATGGCTATGCAAGAAGAACTCAACAACTTCATCCGCAATGAAGTTTGGGTGTTGGTGGAGCGACCCAAGGACAAGAACGTCATCGGAACAAAGTGGGTGTACCGCAACAAACAAGACGAGAATGGCGTTGTGGTCCGCAACAAGGCAAGACTTGTGGCCAAAGGGTTCTCCCAAGTTGAAGGACTGGATTTTGGCGAAACATTTGCTCCGGTCGCCCGGTTAGAGGCAATTCGTATACTCCTTGCTTTTGCTTCACATCATAACATAATGCTTTATCAAATGGATGTGAAAAGTGCCTTTCTTAATGGCTATATTAACGAGCTTGTTTATGTTGAGCAACCTCCCGGGTTTGAAGATCCGAGGAATCCTAATCATGTGTATAGGCTACACAAGGCGATCTACAGACTCAAGCAAGCACCTAGGGCGTGGTATGAACGACTAAGGGATTTCCTAGTCATGCAAGGATTCAAGATCGGGAGGG
Organism: Tuctoria greenei; assembly: GCA_036927565.1. NCBI lineage: Eukaryota > Viridiplantae > Streptophyta > Magnoliopsida > Poales > Poaceae > Tuctoria > Tuctoria greenei. The sequence continues at coordinate 172,179,688 of JAYESD010000007.1, read as the reverse complement.
TGGATACTACACTCTTCACCAAGGACATCAACGGAGATTTATTTCTTTGTCAAATTTACGTTGATGACATTATTTTTGGCTCAACTAACAAAGCTCTTAGCCATGAGTTTGGCAAAATGATGTCTAGGGAATTCGAGATGTCAATGATTGGAGAGCTCAATTTCTTCCTTGGATTCCAAATCAAGCAACTTCAAGAGGGAACTTTTGTCTACCAAGAGAAATACACCAAGGACCTCTTGAAGAAATTTGAGATGGGAGATTGTAGCTCAAGAAGCACTCCAATGGCAACAAATTGCCATCTCGACGCGGATAAGGACGGTAAACCTTTTGACCAATCTCACTACCGCTCTATGATTGGTTCATTGCTTTATCTTACCGCATCTAGGCCCGATATAATGTTTAGTGTATGCTTATGTGCTCGCTTTCAAGCGGCTCCTAAAGAATCGCATAAAAAGGCGATCTTTAGGATACTTAGGTATCTTAAGCATACCCCTAGTATGGGCTTGTGGTACCCTAAAGGTACAACCTTCCAACTCTTGGGATACTCGGATTCGGACTTTGCCGGATGCCGCGTAGATCGCAAGAGTACCTCCGGTGGGTGCCACTTGCTTGGGCGTTCCCTAGTGTCTTGGTCTAGCAAAAAGCAAAATTCCGTGGCTTTGTCCACCGCGGAAGCGGAGTATATAGCGGCCGGTGCATGTTGTGCCCAAATTCTATATATGAAGCAAACCCTTTTGGACTTTGGAATTAAAATTGGTTGTGTGCCTCTCCTTTGTGACAATGAAAGTGCGGTTAAGATAGCTAGAAACCCCGTTCAACACTCCCGCACTAAGCACATTGATATTCGCCATCACTTCTTGCGTGATCATGAGGCTAAAGGAGACATCTCTTTGCAAGGTGTTAGATCCGAAGAACAATTGGCGGATATTCTCACTAAACCACTTGATGAGAAAACCTTTTCTAGACTTAGAAATGAATTAAATGTGCTAGATGCATCTAACGTCATGTAAGTTGCCATGTTCATGTAAGGATGCATATCATATAAGTCTTGTCTAACTCCCAAAGGATAGGGGCAAGCTAGAAGTAGTTTTCCCTGAGGAAGCCTTTGGAAGGTTCAAACTTGGCAAGATAGATTTATTTTATGTCTTGCATGATCCCTGCCATATAAACTTGCACTCATTTAATCTCTTGCACTATAATCTGTTTGGCATTGCATACGGTAGATTGTCACAAAGGGGAACCCACCTCATGAGAAGGAGACTTGTTTGAAATGCAATATCTCAACTCATATAAGGTGGAAAGAACAAAATGTTAGGTACGTTAATGCCTAGAGGAACATGCTTCAAAGAGATAGAAGTCTTCATACTCTACCTCACAAAGCATGGGCCTTACAATTTTTTTTGGATATTTTCCTCCATTTTTCTTGGTGTTCCATTTGCATTAAGGGCTAGCCAAGCTATTGGCATATTAGCTTTTTGAGGGGTAAGGGGTTGCCCAAAAAGTCCTAAGACATGTGTTTCTCTTTGATTGTTTGTTTGGTCAAAGGACATATATGGGATGTTTTCTTTCTGTTGTCATCGGAGTATCCGATGCCTATGTCAATCCCTCATCGGTCCAATAGGTGTTCAATCTTCAAAGCCCAATTCTGTCTGAATTTCACATGATCCGACGCGTTCATTCCGAAAAACATCGGTCCATCCGATGTTCACTCTTCTGGAGCTGTGGTCAATTCAACCGATGTTTACTTCCTCCTACGTCGGATCATCCGGTGTCAACATTCCTCTTTTGAACACCCTTACTGTGCCATTCGACCGATGACCCAAACCCTAAACGTCGGTCCATCCGATGTCAACAGCAATTTTTGAATATCCTTACTGTGGCATTCGACCGATGTTCGTTTCACCTAGCATCGGTCCATCCGGTGTTAAAATTTCGGCTAGGGTTTGGGGTCCACTATTTAAACCCGCGCGCCGCCGTGTTTCTCTCTCTCCCCGACCTCTCACTCGCCACCGCGCCGCCGCCTCTCCCTCGCACCCCGCCGCCGCCGCCGCCGTCTCCGGCCGCCGCCGCCCACAGCGCCGCCCCCGCTTGCCGTGCTCCACCGGCGCCGCCTCACCTCCAAGCGCCGCGCCGCCGTGCTCCACCCGCGCCCAAGCGCCACCGCCGCCTCCACGCACCTCTCCACCGCATCCAAGCACCGCCACCACTCTTCCCTCCATCGCAGCGCCTCCACCCCGCGACGCCGCCATCTCCGGTCACCTCCCGTCGCTAGGTTTTCCCGAGCTCCATCGTCGCTAAGGTTTGCTCCGTGCCGTACAATGTCCCTCGTTGTTTCTCTCGTCGTTCGTTTTCATCGTCGCTAACCCTACCTCTCCATTGCATCAAGATGGGTCGCGATCGCAAAGGAAAGGGCAAGGCAATCGCGGAGCCCGCCGCGAAGAAGCGCAAACTGTCAAAGGATGAGAAGAAGGCCCTTATGGCTGCTCGCGCCGCCGAGGAGCGTGAGGGTGGCCGAGGGGGTTCCCTGAGGATTCGCGAGGCCCGTCCAAGGCCGCCTCCCGTGATCGACGACTCCGACGCCGAAGAGGAGCCGGTTGAGCCTCTCGTCCGCCGGCGCTCAGCCCGGACGCGTGGGGGTCACACCGAGGCTGCTCCTCGTCCGAGACCGACGGTTGCCGACCGTCGTGAGGACAGGGAGGCCGAGAGGGCCATATACGAGATGGACACGGCCGTCCGTGTCGGTGAGGGAGTCCGGTTGACGGACTACAGGAAGATGAAGGCCAAGCAGCTACGCAAGCTCCGTTGGAACGTGCTGCTTGAGGAGTGGTTCCCACAGCCCCGAGAGACTCTTGTGGACAGTCGCTTCTGGACTGTCACCCAGGCGTCTCTCTATGAGACCTACAGGCGTCGGGGGCACAAGCTTTTTCAGCACAACTACCTGGACTGGGGGCAGCTTGCAGTGGCAGCGGAGACTGAGGTCCGTCCTTTCTTTGAGAGATACAGAGGTCTGGTGCAGCTGCTGGCTTATGAGAGAAGTGCTTATGTGGAAGAGTGGGTCCGTGTCTTCTACGCGACCCTGTACATCTCAGAGGGCAGGAGGTCGATTGCCTTCATGTTCAATGGTCAGCGCTACCACCTCTCGAGGCAGACTTTGGGGCATATTCTTGGTTTGGACCTGCACGACACCTGCGTGCACGAGAAGGTCTATGGGCAGGCAGATCCACCGAGGAGGCCACTTACTGGAGGGGTAGCACCACAGCTTGACGAGATCCGCTCTCTGTTTGGCCCCTCGTTCTCTCCGGACCAGCCGAGAGTTCCAGCTCTCCTGACCCCAGCTGCGCGCATTGTGCACCTCGCCTTGCGCCGCACGCTCCTGCCGAGGTCAGGTTACTTGGAGGGGTTCACGAGTCTACAGCAGACCCTCCTGTTCTACATAATGAACGGGATGGATTTCGATATCGTGGACATACTCCTATGCGAGATGGAAGACGTAATCACGGATGGGATTGGCATGATGAGGCAGATGGTCTATGGGCACTGGATCAGTTACATTTGCTCTATGATGGTGCCTGAGGGACATACAGCACAAGCCCGGCTAGCTGACGAGAGTGTGACTCGCTTTGGTCACTATCGTGCCTCTGCTCCTGGAGACTGTCGCCTTGGTCGTCCAGTTGAGCGCCAGGTCCGGGCCCGTCTGTCAGAGGAAGACTGGTCCGACCTAGAGCGGGAGGACGAGAGGCTTGCTGAGGCTGAGGCTCAGGGGGAGGACTTGCAGCACGTCTGGTCCGAGAGCGACACAGACGAGAGTGTCGAGGAGTACTTCCCTCTGCCTCCACCATCACCGAGGCAGCACGACGCCGAGGCAGGAGGATCAGCTGCTCCGCCACCGACACCACCTCCTGTGTCCGAGGCACAGGTGTCTCAGCCGTCAGAGCTGTCATCTCTTCTCCAGCAGATGATCGAGCAGCAGCGCCAGGACAGGCTCGCTGCTGAGCAGGCCAGGGCAGAGCAGGCTGCTCACCTGGCACAGCTGCAGCGGCAACAGCAGGAGCTCCAGATGGAGATCGCCCGTCAGAGGCGAGAGGATACGGACCGGTTCACCAACCTGGTAGATCAGATGCACCGCCGTACCCTCGACCAGCAGCAGCAGACCCAGCAGGCCATGATGGGGATCCTAGGGTTGATCACCAACCTTTACACTCAGACCGGGATCGCCCTTCCTCCACAGCAGCCTGGACTGGGACTGGCTCCAGGTGTTGCTCAGGTGCCTACTACTCCTATCCCTTCAATCAGTATGTCACCACTTCTGGCATCCAGCGCACCGATTCACTCACCACTGCCGGCGACGATCTTGTTCCAGCAGACGCCAGCGTCCGTGGTGAGCGCTCCACTTCCTCCAGCTCCACCGGCACCTCCAGTACCTGCTTCCTCTCCTCCAGCACCGGCAGCGGACCCTCCAGCTCCCGCCGCTCCAGCAGCTCCTACGACCGGCGACTCTAGCTCCGACGACTGCGACGGTGCCCAGTTCGTCCTCGCGCCCAGCTCTCAGGGTCTGTAGGCGTTCTGATCCCTTTTTGGTGTCTTGATGCCAAAGGGGGAGAAGATGTAGAAGAGTCAGGGGGAGTGGTAGTCTCAGGGGGAGTGAAGGGGGAGTGTGTGCTTATCCTTTGTATTCATGCTTGAGTACTCTTTTGTAATTTTAATTAAGCACTCTTTCACTTGTCTCATTTGCTTATATTTTTAATCAATTGAGCTTTTCGCACCACAAATTTCTTTTGCATTTTACAAGCTTAATGTGTCCTATGATGTATTCATTGCATATATACTTGAGTATTATCATCAAATTCCTTATTATTGCGCTTTAAATTATTGTGTTGTCATCAATCACCAAAAAGGGGGAGATTGAAAGCATCTAGGCCCCATGAGGTACGGTTTCGGTGATTAATGACAACCATTCGATATTACTAATGAATTTGTGAATGCAAGGTCTCAATAACACTCAATCAAATGAAATCAAAATTACATTGGAGACCCATATAAAATCAATGAATGAGATCAAATCAAATCATATGAAGACAAGAAGTGAAAGCTCTAACTTGATATCACTCAATGCTTAAAGACAATCAAAACAACATTTCAAACAAGTGTCAAAGAGGTCACAAGTTCAAATTCCAAAAGAACAACTCAAAACAACTCGAAGTCAACAAGATTGAGCACACCGGATCAACCGACGTTCTATGAGTTGACTACATCGGTCGAGTTGGTTCAACTGAAGAAGAAGACCTCAGACAAATGCACTCACCGGATCATCCGATGTGAGTGGCTCAGTGACATCGGTCCATCATCACAGATTGCAATACCATTGGACCAAGTGAAGCACCGGATCATCCGATGTGCAGACTTACACACATCGGTCGATCACTCCAGTGAGCTTCAAGATCAAGCAAAATTCTGGAGGAAGAGCCACCGGATCATCCGATGAGAAGACAGATCAACATCGGTCTAACAACGGTCATATCTGACACAGTGACATTAGCTAATTTGGCTTTGACCGATGTTAACTGAAGGGGAGACATCGGATCATCCGGTGTTCGCAGAGAAGTGATGTCAGCCTACTTTTCCAACGGCTATCTCGTGGAGGCTGGCTATTTATACCCCTTCAACCTGTCAAATCGATAAGACTTGAAGCCCAGACATACTCTACACATCCTAGAGCATTCAAGCAATAGAGCTACCACTTTCACATCATTTGCTCATCATTTGTACACCAGGAGATAGGCTAGAACTAGCTAGAGATAGTGCTTGGGTGCCTCCATTCTTGGTGATTGGAGTCTCTAGTGTAGTGAGAGCCCTAAGGGAGTGTCCCTTGGTGTGTGCGACTTCCGGAGCTTGCCAAGAAGATTGTGGAAGCCCGGAGGATTCCAAAGTGTACAAGGCTTGAGCTCCACCTTGCCGAGGTTGGCGAACGGAGAAGAATAGTGAAGAACCCCCTTGTCTCGGTGACTTGGGAGTGGCAAAACCCTTCGGTGGGTGCCACAACGTGGATGTAGGTAGATCCTTGTGATCTTACCGAACCACGGGATAAACTCCGTGTCCCTTGAGCGTTTGCATCCCTCTCCCTTTTTACACTTATGCAATCTTCATTCCGCAACTTTAATTTACATTGATTGCATAGTTTAATTGCATAGGGAATTGGGCTTGAGGTCGTTAATCTTAATTGCTTTAAAAATTGAAAGAAAGCCCAATTCACCCCCCCCTCTTGGGCATTTCGATCCTTACACCTGGGATCCCTCTCCTTCTACCTAGGAATTGAGGTGCACCAGGCCGACTCCGGGATCACACTTCGACAGACCGCCTACACCATGCGCATTGTTCAGCTAGCTGGGCTCACAAACTGCAACCCAGCCCTCACTCCGATGGAGGATAGGCTGAAGCTAAGCCGCGACAGCACGACGGAGGAGGTGGACGCTACACAGTACCGGCGTCTTGTGGGGAGCCTTCGCTACCTCTCCCACACACGGTCGGACTTGGCATTCTCCGTCGGCTACGTTAGTCGGTTCCTGCAGCGACCGACGACGGAGCACCAGCAGGCTGTGAAGAGGATCATCCGCTATATTGCGGGGACTCTTGATCATGGCCTCCACTACTCGAGGTGTCCTGGAGAGGCACACCTTGTCGGGTACAGCGACAGCGACCACGCCGGCGACATCGACACCAGCAAAAGCACGAGCGGGATCCTCTTCTTCTTCGGCAAGTGCCTCGTTAGCTGGCAGTCGGTCAAGCAACAGGTGGTGGCCATGTCCAGCTGCGAGGCCGAGTACATAGCTGCCTCCACTGCTTCGACTCAAGCGCTCTGGCTTGTTCGACTGCTTGGTGATCTCCTCGGCAGAGACACTAGAGCGGTGGAACTCAGGGTGGACAACGTGTCTGCTCTGGCCCTGGCAAAGAACCCCGTTTTCCATGAACGGAGCAAGCACATCCAGGTGAGGTACCACTTCATCTGAGGCTGCTTGGAGGAAGGCAGCATCAATGCGATCTACGTCAACACCAAGGACCAGCTTGCGGACCTGCTCACCAAGCCCCTTGGGAGGCTCAAGTTCATTGAACTTTGCTCCATGATCGGGATGGTCCAACCCTCCCAGAAGACGACGTACAAGACTTAGGGGGAGAATGATGGAATAAGTCTTGTAGTCCTTTAGTCTTTGGTCCCCTAGTCCCTTGTACTCTTGTCCTTAGTTTGTTGTACCTTAGTCCTTTGGTCTTTGGTCCTTGTTGTACTCATCTTAGACTAGAGGACAGCATCTTGACTGCTTTTAGGACAGCAGTTAGAACAGCAGCATCTTGACTGTTTTTAGGACGGTTGTTAGCATCTTTAGGACAGCATCTTGCATGGCATCTTGGACTAGCAAGAAGGCATATGCTTGGCTGGTTGGCTGCCCTTGGGCTGCTATAAATATGTAGCCTCAACCCCTTGGGTTGGTATGGCATTGTGTGAGGAATAGACAAGAAAAATTGCTCCAACTCTCTAGTGTCATCCTCTCTTCAATGGGAGTAAAAATCCAGCTACTAACACTTCTTGCATTTCACAACCCCAGACCTCATACTTGCTATATGGTTCTTCAAATAATTAATCCCACCGAGCTAACATGGTTACAAAACAAGCACTGAACTTTGTCCTTGTTATTAAGATCAACTAGCACTCCATATTCCCATATTATATCATTTGATTTTCTCCTCATCACAACTTCAGGTTCTGGTTCTGTTGTCTGTCCAGATGTTGTCATCCTAACAAAAATACATATTGACATATCAGAGGCATACACATTCAGATTTCAGACATGCATTCAGATTTTAGAGAGTACAGAGAGTACAACTATACAAGGGAAAGTGAAACATGCATTCAGATTTCAGATACATGAATTTTTATACAGAAACCAAAGTGCATGTCTGAATAATACCTTCAAGGCTTGAACTTCCCTACTGAACCAAACCAAAGTGGCAAGCTTTCGAGATTGAAGAATCTCCAGTGCCTAATACATCATTGCATCATGTCACAATATGTTAGAAAGAACAGATGACAAATAAAAATCAAAAAACACTGGACAATGGACACATAGACATAAGTTAGTCTTACAGAAACAAAAGAGAGGTGAGGGAGGGGGGCGCAGGCAATGGCCGACAATAGGGGAAAGGGGAGGAGGAGCACTACGGAGAGGGAGGAGGAGGAGCAGGGGCAGAGGGGGAGGAGGAGGAGCAGGGGCGGAGGAAGAGGAGTAGGGGCATAGGGGGAGGAGGGGGATCGGGGGCAGAGGGGGAGGAGCAGAGGCGGAAGGGGAGGAGGAGGAGCAGGGGCAGAGGGGGAGAGGGCGTTGGAGAAGGAGCAGGGGAGGAGAGGGCCGGCTGGAGAAGGAGCAGTGGCACAGGGGGAGGAGAGGGTGGCGACGGCCGACGGGACTTACCTGAGAGGAGCGTAGCGGGAGCCGGGAGTGAAGAATGGCGCGCGCGAGTGGAAAATACGAGCGTGGGAAGGGAAAAGGCGCGGGACGGTGGGAGGACGGCGCGCGGGAGTTGAAAATCAGGCGCGCGTCGCGCCCAGTCCGCCCGCTTGCGCACGCCGCACGCCGCCTACGTGCCCTGGCCGCCTCGCCTCCGCCTACCCCCTAGGCTCCGCATGCATCCCTCGCCTTGCGCATATTCGCGCCTGGGCACGTATAAAGTCGCCTTCCTGAACCCTGATGTGAGCCACCCCGTCGCTCTAACACCGAAGGGGATCGGTCTCTTTCTGAGAATAAAGGAATGACCAAGCTCACTTGGTAAGGAAACTCTCTTTTCTTACATATGGTAGTGTTGCACGACAGAAGACCCACAACCAAGAGTTATGTGGTTGTCCTCGATCAGGACAATGGGCTGGACTCAGCCCATTCGATTGAGCCCAATTGGAGATCAACTCCAACAAGCACATCATCAACTTCAGCAGCCGCCACCTCTACGAACCGGAATCCAGCACACCAGATTGAAAAACATTTAGGTGTACAAAAGTTGATACGACTGCGACCTTAACAATTATGGTCAGACCATCAGTTATCCCCATGAACACAGGAAAGCAAATGCATAATATCTCGCCATGGACCTCTCATGGTTTCGAAGGAGTACCATCTAATTCATACTCCTCTATCCCAAAATATTTATTACTCTTTAGTTCATTTTAAAACTAGAGAAAAACAAGTATTTTGAGATGAGGTATTATCTACGTTTGCTTTCAATACAAAGCAGGGTTGTGCCTTCGGTCTTGAAACATTCTCTCCTCTCTCTTCTTTTTTTTGCATTTAGGTATGAACCGAGGTATCATCAGAACCCATTCTTTTGGACCAAAGAAGACAATAAAGCCAACTGAAACCAAAATGAACTTTCTCCCATGCAATTTTAAGCAGCTAGATAGATGCTCAACCTGCTTTACTTGAACTGTCAGTATGCCCTAAAATTTCACCTGCCATGCGAAGCATATGGACAGAATCTAATTGCTGAGCTACATTCAACCACTCAACTACCCCTAGGATCTGCAACTAAAATTTAATTTGCCCCATCTGAAGTAAAACAACATGAGGCGGCATCAATGGCAGTGGCAACCACAGCTGCCGAGCACCAGCTAGAGCTATAAGATGTAGACCCATTACATTTGACAAAATCCAGATGTTTGGACAAAACCATCTCTACTAATGGCATGCGGACCATAGGCGCTTCGCTCATGTGCCGAAGAGAGAGGTTCAGCCAAAGAAGCACATACTCTATCTGGATATCTTCCTCTATGTACATTGCCGTGAGGGTGAGCCGGCATCGAAGAATCCGAGACAAAACCTGTGCTCTCTGACAAGTACCTTGTTTGTGGATTGGAAGGCGAGAACCTTGTACATGAGACGAAATTGCTAGGAGGATGTTCTGGAGCATAACATGGCCCAAATATAGAGGAAATTGGATCAAGGCCAGCATTGTCTCCATAATCCACAACACTGAATGAATCTCTAGTGCTTTCAGTGGTAAAGGAGGATTCATCAGAACTGGTAAACAGTGACCATTCACTTGATGCAGCTTCTGAGAAGTCTGTGCTAATAGAGTCTGCAAAGGCATCATCAGCATGATGGAAATTTCTATATCGCAATTCTGCATGCTGATCTTGCATGTTATCTTCTCCGTCCGGTCTAAAATCATAAATGCCATAGGCTTGATCATAGGTAGATAAGAACATGTCTGTCTGCTTGCGCTCTTGTTTAGAGCCCTTGGAGGATTTTGATGCATGACGCTTTGCAGATGTTGAAACAGGCAAAAGCCCCTTTTCAACGTACATCCTTGGAGGTCGAGGAAAAGACCTGAAAAAGATTTTGCAAACATGAGTGATGTAGTGTTCAGACAAAGAAGTACTCTGGCAATTTACGTTCACCATATTCAACAATGTTGGATGTACCTACCTCAAGTAGAAAAGCATGTATGCACCTTCTGACATGACTTGATTCACGGATACAGCCTGGACCTGCATAAAGAACAAAAAATATTATCACGTTGTCAATACAATTCTCAAGTTTATTTTGTTTACCATAGTTCATTTAAATGATACTAACAAACCTCAGCAAGCCATGATTGTAAAACACAATCAATTATCCCCACAAAGTTCTCTGGGGCATTCGGAATAAAATGCATAATTAACTATTATGTACTTATTTCCAGTTTCCACATAGGAATACATTGACACTAAAAAATTATTAGGGGTTCTTTGAATAAGATCAATCTGGCATCTCTCAGGGTGTGTTCAGTACCTTCTATAATGCAATTCCATGAATACAGATTGATTTCCAGCATTTATCGGTAACAAGGTATTGGCCTATTTCAAGGAGTGATCTTTATTAATAAACATACCTCTGAGTCATCAATTCTCAGCCATGTACCCTGCATATCTTTGACATACGATATATAATGCCCAGAGAAGGACGCGTTTTCTGTGTCCACGTGCACAACCACAGCATACAAGAAATAAAGAGGGGGACTGTCACCAGACCCAGTCACAAAGGGAACCATGTCCAACATATCAGGAAAAGTAACACATTTGTTGATCTTCCCGTATTTTCCTGACTGAAGAAGGGGAGCAAAATCATTTAGTACTTATCAATAATCAAAATGCTCATATGAAATTTTCCCCAGATGATTTTTATTACCCACCCCGTTCCCAGATGGAGATTGTTATCATTTTATAACATCAGACACTGACAATTTTAAAATACAGTCGCAGTTATAAACACTGCATTCCTAATTACAAGTTAGTAACAATTATAAAAGATAAAATATTTATTTTTATGAAAAAATCTTGATATTAATTATATGTACGAAGTAAAATTGTTTTGGGTTAATTAGGTACATAAGTAAGTTTATATACAATCTAAAACATATATGAAGTTCTATTGGAAGTTGAATCATTTCCAGCGACTGTTACCCAATACTGCAAACACACATCTAAACAACTGCATAAAAAACACAAGTACGTGCCTCCAAAACCAGGCTGAGTATTAGAAACAACAAAAAATCTGATAGAACCTAGTTACCTTGAATCTTTTGAGAACAACAGTTAATATATTCGGCACCTCATGCACACTCAATTGTTTCCTAGCTTTGACATATGCAGCACACCTGCATTTATTAAAAAAAATCATAATTTTAACAACATTCAACCTGCTTTATATAGATGATATGATGAAAATCCAACAATTGGTTGTCGGTCGTAACACTACCTTCCACATTTATACATATTTTCCCCATCTAAATCTTCAGGAGCAGTGAATTGTGTCAAAGCATCTTGCAAGGACTCCACCCAGCCATGAATCTCCAGAGTAAGATCCATTATATTCTCATATCTTTCAGACTCATGATGGCATCTGAGGCACTTAACCTTTTTCCATAAACAAAATCAATTATTATATGACAGATAGGCACAATGACAGTCTGCTCTGAGGATTGACATTAATGGAAGAGAAACTCAAGTAAGGATGCTTGTATTTTATTATAAATAGAGAAAATCCATTCATAAAAGAGCAAAAAAAGAGCATGATTGCAGATTCAGTATAACACAAATAAAACTAGCAACATTTTCAAATTATCAAAAAATGCAACAAGTCCGTGATTTATCAGATTACCTTGGATTTAAGACGGCCACCAAACAACTGTTGCATGAGTGTTGTTTCCTGCAAACTTGGTTCAACATGTTTCTCGCCACCCATGCCATCCAAGCACGCTCCTTGCATAGACATCACAAGATGCCTGGTAATGTTCAAATCAAGGCACACTGTCAACAAAATGAATACACATTTTGAATAAGATATGGGCACATCCATTTCCAAGCTTTGCAAAATAGCAATCAACTATTCACTAGGAGAGCATTATATTTTCTGAGGCACATTACTAGTAAGCTCTGGCTTTCTGCAAGTGAAAGTCACACATTATGTTATATCGCCAGAAACCACCACATCTTATATCACCACTGGCCAGCACATAGCTTGTGCACCACTAGCTACCACGTCTTGTGTCACTGATTACTGTATACCTGGAAATTATATTTACAACATACAATGCACTGCCTTGAATCCAAAAAAAAAAAAGTCCATTACTCCATTTGGACAATGACATGGTCTCCATTCTCCAGTATGTATAACTCGGACCACAACATCTATTAAGATAGATTATTTTAGATGGAAAGAGTTATATGTTATGAAAGTATTCTTTACGAGAATTTAGTAACAGCAACCTTAATCTATATGCTTTTTTAGCTATTGATGATCAGAGTTAAAAGGAGTAGATTAAAACAAAGCTAAATGGACTCAAAATTGAGATAAGAAGGCAAATATATAAATGCATGTCCCAATACCACACAGACAGGGAAATTCTTAGTGTAGTAAAATAAAAGAAAAAAGAGTTAAAAGTATGGACAGATATTTCTTTCAAGAACATTAAGCAAGGTCAACAACTTATACAATCAGTCATGTTTAAATTACAAAGCTACTATCTGGCCAGGTTTTTTCTTGTGGAACAAATCCCATTCATTTCACATTCTTTAAATTCCATCCAAATTAAAACATTGATAACTTATGATGTAGGAGATATTGACCACTAAATATTGCTTTTCTTGCAACATTCTGAGAAAATAAATGAGTAACTAATATTAGGAGTATATGTTGTTTCCAAAAGACCCAAAGTGGGTCAGACCCTTCCCGGGACCCTGCGCGAGCGGAAGCTACATGCACCAGGCCGCCCTTTTCATATGTTTCATGTGGGCACTAGATGGTTAAAAAGAAAGCAATAGTAAAAATAGCAACTGAACTAGCATTTAAGAGTTACAGCACCTTAAAAACTCATGTGCATCTTCCTGAGTTCCACCACCCAAGCGACATCCAGTATTCCTAAGATTGGATAGAATTCTACTTGGAGATACAGGTCCGCCACCTTCACGTAAAGATGAAGCGTATTGCTCAAGTTCGCACATAAGACACCAATTCTTTGTGCAACCTAAAAGAAGAAAGCAAATGAAGTCAAGAGAGCTGAAACATAAAGTATGTCACGTTATTGAAGGTAAAAATATTGTTTGAGATTTTAGTATTACAGTCTTTAGAATGCAATCTCAGAAGCAGGTAGATCATCAGTGGCTTTGTGCTCATGAGACATTGTAGAACAGCATTGGCATAGCAGCTACAAAACAGAGACAATCACCACAAACTGCTTGTTAATGGAGTAAATGCTAAACAAAGAAAAATGGCTTATTAACTGAGTAATGTTGAGTTAAACAAGCTGGATGAAAAATTCATATTATCAAACATTAATGAACAAATTAACTGAACCTTAAAATTAATACTTAAGATGTTCCTTTAGTTACACAAAGTTTCATCTATTCTAATTACTGTTGCACCAAACAGGATAATGATTTACTTCTGTTTGCAGCATTTCATTTAAATCAGCTAATCTGTTAACTAAGAAACTCTGCCTCTGCCTCTTTTTTTAGAAAATAATAGTCTCATGGCTAGCCCCCCCCCCCCCCCCACCACCACCACCACATAACTGGCGGTATGAATGACACATTTCTACATATAACAAGTTTCTCATACTGAAAGAGTACACAATAGTAACAGTTTTAATTAGGTAAGTGTAACTCCAATACCTGTTTCCACAATTGAAGAGACCTCTAGGAGAAATGCCCTGTACTTCATATTGAAAAAACTTGACAAGATCCTCATATGGGAAGAGTACCTGAAGCAATATTATGAAAATACAATCATTCCGTATATATAACCACAATGAATCTATATTCATCATAGATGATTTCCAACCTTACTCCTTTTGTTATCATTGATCAATCCAACAAGACTGGTTTTGAGAAATTTTGAGGGCTTCTTTAAAACTTCAACCTTGGATGCTCCTATCTTGGAAATTCCATTGCATCCTTGTATATTGTTGCTTATTGGAACATTTATTTGGGTTGATCCTGACAATGCATTAAATAATGAGCTAAAAGAGATCGTTTTAAATTCTTAATATAAGATAGACCTTTGCTCATTAACTAACTTTGGTCATTTTGGTTGCAAGGATTTTTCCCATGGCCATCATTTTGATGTGGCGTGGACACCTCCTGTGATTTCTGTGATACAGCCACCCTATCCAATGGGTATGGAGGCCTCTTATGCACCACATTTCCTTTTCCGAAAGTTTTACCAGATGAGGAACTCCTTTGTAGTGGCACAGTGGCAGAAGCATGTGGCCCCTCACAGGAACTGATCATATCAGAGGTTAAATAAACACCCATGTCAGGTTCATAAACCGTGATGCTTGCTTTTGGCTGTTTTCTTGTTGCAGGAGCAGAAGTGCTAGGTTGCCGTGTGGTACTCTTGACAGGATAAGATGCATCACAATTGCCACGCTTTGCTTCGGAACTCGGCACCTGCAAACATAAGGTAAGAGATTGGATTATTCAAGACAAACATGTAGGATGAAAATAAGAGCGAAATGTAGTAGTGCCTAAGCTACCTTGTTTCCTGATAAAATCTCAGAAGACTGTGTTTCTTCATCAGCACTGTAATTGTTCTTCTCAAAAGATACATCAGTAGGACCGTTTCCGCTTGTATGAAGACTATGATTTGACTTATTCAGGATGCTTCTGTCTACCAGAAATGGATCAGTATCTATGTTGTAGCTATCAGTCACTGGAAAGGATGGCTCCGATAAAGTATCGAAGTTCATGCCGCGCAAGTGAATGTCACCACCCAGACCAGGGGAATTTAAGTTACTCAAGAAGGGCATATGTTCAGAACCCTCAGTTGCAGGTACACCAGAGCCTGTAGCACCACTACCATGCCATCGCTGGCATGTTTCCTTGTGTCCCTGCCGCCAGTGTATTATTTGACATTTTCCAGAGCTGTAGAACATAGGGAAAAAACATTACAAAGTGACTTCAAAACACAGGGCACAATGAAGAGAGAAGTGCGGCTACATGGTCAGGAAATGAAAGATTGGTGCATGAACAAACTGAATCAATCAATTGCATATTATGCCATCTGCAAGAGCCTCTATCCCCTTCTAATCATGTGCTAGATTCACTGCAGATGAGGTTCTTAATAGCAGCTGCCTATAAGGTCAAATTTGGTATAATCTATCAGCAAGTTTCAACCTACTTATTAGTGCTAATACAATGAAAAAAGCGAGGAGGGGTGCCACCATGCTGTATAATAGTAAACAAGTAAAAGGGAAGATATATCCTAGACTGTATTACTTGCGTATTTCAAACAAAAAATGGCAAAACTGTTCTTTCCAGTACCGAACAAGAAAATCTTACCAGTATCTAACACATTTGCATCTGGAGCAGCGAGTCTTTGCAGGGGCATGGCAAGTAGCACATTCATGGTATTCAGGCCTGAATGAAGGCGCAGGTCTCCAATAAGGCATAGTTCTTAAAGAAGGTTCTGGCGATATAACATCTGGACATGCCATTGTTTCCACTTTAAAGGCTTCTTCTGCAACGTACTGTGCATGCACACTTGCCCTTGCCTTCTTACTTACAGCATCATTCCATTTCCCAAGAAGAAAATAAGCTAGCACAGGAAGTACAACGAAGACAAGAAAGAGTAGAGGCACATCAGCTTCTCTTGGTTGGAGCATGACCCTAATAGACTATTGATACCCAGCTCCAGAAGTTCTCGGCTTCAGCTCGGAAAAACATTCCAGATTAGTAATTGGCCTATAGGAAAGTGAAAATACAAAAGGTAAGCCTACAAATTCCACAATCACTTAACTAGAAGAAAATAGGAAAAACTTAAATCCTCCAGGCAGTTTTTGGTCCTAGGTTTAAGTTTATCCTATAAAAAACAGCTGACCAGGGATTCAGGTTACGAATGACAGAAGATTGCTCCAGCTGGTGGACTCAGATTACTTGGGGCTTCTGTTACTATGTTTTCTTAATATTATATAATGATCTCAGGGAGATCCCATTTGTTCAATCACACCTTCAGCTTGCAAGCCAAGAGGAAGCTAGGCTGAACAGGCCTTTAACTTTCTAATTTGAAATCCTAAACTAGAATAAAAAATATTAATCTATGAATTTGTACAACCAGTGTTTAAAAAGGGCACCTCGGCGCTGAACGGTGCCCCAGCGTGTCACTGCTGTTAAGCAGCTTAACGCTTAAGCGTTTGAAAGTGCTTTTTTTGCTGTTTTCGTGTGTGGGCCCGCACTGCTGCTTAGCTGCCATATAAAACAAATGTTGGTCTGGTTGCCTTAGCATTTTCCCCTCCATCTGGTGGCTACCTAAATAGAGTGGTGTGTGTCCACGTCATCCCGGTTCCCGCCTGCCGGTGGCCGTTCATTAGTGGCCCCCTTGCCAGCCGTCGTCAAGTTCTCCTCTCCAGCAGTTGCCATCAACTTCTCCTCTCCGTCATTGACGGCTCTCATCTCCATTTGCTCAGAGAAGAGCACCGCCAAATCAAGTGCTCGCTGCTGCTGTCCTGGTCGTCATCAATACTGTTCATGACTCTATTGCTCTGCTCCTAGCTGCTGCTGTCCTGTGCGGCTTTGCCATTGCTCATAGTGCTAGTCAGCTAGAGGCTAGAGTAGCTTGATGGTGTGCTAGTGTGATAATGCTTGCCTGTTGCAGTGCTAACGCATGGAAAAGGTACGTAAATATTTTCATCCTTGTCAAATTTAAAAATCTACAGTATATAATGAAGTATATATAGAATTGAATCCCATTTTTCCGAAACGCCTAGGTGCTAGACAGAGCTTCTCTGCTCACTTTTTTCTCCACTGCTTTTTAAACATTTTATGCAAGTAAACTACACTAAACTACTGATGCAATCATGCAAAATGTTTTCCTAAAAGGTTAGTTAATTTAAAATGCTAATACAAGCACATAAGATCAAATCACTCTGGTTATCACATCACCGTACTTTATATTAATAGTCACCCGTGTATCAAACACAAGGCTACCTGAGAGGGCATGCATAGCAATCGAGCTAAGGTTTCGTTGTTGTTCATGCAATGAGTATGTGAGTAAAATAATGTATACAGTTTCACAAAATTTATGTGTGGCTCAGCTCTCGCAAGGGCCTCCATCTCGAAATGAGGAACGAATATGTGCATAGCCCATTCACAGGAGCAAAGCTGAAAATAAGATTTCTCTCACAGAGCCCAGCCTCCATCTCGAAATGAGGAACTTCTCACGCAGCGCCCAGCCCTAATCTAACAATGAGAAATTCCCCACAAGACGACTAGCCCTAAATCTCAAAATGAGAAATCTCATACACGGCGCACATCCCTAATCTAACCTGAAAACGAGGACCCTACAAGGCCCCAGATCCCCAGCGCGGTCACTGTAGGTAGAAAACGGCCACTGAAAAATGCCCACCAAGAACCCACCGACACGAGCAGCAAACAACCCCACGGCGCGATTCCACCAGTAACCCAGCAACGAAGGCGACTAAAAGTTCGAGTTTTCGCACCGAAAAAACAGGTGGAAGCCAAGACCAATCGCGGCGTCTAGGGTTTACCCAGCACGAGAATGGCACGCTCCGGGCGGATCTCCAGCGGGGGGAGGGAGGCAGCGGCCCCGCCCGACGGTGGTTCCGGGAGAGATCGAGGCCGGAAGACGAGGCGGTGTCCCTGCCGGCGGCGACGGCCGGGTAAGGACGGCAGGCGGCGCCGGAGGAATGGGAATCGAGAGTGGAGGGAGACACTGGGACTCGCTCAGTCGCGTGGCTGTTGCGCTCGCTGCCGGCTGCTGCTGCTCAGTCTCTGCTCTGTGCTGCTCGCTCGATCGGGGTGTGTCGTGCGCGTGAATTTGCTGTGCTCAGCACGGCTGCCTGGCTTCCAAGAGGAAATGCGCATTCCTTCCGTGGTGGCGGCTGCTGCTGATTTTTCCTGGCCGTCGATGTGGCGATCGATGGTGTGGATAAAAGATGGATTTTTTTTATTTTCTCCTCTGCCGGGTTTCAGACAACACCCATCTCCATCCAAGTTGAAAACAGATGAGCACTCGTCGGGGATGCATTGCCTCAAGTGGGATTAACTAGGCTGGTTGGTCGCTGACAGTCCAACTAGCATAACACCTATAAAATCTATACTATGTGTTCAAGTCCAACCACGAATATATTAATAACCGTGGTTTTTCCAACATCACGATGCTTTGACTCTTTGGATTGCTAATGATCGTTTTGTAAATTACTAGTGGGTGGGTCTTTTATTCAAGAAAAAAACACTATGTGGGTCATTTGTCGATAGCTACGTCGTCATGAAAAAAGGAAAGGACTTTTGAACTTGTAAGCAGATCATTCCAAGTCCCCTATGAATTGTTCAGGTAGCAGTAGTCTCTTATTTGCAGCTCTTTCTATTGACTTTCCATGCTCTGTCCAATTCTTTTTTCTCGCCCCGTTTTTTTTTAAAAAATTGGTTAGTTCAAAAATAAATTAAACAACAATGAACGGAAAGAGTATTCTAGATCTTTTCCAGCTTAATTAAGAACATACTCTCTCTATCTCTAAAAAATTGTTATCTTCTAAATGAATAATAAGATGATAAGTATTTAAGGACGGAGAGAAGTATTAAACATTATTAGTAGTAAACATGAAGAAGTTTTAAGAAAGCATACACTTAATGAAAAATAAACTTGGAGAGAAAAATAAATCTGCCGTAGCCCGAGCTGGTCGTGATGAATTGATTCTGCCCCGGGGTGAGCGCGCCACGAGTTTGTCTGCCTGTTCCTCAAAAGAACAAAAAGATGCGAACAAAGCAGTAGTACTGGTACAACTATTGCAGTTTTTTACCGCTCCCATCCCATCCATCTCCATGATGTTTACAAATCCTTGCTGCTGCTGCTGCTCTCTCTCTCTGTCTCATGAAAAACGCCAGCGCTTCCAACAGGCGGGCAGCAACGTTACAAGTGGCATTAATGAATGCTTCTACAGTTGCAGAGAGATGCAGGAACGGTCCTGTCTGTCTATCATGACCGTTGCATTGCATGCCACGATCCAATGGGTTACTGGCAGAGGTACAAAACATAAATAAGTTGCACAGTCAAGAATAAAACTAATCAAGACAAAGATGGGACGTAGATCAATTTGATTTACAAAGATTCATTTTTTTTTTGAAAGAAACCTGATCAAGTGTCAGGCACAGGAGCCCGAAGGAGCCACTATAACATGATTCATTTTTTAACGTATGACCGAGAGCAGCTTTCAGCAGTTATGTTCGTAGTCGGTTGAACGAGTTGTGAAGGTAGCGATGGGTGTTCGTGTGTGCGCCTAGCATTTCTGCGCTGCTATGCCTGCAGCCTGCGGGCTCGTTGAGCCGGAACTCTTTGCTCCATGGATGGATGACACAGGTGTGGGGTGAAGTCAGGATGGCATAACTAATCAGCAAAGAATAATTTCCTCTGCAATAATTTCCTCTGCGTTATGACTGATTAGGTTAGCGCACCTAATTAAGCATCGAGTGATGGGAGCAGGAGTGGTTTTTCTTCTGCCGTTGACCCTTGCTGTACACGTACGCGGGAAGAGCAGAGACGGTTCCCGCGTCTTCACATGGCGCGAACCGAACCGAACCGATGGCCTCCTGCAGGAGCCACGAGCCGGCATAAACAAAGGGCCCCGCTTCGTTCAATTTGCTGCATTGTAAGCTGAGGCCTGAGGGCAACCAACCTGGCGGCAACAATAACTTCTAGCGACCAACCTGAGACAACATGGGGATTTTTAAAGAGAAGTCGTAGTCATACCTTCAATTTTTTTAAGGAGACGAGATTGTCGTATCTTGATGGTTCCTGGTTGGAGCTCTCTTCAAAAATCAAGTGAGGTTGACTAATTCTATATATATTCGATAAGCCTACAAAAATATGATGAAAACCACTAGGTCCTGATGAAAACTATACTACCAGTGTACTCCCTCCGTCCTAAAAAAATTATCCTTTTTTAATTCAAATATAAATTAATCGTAATAACCTTATGAGAACGGAGGAGCAACACTCAAAGCTTTAGCTAGATCGCAGTCATTCCATCCATTCCTTGGCATATTCTTGATGGGATTGATAACCACCGGTGCCAACTTGACATTCTAAGTACAAGAAACCCATGAGCATGAGAACTCGCAGTAGTTGAAACGTGTCTTGTTTCAGCTTGTTCCATGCTAGTAGATGGGAATATGATTGACCACTACTGCATGCCATGCCTGCCGTTGTCCTCGTCGCTTTGGCCGTTGCTCCGTCCGGGAAGATGCGAACCGAAAGGGGACTCAAATCCTCTGCAGTAACTGCACTGCAGTTACTGCAGCTGACAGGTGGGCCCCACACCCTCTGGCCCCACCAGTCAGCTGCAGTAACTGCAGTGCAGTTACTGCAGGGGATTTCATTCCACCGAAAGGCGATCGGTTCGGCTGCCTGGGAGATCGAATTTCCAGTGCAGTATGATGGGCACACGAAACACGTACAGGTTTGACGCTTTTTCACTTTGGTGCAAGGGAAGCTTCACGTCTTAGGCTCACACACCGGTAGTAGATGGGAATGCTAGTTAGCTTGAAGCTGACGAACAAGGTAAGGTAAACATCGTGGTTATGGTATGAGCAGAAACTGAGAAAAATGAACAAAACCAAAGATACTCCCTTCATTTTATTTTATTTGACGTTGGTTAGTTCAAAATAATACTACCTCCTTTTTTTTATTTGTCGTTTTGGACAGCAAAAATGAACTAAATAAACTAAGGAAGTACTCCCTCTGGTGTACAAAAAATTGTCGTTTTGGACATGTTCTCGCATATCAAGAAAGCATTAAATACATTTCTTTCTTTTACAATACAACTCTCCTTAGTGGTCTGAGTGGTCTTCTTCACGTTTTTTCAGCCAATCTGATGCAGGTTCGATTTCTAGGTACACGCTACCCCCCATTTTTGTACACTATTTTCCATGGCATGCAGTGTAAAACGACAATTTTTTGTGCACTCTTGGCTCTAGTGTAGAACGACAATATTTTGTACACCGGAGGGAGTATGTCTTAACGGCATTTAATTTGAAACAACGGGAGTATAATATAAAACGAAAGGAATACCTAAAAGAAAAAAATGAAGATGAAAGGTGGAGTGTACTATGTTTCATGGGCTGCATTTAAACCCGTGGGCATCGATCATTTCATAACCTTGGTTGCCCTTTAGTGCAAGTTTTCAAAACAGAGATGTTTTATCCAAATTAATCCCTTCATCTCAAATTAGTTCATTTTTAAACTAGAGAGTGACAAGTAATTTGGAATAGAGTATATTGTGTTAAACATGGTTGCAAGAGTTTCAAAAGTCGTACCGAACTCCTCAGGTTCCAGCCTGCCCGGCTTTAAACGTTCACGTTGGCAGCTCACACGTCACATTCTCATCTGATGCAACGTGCAACTGGACTAGGACTGCTGAAGCAGGATCCGGCAAGGGAACCTCCTTCTGTCAGCAACACGGTTCAGAATCAGGAACCGTGTGCAACAGCGCACGCCTACCAGATTGAACACACTAGATTCGAATGTACTACAAGTGGATCACGTCGATAACCTGCATGTCGAGTCACTGGAACTGATAGTGCTTTTGCATTTCAGATGACAGTTCCTGGATTCATATACATACAATACGTCAATATCTGACGACGTTTACAAGTCGATCAGGTTGAATCATTGATCAGTTCGTAGTCTCCATGAAAACAAGAACGCAAACAGGGATGTCTGCATCAACTGATGTTGCTCACTTACACAAGATCAATAAAGCATTTCATCATACTTGGAACGAGCAAATAGTTACAAAGCATTTCCGTTGCAGTGTCAGTCCCAGGAACAAGAATACCTGCAATTTTGCGAGATACGATACACTTTGGCACTTTCTCAGTGCGAAAACACCATATGCATTATACCAGCAAAACAACTTTTACCCATTTCCTTTTCTATTTCCACATGTTCCATTTTACATACATATAAGAAATGACAATGGAGGACTATAGCTGCAGGATCTATATCAAGCCACGAACCAATACATGCAAAAAGAAAACAAGATGCCTAAAGAGGTGGCAAAAAGAAGCAGAAGCAGGGGGGAGAAGTCTGAACAGCAGCGCACAATGCAGGGCAGGAGCAGGATGGTGTCAAAATTAGTGTTACAACTTACATCCATGCCAGCCCTTGCGCATGCGTTCTACCATGATGAGCATGAGCTTCTGCTTGAGAAACAGCCATGGAAAACATCATCTGCTCTTCGATGCTCCCCGGACGAAAGTGGCTTGGAGCCATTGCAAAATGTTCAGGAAAAGGCAATGGTTGCATGGTGGCTGGGTCTGCCACGATGTCTGATCCTGCATAGCTTGTTCCAGCTTCCGCGCCCTCGGACCAGTGATCTGTTGAGCACTCTCCCTCCTCTCTTACTACTTCTCTGCTGCAACTTGGTGGTATCCCGCTCCAGCTATCTAGTGAACTGTTCTCCATAGCGCACATGCTTCCACCAGACATGCTGCATGGTCGGCGGGCAATGTCGAAGACTGGAAATGTGCTACTGCCAGTGCCAGCCATGTAAGAGAAGTCCATGCTCGGTGGCTGGTGTTCAGCCAGAGCCGCAACAGCACAAGAGTATCCACCCAAATGAGGTGTTCCTAGCGGGGCAGCTGGAAGGTATGCTTGCCTTTCACATGGTGGTGCACACGGATGAGGTGTTTGTAACGGGGCAGCTGAAAGGTATGCTTGCCTTTCACATGGCAGTGCACCCGGATGAGGTGTTCCTAGCGGAGCAGCTGGAAGGTATGCTTGCCTTTCACATGGCGGTGCACCCGGATGAGGTGTTCCTAGCGGAGCAGCTGGAAGGTATGCTTGCCTTTCACATGGCGGAGCACCAGGATGAGGTGTTTCTAGTGGGGCAGCCGGAAGGTATGCTTGCCTTTCACATGGCGGTGCCTCCATTACCGGAAAGTAGCTGCCACAAATAGGATTTCCTAGGTTCCCCTGTTCCTGCTAAAGTACAGAATAGAATAAAATAAGAAACAAGTATAACATTTCTTGGACATAGCAAATGCACAAATTTTGAATCTAAGAATAGTTTTTCTATCATATCCTATGAGTGCTAAAGTAGAATAGAACTATACACACTCTTATGATTATTGTACAGTTACTCCAACTTGATATGCCTGAAACAGGTTATTCAAAAAGGGAGGAAAAAAGAATGAGAAGGCGTTATTGACACTTGGACAAACATATGAATGCCTGAACTGCACTTATTTGGTGACCCAACACAAATATTCTTGAATAACATTTCTTAGACTAAGGGAGAATGCAAACTAACATATATTTACATACCGTTTCCATACATCTCACAATTTTCTTCCTTCTCAACCGTTTTTCACTCTTCCTGTCCTGCAAAGTAGCACGCAAGAATCAGCATGGATATAATGCGTCAATAGAAATTTTCAGTCCAACGAAAATAAGATTTACAACAGTTATAAAATAACTAAATAACATATTTAAGGCATCACCGATTTAAAGCAGTAAGCAACATCACATATTTAAAGCAGTCGACACACGACATAACAAAAATTGTCACAAGTTCACATAAGCAAACAGAACCAAAATAAGACACGCAACGCATACACAACATGGTCACAAGTCACAATGATGCATGTTCAAAGTACTAAGTCACACTTTCTCTAGACTACTCCATCCAGAATATAGAGTGTGACCTAGAAACAAGAGATGTTTCGCAAATTAAAAAGTGTTCAATAATTGGACACCCAAATTAAACTCAAGAAAATGCAGATAAGGCTCCGTTTTCGAAGCAAAAGGAAAAATGAATGACCAAACTTTGGATCACATTGAACTATTGTGTTGTAATTGCTCTTCTGAGCACTCAACGGGTTAGGTTTTTTTGTCAACAGATATAGTAGCGCTTTTAAGGCAATTTACCAAAAGAATGAAAATATAGAACCGAAAAAACCTCATAAACCCTAATTCAGTAATATGGCTGTGCTTAAAATACTGGACCTCTCAGAATTACAGTTGACATGGTGAATTGCATGGCGGCCATTGGGTTATAAAAAATAAAAGTGAAATACATTCCTATGTGTTTATAGGAAAACATAGTAATGTTAATACTACATTTTCACCGGATGTACTTTGACAAAAAGTTCTAGATTTAGTACAGTTATCTTTTGTTTCTGCAAATGTCAGAATATGTTTGTGGCTTTGTACAGCTGTTGAAAGCCACAACCTAATTAGTCTAACAAATCAGCATTCAGAATATTATTTTATTTACATCGTGTACTGCACAAAATCTTGGGGGAATAGTTCCTGTCCTCTCACCTGAATGGAACGCCGAATAGCTTCCATAACCATCATTTCCTCCAGATTCATGTCAACACTATCATCACTGTCAGAAAAACAAGTGATACTTGTTAGATGCCAACTTCTCATCAACACTCATGGACATTTTCTTTCTCAAAATAAAAGATAGAATGTTTGTAAAGACTTGCAAAATCCAAGTTGCAACAGAAAAACCTTAAATATTTTCATATGGAATATCAAAAATATAGGACAATCTTACCAATTATGCCAAGAATGGAAAGGCCGCATGCCAGCCTGGGTAGAGCATGAAGGTTCAGATGAACAAGATTCAGTTCCTTGCTCAGTACACTGTGAACCTGAAAAGGATGTGCTGCAAATATCTCGATACTCCACTTCAGTTGTTGGAGCTACTATTCTGCTAGAAGAACACCTTCTCTGTTTTCTTTTCAGTTTTTCCTCTTCATCTTTAAGTGCTTGCTGGCGCATCCTCAACTGTGCTTCAATGACTTTCTGTTCCTCCTGCCATATGTTACGCATATGCCAATAAGATGCATTTTGCAGTGTAAAAAATTGATAATAAATAGACAGAAAAGTGATAGCATTCAAACATAAGACTTACAACAAGCTCTATGCTCCTTTCCTCCTTTGTTTTCACACCACGATACTCCACAGCATAATTGGGTGTTTTGCAGAATGGGCATCTTTAATGGTTAAGTTCTTTTTTACATGTATCAAGCTGTGTAGATTACCAAAATGATATGAAACTAAGACAAGATTAAAAAAAGGATACTGTGTAGGCCGAGTAGTTTGTGTTGGTTTCATCTGAAGAAAACACTCTGTAAACATGTCAATCGGGGTATGTAAAGAATATTTGCAGGTAATAGATGACCAAATCATTAGTGGCATAGATGCACTACCTGTACATATTCCCTTTGAGCAACATTTTGAACGGTTGAGACTTGGGTAGTACTGCAATACATGAAAACGCAGTTTTCAGGAGGAAAGTAGTGCACAAAGCAACGACATTTCTATCTAATAGTAAAAACCCAGAAACTAGAGTGCCAATCGCATCCTTCACTACCACTGACTGGAGCCCTCAAGTGATTCTGAAGTTAGTGATTAAAATCACTGGAATTGCAGTATCAGTAGAATTAATGCTGAAAAAAAATGAAAATTCCCTGGCCACCATGATCAGATCACCAAATGTGGTGCAGTGACAATTCTAGGGTGCTGTAGTACCACAATGTGCACAATGTACGTATCCAACATGATGTATACCGGACCGGCAGGTGCCAACATATGTTTGCCACTATTACTGTGCGAAGAAAAACTACTTGTATCAAACAAGATACACAAGCACGGAGCAGGAGGTAACGAACACATGCGCAGATAACAAGATATGTGATGCCACTGTTACTGCATTCTCAGAACTAGCCGACAAAGTGTGCTATCAGCCTAGAAACGTGCCTAAGCGTACTAAAGCGCTAGTCCGAGGAGCTTCCAGAAACACCATCTAGAACCACGTGTACACTCATCGACCTCCCAGTAACGTAATCGCGGCGACGGCACTCCCAAAATCCAACAAAGAAAAAACGCTAATCGACCTAGCAATCCTTACGCAGTAGCGCGCCAACGCTCCTCCCTCCATCCCGCGTCACCAGTAGCAGAAGCAGCGGCCGGAATTCGGAAGCGGGGAGCGAGCGGGATAAGAGAGAAAGAGAGGGAGGGGGAATGGGGAAAGAGATCTATTACCAGGAAGCAGATGGGGCACTCCTCGAACTCCTCGGAGGCTTCGTCGGCGCCGGGGTAGCAGGGGGCGAGCTTGGCATCGAGGATCAGCTTGCGCAGCTTCTTCTGGTCGATGTCCCGGTGCTCGTAGAGCCCCTGCGGCCGCGTGTACCGCTCCTCCACCGAAGCCTTCCGCCTCCCGCCAATCTTGTTACCCATCCCGCCGCCGCCAGATCAGCCGCCGCCACCCGCCGCCGGAGAAGAGACCAAACCCTACCTCGCCGCGGTCACCGTAGATACATACGGTATACGCAAGACGGAGGGCGTATGCGCTGTCGCAGCGGGCGAGGCGAAGTGGGGGGTGGGATTTTTAAAAAAGCTTTGCTCTTTTTTTTCCTCCTCCTCCTCCGTCCTCCTCGGGCTGGGGGAAGGAAAGGAAGCAGAGAGAGAGGCGAGCAAAAGAGAAGGGGGCCGCGCACGCTGCACGCGACGCAGCAGCAGCAGCTTCTGCCGTCTGCCGCTGCCTCTGCGACTGCGAGAGAAGACTGCGCCGAGCCTTCTCCCTCTCTCCTCTCCCTGCTGCGGTTGCTATACTAAAACGGGGGACCTCCCTCACCGGCAGCAGGGCCCAGTCTGGCTGCCGGGGTGGGGTTGCATTGCTTTGCTTGCTGGCTCTGGTATTCGGCGGCCGCGGTGCTTTTACCCGTGTTTGTCAGCCATGGTTCTTGCTTGGGGGAAAGCCAAGGGGCTGAGGAGGGAGTGGACCAAGGTTAAACGAACCTACTCTAAAAGGAGATCAAATCTCTAGCTTGTTTGGAAGAGAACTCGTTTTCAAATGGTTTTGTAGATAGAAATGGTTCGGCGCGCGGTGGTATTTATACACGGAGCGATCTCTAGAGGGGAGGCAGTCAATTTAGGACTGCTAGAGATATGGTGGGCCTGCATTGTTTCACGGATGCGTTTTGCCAGTGAACACGGCGGTTTTTCGGTGGATGTACATACACTAGTGACGTGAACGATACGTATGAACATGATAAAGGACTGCTAAAAATGTATGAGGTTTGTCTGGCTTCACCACTTTCCAGCTTAGGTCACCGGTGACGCAAAATCGTTTGCTTACCAAGGAAGCTACCGACATAAACGGATTTAAAACATTCAAACGTCTCATTATCCTGATTTTGCGCTGTTTCTCATTTTCTTTGGCTGAAATGTACTACATGTTTTATTCTAGCGAGAATGGATGCATGTCGAGTTGTAAAAAAAGATGTTTTAAAAAGCAGAATTTTATTTTAATAAAGTTATATATTTTATTTTAAATAGCTACCGACATAAACGGATTTGAAACGCTCAAACGTCTCATTGTCCTAATTTTGCGCCGTTTTTTTTGGCTGGAATGTACTACATGCTTTGTTTATCTGGAGAAGGATGCATGTCAAGTTGTAAAAGAAGAGTTTTAAAACGCAGATTTGTATTTTAATAAAATTATGTGTTTTATTTTAAATAGCTACCAATGTAAACGGATTTGAAACGTTCAAACGTCTCATTGTCTTGATTTTGTGCCGTTTCTTATTTTCTTTGGTTGGAATGTACTACATGCTTTATTTTATCTAGAGAACGGATGCATATCGAGTTGTAAAATAAGAGGTTTTAAAATACAGAATTATTTTTTAATAATGTTGTGTGTTTTATTTTAAATAGTTACCGACGTAAACGGATTTGAAACGTTCAAACGTCTCATTGTCCTGATTTTGCGCCGCTTCTTATTTTCTTTAGCTGGAATGTACTACATGCTTTATTTATCTAGAGAACGGATGCATGACGAGTTGTAAAATAAGAGGTTTTAAAATGTAGAATTTTATTTTAATAATGTTGTGTGTTTTATTTTAAATAGTTACTGACGTAAACGGTTTTGAAACGTTCAAACGTCTCATTGTCCTGATTTTGCGCCGTTTCTTATTTTCTTTAGCTGGAATGCACTACATGCTTTATTTATCTAGAGAGCGGATGCATATCGAGTTGTAAAAGAAGAGGTTTTGAAATGCATAATTTTATTTTAATAAAGTTGTATATTTTATTTTAAATAGCTATCGACATAAACGGATTTGAAACGTTCAAACGTCTCTTTGTCCTGATTTTGCGCCGTTTCAATTTTTGTTAGAATGTACTACATGCTTTATTTATCTGGAGAAGGATGCATGTCGAGTTGTAAAAGAAGAGGTTTTAAAACACAGATTTATATTTTTAATAAAGTTATGTGTTTTATTTTAAATAGCTACCGACGTAACGGATTTGAAACGTTCAAATGTCTCATCGTCCTGATTTTGTTCCGTTTCTTTTCTTTGGTTGGGATGTACTAGATGCTTTGTTTATTGAGAGAACAGATGCATACCGAGTCGTAAAAGTAGAGGTTTTAAAAGACATGATTTTATCTTAGCAAAGTTGAGTGTTTTATTTTAAATTTTCGCTTGCCAACTACCCCTTTTTCGTCAATTAAATAGAAACATAGTGAGTACTTGTTTGCTTCAATTTACTAAGAACGAGATGTGCGTGACAATATCATCTTACTCAGTGGCGGATGTATGTGATGGGTTATCCAAGTGGCTGTGGCGTGTGTTGTGGATGAAAATGTGTTATTATGGACCTCTGGTGCATGGGTCTCATACTTTTGTTGCTTGCGCCACTCATTTTAGTTTGTATGGTTGGAGGCGTGTAGGACTGCCTATCAAATTTGTCATGTATCTGCAGTATATCATAGTCTGTTGGTCGCGTCTCGGTCCATGGGACTGGCTGATTTGGAAATACCATAGGTTAATATACTTTTATCTTTTCTTGTATTTTAGTTCTCATGTTTTAAGAGCCTAACTTTGTGCATTGAACACGAATTCCCCATCTCAGACACTGGTATGGGCGTGACTCCATCGAATGTGCTTTGTATCTCTCCTTGTATCTAGCACCGGACGAAACATTTATTCACCAAAATTTATGAATTACTGTCGCATTTCGTTGTGGGCTAGTACAATGCAACCTGACATCGCAGGAGGGCTTCTCATGTGCAACATTTAACGGATGCGGTACAAGTGCGTGAGTAGCTGGCGAGGAGGCACGCACCAACCCTAAAGCGTCCACTTTGCCTCTGGGCAGCATGTAAATCTACGGCGACCAGGCCTACACATTGATGAGAGGAGTACGCTGCACTGTTCGCAGCGCCAGGAGCATCCATTGGGTGAAAAGGTTCATGCTCTATCGAAACATCTTGCAGCAAATGTGGCATGTATACATCACTGCACGGCAAGGGCAAAACCAAAGCCTCCCTGAACAGCCATTTCCAGTGAAGTAACAATTGAATAAACAAGTTTCTAATCTGAAGCTAGGGAAAATACCATATGTTCATAGGAAGAAAAAGGTCACTCCATGGAAAACTAAATGAGTATCTCTTGTTCCTATCTATCATTTTTTCTTTCATCTACACGACCGTTGAATCGTGCATGAAAGGAACGGAGTCATTGGGCACTACTGCAGGTGTCCTCGATCGCTTTCCTCATGCAGGAGTGTACGTATCTGAAGATCAGACAGCAGTCTGTGATGTTGGTTGATCCCCAACTTGTGACTGGAAAGCCTTCTGGAGCTGCTGCTGAAGCAACGCTCTGAAATGGCGGGCTGAAGCCAGGCTCTCGTCCAGCTTCGCTTTCTTAGCCGTCAGATCGGACTTTCTGGCCTCCGCAGCAGCAATCTCGGCGTTGTTCGAATACATCTCGCTGGTCTGCAGCTCTTCCAGATTTGATTTCAGCTGAAGCAAAAGCATTACATTTTCCGAGTAATTAAAAATATTTGATCAGTTAACCATCAGAGGTGCTGTCATCAATCAGATGCAGATATCAATCCACACCGTCCGTTGAATAAAGTAGTAACTTAGCCCTACATGAAGACGCAGACACAAACACTAGCAGATGAAGTGATGATGTATTTTGTAAGTGCTTGATGGGATCTCGAGTAACGGCTCCTAATTGGCTGGTCCAGATCAGTAGATCGTAAAGCGTATACCATTCGAGATTGCTCCTTGCTACTGCATTATATCGCTGCACCGCAAAATAGAATGGACCAACCAATAATTTCATAGGAGGAAGATCGAGTTCCGATATTTGTGAACAGGTTGTCTTTTAAATTCAGATCAATGTTATTTGGACGCCTCTGAAGTTAATGGCTACTATGTGCGGACCACAGTCCATGACTCCCGATGCATTGTTTTATTGCGTGGACAGGTAAAGTAACAGCAACTTGATAAGGTAGACAGTCGACCAAGATGCAAGAAAAGTATAATATGCACACAGCTGACAGATTCACTGAACAGTCATTTCCAGCTACCTTCACCTAACAGAACAAAATTTTCCAGCAAAAGATCCTCCTTAAGAATCTAGCGACTAGCATTGAACACTAGTTCTGGTTCAAGTGCAACCATAACAACCTATACTTATCCATAATAGCGTATCTTATAATTGGCACATTAGAACATATCAGTAGCATGAACCATTATGACAAGCAGATAACACATCTCTTATCGAATGTCATCTAAAGTAGCAGACCGAAGCATACGTCCACTGATCTCAAATGTATGGCACTCCCTCCTTCTTCAAATATTTGTCACTTCTTAATTTATTTTTGAACTAAGAAGTGACAAGTATTTGAAGACGGAGGGATTAAGCAGCAGACTAAATAAAAACAACAAGCTTAGCTGATAGTTTATGGATGCAAAGGATCGGGACCATACTTGAGATACCAAATCCCTCAGCCTCTGCACTTCCTCGCGAGTCGTCGCCTCGAACCGGCGCGACACGGCCTGGAACTCCTCCATCTCCTTGGTCTTGGCCGCGTAGAAGCGGTCCCAGTACTCCTCCCTTCGCTCCGCCTCTTCGATCTCGCCCCTCACCGAGCTGCGCGCCCAATACGAGCATCCAGATTTTTCGGTAACGATCATTTTATTAATAGGAGCATCCAGATGCCGAGCATTGACTACAAATCAAAGGCACCGAAAAAAATCGGGTAACGGCTTGCATGTCTACCTGAGGTGTCGGTCGACGGCGAGGCGGCGCGCGCGGGCGGCGTCGATGTCGGCGCGGGCGACGAGGGCGCGGGAGGCGAGGTCGGCGGCGCGGCGCTCGAGGAGGAGGCGGCGGTGCTCGAGGCGGCGCGCGGAAGCGACCTTGGCGTCGAGGAGTCGGGATTTGGCGGCCTGGAGCTCCTTCTCGGCCTGCGCCACAGGGAAAGGGGAGCAAGGAGGCGCCGCGGTGAGATCGGGGGTTTAGGGCTTGGGAGTTGGGAGAGGAGGAGGAGGAGTGAAAGCGGGGGAGTTACGCGGAGGAGGGAGAGGCGCTGGTTCCGGGCGTCCTCCATCTGCCGGACGCGCTCCTCGAAGGCGGCGGAGAGCTCCATCGCGGCGGCGCCAGCGACGGTTGGTGGCGGTGAGCCGGGATTGGGCGGGAAAGCTTCGCGCCGTGACCGCAAGACGGTCCGATCAGAAATGGACGGGCCCAAATTAGAGTTCGTTTCTCCTCACGGGCCCAAATTAGCGCCTCAGATTAGAGAAGCAATCGGATTAGCCTCGTTAAGAAGAGACCTGAACGTGGGCCCGATTTAGGAAGGCCCACTTGGGTAAAGCTGGGCTGGTATGCAATTTTAGCAGGCCCACTGAGAAGAAGTGGGTCAGGCTAGTCTTGGCGCGTGCGCGTGCGAGAGAGAGAGCTGGACGGAGAATAAACATTTAGAGCAAGGATAATAGAGTAGCCGGTTGCATGCTGTAATTCAATGCCATGTCACTTTAAAGTCAACAGTTTAATTTTCTTATATAATAGACTAGCTATTAGATTGATTGGAAAGTGATTGAAATAAATGTCCTGTTTTTCCACCCCTAATCGCATGCAGACACATCGGTAGAGTCACCTCGTAAATGCCGCTGTACTTAACTACTATTCTGGCGCCTGCAGCTCTTTCTCTCCTTTTTACTCTCTTATCCACGTAAGCAATATTCTAACGTGGTTTTTTTTAAGCCAGCTGACTAGCCGCTATTATACCTGCTCTAAACCTCTCCGTCGCCCCGGCGCGGCGATCAACACGAAACCTTACCCCACCCGCCCGCCCGCATTTCCGAGGGCCCCGTGCCGCCGACCACCATCCCTGATTCCATGGCTGTCGTATTCCCCGTCTCCTCGCCCCCAGTTGCTCCTGTTCCATTCAGGTGAGAGAGCCTACCACCACGCTTTGCTTTTCCCGCCCCGCGGGCGCGAGCCTGCTCTTCGGGCCCCACGAATCGCTGGAATTAGGGTGGGGCACCACCGCCACTCGTGAGTGGGAACTTTTGGGGCCTGTTTAGTAAAATTTCCGGAATTGTTCTTCTACATGATTCGGATTCTATTACGGGCGTAGCAGGTTCCGTTCAAGGGGATAGGGCAACACTCGCTAGTGACTGAACTTCAGGGAGATTCTCATAGTTCCATAATCCAGGCTTCCTATTTTTTGTAGTCCCACTTTTATAATGTGTCGGGAATTCGATTATTCAACACTAGTAACATACCCTTCTTTCCTTGGAATGGATGCACAGATGCACATTTTATTCAGAAAAATGGCAGGCAATCACTTCTGGCTATATGCTGTTACGAATGTTGCAGGACTCATGGATGAGGCTGCCTGCTTGTTGTACAATAACAACCATTTACACGAGGCAAGCAATGATCAAAACACTTTACATCCTCTTCATACATTCAGTTGCAAATCCCGACATGCATCTGTTACTCTTGCCAGATTAGAGAACATAAAGCCCCTTTTGCCAATTTGGTTAGGCTGTTAGTAGTAGTCATGTTCTATATCTGAAGAAGAAATAGGTGGTCACCATCTCGAATAACACTGATGTCATCTATTTCAGCGTAGTCTCTACTGACCAATTTTGTAGGATGGAACCCTGGAAACTTTTGCCCTGCAATGTTAAAAAATGTACTGTAAATTTCTACGTACATCTGCTGTTTGCACAGTACGGATCATACTAATTCACTCGATAACAAAGTCGTAGTTAGAAACTTGAAAGTTATACTTACCGCCAATTTCAAAAAGCTCCTCCAGTGAACAAGGAAGATTGATAAGCTTTCCGTTCTGTACCAAAGAACCTGTTGCATTATGAGGACATGCATGAACCGTAACTCTTTTGGTGGCTGATTTTCTGTAACAACAGTACTCATTTCTGCTCCGTGTTGTGCCCTCTGATGTATTGTGGGAAGACCCCAACAGCTGCTCCGTTTCATGGCTAGTTTGCCAATTGCTCGTTGCACCACAATGTTCAGATTTTATTGGAATGCAGAACTCTTCGGTACTTGTTTTTGTCTTACAGTTCATGTGAACGAGATCATGATCTTCTCCATCGACTGCCATCTCGTCTGTTGCCCCATAATTGGGATGTGGTTCGTCATCACTATTTCTCTGCAGTGGCACCCTCTGCTGTATTGTTTCCGAAGCTAGGTATGTCTGTGGTAGCAACCATGCTTCTTGTGGAACACAAAATAGCTCATACTTGCCCATGAACCTTCGAGTTTGTTGATTCCATTCAGGTAAACTTCCCTGCAACTTCAGCTTCTGTACATTGACATAAAGATATAACTTTAGTTTGAATTAACTGTAGTACATTTTAATTCTTGAAAGTATACCTAATAACTGAAGCTCTACCTGGAATAGATTGTTCATAAGAATATTACTGTCTTCCATGTGTTCACACATGAGCTCTTTTAGTCTTGTTTTGCATATTCTTAAGAGCTGTGACAATTTAGCCGCACGGCATGTAAATGGCTGGGGCACATCACAGAGAGAACCAACCTCGCCGAACATGTCCCCCTCTTCAATTTTTCCATATACCTGTTTCCAAATAGCTACCTTCTTAGTAACATGTGGAAACACTAGTGATTTCCTGCAATGTAAGAGGAATGAACATTTACCTGTTCATTTCCATTTACTGTAGCTATCATATTCTACAAAAAAGGAGGAAAGTGTGATTAGCTTGATGATAGAAGTTGTACAAAATTTGTCTCCTACATAATCAGAGATGACAACTGACCACTGCTCCTGATACTACTAAGTAAATATCTGTTGCTCCTTGATTCTGCAACATGATATCTTCCTCTGGCGGAAAATACTCAGCCTGTACTTCAGTTACCTAATTTCCAAGAAATTTAATCAGTTACAACTGTGGAGTGTATAGTTATCTTAAGATAGCTGCAAATATTTTTTTATCATATTACCAACTCTGCAATGAAATTGTTGGATACTCCATTAAAGAGATAGGCTTGTCGCATGATTGGAAAGAATAAGCTGTATGATATGCTGGAACGAATCCCTTTTGGGAGGCTATTTAACATGTCTTGCTGGTTGAGCCCCTCTGTCTTGAATTGTAGGCAGAAGTGAGATAAAATTTGCTTCTTTATCTTATCAGGCAGCTGATTTCGTGCCGCGAACTCCGAAGCTGCTTGAATTGAGTCCCTCTGCATCATTTAGTGAAGTTTTTAGTGTCCTTTTTTTTTGCTTTGACCTTCTTATTCATATTATTGACCTTCCATTTCCTACTGTCTCATTGTTGTTTGCTAATGTGAATGTTTGGACCACTAAAGGATACAAAAATGTGGGACTTATAGCACATATTAATTGTTAGAATCGTAAGACTCTATTGGAGAATCCTAGTAGGGTGTGGCTCCTATGCCGGCACCCCTATATATGTAACCCTATATGTGCAATACATATCATCCAATTCTATCATGGTCTACAGAAAAGTCACGATTCCGTGACCTAGCTTCCGCCCTTACCCTAACCCTAGACAGCTCAAATTTCCACTCAGTTTATCGGATGCTGTTGTGCTTAGAGTTTTGAGCCTTGAATCTTTAATATAATTATCAGATATACAATGCATCTGAATGGCTGTATAATCGCACTTTGAAAAATCATTTTGGATAGAACTACACAGTTTCAAATTTTCCTGCTTAGTTACATATGACTTTCTAGGTTTTTCAATATATTCGAAATGTTTTCCTTGTTTCTCATTAAAAAAATTGACTTCCCTGAATGACCAGAAGAACTGAATTTGGATTCATGCCTTTTGCATGTAAGTTGAAAACTTACAAAGTTTCTGGTGTGGCTTGTTCCATGAACAACCAGGTTGGTCATATTACCAATGAGATAAGCTGTCAGGCCCAGATTAAACATCATATAGCAGATATCAAACAGCATCTCTCTTGGGTTCTCAGCATGTAGGTCCCCATAACCAGTTGTTGTCAGTGTTGTAATGGACCAGTAAAGACCAGTAATGTATCTAGTCCATAGGCTCTCCGATCTAAAAGTTGGCATAACAGCACCTATCCATGTTTTCTCTGGGTTGGGATATCTGTCAGCAATCATATAGTTAAAACATCCCGCACAGTGCACAGCAAAGAGGGTAACCTGCATTTTTTCATTACAGATATTTCAGCTATTTATCAATAACTGATGAACCGAGATAGGTACCTTGCAGGTTGACCATATAGAACATGGAAGCAAGTTCGACTTTTCTGTTCCTGTAAAAACGAAATAAATAACTTCTATAATGACTTACAGAAATGAGTTTTGAGCACCTAACCCAGAAATAGTTGAATCTAATATCCTTCTCCAGCCTGTGAAAAGAGAGGTGATTAAATTGGTGTATCCTGTCATTTTTCATCAACTATATGGAGAAGCTGGATTGGGTTGGAACCTGGCAAAAAGTGAACTGACTCGGTGAAGACGCCACAGCCTTAGCATATTGAGTATCTTAAAGTCAAGGTCATTTCCTTTGTGTGTGAACAGAAGGCTGATTGGTTGAAACGGAGCTGTTGAACATATGTCAAAGATGAACCAAGTCGATAGATATCTGTGGAGGATCATATATTGTTAGTCCCATAGCCAGAATTGAATGTGGATTTCTTTTAGAGGAAAGTGGTCATGAACTAGGTATGAACCTTACTGCAATCCTCTTTCGATCATCCACAAGATGTGTTTTGCTGTCAACATAAGCTACAAAGAATGTCAAAACAATATCAATCGCAAAGAAGCCATCGACAATGTTCTCAACTAGCAAAAGCTTAGAGGGCACGTCCCTCAAGAATGCTAGTTCAAATGGACAAATCCAAGCGGAGTAAACAACTAGGATTATGAGGAACAGCTCCCAGCATCTGAGAGACACACAGACAAACCAGCAGAAATCATGTCAGCAGCTGCTGTTTTTGTAATTATTGAACGTTATAAGGTATCTACAGAGGGCAGGGAGTACCTCACCTATAGCGGGGATCATAGGGAGATATGGTAAATTTCTGCAACTTTTTCGAGTGATTCACTGTTGCTCCAAGAGATGGCAGGAGCTCGATGGTGAAATGGTTGTTGTTCCTCTTAATTTGAACTCCATCCCAGAATTGTTGGAAGCATGAGTTTGAATGAGCTCGAGTCATGCTTTGCTTTTCTGTTTTCGGCCACTCAACTCAATATGCAGCAGGTGGGGATGCTGGCTATATATATATATGCTGCTGGCAATGAACATGCATGGTTGTGGGTCAAAGTGAACGAATCTTGGAAGCAAATAAGAAGCTGCCCGTGTTTGTACCTTCCGAGGAAAACAAAAGGGGACTCTGTATTTTCTATGGCTTTGTGGGATGCCGTTACCTTAGCCTAGTTGGCAAAGTATACCACACAAAGTTCTGGAAGAGCTTTTGGCTTGTATCAGTGATCAGCTATAGTTAAAACTAGTAAAGCAATTTTCTTGTCAGCAAATGTGCAAGGTTGAAATTTTTGTAATGGTGGAAGCATCTCCAAGCCCTTCTCACCCATTTGCTCTGGTGCAGTGCAAGCCCCTCCTGTGGACTGTTTGTAGCATCCACTTCAATCAAGAACAGCCTGTGGTGTGCATTACTTTGCTGGTCTGTTGTTGTACATCCTGGTGGTTGTGATTCATACTGAATTGTGGAAAAAACTATGCTTCCGTTTTCTAAACAGGTAACTATCACACGTTTCCTTGTCAAAAATTGGATTTTGGAAAAAAAAACAGGTAGTAATGTCATAGGTAATAGTGATTTATCGATCATATTTACTTATGCAGCAGGTGTATCTTATCATCTTTGGGTATATTCTTTTTGGTGATTGAGTTCTAGTAAGATTTGGTTTGATCTCACGTGGAGGATGTAGTCCCTTGGTCATCTCAGCTCTTTAATGCGATGAATGGTTTACAAGCTCCCGCCAAGATATCTTGTCAAATCTAATCCTTGCCCCCATGTTCTGAGGCCTACCATTTACTGCCATAGTGCCATCAGGCTTTACCCCGTGCACTGATTGGACTGCCCGTTTTGTTGGGACCATTTGAGGACTGAACAGACTGTCTCCATTATTGTGATTTCTGGCAGAAGTTTTAGCTCTATACAATCTTTTTTGAAGTTCTGTCTTGTTTCTCGCTCTTGCTGAATCAGCGTGTCCTTGTTC
Source organism: Tuctoria greenei (assembly GCA_036927565.1). Taxonomy (NCBI): domain Eukaryota; kingdom Viridiplantae; phylum Streptophyta; class Magnoliopsida; order Poales; family Poaceae; genus Tuctoria; species Tuctoria greenei. Next base: position 172,141,622 of record JAYESD010000007.1, on the reverse strand, counting down.
AAAAGGTACCCACTTTATATCCAGTGAAGATGGGCCCATATTTGATTTCAGACACAGGAAAAAAACTTCTTATTGTTACACTTATTGCTGTTCTTGTCCATGTGCAAGCTGAATAATAAATGTACGCCTTTCTTTTGTAATGAGTTTGCTGTTTGGATGGTGCTTACGACTTTGAAAGACGTTCACATGTCATGTGAGTTAGTACAATTGCTGGACAAAGATCACTTACACAGTTAAACATCTTATTTAAGGTGTACCCAGTGCCGAAGGCATCTACACATTGTAGGGTCTGGGGAAGGGTTGTTTTCTAAACAACCTTACCCCTGCTTTTGTAGAGAGGCTAGTTCAAACTTACACGCCTTATTTAAGATTGATAATATTTTTGAACTTCTGTTTACTCATATTTTTTTACTTGCCACCTTATTTTTTTATGGTATGGACTTAATAAATGTTATTGGGCTGTACTTTTCTCATGGATTATTACTTTTGACTATGGACGAGACGCCTGTTTATTCAGATCATATTCTGAACAAATCTTTTGCTAGGAAATAAAGATTATTCTGAACTTATCTAGAACGAGAAAGCATACGATGATACAATTGTAAATTTAATCTCATTGGTGATACAAATTTGCCACCTGTCCACCATCAGGAAACTGCATATGTTTATTTTGAAAAAGATAGGAAGTAGACATTTGTTTGCTATTTGCTCATGTCTTTTTGTGGGCCTAGTTCTAGGCTAACCATACATGTCTCTGTCTTGTTAGTTCTCCATATACTGGAATGGGTAGGATTCCATCTAGGCGGCTATTGGTCCATCATCTACCTGGGATGTCAATATTCCCCTTGCGCTCATTTCTTTCTGGTTGTGAACTATTTCTGAATCACACTCTTATGTTGGCCTATGCACCTTCTCTTCATCATACAAATTCGATACATTAAATAACTACTGCATTTTGCATGGGCTTGTTCAACACTGCCTGTGGAAAATAATTAGTTATAGAGAACCAATAGACTGCAATCAACTATGGACCAGCATGTGAAGCCCTTTTTTGTACAGACTGGTATCATTAAATATCGTGCAGATCCTACTACACTTTTTCAGTACTTGTGGTATCCTCAATTGGTACCTTTACTGGATAATTGAAATGATCCCAGTACAAAATTAGCTCTTTCCCTATGTTCTCTTGTGTTTTTAACATCTTTCTTCTGTTGGAATGCAGCCTGCATTATGACAGGTGACCATGTGAGTGTGGGGAGTGATGAAGTGGCGGTCCTTGCATGCATGTGCATGATGTGTTTATTTCCTTTTTGTTCCGTTTTTCAGATATATATGATGTATCTTGCACTCATTCCTCTTGTTGGAGACTTGGAGCTGGAGCTTAATCTCATTATGAACTAATGGAAACGTTATTGCAAGTATTCCTAAATATCAGTTGGAATGGTCTCACATATGTAGTATCATTAAGGCAGAACTGCCCATTAAATATTAGAGACAGAATATTATAGTTTATATCTAACCTGTTAGTTAAAAGCCATTGGTACTTTAACTCTTGACAGATCTTTCGTGATACTTGTGAAATGTAAGGTGTCTTGATTAAATTCTTGTCCACTGTTTGGTTTCATTCTTTGCACCAGTGCATCAGTTCCGTTCTGAGTAGTCATTTTCAGTGAGCTCTTCTTTCTCTTTGGGTTGTCTTTTGCTTGGTCTTATCTAATTTTGTTTTTGTTCTTATCTAGCTTATATGATCTGCTCTTGAGCATTCTTCCAACATTTCGGAATCATTTGGTTGATCTTAGGACTTACTTTTTATGTTCCTTTTGTATCATGATTCCATTTGAATACCAATATAGTTGACATGTTTTAAATTTGAATACTCACTGTGGCTACCCTCAACGCGTTTGAGACAAAGGCTTTGTTGTTGTATTCACGGTGGCTTTTAGTATTTCTGCACTCCACCATACTAACTGACAACAATTGGTTTATAGTTCTATCTCTGGTTTTTTCATTGCTCAGCTTATATTTCGAAGTTTGGACATACAGATACTTGCGGAACACCCTGCTGTATAAGATTTATATATCTCATGGTGCAAAATTTCTGTTATGAGTCCTCACTGATATAAAATTTATATATCTTCAGTCTATGTGGACATAGATTTTCACACACTGCTTCGTGAAAATAACATGGTGAACGTGCCCCATCATAGTTGGTCATTGAGTTTCCACCATTCCACGCTGGACAGGTCCCATTTGAAATACAAGTTCTTCAAGCAGAGCGATGTAGAAAATTAAATGATATTGATGAATATTTGGGAGCATGATATGCGGTGAAAAGGAGGGCTTAATTTCGGCGATAAGTGCCTTAGATATGCCGATTCTTTCACTTTTTTGTGGCCTGGATCACAATGGGTTAGTGCTTATCTTTGGTGGTCTCTCAGCCATCTCTGCGATGACGCATCACATGCAGGCCCCGGGTAGAGCTCACAGTGGAGATCATGTTTAGACCCTATAGCTGGATTTGCTACTTCCAACATCCAATAGGGACTGTTGTCACTCTGATAATGGCTGGAGCACTGCCACTCATAACCTAGTTCTAGAGTAACAGTATTCTGCCTGATGGCTGAATTATGAGGTAGATTATGGAGCATGCCGTACTTCGCGGTGGGAGAGCCCTGAAAGCTACTCCAATGGGGCCGGGCTACCGGCCATATCTCGTTGCAGGTGCATCGCGCCTCGGCTGCTCCTCCTGATCTGGAAGGGATTCGCCGAAAGGGGAATGGGAGGTAGGACACCACGCTGGCCGTCCATGCTGCCGCTAGGTGGTGATGTTCGTGCTGAACTCTCGAGTCAATCAGAAGCATTTGTGCAAGTTCGGCAGGAGACAACGGAGCCAACTCCGGATATCTCGAGCGGCCTTGGGTTCCATAAAACCCCAACGATTGATTGACATTTCGGGAGCCCTACGGATCGTTTAATTAGTGTAGTGTTGGGTAGTTCAAAAAGGTTTGTCGAGATATCAACCACATGTGCAAACTAGTTTGGTCATTTATTTGCATCAATCGAGGCATCGTTTGGCTGCCTAATTAGATATATATGAGATATGTTTAAATTACCATTTTTTCTCTCTCCATCGCACAAGAGAATCATGTGTCATTGTAATAAAGGTGAGCAAGCAAGAATTGAATTCTCACATTATTCGATCGCTTAAAGCACATGAATTAATTTTTCAATCACGTCCATAAATATTGATGTTATATTCCATTTTTTCCTTTGTGACGATATGCGAAACGTACTGCAAATAACGCTCACGTCCATACATTGGGTTATTCACTTATTCTGAAGGATTGGAAACCAACGAAGGAGCTCTTTTGGGTGCCAAGGGTCAATCCAATATAATGGTTCTCTTTAATACTCCATTGTTTCTCTTTATTTATTACTGGTTAGTTCAAAAATAAATTAGCCGGTGATAAATAAAAAGAAACGGAGGGAGTATTACAAAAATTCTATCAGATATAAAGCGTATTTTTTTCGTTTTTAAAAGTTTGTTGTATCGTAGTTAATTTTTGAATTATAAAACGATAAATTTTCAACGACGGAAGGAGTATAGCATAATCTCGGTTCCCTGGTGGATGCAGGTGCGATTAGCTAGCCTTTTCCGGAGAAGTATCGCGAAAAGCAGTGTGTTTGTGTATGGCGTTTGACGAGGGTCGGCATCAGGATGCATGTTACGCTCGGCTGAGAAGCTACTACTACGCCGTCACCGCCAGCCGCATTTTTTTTCAGGGAAAAAGAAAAGGTGAAGGAGGAGGAGAAGATGTGCTTCTACTTTTGGCGTGGTCTCGATGCTTCAATTTTAGCGGTCCTCGTGCAAACAGTGCCGCGATCAAGCATCAAGATCGAGAGGGCCGGAGCATGGAATCCGGCTATTATGCCATGGGCTTCGACTCAGCCCCGTTCCAGTGGTTCACATTGGCCATATTGGTGGTTCCAGTCCACCAATGAGCTAGCCAACACATTCCTTTTTGAGAGTATATTACTATACTGTTCGTTTGAATTTTTAGCCCCGTGGTTGCGTGAGGAGGAATACTGGAATTGGTACAGATGGGGTGAAAGCGGTGAGAGGTGCTGCAGTATGACTTGCGTTGTTGCTGCTTGCATCGATCGTGCCAATCATTTTCCGTGATGTCGAAGCAGGAACCATTGCAGCGTCGCCGGCCACTCGTCTTCGATCTTCCATATCGTGGCCACGGAATGAGGAACCATTGCAACTTGCAAAATAGTTATGGGAGTTCGATCCGTCCCTATTTTTTTCACTTTTTAGTTTAATTTAAAGTGACAAACTTTTGGAAATGATTGAGTATCACGGCGAATAGTTGATGGGCCTGGATTCTTATACATGCAGGCCATCTCCGACAAAGTGAAGCCCAGGAATGTTCAAAGCATCAGCCCATATCCAAGCTTTTCGGCCCATTTAGATTGTGGATTACATTTCATTAGCCCATTGTAGCTTGGTCCAACTACGCAAGTGCAGAAAGCAAAGAAAGGAAAGCCCAAGCCCGCATCCTCGTCCCACTCCCACCAGGCCACCACGACCTCAACTCCCAGCGCCAGCGGTGGGAGGAGCAAGCAGCAGCGGCAGGCCATGGCGTCGTCGTCGTCGACCCCCGCGGCCGTCCGCGAGATGCACAAGGACCTCGAGGTCCACGCCAACACCCTCAGAAAGATCAGAGAGGCAAGCGCGCTCTTCCCACTCCCGAACCCCATCCCTCCCTCGTCTCCGCCGCCCAACCGAACCCAACCGAACCGAACGGAACACAACCTCTCCTCCTCTGACCTTGCGCCGCCCTCTTCGCAGACATCGCCAAGAACCACCAGGTCCGCAAGCAGTACACCATCCAGGTCGGCGAGAACGAGCTCGTCCTCAAGGCACGGTCACCGTCCTAACCTTCCTCAGCCTCTTCTTCGCGTCAGCTCAGCTCCTAAGAGCAGAGTACTCCCTCCGTTTCGAAATAATTGTCATCGGTTAGTTCAAAAATGAACTAGCCGGTGACAATTATTTTGAAACGGAGGGAGTATTCCTTTGTCCAGATGATGCGCACGTTGGCTGTGGAGAAGCAAAGAAGCAGTTTCACACGAGAAATGTTGTTAAGCAAGTGGATTATTTTCTAATAGAGAAATTGAGGCCAGGGGATTTATCGGTGGATTATTATCATGTGGGCACGCCGCCTGAAACGTTGATAGCAGCATAAGGCCGGTGTCTTTCTTGCCGGAGACGGACCATGTCCACACCGCCAGTGAGCGGTGGCCCTTCGCTGTCACCAACCGCCCACCGTTTGTTTTGCTTACCTGGAAAACGGGAACGGCGTCGCCTCCACTTGTCTTGGCCACCGCCCTGGACCAACAGTTAATCACATTGTTAAGCGTCCAATTATTGGTGCACGTAATCATCCCCGTCAAATTGAGTAACATGCATGTGGGGGGACCAAGGAACCTGACGCCCGACTGGCGGATCAACACCCCACCTATATAAGCGCCCAGTGCCTTTTGCGCCCTTCAACACGTACGCAGGCAGGCAGGCAGCTTCCAATCCCTTCTTCTTCCAAGCACCACCACTTGCATTGTATCGTGAGACGGTTTGAGCTGCTCCATCTCCGATCCGCCTCATGGATCGGTCGTGGCACGAGAACAAGTACGGTGACAGCGCGCCGCCACGGAAGAGTGCCAGTACTATAGCGAACTCCATCAGGACACGAGTCTTTCTTCCGTGGCGGTCGACGACGGCACGCTGTTGATGGAGATGCTGGAGGATTTGCCGCCCTCGTCGTCGTCGGACATGGTAGACGGCGGCTTTGATCGGCAGCTGAGCCATGTCATCCGGTCGTTCGAGGCCGAGATCGGTGGCGCCGCTGCTGATGCGGCGGCGGTGATCGTTGACGACGGAAGCACGGCCGCACCGTCGAGCGAAGGAACACGGAAGCAGCAGCCTTCTTGAGGACATGTTAGACGACCTCGGTGAATGTGATGAATGTGGGTCGTCGTTTGGGTACTGGCCGCCGGCTGATGTGCCGTTGCTGGGGCATGCTGCATGCTGAGGGTTGGTGTTTGTACGCCGCCGACGCGTGTGAGGGTAGCGTGGTTGGGTATGAGGCGATGGATCGCCAATATCACTACGTGGAGAGCTCTGCTGCTGAGCAAGCGTACAGCCCCTTACGGGAACGGTGGGGGCAAATATATTTCGTCCTAATTGTTTTGAGGTAGAAAATTGTTGAAATGAATAGTTTTTACTAAAACGAACTCGCAAATCCAAATGTTTCTTTGCTCCTTGGAAAGAATACATACATCGAGCACATTCGTTTCACATAGAAAACCCCGATTAGTTTCCTTTTCTCTGCATATAGTTTGATTTCAGAATCTTGCAATTTTCAGTTTTTGTCTGTGCATGCAAAATACTTTATTTAGATCTTTTTATTTGTCACTAGCTAGTTCATTTTTGAAAATAGCTAACGAGAAGATTGCTCGGCCAACCTAGCTACTTAACTAGTCTAGTGATTTCACTGTATCAGAATCTTGGTCAACTGTGCTGAAATGGTACATCATATTAATAGCCAAATATGCCCTTAGCTTTTGGGCTCATTGCTTGGCCTCCAAATTGTTTGAGCCAAGCACGAGTATTTATTGAAAGTGACAAGTGAAATTTAATACCGACTTAAATTTTGTACTCCGCCTTTTTCATCTTATTTGACGTTGTTCAATTCAATCCGATTTATTTCTTTGATGCTGGTTAGTTTAGTTTTAAACTAACTAAACTATCGTCAAATAAAATGAAATTAAGAGAGTACTCATTAATTTGTATATTCTAAAATTTTCTCGAAGGAGGTCATATGTAGGCGGAACTACACAAGCGATATATTTACGTTTAAAACTAAAATAGATACCCTTCGTCCTTAAATACTTATGATCTTTTAATATAAAAATAAATAAAAAGACGATAAGTATTTTGAAGACGAGGGAAAACTTCATTCGTCCATAAAAATTTATGGCTTGGGTCATCATAGGCGGGCTTCTAGTACACCGGCATCAGTTTGGGAGTGCTGCATATCTCATAGCAAGTGGGCAAATTGTTCCAAGTTGACATTGAGCTAAACCGCAACATTCACTCGCAAGCGCGGAAATCATCATCCTTATTACCCCGCAAAAAAAAGAGCATCTTCCTTGCTCTGCACAAAAACGGTGTCAGTTCCATCCGATCCGACTGATTGAAGAACAAAATCTTTTGAGAACACGATCACCTGGCGGCAGGTACATACACAGTACTAATCTGGTGCGCGCACGCTGCTTCGGATGCGGGCATGGAACGGCGATAATGCCGGTCCTGCCGGATCTTGTCCACCGCCGGTCGTTCCCTTCCCCGCGCCGGCCGGCCACCATCTCTCTCTCTCTTCATTCAGCTGGAACCTACCAGCTCGTCCACTCTTTTTAATTTGCTTACCTGGAAAACCGGTACAGCTAGCCATCTCCACTTGGCCGCCCACAATAATAATGCCGTCTCAATTAAGCGGACATTATCAGTATAATAAGCAGCTCATGTTGCACGTTGGAAGGAACCTGGTGCTGATTATTTAGTTGATGATTTGTTAACAATGGCAGTGTATAGAGCCTCTTATATAAGCTCCCGTACCTCCTTCACATTCGGCCAGCAAGGTAGCTAGTCAAGCCAGCTCCCTATTCCAAGTTCCCAGCACCTGTTGCAATCGAGCATTTTGTGTTTCTTGTCTGCCCTGGGCGAGTTACACGTATACGGCTCAGTTGCGGCCGGAACCTGAGAGAAGGTGGTGGTAGCTATACGCCATGGAAGAGTCCTGCCTCGTCGACGTCGACCAGGCCATGGACGTTCCCGAGGTCGACGATGGTGCGCTATTGATGGAGTTGATGGAGGACCTGCTGCCGCCATCTGCAGACCTGGTGGTAGACGACGGCGACGGCGACCGGCTGAGCCACGTCATCCGGTCGCTTGAGGCCGAGATCATCGATGATGCCGGCGAAGCTCCGGAGGCGACGGTCGACGACGAGCTCGCGACCCGGGTGCCGCCGAGTGACAACGGCGGCAGGCGCCTTGAGGACATGTTCTCGGACCTCGACGAATATGAAGGTGGGTCATTCTTCACATACTGGCCTGACGACGACGTGCCCTTGGAGGGGCATGAGGTGGACGGTTTGTGTATCTACATGGATGGGTGTGAGTGCGAGCGTAGCTTTGCAGTGCACGAGTCGACGGTTGATCACCAATACTATTACGCAGAGAGCTCCGCCGAGGAAGTGTATATCCCATTATGGGAATGATAAGAAAAGGTTTAGGAACACTTTACCATTTCAAGAGGAGCAAAACGATGTGTAGAAATTGTTAACAGAAGAAATATGAGAAGTGATATATCAAGGTCATTTATTTTGCAAAAAAACTTACTTTTCTGATTCAACGAGATTTCTTGCATCAATTTAGACAAAGAAGTTTTGTAGAGGGTTTCCTTATGTTACTATAATTTTCATATTGTTTCCGTTTTAAATGGATGGGAAGAATTTAATTTTGGAACGCCTTGGTCCAAAGTTATTAACAAATGGAGAAACTAGATACACTGGGCTTCTTTCCTGGGTCAACACGATCTGCTGCAGGGTGGCGGGTGATTTAAGATCACGAGCAAGCCGCCACGCATGTGCGGCTGCTGGCAAAGAGGAACATGCATGTTCACGAGCAGTACGTACAACTTTACCTCTCTACTTGGGTTCAAGAAAAAAAAGGAACATGCAAGGACAGGTGCAGGATAGCAAGAGACGCGTATTGATTAGAGAGAGAGGCGGCGAGGCGAGCAGCAGATGATAAAGGTTAAATACGGTGGAATAAAATCCATTATATATCACTATATAAAAAACTCAAATAGAAGATAAAGATAAGCGACACGTTCAAAGAAGACATCTCTGATGTAGTTAAGCCAGATGTGTCCGCTTCAGTAAGTATCTGACATGGCTCGGTTGAATGTACAAGGAGACGAGTTACAATACATCACGCCTCAGTTAAATAGGTATCCGCGACGCGCCCTCGTCTCTGACAGACAGGAGACACGCTTCTGACAAAGTGTGTCTCATTTTTACGAAAGAAATGAGACATACTTTACAAAAAGCACGTCTCCTTTGCCTTCGGTTACAGACATACATGAACACGTCGATGAACGATGAAACTCATTCGTTCACAGTTGATCACACAAGATACTCATCACACTGATGAATACAGATAGTACATGCATTCATTAACAATATATTATAGAACACAAGAAAAAGTACAAGACACAATAAAGAAAACATCAACTAAAAACAAAAAAAAAAAGAAAATCCAAATCGTACTCCTCCCCCCCTCCTCCTCTTCCGGCGGCCATCCGGCGCCGGCGCAACAGGAGTCCTGGCCGGCTGCTCCGCCGGTCGCTCCGGCTGGTCCAGATCCGGCGGTGCAACCTCGCGACCGAGGTTCCTCGCCATCGCCGCCACCAGGATACTGCGGCCCTCGGTGCCAAGCACCTCGGCCATCATCTCGAGCAGCCTCTAGAACCGGTCGAACAACCTATCGAACAATATCTAGAGCAGCTCGTTGTTGAGCCTCTCGGGGGAGCGGCATCACTGTTTCTTGCAAGGTGGCTCCCTCGCCGGGCTTGGCGGCGAAACGTTGGCCATGGTGGGTTGTCTGAGTGGAGAAGACGAACGAAGAGAATAGGAAAGACTGATGTCACCTTATATAAGGTCTGTGCGGAGACACAAAATGGAGACGCGCTTAGCAGCGAAGCGCGTCACCTATGCTCGATGTCTCCCTCTCCTCTGCTAAAAGGGAGACATGCTCTTAAGAAAAGCACGCCTCCTATTACCAACGTCTCCTTTAGCTTCGTGATTTTCTCCATTTTGCTTCGGTTCACTATTGATATCACAAATAACTAAATCATTCACTTGTCTAGAAAATAATCAAAGTCCTTCATGTTTGCAATTGCTTTCACACAGTTCACTATCCATACAACATAAACCACACATTCATTCATTCACATAGTTGAACATAGATAAATTTCATTCATTAACACAACATATTACAAAACACAAGAAAAGAAAAACATCAACTAAAAACAACAAAGAAAAACTAAATCCTCCTCCTCCTACTGGGGCGGCGACTCCGACGCCGGTGCAACAGGAGCCTGGGCTGGCTGCGCCGGTTGCTCCGACTGCATCAGCGGTGCAACCCGGAGACCGAGGTTGCTCTCCGTCGTCGCCACCAGGTTTCTACGGCCCTCGATGCTGAGCACCTGGGCCATCATCTCGAACAGAATGTTGGGACGATCGACCACCTCCGTGAGGGCGTAGAGGTAGTGGCAAGGGTAACCATTCCAGTAAACTGTGGAAGGGTACCCAAACCCAAGAAACTCATGGCGCGAGACATATTTTTGTACACCTCTTGTGCCGTAAGGAGGTGCTGCTCGGTGTTTGCTGACGGTCCTTAAGTGCCATATTTAGACCATCAATCCACCTCATAATGTGCACAAAGAGAAACACAATGTAGTGGTAGTGTTAAAAACTAACCAATTCTACAAGTGTTGGTGTTTACTTGTATGCAGGTGAATTTAGACCCAAAATACCAAGACATGCAGGTAGTATTCCATAAAATTGGATTTCGACGAATTAGGTGATGCCACGTGTCATCACATGGATCAAATGGTCCACAAACAGAAGTATTTAAGGCCATCCAACGGTGTAGCACTTATATAAGGGGATGGGACCCACCTAGCAGAGACTTGGAGGAAGCATAGTCCCAAGGGGGCTGAGACAAGGTTGGCCGACCTCCCTAGTCGGGCGACTAGGGAGTGGCGCCAAACTCGGTCAAATGCCACTTGTTGGCTCCTTCCGGATTGAAGAAGTCATGTGTGACAGATTTGCGCGCATTTGGTGGTGGGAACCTACCCTCCCCCCTATAAATAGCACCCCACACCTCACTTCACACACACACCAAAAGTTGAGAATAGAATAACACTCCTAAGGTTTAGAGTAGTCCTAGAGGCTGCCAAGTAGAAGGAGAGTGTGGTGAGAGTTTAGGAGAAGGAGGGTTGGGCTTGTCAAGTCACTCTTCTACACTTTTATTCCTACAAAGGTGTACTCAAATCAAGTAAGTCTTTTGTGAATTCAATTCAAGTTTGATTCTCAATTCATAGTAGTTTGCACAAGTAGTTACTTGTGGGTTCATTGCTTTAATTTATTAGAGGCTCTAGTTGTAGCTTTGTGTTCGAAACAACTAGAGTTGTGATTTAGAACGTATGCGTGGTGCTTAGGTTAAAAATCACTAGTAAATATCTCGTAGACCCACAGATTGAATAGGTAGGTAGTAGGTGGTGACAACCCTATCTGTCCTTAGTAATCCTCCACGTTTGGCTATGCCATAGGCTCTTGGCGGGAGTCGTCCTGGTGTTGCTAGGGGTAAATCCGTGCCCGAAACAAGCAGCTACCATAAATTCCTTTGAATTAGAATCAATACTTTGAATTCCTCTCTCTTTCTTGCCTATAAAAAACAACTTTGTGTCCTTGGGTGGATTAGTTCGTAAGGTTAGCACACACGTTCCTTAGATTCGATACTTTTGGGAATACTCTATTAAGGGGAAGTGCTACATGATAGTTTCTGTGCACTTGCAGATTTTTATCTATGACGTAAGAAACGTCAAAAAGCATTTCTGGCGCCGTTGCCGAGGAACAGTTGCCGTTAATCTTCAAACCTTGCTCACCCTCGTATCTATCTTCTTATATTATCTTTCCTTTTCCTACCACCACCACATATATGGAGCATCCCACCATCCTTTCTTATTCTGCCCCAAAGGGCAAGTTTTGTGAGCCACGACCTTCGGCAGAACCCATCTTGGCGAAGTGTGCAGTCGACACTTCCCCCGGTACTACTTAGTTCGTAGCCCGCAGAGGTTCTTGATTGGTTGGGGCGCGTGAGATTTGGACAAGATGATGACATGAGAGGTTTATGTGGTTCGGGCCGCCTGAACGTAACACCATACTCCACGGGTTGTGTGTTGTATGTATGAAAATGCGTGTGTGCCTTGTGTGCATATCAGCTTGCTTGTTGTGTATCGTGCGACACAACCCTTTTATAGTCTAAGGGCTGGCCGTTACATCACTTGTTTGGCCTGACATGTGGCCCTGGCGCAGTTATCTGTCAAATACACGATTGCTGAATATTAAATGTGGTTAATAGGGTGATAATGCGCCTTAATATTGGCGTTACCCCTATTAACATTCTAATGATCGCGTGTCATTAATATGGCATTAGTGACACGTAATAAGGTCTTGTAACTGTCACCTTAACTGTCCCCTGAAGGACCAAGCCGTTGGATATATCTCTATATTCCATTGAAATCCTAGCTACGGAGGTATGGTGGCAGCTCCGGAGTTTCCTGTCGTGAGGAGGCAGGTTTGGAACCACTATACACGTGGTAGCACCAAAGCTTCCCTCTACTAGGGGTTAGGTCCAGGGTCACTGAACACGTGGCAAGATTGGAGCTTCCCTATGACGAGTGTTAGGTCCGGCCTTGTGATACACGTGTCAGTGTCGAAGCTACCCAAACGAGGGAGGCGGGTCAAGTACTGTGTCACACGTGTGGCCTTTAGAGGTCTTCAACTTGAATGGGGGGACTCCTTAGCTTTTCTTGCGGTATCATGGGGTACCCGGTACGCAGGGTACCGACAGTGGCCTCCGGGCCCACCTTCGAGAGAAAACCTTTAGGTTAAGTTATTTTACTGGAGGTGGGGCCATCTTCGATTCCCACGCTGTGGCTTCAAAGGTCTTCTGATGTGCCGTTGGAGCGATGCTCCGTGGTTTCACCATCGCCACGTGGCATCTTTTGAATGTGGCAAGTGATATCTTTGCGTGCGGATCTCACGCAACTGAAGGTCACCGTTCCCAATGCAAAAATCGTATCGGTTCCACGCGCCTTGTCAGACTGTCGCCCTCGGGCTTCCAACCTCCCATCATGACAACGGTTCACCTGGGGCAATAACTTCGGCTTTTCTGTGAAAGTGGACCCAAACCCATTCGTCATTGGCAAGGTAGATTTTTGAGAGTGTAACCTCGGTCCCATTGCGGTTTCCATCCAAGCATTGCAGAGGCTTACTTAAGAAGGAAAGCACGTACGGTTTGAGGACTCTTCACGCTTTCAATCAAACTCGCGCTTAGAGCTTCCCAACCCCCGCATAGCCTTCCAACTTTCGCTCCACTTTGCCGCGATGGAGTTGGGTCTTCCCCGCAGCAAGGTCAAGACAAACGAGAGTTGGTGAGTGTCTGGACATACATGGGTTGGTACAGCGACTCCTGCAGCAAGGACATCCGCTTCGGCAAGCTCCTCTTCGAGAAGGAGCGAACTGGAGATATGGTGTACTTCTTGCTATACGCCATGGTGGGTCTGATCCCACCTTTCTCAAGCTTCCTCTTGATGTTGTTGGATTTCTACGGCCTCCATCCTTATCATATCGCCCCCACTCCCTCTTGCTAGTGGTGACTTTCATCCACTTTTACGAGATGTGGGTGGGTGTGCTTCCCCGCATTGAATTGTTTTAGACCTTCTTCACGGCCCACACCACCAGCAAGGGGACAAAGCTCATCGGCTTCTACTATTTCGTGAAGCGGAAGAAGTGCCCCTTCAAGTACTTGAAGTCCTTCCCCTCCGACAAGTGGGATGATTGGAAGAAGTATTAGGTGATCATCACAGTGGAGGAGCATGAGAAGTTGGAGCTGCCAAAGGGCCTTCCCAATGTTGACACCAACTCTTGGAACGTAGTTTCGGAGCCGTCGAATGCGTACAATCCCATCCTGAAAAGGATCAAAGAATGCATAGAGGGAGGAGTGACCCCCCAAATGGTCTTCGATAATTTCTTGGTGAACAGGTGGGCCCCGCTGAAGACTAGGGGACGGCCCGCCTGGGCGTTCAATAGTGAGATGGATCATAACCGATTTGAAGTTAGTTTGAACACCAACTTGGACGATGAAGCTTCGAAGATCCATCTCCAAAAATTTAAAAAATGGAGGTATCTCCCGTGGCGCCCTGACTGCGCCGGCTGCCTTCCTGCCTCTGAACATGGTTCCGGAGGTTAGCAGGGAGATCCGGAGGAGAATGCCAACATTGGATGACCTGGGCGTGGTTGAGAGGCGCCCTTTCTCTAGGGTTACAATCCCTAGAGCTTCTGAGAGGGTACCCCTGCCGCGAGCCAGAAAGTCGATGACATCGACAAGGGTAAGGGTAAAGGCAAGGAGCCAGCTGGATCCTCTAACCGGAAGAGAAAGTTGAGGCATGCTAACGGGAGCCACATCAGGTCAGCTCCAACTACAACTGCTCCTTCTCCCCAGTGAGGTAGATCTTCAGCGGACACGCCTCCTCCTGTGCAGGCATCCTCAAGGGGCACCAGCTGTTGCAGATCAACCCTAGCTCTGGTGCCAGCTGTGGGCTCCGGGTCTAGTGGTCCTTCCGAGCCGAGGGAGGTCCCATCTGAGTCAACGCCGAAGACAGTGACAAGTTCCAGGCAGCAATCTAGAGCTCTAGCCACATCGACCGCAACGAGCTCTGGCTCCGATCGCCCAGTGAAGAAGTTCCGTGCCAATTGGAGCGGTAACCTTCCAAGGTAGACATTGCATCCCCACCTTGAGTTGCTGTTTTTATTTTTCTTCATGTATTGAATCTTTCGATTCTTTGTTTGGAGAGCAATGAGGAAGGGTTCGGAAGCTCCAACACCCGCCCCAACAACTAAGACTGTGCAGGCGGAGGTTCCAGCACCGACCCATACACCTCCCCAAGTGGTGGCTGAAGTCACAACAACTCCGGCACCGGCTGTCGTGGATCTGGATCCCAAAGAGACACCAGAGGCTCCCGTGGTAGCGCCGGACCACAGGGGATACATTTGTGAAGACGCATCGACAATGGTAGCGCCGGTGGCTGAAGCTCCGGTGCAAGATATGGAGATGGCGGAAGCTCCGACAGTTGAGTCGGAGGCAACCAAAGCTCCAATGCTTGTGCTGGAAGTTGTTGAAGAGCCAGCAATCGAACCAGAAGTGCCCGAAGTCCTGGCCTTTGTGCCGGAGATAGTTGAAGCTCTGACCTCCATGCCAGAGTTGGTTGATGTACTGGTGCCTGAGCCGTAGGTGATGGATGCTCCAGATGAAATTCCAGCGTCTGCCCCGAAGGTGATAGCTCTGGAGGCACCCATGTCCGAGCCGGAGCACCCTGAGGAGTCTGTGGTAGGCCCTCCACCCGCCAAGCCAATGGTGGAAATTCCGGCGAGGGAGCCTTCATCATCAGCTCCAGAAGTTGAAGCTCCTCCCGCGGGGCCTTGCTCGATAAGAGTGGAGGCTGAGGTACCTCCTGAAGGCGGCCCTAGTGCCGCAGGACCACAGGGGACCACGCTTGTGGCGTGGGACCCAATTTTTGTTCTCGAAGACCCCTTGGAGCCGGCGGAGATGACCCTGGCAGGTCCGGAGCCTATTCCCTTGGCATTATGTATTGACAATGCCTGTTCGAGCCTCCGACTGACCTTCGACCATGATAGCAAGGTCCTTGAATAAGAGCGCCACACCTTGAGGCGTTGGCGCAACAGGCTCCACTTCGAGACCAAGCTTGCATAGACGAGGCTTGCTGATCAAAAGGAGTGGTTCGAGAAGGAGAAGGACCGAATGGAATATTGGGGCAAGTTGCTGGAGGAAAAGGAGGTCTCAATCAGGGCCCTCGACGCTAATTCTTGGGAGGTTCTCGAGTTGGCCAAGAACAACAATGATGCTGCTAACGAACATCATGACAGCCTCAATACATTAAACGAGATTCTCCTGAAGCGTCGAGCGGACCTCGATGCAAGGGAAGAGAAACTCCTGGAATCGCAAGAGGATATTTTGAAAAGAGAGGAGGAGCTAGCCTAGAAGCTGACTCTGGGAGAGCAAAATTTGGCTGACCGCACCAAAAAGCTTGATTTGCGGAGCAAGGAAGAGGAAGAGAAGTACTGGAAACTGGGGCAGGATCTCTTAAAAAGAGAAGGTGATGTTGCCACTAGAGAAGGGAAAGTAAGAGGTAGGGAGAAGGACATGGTCGAACGGCAGAACCGCATCGACCTCCGAGAGACAGAGCTAGCCGACCGCGAAAAGCAAATAGCTGATAATATGTAGCAACATGCCAAAGTGGTCAAGCGCCTCGCTCGGGAAGGTTCAGAGCTTGCGGCGGCCAGAAGGTCACTGGAGGAGCTACGGAGCTCGAGGGCAGCTGAGTCCCAACAGGTGTGGGATTTTCTGGGGCGTGCAGACAGAGCTTTGGTGCCACTTGGCTTCAGCCCCATACATCCGGAAAACCCAGCATCAAAGCTGGACTAGGCATTGATGGCACTTGGCTCTACTGGCAGCAAACTCGACGTGATGGGTGATGTCATCACTGACCACCTGGAGATGGAGGGGAAATCTCTGGCCAAGAACATCGCCGAATATGTCCTGGCATGTTACAAGAGTCGAGACCCCCAACTTTCTCTAGATCCGGTCTTCAAAGGACCCATTGCCTAAGAGGAGGATACCGCCAGGGCTAGCGTCCAAGAAGTTGCTGAGAAGGTTGCATTGTTTTTTCGCAGGACTTAGATCCTCCAGTAGATAGAACCTTTTCCTGTTGCCTTTTGCTGTAATCCTGATTTTGTAATCAAGTACTTTGAATGAATGAAATCCAATCTTTCTGAAATGAATTCCATTTTGTCCTTGTCTTCAATACATTGTCCTTTATCTTGTTTGCCCCTGGTAGATGTACACAATTTCATTGCGAACATGTACCAAAAGGATTTGACGATGTGTTGATGACTTGGATGCTTCAAACTTGTAGCTTTTAGGTCCAAAATTTATTTCTGACTTCTCCATGGAGCTTTTGTTGCGTTGACGGTGGGCCCCCTAGGGTTGTCAGAGCTTGGTAGGTCCGACAGCACCCACTATCAGCACATGAAATGTCAACGGCAAGCCCCCTGGGGTTGTCGGAGCTTGGTAGGTCTGATGACACCGACTGTAAATGCGTGAAACATCGATGGTGGGCCCCTTGGGGTTGTTGGGGCTTGGTAGGTTCGACTACACCCACTGCTAACACGTAAAACGTCGACGGCGGACCCCCTGGGGTTGTTGGAGCTTGGTAGGTATGACGACACCATCTGCCAACGCTTAAAACGTCGACAACGGGTCCCCTAGAGTAGTTCCACCATCTTCACTTCAATTGCCATTATGCTACATGTCGACGGCGGCCCCCCATGGGAGTTGTTGGAGCTTGTTGGCTCCAATGGTGCCCACATTCAACATATTAAACATCGACGGCGGGCCCCCTTTGGGGGATTTCGGAGCTTGTTAGCTCCGGCATCATCCACCATTTTCATGAGTTATCATTTTTCTTGTGCATCATAAGCAAGAAAAACAGTAAAATTTGTCTTCTCGTCCATAACTTGTTTGCGACTTACTGTTCTTATTTGGATTTTAGACTCAAAGGAATTCGATATGATAAAAAGCACATTGATGTAATCTTTCCAGATTTGAATGCTTTTAGGATCCGCCCTACTGAGGCCGGCCGAAATGTAGGTAGAGTGGCGTACTTAGCGTGCAGGACCAGGCTAAGTCGATAGCACACTCTGGACCTGTGTTGGCTTGGATTTTAGGCAAGTAGACCATGCGACAATGCTTAGATCCGAAGATACCAACAATATAACTTGTACAACATATGTATAACTTGGACTAAAACTCAAAAGGAATTGCACAACTTTGTTATAGACAAGAAGGATAAGGATAAATGAAAGAGAATGAGTCTGCACAAAATTAATGCACGTGGAGTCTGCTTTTACACAACAATGCCTTTCATCATTGGTCTGGATTTCAGGGGAGACAAGGACACACTTAGGGTACAGATCCAGGCTAAGTGTGCTATACATCTTGTACTAACCCAGGACAGGTAGCTACACTTTTAGTGTTGTGACTGTGTCAAGTGTTGCTTGAACTTTCCGGACCTTCCCAGAGGGCTCCGGATATTCTCCCGGAGGACCTACCTGACTCTATGTGTGGACTCTATAATTTACATTGTGTGTAATTACAGACTAACCTTCGTGATACTAAGCATAAAACTTACGGAGGTGCTCGATGTTCCAAGGAATTGGAAGTGGGGTCCATCCTCAGTTGCCAAGCGAATACATCCGGGACGAGATACTTTGATCACTCAGAAGGGACCTTCCCAGCTGGGAGAAAGTTTGTTCATCCCTTCATGAGTTAGTATTCTCCACAGCACTAGATCACTTTCCTTGATGTAACACCCTAAATTTTCGCATCATGCATTGCATACATGAGCATGCATTAAACACTAGTAGAATAAGAGAAAAATAATAAAACATACATATACAAATATGTGTAGCAAAAGAAGGAAAAGAAAATAATAGTTATAGCCTAAAACTTGTAATAGAGAATAAGTATAAAAATAATAATAATAAAAAATATATATAAATATATATATATATATAAATAATATATATAACAATATATAAAAAATAGATAAAATATTAATATTAATAATATATGTTATAAAAATAATAAATAATAAATAACATATATATAATACAAATAATATATATATATATATAAATATATATAATAAATTATATAATAAAAGAAAGTAAAAAAAAGTAAAATAAATAAATATAAATAATAAAATAATAATAATACTAAATAAAAAAAGAGAAAAAAAAAATAAAAAAAGGGGCTACTGGCCAGCGGCCGAGCCGCCAGCCCCGCCCCACCGAGCACGCCCCGCCAGCCGCTCGACCGGCCCCACGCCAAGGCCGCAGCGCCCGCTCCCGCCTCCCGTTTCTCGCCTCCCGGCGAAAACCCCGCTCGCCCCACGCGGCACGCGCGCCCACGCGCGGAGCCGGCCCCGCCCACGCCCTGCCTCCCGCGATTCCGCGCCCCGCCGAACCCACGCGCAGCGCGTCGTACGCGCCGCCCCTGGGTCCCACGCCCGACGCCCGCTCGATCCCAACTCCTGCGCCGAACCGCCCACACGACCCTGTCACTCTAGCCGCCGCCTATAAAAGCACCGTAGGCCCTCGTGTTCCCCGATCCCAGAAATCAGCCGCCGCCCAGAGAGCCACGCCGCCAGAAAAAAAAGGGACTAGAGGCTGCGCCGCCAGGGGAAGAAAATGAAGAAAAAAAGAGGGGAATAAGAGGAAGAAAAAGAGGAGGGTGCCACCGTCCACCGGAGATCGTCGCCGTCGTCGTGCCGCCAAGGGACTGCTGCGCCATCTACTTCGTCTACGCATTGTCCCCATCCCGCAATCATCGAAGCCATCACATCTACAGTAGGCCATGTTCCCGATGCGAATTTTGGCGATCATATTGAATCTAATAGGTGTAAATTGATTTTAGTTGCACCATAATTTTATTTTCAGCAGCATTAATCCACCCTAAAACCCCCGTAAACTCATATGAACACGTATGAACTAGTTGCATCTAATTAATAAACAACCGTAGTTAATTAATTATTGTATTTTGCATGCATGCATATCATCGCATGTTGATTAATGGGTGTGCATCATGTTGATTTGTATGTATATTCTTGTATGTGTGATCACTAGTAGAGGGAAGTGCTCAAGAGGTCGTGTACGAGGATTTTAAGAATCAAGACTTCGAAGCGCTCGTGCAACCCTATCCGCCGGAGCAAGGCAAGTGTCTTTGAAGCATATTGATCCTATTTTAAAATAAATGTTTTGTTTGCGAACTTGCATGCTTGTGTCAATTTGATGGGAATCCTATGGTAGGAAGTTTACTAGATTTGTTTGACCACCCTTGTCACCTGGAATATATGGTAGAGAGTCGGGAAGGGTTTTTACCTTTTTGCTTCGCTTAATTAATTGGGATGGAAAAACAACACTACATATTTAATTATGCATCAATGATATTCTGGTTAATGTGAACTGGTCAATACGATGGGTGATCTAAGCAAGCCTAGTATGTGGATGGGTTGGATGTTATGGTGGTTTGCTTGCTTTAGATCTAAGGACCGTTTCATGCGAGAATAAGCCAGGACTACAGTGCCACCACGAGGCCAAGTATGGGTGCGGCGTAGCTGATTAATTAGTGCTTTGCTAGTGTTGTTTGGACCATTGTGGATGCTCGGGGAAGGGGTAGTCGGATTGGGTTGGTTGATGATTGGCGGGACTACCCTGAGATAAGAATGGCTCAAGAGGGGGCCCTTGGTTGAAGATGTGCTCAGTTGGAGGCATCGCCACCGGTGAAACCTCAGTGGGGTCTAAATAGACTAGTAACCCCTTTGTAAAGGCTATTTTGTGATCTCTTGGCCACACACCAACGGAAGTGTGCAATATGACCGACGGGTCATGGGCATAAGGGAGATTCTTAGTCGCCGAAAGGTGATGAAATCACGAACACGTGGGTAAATAGGTACAAACTCTGCAGAGTTAAATAAAACTATCATGATAGCCATGCTCCCTGTTATGAGCACCTGAACAACTTCCATGGTTAGAGGGAAATTGGAATTTGGGATGGTTATGGTTTGGTTATGGATGGTTATGGATTAATTTCTGGTATTGAATATGGTTATTGGCAAATGATGAAATCTGGAATTATGGATGAGGATGGTGAATTATAGACTGGTATTATGGTATTATTTATGGTTTATGATGGGTTTACTTCACATAAATATGATATATTGCTTTTCAAATGTTTTACTGTACTTTTCAGCACTTAGCCATTATTATTGTCGTCATTTGAATCAGCCACATGTCATACTTTCCACACTTGCTGAGTACGACACGTACTCACTCTTGCAATCCCCCCCAACAGTTGCAGGATAGAATTATGAGTTTAATGGCGATAATGTGGAGATCTAGGCCGTGTCTACCGTCAGCTTTGCCTGTGGTGTTGCATGGAGCTGCGCTATCCCTTTTGCTTAGTTTGCTTAATTGCTTAATTAGTTTATTTCCGCTGCATTAGTTGAACTTTTCATTAATATTCATTAGAGCTTGTATTCGAGGATAATTTGGTTTGTGTAATAAAATTTGGTTAATTAATCTTGTCTTGTGGTAATTTTTTGTATACTCTTTTGTGATTGCACTCGTGTATGTGTGATGAACATCCTAGGCACACATATGCGTTAGCTTGGTTCAGTTTCGGAACCGGGCGTCACAAATTGGTATCAGAGCCAGGTTGACCGTAGGACGTAGCCTAGATAGAATGGACACTTTAGAGCACATAGGAGCACTCAAGAATCGATGTGTTTTTGCTTAAGTGTGTTGTTTGCTTGTGTGCTTAATAGAGGATTTTGGGATGCCTTAGCATTGCCATGTCCACCTAGGCTAGTATAGCTAGTTGGTTAGCTTCATATCCCTTGATGCATATAGTTGGGGACGTTTCTAAATTCTTACCTATTGCTCTTCTTCAGATGGTGAGGACTCGCAACCAGAGGGATGTCAATGATGAGGAGGAGAACAATGGAGTGCCTTAAAACAACAACGGACAAGGACCTGCTCATGGAGCCATCAATATTGAGCATCTATTGGCCATGCAAAACCAGCTCATGCAGACCATGATACAAACTATGGGACAGCTGCAGGCTGGCAATATCAACAATCAGCCACACATGCCTCCACCGCCACCCCCGCCTCCTCATAACCGATTGGGAGAGTTTATGAGGACTAGACCGCCAACCTTTGCTCAAGCTGCCGACCCTATGGATGCTGATGATTGGCTCAAGTCCGTGGAGAAGAAACTTGCTATTGTCCAATGCAGTGACCGGGAGAAGGTCTTGTTCGCTTCTCATCAACTAGTTGGAGCAGCTGCAGATTGGTGGGATTCTTATTGCAATGCTCACGAGAACCAAGAGAGAATTACTTGGGCCGAATTCAAGGAAAATTTTCGTTCTCATCATGTGCCCGAGGGTGTTATGATATTGAAGAGGCAAGAATTTGAGAATTTAAGGCAAGGAAGATCAAGTGTGGGTGAATATCTCAATAAATTCACTCAACTCTCAAGGTACATGCCTGAGGATGTTAGTCGGGACAGCCGGAAGCAATACTTGTTCATGAGGGGCTTGAACAATGAGATCCAAGTACAATTGCTCAATTGTGACTATGCAAATTTCCAGAAGCTTGTGGACAAAGAAATTGTGGTTGAGAACAAGATCCGTGAGATGGAGCAAGAAATCAAGAGGAAGGCGCCGTATCAAGGACAGCAACAAGGAAGTAATGTGCGCCCTCGCTTTGCGCCGCCCAATGCGCCTCATTACAATTCCTCTATTCCTGCTCAGCGCCCTGGTTATGCACCACGCCCAACTCAGTTCGTGCAGCAACGCCCTGTTATGCAAGCACCTAGGCCTCCAATGCCTTATGCACCTCGTGCTGATCTCCCTGGAACCAATGCTCAAAACCAAGCTCGTCCCAATAATTCTGGTGGAGTTAAGAGGTGCTATACTTATGGAGAAGCTGGACACTTTGCGAATCAATGTCCTAAGTCAGGCCTTGGTCAAGGAAACAATGCGCCGAGGCAAAACCCAAGACCTAATGGAGGACAACCACAAGGAAGCCATGGACAGCAGAACTTTGCTCGTGGCAACGTGAACCATGTCTCTACGGAGGATGCTCAACAAGCGGATGACGTGGTCATTGGTATGTTTCTCGCCAACTCCAACCCCGCGACTATGTTATTTAATTCTGGAGCATCGCATTCATTCATTGCATCGAAGTATGTTGCCAAGTATAGTTTGCCTATCTCTCATATGAAGTTTACTCTGTTGGTTAAGTCTCCTGGAGGAGAGATGAGGACAAATATAGTATGTCCGAAAGTAAGCCTTAGAATAAGGGGGGTAGACTTCTCCGCCAACCTCATTGTTTTAGATTCTCAAGGATTGGACATTATACTTGGTATGGACTGGTTGAGGAAGAACAATGGAGTTATTGAGTGTGCCACAAGGACGGTGAAGTTGACCAATGAAGAAGGGATCACCGTAGAATTTGAAGCATCTCAAACCGGACCGAAGCAATTGGAGCTGAATCATATGGACGGTGCTGCAATTGAGGAGATTCCGATAGTGTGTGAATTTTTGGATGTGTTCCCAGATGAGTTGCCAGGTATGCCACCTGATCGAGACATTGAGTTTGTTATTGATTTAATACCTGGAACTGCACTTATAGCTAAGAGTCCGTATAGGATGCCTCCTATGGAATTAGCGGAGCTCAAGAAGCAAATTCAAGAGCAATTAGAGAAGGGTTTTATTCGCCCTAGCTCTTCACCTTGGGGAGCGCCCGTTCTATTTGTGGACAAGAAGGATGGAACGCAAAGGATGTGTGTGGATTACCGAGCTCTCAACAAGGTGACCATCAAGAACAAGTACACCTTGCCCCGTATAGAGGATTTGTTTGATCAGATGAAGGGTGCTTGTGTCTTCTCTAAGATTGATTTGAGGTCGGGATACTTTCAAATGAAGATTAGACCATCGGACATACCCAAGACAGCTTTCAGGACCCGGTATGGATCTTATGAGTACACTGTGATATCTTTTGGATTGACAAATGCGCCTGCCTACTTTATGTACCTCATGAATAAGGTCTTCATGGAGTACTTGGATAAGTTTGTCGTGGTGTTTATTGATGATATTATGATCTAATCGAAGGATGAGAAGGAACATGAAGAACACTTGAAGCTTACATTGCAGAAGCTACGGGAACACCAATTGTATGCCAAGTTCAGTAAATGTCAATTCTGGTTACGGGAAGTTTCTTTCTTAGGCCATATTATTTCCGGAGGAGGAGTATCAGTTGACCCAGGGAAGGTGAGAGATGTGCTTAAGTGGGAACTGCCACAGAATGTCAAGGAAATTCGGAGTTTCCTTGGAATGGCTGGATATTACCGCCGATTCATCAAGGATTTCTCCAAAATAGCCAAGCCTATGACCGAATTACTCATGAAAGGGAAGGCATTTCAATGGACTCAAGCTTGTCAGAATAGTTTTGAGGAGTTGAAGAAAAGGTTGACAACAGCCCCAGTTTTGGTATTGCCGGATGTAAGCAAGAGTTTCGACATCTATTGTGATGCATCGAGACAAGGACTTGGGTGTGTATTGATGCAAGAAGGTCAAGTGGTCGCCTATGCGTCAAGACAATTGAAGAAACATGAGTAGAATTACCCCACGCATGATCTTGAACTAGCAGCTGTGGTACATGCATTGAAGATTTGGAGACACTGTATTCTTGGACATAGGTGTGAAATTTATACGGATCATAAGAGTTTGAAGTATATTTTCACACAGACAGATCTGAATTTGAGGCAACGAAGATGGTTGGAGCTCATCAAGGATTATGATGTGGGGATCAACTATCATCCGGGAAAAGCCAATGTAGTGGCCGATGCCTTGAGTCGGAAAGGAGTAAGCCATCAACTTACAGTTCGATAGTTACCTCCGAGTTATGTAAGGAGTTTGAATGGTTGAACCCCGGGTTTGTAAATGAGATGGAGATGATGGAGTTAAATCCGACCTTGGAGCAAGAAATTCAAGAAGCACAAACCACAGATGAGGAGATCAAGGAAATCAAGGAAAGGACCAAAGAAGGGAGAGAATTCAGGTTTGATGAAGACGAACATGGTACCTTATGGCTTGGAAAGAGGATCGTTGTGCCTAATGTAAAGCATATTCGGGAGACAATATTAAATGAGGCACATGACTCGCCATACTCGATTCACCCTGGTTGTACAAAGATGTACAAAGACTTGAAGACTTGCTATTGGTGGGATAGCATGAAGAAGGACATAGCCGAATATGTTGCATTGTGTGATGTGTGTCAACGAGTCAAGGCGGAACATCAAAGGCCAACCGGATTATTGCAACCGTTGAAGATTCCGGAATGGAAGTGGGAAGAAATTGGAATGGACTTCATAGTTGGGTTACCACGTACTCAGTCCGGGTATGACTCAATTTGGGTAATTGTGGATCGCTTAACCAAGTCAGCTCATTTTGTCTCTGTAAAGACCAAATATACAGCTGCACGATTGGCCAAAATATACATGGAGCATATTGTGTGTCGACATGGAGTCCCTAAGAAGATAGTCTCGGATAGAGGTTCTCAAATTACCTCCAGATTTTGGCAAAAATTGCATGAAGCTTTGGGAACGAGGTTGAATTTTAGTTCAGCATATCATCCTCAAACGGATGGACAAACCGAGAGGACCAATCAGATTTTGGAGGACATGTTAAGAGCTTGTGCTTTAAAGCATGGGAAAAGTTGGGACAAAAGCTTGCCATACGCGGAATTTTCATACAACAATAGTTACCAAGCAAGCTTGAAAATGTCACCATATGAAGCGCTTTATGGGAGGAAGTGTAGGACACCTTTATCTGGAATGAAGCAGGGGAAACTCAAGTATTTGGTCCGGATGTGTTGCAAGAAGCCGAAAAGCAAGTCCAAATAATTCGTGAAAACTTGAGAGCTGCCCAATCAAGACAAAAAGGCTATGCGGATAATAAGAGAAGGAAATTAGCCTTTGAAGTGGGAGATTTTGTTTACCTCAAGGTGTCACCAATGAGGGGTCATAAGAGGTTTAACATAAGGGGTAAGCTCGCACCTCGCTATATTGGACCATTCAAGATTTTGGACAAAAGAGGAGAAGTAGCGTATAAGTTGGAGATGCCAGCTCATCTTTCAGACGTACATAATGTCTTTCATGTTTCTCAGCTCAAGAAGTGCTTGAGAGTACCGGAAGAACAAGTGCCAATGGAAGAATTGGAACTAGAGGAAGATTTGTCCTATGTCGAGCAACCTATCAAAATTTTGGACATAAAAGAAAGGGTCACGAGAAATAAGAGGATCCGTTGGTGCAAAATGCAATGGAAACACCATACAGAAGCTGAAGCTACATGGGAACGTGAAGAAGACCTGAAGGCAGAATTCCCTCACCTTTTCTCCACGCTATCGAATCTCGAGGGCGAGATTCACTTTAAGGGGGGTAGGTCTGTAACACCCTAAATTTTTGCATCATGCATTGCATACATGAGCATGCATTAAACACTAGTAGAATAAGAGAAAAATAATAAAACATACATATACAAATATGTGTAGCAAAAGAAGGAAAAGAAAATAATAGTTATAGCCTAAATCTTGTAATAGAGAATAAGTATAAAAATAATAATAATAAAAAATATATATAAATATATATAAATAATATATATAACAATATATAAAAAATATATAAAATATTAATATTAATAATATATGTTATAAAAATAATAAATAACATATATATAATATAAATAATATATATATATAAAATATATATAATAAATTATATAATAAAAGAAAGTAAAAAAAAAGTAAAATAAATAAATATAAATAATAAAATAATAATAATACTAAATAAAAAAAGAGAAAAAAAAAGAAAAAAAAGGGGCTGCTGGCCAGCGGCCGAGCCGCCAGCCCCACCCCACCGAGCACGCCCCGCCAGCCGCTCGGCCAGCCCCGCGCCAAGGCCGCAGCGCCCGAGGCCGCAGCGCCCGCTCCCGCCTCCCGCCTCCCGTTTCCCGCCTCCCGCTCCCGCCTCCCGCCGAAAACCCCGCTCGCCCCACGCGGCACGCGCGCCCACGCGCGGAGCCGGCCCCGCCCACGCCCCGCCTCCCGCGATTCCGCGCCCCGCCGAACCCACGCGCAGCGCGCCGCCCCCTGGGTCCCACGCCCGCTAGCTCACGCGCCCGACGCCCACTCGATCCCAACTCCTGCGCCGAACCGCCCACGCGACCCTGTCGCTCTAGCCGCCGCCTATAAAAGCACTGTAGGCCCTCGTGTTCCCCGATCCCAGAAATCAGCCGCCGCCCAGAGAGCCACGCCGCCAGAAAAAAAGGGACCAGAGGCTGCGCCGCCAGGGGAAGAAAAGGAAGAAAAAAAGAGGGGAAGAAGAGGAAGAAAAAGAGGAGGGTGCCACCGTCCACCGGAGATCGTCGCCATCGTTGTGCCGCCAAGAGACTGCTGCGCCATCTACTTCGTCTACGCATTGTCCCCATCCCGCGATCATCGAAGCCATCGCATCTACGGTAGGCCATGTTCCCGATGCGAATTTTGGCGATCATATTGAATCTAATAGGCGTAAATTGATTTTAGTTGCACCATAATTTTATTTTCAGCAGCATTAATCCACCCTAAAACCCCCGTAAACTCATATGAACACGTATGAACTAGTTGCATCTAATTAATAAACAACCGTAATTAATTAATTATTGTATTTTGCATGCATGCATATCATCGCATGTTGATTAATGGGTGTGCACCATGTTGATTTGTATGTATATTCTTGTATGTGTGATCACTAGTAGAGGGAAGTGCTCAAGAGGTCGTGTATGAGGATTTTCAGAATCAAGACTTCGAAGCGCTCGTGCAACCCTATCCGCCAGAGCAAGGCAAGTGTCCTTGAAGCATATTGATCCTATTTTAAAATAAATGTTTTGTTTGTGAACTTGCATGCTTGTGTCAATTTGATGGGAATCCTATGGTAGGAAGTTTACTAGATTTGTTTGACCACTCTTGTCACCTAGAATATATGGTAGAGAGTCGGGAAGGGTTTTTACCTTTTTGCTTCGCTTAATTAATTGGGATGGAAAAACAACACTACATATTTAATTATGCATCAATGATATTCTGGTTAATGTGAACTGGTCAATACGATGGGTGATCTAAGCAAGCCTGGTATGTGGATGGGTTGGATGTTATGGTGGTTTGCTTGCTTTAGATCTAAGGACCGGTTCATGCAAGAATAAGCCAGGACTACAGTGCCACCACGAGGCCAAGTATGGGTGCAGCGTAGCTAATTAATTAGGGCTTTGCTAGTGCTGTTTGGACCATTGTGGATGCTCGGGGAAGGGGTAGTCGGATTGGGTTGGTTGATGATTGGTGGGACTACCCTGGGATCCGAATGGCTCAAGAGGGGGCCCTTGGTTGAAGATGTGCTCAGTTGTAGGCATCGCCACCGGTGAAACCTCAGTGGGGTCTAAATAGACTAGTAACCCCTTTGTAAAGGCTATTTTGTGATCTCTTGGCCACACACCAACGGAAGTGTGCAATATGACCGACGGGTCATGGGCATAAGGGAGATTCTTAATCGCCGAAAGGTGATGAAATCACGAACACGTGGGTAAAGAGGTACAAACTCTGCAGAGTTAAATAAAACTATCATGATAGCCGTGCTCCCTGTTATGAGCACCTGGACAACTTCCATGATTAGAGGGAAATTGGAATTTGGGATGGTTATGGTTTGGTTATGGATGGTTATGGATTAATTTCTGGTATTGAATATGGTTATTGGCAAATGATGAAATCTGGAATTATGGATGAGGATGGTGAATTATGGACTGGTATTATGGTATTATTTATGGTTTATGATGGGTTTACTTCACATAAATATGATATATTGCTTTTCAAATGTTTTACTGTACTTTTCAGCACTTAGCCATTATTATTGTTGTCATTTGAATCAGCCACATGTCATACTTTCCACACTTGTTGAGTACGACATGTACTCACTCTTGCAATCCCCCCCAACAGTTGCAGGACAGAATTATGAGTTTAATGGCGATAATGTGGAGATCTAGGCCGTGTCTACCATCAGCTTTGCCTGTGGTGTTGCATGGAGCTGCGCTATCCCTTTTGCTTAGTTTGCTTAATTGCTTAATTAGTTTATTTCCGCTGCATTAGTTGAACTTGTCATTAATATTCATTAGAGCTTGTATTCGAGGATAATCTGTTTTGTGTAATAAAATTTGGTTAATTAATCTTGTCTTGTGGTAATTTTCTGTATACTCTTTTGTGACCCGGTATGGATCTTATGAGTACACTGCGATATCTTTTGGATTGACAAATGCGCCTGCCTACTTTATGTACCTCATGAATAAGGTCTTCATGGAGTACTTGGATAAGTTTGTCGTGGTGTTTATTGATGATATTATGATCTAATCGAAGGATGAGAAGGAACATGAAGAACACTTGAAGCTTACATTGCAGAAGCTACGGGAACACCAATTGTATGCCAAGTTCAGTAAATGTCAATTCTGGTTACGGGAAGTTTCTTTCTTAGGCCATATTATTTCCGGAGGAGGAGTATCAGTTGACCCAGGGAAGGTGAGAGATGTGCTTAAGTGGGAACTGCCACAGAATGTCAAGGAAATTCGGAGTTTCCTTGGAATGGCTGGATATTACCGCCGATTCATCAAGGATTTCTCCAAAATAGCCAAGCCTATGACCGAATTACTCATGAAAGGGAAGGCATTTCAATGGACTCAAGCTTGTCAGAATAGTTTTGAGGAGTTGAAGAAAAGGTTGACAACAGCCCCAGTTTTGGTATTGCCGGATGTAAGCAAGAGTTTCGACATCTATTGTGATGCATCGAGACAAGGACTTGGGTGTGTATTGATGCAAGAAGGTCAAGTGGTCGCCTATGCGTCAAGACAATTGAAGAAACATGAGTAGAATTACCCCACGCATGATCTTGAACTAGCAGCTGTGGTACATGCATTGAAGATTTGGAGACACTGTATTCTTGGACATAGGTGTGAAATTTATACGGATCATAAGAGTTTGAAGTATATTTTCACACAGACAGATCTGAATTTGAGGCAACGAAGATGGTTGGAGCTCATCAAGGATTATGATGTGGGGATCAACTATCATCCGGGAAAAGCCAATGTAGTGGCCGATGCCTTGAGTCGGAAAGGAGTAAGCCATCAACTTACAGTTCGATAGTTACCTCCGAGTTATGTAAGGAGTTTGAATGGTTGAACCCCGGGTTTGTAAATGAGATGGAGATGATGGAGTTAAATCCGACCTTGGAGCAAGAAATTCAAGAAGCACAAACCACAGATGAGGAGATCAAGGAAATCAAGGAAAGGACCAAAGAAGGGAGAGAATTCAGGTTTGATGAAGACGAACATGGTACCTTATGGCTTGGAAAGAGGATCGTTGTGCCTAATGTAAAGCATATTCGGGAGACAATATTAAATGAGGCACATGACTCGCCATACTCGATTCACCCTGGTTGTACAAAGATGTACAAAGACTTGAAGACTTGCTATTGGTGGGATAGCATGAAGAAGGACATAGCCGAATATGTTGCATTGTGTGATGTGTGTCAACGAGTCAAGGCGGAACATCAAAGGCCAACCGGATTATTGCAACCGTTGAAGATTCCGGAATGGAAGTGGGAAGAAATTGGAATGGACTTCATAGTTGGGTTACCACGTACTCAGTCCGGGTATGACTCAATTTGGGTAATTGTGGATCGCTTAACCAAGTCAGCTCATTTTGTCTCTGTAAAGACCAAATATACAGCTGCACGATTGGCCAAAATATACATGGAGCATATTGTGTGTCGACATGGAGTCCCTAAGAAGATAGTCTCGGATAGAGGTTCTCAAATTACCTCCAGATTTTGGCAAAAATTGCATGAAGCTTTGGGAACGAGGTTGAATTTTAGTTCAGCATATCATCCTCAAACGGATGGACAAACCGAGAGGACCAATCAGATTTTGGAGGACATGTTAAGAGCTTGTGCTTTAAAGCATGGGAAAAGTTGGGACAAAAGCTTGCCATACGCGGAATTTTCATACAACAATAGTTACCAAGCAAGCTTGAAAATGTCACCATATGAAGCGCTTTATGGGAGGAAGTGTAGGACACCTTTATTCTGGAATGAAGCAGGGGAAACTCAAGTATTTGGTCCGGATGTGTTGCAAGAAGCCGAAAAGCAAGTCCAAATAATTCGTGAAAACTTGAGAGCTGCCCAATCAAGACAAAAAGGCTATGCGGATAATAAGAGAAGGAAATTAGCCTTTGAAGTGGGAGATTTTGTTTACCTCAAGGTGTCACCAATGAGGGGTCATAAGAGGTTTAACATAAGGGGTAAGCTCGCACCTCGCTATATTGGACCATTCAAGATTTTGGACAAAAGAGGAGAAGTAGCGTATAAGTTGGAGATGCCAGCTCATCTTTCAGACGTACATAATGTCTTTCATGTTTCTCAGCTCAAGAAGTGCTTGAGAGTACCGGAAGAACAAGTGCCAATGGAAGAATTGGAACTAGAGGAAGATTTGTCCTATGTCGAGCAACCTATCAAAATTTTGGACATAAAAGAAAGGGTCACGAGAAATAAGAGGATCCGTTGGTGCAAAATGCAATGGAAACACCATACAGAAGCTGAAGCTACATGGGAACGTGAAGAAGACCTGAAGGCAGAATTCCCTCACCTTTTCTCCACGCTATCGAATCTCGAGGGCGAGATTCACTTTAAGGGGGGTAGGTCTGTAACACCCTAAATTTTTGCATCATGCATTGCATACATGAGCATGCATTAAACACTAGTAGAATAAGAGAAAAATAATAAAACATACATATACAAATATGTGTAGCAAAAGAAGGAAAAGAAAATAATAGTTATAGCCTAAATCTTGTAATAGAGAATAAGTATAAAAATAATAATAATAAAAAATATATATAAATATATATAAATAATATATATAACAATATATAAAAAATATATAAAATATTAATATTAATAATATATGTTATAAAAATAATAAATAACATATATATAATATAAATAATATATATATATAAAATATATATAATAAATTATATAATAAAAGAAAGTAAAAAAAAAGTAAAATAAATAAATATAAATAATAAAATAATAATAATACTAAATAAAAAAAGAGAAAAAAAAAGAAAAAAAAGGGGCTGCTGGCCAGCGGCCGAGCCGCCAGCCCCGCCCCACCGAGCACGCCCCGCCAGCCGCTCGGCCAGCCCCGCGCCAAGGCCGCAGCGCCCGAGGCCGCAGCGCCCGCTCCCGCCTCCCGCCTCCCGTTTCCCGCCTCCCGCTCCCGCCTCCCGCCGAAAACCCCGCTCGCCCCACGCGGCACGCGCGCCCACGCGCGGAGCCGGCCCCGCCCACGCCCCGCCTCCCGCGATTCCGCGCCCCGCCGAACCCACGCGCAGCGCGCCGCCCCCTGGGTCCCACGCCCGCTAGCTCACGCGCCCGACGCCCACTCGATCCCAACTCCTGCGCCGAACCGCCCACGCGACCCTGTCGCTCTAGCCGCCGCCTATAAAAGCACCGTAGGCCCTCGTGTTCCCCGATCCCAGAAATCAGCCGCCGCCCAGAGAGCCACGCCGCCAGAAAAAAAGGGACCAGAGGCTGCGCCGCCAGGGGAAGAAAAGGAAGAAAAAAAGAGGGGAAGAAGAGGAAGAAAAAGAGGAGGGTGCCACCGTCCACCGGAGATCGTCGCCATCGTTGTGCCGCCAAGAGACTGCTGCGCCATCTACTTCGTCTACGCATTGTCCCCATCCCGCGATCATCGAAGCCATCGCATCTACGGTAGGCCATGTTCCCGATGCGAATTTTGGCGATCATATTGAATCTAATAGGCGTAAATTGATTTTAGTTGCACCATAATTTTATTTTCAGCAGCATTAATCCACCCTAAAACCCCCGTAAACTCATATGAACACGTATGAACTAGTTGCATCTAATTAATAAACAACCGTAATTAATTAATTATTGTATTTTGCATGCATGCATATCATCGCATGTTGATTAATGGGTGTGCACCATGTTGATTTGTATGTATATTCTTGTATGTGTGATCACTAGTAGAGGGAAGTGCTCAAGAGGTCGTGTATGAGGATTTTCAGAATCAAGACTTCGAAGCGCTCGTGCAACCCTATCCGCCAGAGCAAGGCAAGTGTCCTTGAAGCATATTGATCCTATTTTAAAATAAATGTTTTGTTTGTGAACTTGCATGCTTGTGTCAATTTGATGGGAATCCTATGGTAGGAAGTTTACTAGATTTGTTTGACCACTCTTGTCACCTAGAATATATGGTAGAGAGTCGGGAAGGGTTTTTACCTTTTTGCTTCGCTTAATTAATTGGGATGGAAAAACAACACTACATATTTAATTATGCATCAATGATATTCTGGTTAATGTGAACTGGTCAATACGATGGGTGATCTAAGCAAGCCTGGTATGTGGATGGGTTGGATGTTATGGTGGTTTGCTTGCTTTAGATCTAAGGACCGGTTCATGCAAGAATAAGCCAGGACTACAGTGCCACCACGAGGCCAAGTATGGGTGCAGCGTAGCTAATTAATTAGGGCTTTGCTAGTGCTGTTTGGACCATTGTGGATGCTCGGGGAAGGGGTAGTCGGATTGGGTTGGTTGATGATTGGTGGGACTACCCTGGGATCCGAATGGCTCAAGAGGGGGCCCTTGGTTGAAGATGTGCTCAGTTGTAGGCATCGCCACCGGTGAAACCTCAGTGGGGTCTAAATAGACTAGTAACCCCTTTGTAAAGGCTATTTTGTGATCTCTTGGCCACACACCAACGGAAGTGTGCAATATGACCGACGGGTCATGGGCATAAGGGAGATTCTTAATCGCCGAAAGGTGATGAAATCACGAACACGTGGGTAAAGAGGTACAAACTCTGCAGAGTTAAATAAAACTATCATGATAGCCGTGCTCCCTGTTATGAGCACCTGGACAACTTCCACGATTAGAGGGAAATTGGAATTTGGGATGGTTATGGTTTGGTTATGGATGGTTATGGATTAATTTCTGGTATTGAATATGGTTATTGGCAAATGATGAAATCTGGAATTATGGATGAGGATGGTGAATTATGGACTGGTATTATGGTATTATTTATGGTTTATGATGGGTTTACTTCACATAAATATGATATATTGCTTTTCAAATGTTTTACTGTACTTTTCAGCACTTAGCCATTATTATTGTTGTCATTTGAATCAGCCACATGTCATACTTTCCACACTTGCTGAGTACGACATGTACTCACTCTTGCAATCCCCCCCAACAGTTGCAGGACAGAATTATGAGTTTAATGGCGATAATGTGGAGATCTAGGCCGTGTCTACCATCAGCTTTGCCTGTGGTGTTGCATGGAGCTGCGCTATCCCTTTTGCTTAGTTTGCTTAATTGCTTAATTAG
This sequence comes from Tuctoria greenei, assembly GCA_036927565.1. NCBI lineage: Eukaryota > Viridiplantae > Streptophyta > Magnoliopsida > Poales > Poaceae > Tuctoria > Tuctoria greenei. Next base: position 172,107,529 of record JAYESD010000007.1, on the reverse strand, counting down.
TTTATTTCCGCTGCATTAGTTGAACTTGTCATTAATATTCATTAGAGCTTGTATTCGAGGATAATCTGGTTTGTGTAATAAAATTTGGTTAATTAATCTTGTCTTGTGGTAATTTTCTGTATACTCTTTTGTGATTGCACTCGTGTATGTGTGATGAACATCCTGGGCACACATATGCGTTGGCTTGGTTCAGTTTCGGAACCGGGCGTCACACTTGAGTTTTCAGTTACACACATGCCTTTATGATAGCGCCGGAGCACCTGGCGATAATGTGCGTTCCGAACCGCTGCTTGGCACCTTCCCTCATCGACGAGGTCAATGTCTTCACGCTGGAGTTGGTCCTGCGTGGCTTCGTCGAAGGTCCGGACCCAGAGTGACCCCATGGTGATCTTCGGAGGAAGGACTGCTTCAGCTCTGTACACCAGGAAGAAGGGTGTCTCTCCAGTAGACCGGTTGGGTGTAGTCCTGTTTGCCCACAATGTGGACAGAAGCTCCTCGATCCAGTTGGCTCCATATTTTTTCAGGTGCTCATAAGTGCGCGTCTTGAGTCCTTTTAGGATTTTTGCATTTGCTCTCTCAGCTTGGCCATTACTTGCCGGGTGAGCTACTGATGCGTAGCTAACTTGAATGCCGAGGTCTTCACAATACTCTTGAAATGCGGCACTTGTAAATTGAGTTCCGTTGTCGGTGATGACTCTGTTCGTAACTCCAAATCTGCAGACTATGGACTTCAAGAACTTGATTGCTGATTGCTTATTGATAGTTACAACTGGAGTAGCTTCCGAACACTTGGTGAACTTGTCGATGTTGATATACAGGAACCTGTAACCTCCGATGGCTTTTGGGAAAGGTCCCAAGATGTCCATGCCCCACGCAGTGAATGGCCATGTAGGAGGAATCATTTGCAGTGATTGAGCCGGTATGTGAATTTGTTTTGCATGGAACTGGCACGCTTCACACTTTTTCAACAACTCTACAACATCCTGGAGTGATGTAGGCCAGTAGAAGCCATGCCGAAAGGCTTTGCCGACTATCGTGCAGGAAGATGCTTGGTTCCCACACTCGCCTCCATGGATCTCCGCGAGGAGCTCGCGACCTTCTTCCCTTGCAATGCACCGCATTAGGACGCCGTTGGCACCGCGCCGATAGAGATCCCCTTCTACCAACGTGTATCTTTTAGCCAATCTGACGATCCGGTCAATGGATACACCATCTTCAGGAAGGTGGTTGTCTTTCAAGTAGTTCCGGATCTCCGAGATCCATGCCTCAGAGCTAACTTGAGCTTCTGATTCTTGCATGCCAGGTTGCTTGGAGCTTCCTACGGCACCTACGACCCTTGGTGGATGCCATGGTAATAGGGCCACCGGGACTGCCAGCTTCGAGGTGCTAGTCTCGCCCCCTTCACCCAGTTCGGCGGGCTGAGCGGTTGGTCTTGAAAATCTCCGGACAAAAATCCGTCGGGAGCCAGAGCTCTGGTTGAAGCCTTCGACGAGAGTTCGTCAGCTTCTGCATTGTTGAGACGCTGGACATGGAAGTCCTTCTGGAGCTTCTAGACTTCAAGGAGATAAGCAGCGTGTTGAGGGTTGTTGCAGCTGCATTTGCCTTTGACTTGCTTGATGATGAGCTGCGAGTCACCCTTCACTAGCATCTGCTTGATGCCAAAAGATAGCACCACCTTGAGCCCATAGATGAGAGCTTCATATTTCACCATGTTATTGGTCTCCTTTAAATCAAGGTGCATTATATATTTGACCTTATCCCCGGTCGGAGCGAGGAGAAGTATTCCAGCTCCGGCCCCCTGCTTCTGCACGGAGCCATCAAAGTAGAGGGTCCAATGAGGTTCGGTGAATACCGGGACCTTGGGTTTCGGCTTCTGCTCACTGGCCTCCCCAGGATTTGATGGAGAAGGAGTCCACTCCGCCACAAAATCAGCCAAGGCTTGACTCTTGATAGCTTGTCGCGGCAGGAATTCAAGATCGAATTCTGCCAGCTCCGCTGCCCACTTGGCGGTGTTTCTAGTAGAATTAGAATTATGCAGAATTGCACGCAATGGATAAGAAGTTACCACTGATATCTTGTGAGCTTGGAAGTAATGACAAAGCTTCCTTGAGGCAATAAGAACTGCATAAATCAGCTTATGCACCTCAATGTATCTGGTCTTGGCGTCATAGAGTACTTCGCTGATGAAGTATATTGGTCGCTGGAATGTCCGAACCTTCTCGGAGGGACCCGAAGCTTCTTCTCCATCAATCCGGACCCTCTCAGAGGGGTCCGAACCTTCTTGTTGATCTTCCTGGACCCTCCCGGAGGCGTCTGAAACTTCTTCTTTTTCATTCCTGACCCTCCCGGAGGGGTCCGGATCTTCTTGATCATCCGTTTGAACTCCCTCAGATGAGAGAGGTTGATTTTCTAGCATTTTGCCGTGAAGATCCGTGCCTTCAGGTAGCTCCGAACCCTCCCGGAGTGGTCTGAGCTCCTGAATTGGAAATGGTTTCAATCTTTCCGCGACCAGGACCATGCTGACAATCTGTGTAGTTGCAGAAATCTAAAGCAGTAGAGGCTCACCAGGGTTCAGAGCTACCAAGATTGGTAGTGTAGTGAGGAGCTGCTTGAGCTCTTCGAACACCTTTTTTGCTTATTTGGACCAATGGAAAGGCCCAATCTTCCTCAATATTGAAGAAGAGAAGTGCCCGCTTTGCCAGTCTTGAGATGAACCAGCTGAGCGCAACTAGACATCCAGTTAGCTTTTGGACGTCTCTGATTCGGGCTCGGGGCCGCATATCTTCAATAGCCTTGATCTTCGCCGGGTTCGCCTCAATTCCTCGGTGAGTCACCAAGAAACCAAGGAGCTTCCCGGAGCTAACCCTGAAGACACACTTGTACGGGTTCAGCTTGGTGCGCGTGATGCGCAACTTATCAATGACGGCTTGCAAGTTGTCAAAGAGTGACTCCTTGTTCTTGACCTTCACGACGATGTCGCCGACATACACCTCCACCAAGTCCCTGATTAGCTCTCCAAAGGTTTTGTGCATAGCTCGCACAAAAGTTGAAGCAGCATTTTTGAGACCAAATGGCATGGCAGTATAACAATACAATCCATCTACTGTTATGAAGGAAGTATGCTCTTCATCTTCCCTAGACATTAAGATTTGATGATATCCGGAGTAGGCATATAGGAAACACAATAGCTCACACCCTAAGGTGGAGTCCACTATCTGATCTATGCTAGGTAGTGGAAATGGATCTTTTGGACATGCCTTATTTAAGGTGGTGTAGTCGATACACATCCGAAGCTTCCCACCGACCTTGGGTACAACAATTGGGTTTGCCAGCCATTTTGGGTGATGAACCTCCCAGATGAAACCAGCTTCGAACATCCTTTTGATTTCTTGACGGGTGAAGTTTTGCCGCTCAACTGATTGCTTCTGGGGCTTTTGGTGTACTAGCCGTGTGTCAGGGTAAATCCTCAGATTGTTCTCAATCACCTCCCTAGGGATCCCAAGCATTTGTGACAGTTGCCAGGCAAACACGTCAACATTCGCCCGGAGGAAAGTGATGAGCGTGGTTTCCTATTTGTTATCCAGACCTCCCGATATATGGGTTGTCTAGGCAGCATCAGACCCGATTTGGACGACTTTTAGGGAATGTCGGTGTCGCCGCTTGGTTGCACACGTGTTGCAGAGGTGGATCCTCGATGACGAGTGCTCGGAGGTTGAGCAGCTAGCTCTTTGCCGGAGGTCCCTTGCTACGCCGTGGCAAGTGCATGGAGTTCCTCCAGTGCGGTAACTCCTGCAGTGCGATCTTCGCGGATCTGGAGAACACCTGAAGGTGTTGGCATCTTAAACACCAGGTAATCATAGTGAGCCGCGTTGTGAACCTGTACAGGGCGGGCCTGCCCAGGATGGCATTGAAGGGCAGACTGATGTGAGGGACATCGAAGACTAGCTTCTCGGTCCTGTACTTCTCCCGAGTCCCGAAGGTCACTGGGAGTGTAATGGCTCCGAGAGGGCTGATGGCCCCCGATCCTACCCTAGAGAAAAGTCTTGAGGGGCGAATGTCTGAGAGTTGGATCTTCATGAATGCTTCAAAGCTCAAAAGATTGAGCGCTGCGCCTCCGTGTACCAAGACATGGTAGAGCTGGACATTATTGATGGTTGGAGACACCATCAGTGGTAGTTGGCCAGCTCCGACCATGTTCCTGGGGCAGTCTGTTGCATCAAAAGTGATGGGTGTGTCCATCCACTTCCGATGTGGTTCTGCATTGGCACCAGGGGCTACTGAAGCCATTTCCCGCTGCATTGTCCTGAGGACGCGATGCGGAGTGATGTCCCAGGACCATCCATAGATGGTGTTGAGGGTATTCCAACGCTCATTGTTAGAGACGTCAGAATCATCGTTGACTGTGTGTACACAACCTTCAAGACCTTCTTGGGGTCCTGGAAGCCAAGCTCTGTGTCACCCGGAGCTTCGTCGACTTTTTGTTTTCCTTCCCGCTGACGGAAAGGAGCTTCTTCTCGGCGCTTGTTGTAGTGCTCGACTAGGTTTTGGACCTCCCGACAGTCTTCTAAGCTGTGTTTGTCCGTCTTGTGGATCGGACACCACACCTTTGAACCACTACCATCTTCTGATGATGGTCGAGGCCACTTTTCGGGACGTGGCCCCCGGCTACCTGTAGCTGCAGCTGCTGCAACAGTAGGTGTGCCGGTCGACTGCTTTTTCTTGCCGTTGGACGTTTTCTTCTTCTTGCCACCTCTAGAGGTAGTGGCTTCATCTTTAGAGGGTTTTTTATTAGCCTCCGGAGCTGGCTTTGAGTGCATTTCCCAGCCCTCAGCGGCTGTAACACCCTCATTTTCATGCATCATGCCCTACATACATTCATATATATGTTTAACATTAAACCACGTAAAGAGAAATAAGTTTAAAATTGATTTGGAACAAAACCGCACTTTAAATTCTGGAAAGTGCGGACTACTGCGATTTTAGGGCGGACTAGTCCGATTTCTCTCTGACCTCGATCGGACTTGTCCGTTTTTGCTGCAGACTAGTCCGTTTTTGCCTCTGGACACTTTCAGACTTGTCCAGTCTTATGCGGACTAGTCCGGTGTTCCAAGAATACTTGAAAATTTTCTAAGTCCTTGGACTGGTCCGGACTAGTCCGGTGTTCCAGCGGACTTGTTGTAACACCCTCATTTTCATGCATCATGTCCTACATACATTCATATAGATGTTTAACATTAATACACATAAAAAGGAACGAGTTTAAAGTTGATTTGGAACAAAACCGCACTTAAAATGCTGAAAAGTGTGGACTAGTCCAATTTTGGTGAGGACTAGTCTGATTTCTCTCTGACCTTGATCAGACTTGTCAGTTTTTGCTGCAGACTAGTCCGTTTTTGCCTCTGGACACTTTCGGACTTGTCCGATTTTGTGCGGACTAGTCCGGTGTTCCAAGAATCCTTGAAAATTTGCTAAGTCCCTGGACTTGTCCGAACTAGTCCAGTGTTCCAGCGGACTTGTCCATTTTCCTCTCTGACTAAAGTCGGACTTGTACGATTTTAGGCCAGACTTGTCCGATTTCTCTCTGGACATTTTCAGACTTGTCCGGTCCTTTTCAGACTTGTCTGATATTTCGCGACTCCGAGTTGATCTTTTGTTTCACGACTTGTTTCTTGGGTTTCACGTTAAGTGGTCCTAGGGACGTCGTGCCTAACTCTTTTAGAGCCCATGTGGGACTCTAAACCGGCCTATACTCATCTCAAACTCGAAATCCATCTAACCCTAGCCTCCACCTCTATATAAACAACCCCACCCCTCGGCTTGACATCTATTTGCCACTTTTCTACCCCACCCAAACCCTAGTCCGTGGAGAGCCACCATCAAGGATGGAGGAGGAGATCCCAAGCAAGAAGAAGAGGAGGAGGAAACGAAAGAGGATCAAGATCTCCATCAACTTCGAGTTCTTCATCACAAATCATCTCCAAGTTCATCACCAACCCTAGATCATCAAGATCCAAGTGCTACCTCCAAGTTTCTTGATTCATTGGAGTCCTAAACACCTGGTATACCTTCTATTCTCTTTTGCTTACATGAATTCAACCCCGAATCTCCAAATTCACGTCGATCTAGAAAACTCTAATCTGCCGATCTTGCGCAGTGCGGACTTGTCCGGTCCTATGCGGACTAGTCTGATTTTCAGTGGTAAATTGTGTTGAATTAATTCAAAAATTTGATCTAATCAACTCCAAACCTTTATAAACTTGTTAAAAGCTATTAGAACTAGCTAGTGATCATTAAAAGCAACCCATTAACAAGATCCACCTTGCATTTGCATTAATCGTGCATATCATGTCATCTTGAGTAATATTTGTGCACTCTTTGATTGTGTTTCTTATCTTTTATGCTTATTGTGCGGATTAGACGGATTTGCGCTAGAGAGTGCCAGGGAGGATCTCCAGCACCAAGAGTTTGAAGGCTTCGACCCGAACCAATCACAAGAGCAAGACAAGTGTCCTTTAAGCATATTGATCTTGTTTTGAAATAAATGTTTTGTTTGCAAAACAGCATGCTTGTGTCAATTTGATGGGAATCCTATGATAGGAAGTTTACTAGCTTTGTTTAACCACCCTTGTCACCTGGGATATATGGTAGAGAGTCGGGATGGGATTTTTACCTTTTTGCTTCGCTTAATTAATTGGGATGGAAGAACAACTACACTAATTAATTTAATTATGCATTAATGAGGTTGTGGTTGACATGAACTGGTTAAATCTGATATGGTAATGGGTGATCTAAGAAAGCCTGGTATGTGGATGGGTTGGATGTTATGGTGGTTTTGCTTGCTTTAGATCTAAGAATCGGTTCATGGAGCGACCATCCAGGATTTACAGTGCCACCACGAGGCCAAGTATGGGTGCGGCGTAGCTGATTTATTAGGGCTTTGCCAGTGCTATTTGGACCATTAAGTATGCTCAAGGAAGGGGGTTGGATTGTGTTTGTTGATGATTGGTGGGACTACCCTGGGATCCAAATGGCTCAAAAGGGGGCCCTTGGTTGAAGATGTGCTCAGTGGGAGACATCGCCACCGGTGAAACCTCAGTGGGGTCTAAGTAGGCTAGTAATCCCTTTGTAAAGGCTATTTTGTGATCTCTTGGCCACACACCTAAGTAAGTGTGAGACAACATAATTGAGACTCTCTAGTCATCGAAAGGTGATGAAATCACAAACACGTAGGTAAAGTGGTACAACCTCTGCAGAGTGTGTCTAAAACTATCATGATAGCCGTGCTCCCAGTTATGAGCAACCTGGACCCTCACATGATTAGAGGAAAATTGGGATTTGGGATGGTTATGGTTGGTATTATGGTTATGGATGGTTATGAATTGAATTCTGGTATCGAATATGGATATTGGTATATGATGATGGATATGGAATATGGACTGGTATTATGATAACTACATGGCTTATGATGGGTTTATTTCATATACATGTAATATTGCTTTTCAAATGTATTTAATATACTTTTCAACACTTAGCCATTATTATATTCGTCATTTGAATCAGCCACATGTCATACTTTCAACACTTGCTGAGTATGACATGTACTCACTCTTGTAATCCTCCCAACAGTTGCAGGTCAGGATTGGGAGTTTAATGGCGATAATGCAGAGTTCTAGGCCGTGTCTACCGTCAACTTTGCCTGTGGTGTTGCATGGAGCTGCGCTATTCCTTATGCTTAGTTTGCTTAGCTGTTTAGTTTGCTTATTTAGTTTATTTCCACTGCATTAGTTGAACTTGTTATTAATATTCATTAGAACTTGTATTCGAGGGTAATATGGTTTGTGCAATAAAATTTAGTTAATTAATTTTGTTCTGTGGTAATTCTCTAAATACTCTTTTGTGAATGCACTCGTGTATGTGTGTTGAACATCCTGAGCACACATATGCGTTCACTTGGTTCATTTTCGGAACCGGGTGTCACAGATTGGTATCAGAGCCACATGTTGATCGTAGGGCGCAACCTAGATAGAATGGACACTTTAGAGCACATAGGAGCACTCAGGAATCATTGCGTTTTTGTTTGGTGTGCTGTTTGCTATATAGTGCTTGCTTGTGTGCTTAATAGAGGATTTTGGGATGCTTTAGCATTGCCATGTCCACCTAGGCTAGTATAGCTAGTTGTTTAGTTTCATATACCTTGATGCATATAGTTGGGGACGTTTTCTAAATTCTTACCTCTTGCTTTTCTTCAGATGGTGAGGACTCGCAACCAAAGGGATGGCAATGATGAGGAGGAGAACCATGGAGTACCTTAGAACAATAATGGACAAGGACCTGCTCATGGAGCTATCAACATTGATCAGCTTTTGGCTATGCAGAACCAGCTCTTGCAGACCATGATACAGACTATGGGACAGCTGCAAGCTGGCAACATCAACAATCATCTTCACATGCCACTGCCACCACCCCTGCCGCCTCATAACCGGTTGGGAGAGTTTATGAGGACTAGGCCATCGACCTTTGCTCAAGCCGCTGACCCTATGGATGCAGATGATTGACTCAAGTCTGTGGAGAAAAAACTTTCTATTGTCCAATGCAGTGACCGGGAGAAGGTGCTATTTGCTTCTCATCAACTCGTTGGAGCAGCAGCTGATTGGTGGGATTCACTATGAAATGCTCATGAGAACCAAGAGAGAATTACCTGGGTGGAATTCAAGGAGAGTTTCCGTTCTCATTATGTGCCAGAAGGAGTTATGATCTTGAAGAGGGAAGAATTTGAGAACTTGAGGCAAGGAAGATTGGGCGTGGGTGAATATCTCAACAAATTCACTCAACTCTCAAGGTATTCCCCTGAGGATGTTAGTCGGGACAGCCGGAAGCAATATCTGTTCATGAGAGGCTTGAACAATGAGATCCAAGTGCAATTGCTCAACTGTGATTATGCCAATTTTCAGAAGCTTGTGGCGAAAGCAATTGTGGTTGAGAACAAGGTCCGTGAGATGGAATAGGATAACAAGAGGAAGGCTCCATATCAAGGACAACCGCAAGGGAGTAATGTGCGCCCTTGCTTTGTGCCTCCTAATGCGCCATATTACAGCTCCTCTACTCCTATAAAGCGCCCTGGTTATGCATCGCGCCCAACTCAGTTTTTGCAGCAGCGCCCTGTTATGCAAGCACCTAGGCCTCCAATGCCTTTTGCACCTCGTGCTACTTTTCTTGGTGCAAATGTTTAGAACCAAGCTTGTCCCAATAATTCTGTTGGAGTTAAGAAGTGCTATACTTGTAGAGAAGCTGGACAATTTGCACATCAATGTCCTAAGTCAGGCCTTGGTCAAGGAAGCAATGCGCCGAGGCAAAACCCAAGACCTAACAGAGGACAACCACAAGGGAACCATGGACAGCAGAATTTTGCTTGTGGCAACGTGAACCATGTCTCTACGGAGGATGCTCAACAAGCAGATGACATGGTCATTGGTATGTTTCTCGCCAACTCCAACCCCACGACTATGTTGTTTGATTCTGGAGCATCACATTCATTCATTGCATCGAAGTATGTCGCCAAGTATAGTTTGCCTATCTCTCATATGAAGTTTACTCTATTGGTTAAGTCTCCTGGAGGAGAGATGAGGACAACTATAGTATGTCCAAAAGTAAGCATTAGAATAAGGGGGGTAGACTTCTTCACCAACCTCATTGTTTTGGATTCTCAAGGATTGGACATTATACTTGGTATGGAATGGTTGAGGAAGCACAATAGAGTCATTGAGTGTGCCACAAAAACGGTGAAGTTGACCAATGAAGAAGGGATCATCGTAGAATTTGAAGCTTCTAAACATGCACCAAAACAAGTGGAGCTAAATCACATGAATGGTGCTGCAAATGAGGAAATTCCGGTGGTGTGTGAATTTTTGGATGTTTTTCCGGACGAGTTGCCAGGTAGGCCACCTGATCGAGACATTAAGTTTGTTATTAATTTAATACCTGTAATTGCACCTATAGCTAAGAGGCCCTATAGAATGCTTCCTATGGAATTAGCGGAGCTCAAGAAGCAGATTCAAGAGCAACTAGAGAAGGGTTTTATTTGGCCCAGCTCTTCACCTTGGGGAGCGCCCGTTCTATTTGTGGACAAGAAGGATGGATCCCAAAGGATGTGTGTAGATTACCGAGCTCTGAATGAGGTAACAATCAAGAACAAGTACACCTTGCCACGCATAGAGGACTTGTTTGATCAGATGAAGGGTGCTTGTGTCTTCTCTAAGATTGATTTGAGGTCGGGGTATTTTCACATGAAGATTAGACCATCGGACATACCCAAGACAACTTTTAGAACACGGTATGGATCATATGAGTACACCGTGATGTCATTTGGATTGACAAATGCGCCTGCCTACTTTATGTACCTCATGAATAAAGTCTTCATGGAGTACCTGGACAAGTTCGTTGTGGTGTTTATTGATGATATTATGATCTACTCGAAGGATGAGAAGGAACATGAGGAACACTTGAGGCTTACGTTGCAGAAATTGAGGGAGCATCAATTGTATGTCAAGTTCAACAAGTGTCAGTTTTGGTTGAGAGAGGTGTCGTTTTTGGGTCATATCATCTCGGGAGGAGGAGTATCAGTTGACCCAGGAAAGGTGAGAGACGTGTTGAAATGGGAACCGCCGCAAAATGTTAAAGAAATAAGGAGTTTTCTTGGGATGGCTGGATATTACCGTAGATTCATCAAGGACTTTTCCAAGATAGCCAAGCCTATGACGGAGTTGCTAATGAAGGGGAAGTCTTTTCAATGGACTCAAGCTTGTCAAAACAATTTTGAGGAGTTGAAGAAGAGGTTGACAACAACCCCAATTTTGATATTGCCAGATGTAAGCAAGAGTTTCTATATTTGTTGTGACGCATCGAGACAAGGACTTGGATGCGTGCTTATGCAAGAAGGTCAAGTGGTTGCATATGCATCAAGGCAATTGAAGAAACATGAGCAGAATTACCCAACACATGATTTGGAACTTGCAGTCGTGATACACGCATTGAAAATTTGGAGACACTACATCCTTGGATGTAGGTGTGAAATTTATACGGATGATAAGAGTTTGAAGTATATTTTCACACAAACGGATCTGAATTTGAGGCAACGAAGATGGTTGGAGCTCATCAAGGATTATTTTTTGGGAAACAATTATCATCTAGGGAAGGCTAATGTTGTGGCCGATGCATTGAGTAGGAAAGGAGTAAGTAATCAACTCACAGTTCGAGAATTACCATCCAAGTTATGTAAGGAGTTTGAACGGTTGAACCTCGGATTTGCGAATGAGATGGGAATGATGGAGTTAAGCCCAACTTTGGAGCAAGAGATTCGGGAAGGTCAAACAAAGGATGAGGAAATCCAAGAAATCAAGGAAAGGACCCAAGAGGAAAGAGAATTCAGGTTTGATGAGGATGAACATGGTACCCTATGGCTTGGTAAGAGGATTGTTGTGACTAATGTGAAGCATATTTAGGAGACAATAATAAAAGAGGCACATGACTCACCATACTCAATTCATCCTGGTTGTATCAAGATGTACAAAGACTTGAAGACTTGCTATTGGTGGGCTAGCATGAAAAAGGACATAGCTGAATATGTAGCATTGTGCGATGTGCACCAATGAGTCAATGTGAAACATCAAAGGCCAGCTAGACTATTGCAACCACTAAAGATTCCGGAGTAGAAGTGCGAAGAGATGGGTATGGACTTCATAGTTGGTTTACTGCGTACTCAGAACGGTTATGACTCAATTTGGGTAATTGTGGATCGGTTAACTAAGTCAGCCCACTTTATTCCCGTCAATACCACCTATATTGGAGAGAAATTGACGGAACTATATATGGGAAGAATAGTATGTTTGCATGGAGTTCCGAAGAAGATAGCCTTGGATAGAGGTTCACAATTCAGCTCTAGGTTTTGGCAGAAATTGCATGAAGCTTTGGGAACAAGGTTAAACTTCAGTTCAACGTATCACCCTCAAACGGATGGACAGACCGAGAGGACCAATCAGATTTTAGAGGACATGTTAAGAGCTTGTGATTTAAATCATGGGAAGAGTTGGGACAAGAGCTTGCCATATGCAGAATTTTCATACAACAATAGTCACCAAGCAAGCTTGAAAATGTCACCATATGAAGCGCTTTATGGAAGGAAGTGTAGGACACCTTTATTCTAGAATGAGGCAGGAGAAACTCAGGTATTTGGTCCGCATGTGTTGCAAGAAGTTGAAAAGCAAGTCCAAATAATTCGTGAAAACTTGAGGGCTGCCCAATCAACACAAAAAGGCTATGTAGACAATAGGAGAAGGAAATTGGCCTTTGAAATGGGAGACTACGTTTACCTTAAGGTGTCACCAATGAGAGGTCATAAGAGGTTTAACATAAGAGGCAAGCTAGCACCTCGCTACATTGGACCATTCAAGATTTTGGACAAAAGAGGAGAAGTAACATATAAGTTGGAGATGCCAACTCATCTTTCAGACGTTCATGATGTGTTTCATGTTTCCCAGCTCAAGAAGTGCTTGAGAGTACTGGAAGAACAAGTGCAAATGGAAGGATTGGAATTAGAGGCAGATTTGACTTACGCCGAGCAAACGATCAAAATCTTGGAAACCAAGGAGAGGTTCACAAGCAACAAGGTTATTAGATGGTGTAAAGTTCAATGGAAGCACCATACAGAAAAAGAAGTAACGTGGGAATTGGAGGATGATCTCAAGAAGGAATTTCCCTATCTCTTCTCTTCCGCGTCGAATCTTGAGGGTGAGATTCATTTTAAGCAGGGTAGGTTTGTAACACCCTCATTTTCATGCATCATGCCGTACATACATTCATATACATGTTTAACATTAATCCACATAAAGAGGAACAAGTTTAAAATTGATTTGGAACAAAACTGCACTTAAAATGCTGAAAAGTGCGGACTAGTCCAATTTTGGTGAGGACTAGTCCGATTTCTCTCTGACCTCGATCGGACTTGACCATTTTTGCTGTAGACTAGTCTATTTTTGCCTCTGGACACATTCGGACTTGTCCAATTTTGTGCGGACTAGTCCGGTGTTCCAAGAATCCTTGAAATTTACTAAGTCACTGGACTTGTCCGGACTAGTCCGGTGTTCCAGCGGACTTGTCCATTTTCCTCTCTGACTAAAGTCGGACTTGTCCGATCTCTCTCTGGACATTTTTGGACTAGTGCGGTCCTTTTAGGACTTGTCCGATATTTCGCGACTCCAAGTTGATCTTTTGTTTCACGACTTGTTTCTTGGGTTTCACGTTAAGTGGGCCTAGGGATGTCGTGCCTAACTCTTTTAGAGCCCATGTGGGACTCTGTGACCCCCGGTTCCAAAAATGAACCAAGTGAATGCATATGTGTGCCCAGGATGTTCAACACACATACGCGAGTGCATCCACAAAAGAGTATACAGAAAATTACCACATAACAAGATTAATTAACCACTTTTATTAAAAATTCAGGATATTCTCGAATACAAACTCTAATGATTATTAATGAAAAGTTTAACTAATGCAGCAGAAATAAACTAAATAAGTAACTATGCAGCTAAGCAATAGGGTATAGCGCAACTCCATGCAACACCACATGCAAAGTTGACGGTAGACACGGCCTAGAACTCCGCATTATCACCATTAAACTCACAATCCTGACCTGCAACTGTTGGTGGGGGGGGATTGCAAGAGTGAGTACATGTCGTACTCAGCAAGTGTGGAAAAGTATGACATGTAGCTGATACAAATGACGAATGTAATAAAGGCTAAGTGCTAAAAAGTACAGTAAAACATGTGAAAAGCAATATGTATTATGTATGTAAAGTAAACCCATCATATCCCACAATGATTATTATAGTATAAGTTCATAATCCATATTCATCACCATTATACCAGATTTCACCATTACCAATAACCATATTCAATACTAGAATTAATCCATATCTGTGGGGACCAAAATCCCGACATCTGAGGATCTCATTGGGTGGTGTCGTGCGATGCGACACCCAACAATATACAAGAACAGAACTAGAATAAAATACAAGACGAGTTTTTTTAGTTATCATACAGCGGAAGTTTTACAATACTAGCGGAAGGAAAGAAACATATATATCATAGCTACGCTCTCAGCACTAGCTATGCAAAAGCAAAGTCATCCACGACCTGGATACTTCGCACTAGCAACAACCAAGTTACGGCGGCGTGCAGGGTTCCCACTCGACTGTACACCCTGGAGGGGGTGCAACCTCATCATCAAACCCTTCATCAATTGTATAACCTGCAAAAACTCGTTAACTGCAAACATGAGCATAAGGCTCAGCAAGACTAACCCGTCTCACTAGACATATGCAAGGGTGGATACTAAGCATAGGTAAGGTGAAGCAAAAATGACTCGCCTACAAGTGGATCCTTATAATCAGGTTTTAAGTAGAAAATGACATTCTCCAAGCACGGCACATCATAGACTCCACAATCAAACAAGAAATGCTTTGCCGATGATATGACATGCCCAGAGCACATAATGCTATTACAGCTAAAGTATGGGGAAACTATAAACTTTAATTTTACTATCTCTAAGTCATACAAGGTTGCAAAGCAATTATAATTCAATACAATATATTTTTCTAGCTTCTTTAGTATTTACTACGTCACAGCGTAGTGAACAAGTGGTACTCTATTATCGCGAGGGACAGTGATTGCAATCAGGACACACCCGGACTCATACGTCGTTCGGAAGTGTCAGCGAGCACACCAGTACCTACGTAACACTTCAGTACTAGTCGTATATGGCCGCTTTTCACAAGAAACTCGAACGCTGAGCCCGTCTCACCTCCGCGTGCAGAAGGTCTCCGCACGGAACACCTCATGTGTCCGCCGACCGATTTACACCTTACTGTCCTCAACCCACCCCTATCGATGGTGAGTTAATGGGCCTCGACACCCCAGTTATCGAGTTACATCAGTTTACTGGATTCCATATGTCCATTATGTCACCGGTACAATTCAAGCTTGTCCGAAGGGGCCACATACAGACGGGCCTTAACTGACCCGTCAGAGCTATGCGACCAAGACCACGTCTTGCCGCTTCCTATCCATTTCTGACCGTTCTCGAGTTTTAGATGTAACAGTTATTTTCAATAAATGTTATCCCTGTGTAGATGAGTGTAAATTTCTATCTCGCGAGTAGATTCCAACTACTCGACTTCTACCGGATTACCTACTACATTAGCATAGCAATTCTACACGTCGAGTGATTAAGCTACCCAATTAACCAATGGGATTGTGGGTCATGCATCTGGAGTATTCAAGCATCCTAAACGTAATGCACAATTCATATGCTAATCATCATAGTGATAAAGTAAAATTTTATAAATGACTTAAATGCAAATCGAGGCTTGTCTGGTTGCAGGTCAGAGTCGGGGTTAGTATCCGGCAGATGTACTTCCAAGGCCTCTGGTTCCTCCTCGACTTCGGTCACTATACGATATGCATATAATATGTATATGAATGACTTTGAAAAATAATTACTACCAAGACCATAGTTTAATCTATGGTGATCATTATATGATAAGGACCTAATTGGCTGTGGAACTTTGGTGGTAGATGCTAGAGAATATGATAGAAGCTCTTGCAAAGAACAGGAGATGATCAAAGTATTTTCTTGTCTCTATAATTATGGCAAGAAATAAACTTCCAAGAATTTTAGAGAAGAAACTGTAGCTTGAACATAGCTGCCAGTTGATAATCATGATAGAGGAAGTTGTCCTAGTTCTAGCAAAATTTGTTTCATAAATTCCTAAGCCTTGGTGAAGGAGTTATTGAATTTCAAAGTTGGCAAGAATTTCTGGAATTATTTTATAATTGAATCTTTAGCTTTTCAATTAATATTCAGTTTGCAACTGAATTAGGACTAGGAGATTAGGTCAATTAAATCCAAGATTTTTACAGGAACTAGTGTATGACTAAAGGAAGGTTCAGTCCATAGTTGGGACATAATAAAGCAACTGAACATCTGTAAAAATTCAATAAATGAAAAAGGTAATTGAACTATACAAAGGTTTATACAGGTGCAATGGCTCTCAAACTTTTTTTGGTTGTCAAGAATAGGGCTGTGTATTTTATGTGAATTTTCTGGGATTTTTCCAGTGGAAAGTTCACCTGGAAAAAATGTATTTGCATTTCGAAAGATTATTTTCTACAGAATTTAAATATGAGTTTCACAGAACCTAATTGGCACTGACAGAAATTAGAGCTCAAGGGCTTTCAAACAAAATTTGTTTGAATATTTTTGGAGCAGTCTACAAAGAGATATTGATTTTTAAACTTTGGAAATGGTTCTGCACAAAATGGGGAATTTCAACTTTTAAATTTGGCGCCAGGGCCCACTGGATTTAAAATCATCCAATCAGGGGCGAGCCACACCGGGGCCATAAAGATCCCCACATGGCCGCACTAAATCCCTAGCCACAGACTGATCTGGTGCCTTTGCTCTCGCTGGCAAGTGGGACCCGCATGTCCTGTCTTCTTCAACCTCGGGCACGGTTCGGGCGGCGGCGCTCTCACTGGCGCGCGGCGGCGCTTTCGCTGGCGATGACTTTCGGCCCACGGGAGGCCTCGGTACTCGCCGCCCCACCATATTTTCGCGCGGGAAACACGATGGACCAACTCCCGACGGCGAGGGGTGACCGGAAAACCATTCCCGACGGCAGTGGCGGGTGTTAGGGTTTCGGTGATGTGGAGACCCTCGATTCCCTAGCCAAATCTCTCGTTTGAAAGCTCAGGAAGCATCGTGGATGCATGGGAAAGGTTTTAGGAGGGTCTAGAGCTTGTGCCATAGCTGGCAACACCGAGGTCGACGGTGAACCAAGCTCCATTAATGGCAGAAGAGGAAAAATCGAAGAACTTGCTAATTAGTCGATGATTCTTTCTGATTTTTGGAGGTAAGGTGCGCTAGGGTATATAGATCATGTCATCTAACTGGATCAAAGAAATTTTGTGCATACAATCGGAATTAGACCGACAAACTATCCTCGAAGCTATAAAAGTGCTTCGGAAATTTAAGGAATATAGAAGCTAGGACGCACGATAGGAATTCAAACTTAACCAGAAGCTGCACGAGGTCGTTGCACACCTTTTTGCTATAGACAGCAGAGGATGGTGATGCTTGTATCGACGGCGAGGCTGCGCGGCGTCGGGCGGCATGGAGGTGGTCGCGGCGGCAAGGAAATGGCGCGGCGCGATGAAAAATGAAACGGTGAGTGACTTCGGCCGACAGGGGGTGAATTTATAGCCTTCACCGCGGTAGATAAGGATGCAGGGGCGAAGCTGGAGGCGGCTGACGGTCGATGGCGCACTGGCAGCATGCAGCGTCACGGTGTCGCCCGGGGAAAGAAACAGAGGCAGTTAAACGGTCTCACCGACTGACCTGTGGGCCCCACCGCCCTCCCTTATCCCTTCCACTAAATTCTAGCTCAAACATTGTCCAAAAATTCCCAAAATTTACAGACAGGCTAAGTAAAATATGAGGAATCCAATTCTACAATCAGATTTCAATTTGGAGATAGTTTGTATCAAATTCACATTCAAATTTGAATTCAAATATGGGTATAAACCTTATTGAAATAAATAGTATCTGAGGTCCATAAATCTCCAAACTTTGAAACAAAGCTCCCTGAACCACAAAAGGTCTTAGGAAAAATTAGGGGTTGATTTGGGCAAAGTTTAGTGCAAAGTTAAATTTGATGTCGACGCGAAATGAATCCCTTGTACGTGTCCAAACAAGTGGAAGATGTACTACAAAAATCTTGAAAATTTTCTGAGAAGCTATTTAAGATATTTAAGAGTCCAAGGAAAAATTTGGAGCCTTGGATTTGAATCTTTTTGGTAGGGCCAAATATGCATAGCAATATAATCAAATTACATTTGTTTTGATTTTTATATTGCTGCAATATAATTTGCCCTAGCCATTTCGATCAATTAAATTCCCAACTTTGCAAAAAGTTTAATTAGAATGTTCTTGGATTAGGGTGAAGTCCAGTCCTCATGTTAATAAGATTAAACATGAGTAGAAGGAAAACTTTTTAGTGAGGTCAAGTTCATGTGCACAACTATATTGACCTCCATTATTTTTGATAAACAACTTGTAGTTGAAACTTCACATGAAAGGAAAAAGTGGGATTTTACATTCCTCCCCCCTTAAAAGAATCTCGTCCCGAGATTACAAAGGAAGGACAAAAGGTAAAGACCTAATGAACATGTGCCTCTAACAAGTCCGGATAGTTCGTTTTAATATATTCCTCACTTTCCCGCGTGGCTACTTCAGCACTGTAGTTTCTCCACAAGACCTTGTAGAAACGCAAAGTGCACCTTCTTGTGGTGCGAGTTTTCTCATCAACGATCTGGGTTGGATGCTCGGAATAGGTAAGATTTGGTTGGAGAGCTTCCAAATCCTCAATACGTACATTCGCTGGGGTTTTGAGACATTTCCGCAACTGATAAATGTGAAACACATTATGGACCCCTGCCAGCGACGGCGGTAACTCAAATTGATATGCCACAGGTCCGCATCTTTTGATTATTGCGAACGGCCCAATGAAATGTGGAGCTAGCTTTCCTCTCACTCCGAACCGATGAATTCCTCTCATCGGGGATACCCAGAGATAAACTTGATCCCCAACCTCAAAGTGAAGAGGTTGACGTCGTTTGTCCGCATAGCTCTTCTAACGAGACTGAGCGACTTTGACATTTGCTTGAATAATACGTACTTGCTCTTCGGCTTCATTTATCAAGTCGATGCCATATACGACTCGTTCACCAGATTCACACCAGTTCAAGGGTGTGCGACATTTCCGGCCATAAAGAGCTTCATATGGCGCCATCTGGATGCTAGCCTGGTAACCGTTGTTGTACGAAAATTCCGCCGATGGTAGATGATCATCCCAATTCCTACCATGGTGGATGGCACAAGCACGAAGCATATCCTCTAGCACTTGATTCATCCGTTCGGTTTGTCCATCAGTCTGAGGGTGATAAGCCGAGCTTCGAATCAGTTTGGTACCCAATGCATCATGGAGATGCTCCCAAAAGCAAGCAACAAAAATAGATCCACGATCTGAAATGATAGTGCGGGGTACTCCATGTAAGCACAAAATTCTGGAGATATAAAGTTCTGCATACCGCTTTACATCATACTTGACACTGACCGGTATGAAATGAGCTGATTTGGTCAACCGGTCAATGATCACCCAAATTGAGTCGTGCTTATGGAAAGTGGGAGGCAACCCAACAATGAAATCCATGCTGACATCCTCCCATTTCCAAGCCGGTATGCTTAAAGGTTGAAGCTGTCCAGCTACTTTCATATGGTCGGCCTTAACTCGCTGACACGTATCACATTCGGATACATATTTTGCTACTTCTCTCTTCATCCGAGTCCACCAGAACTTCTTTCTCAAGTCTTGGTACATTTTGTTACTTCCCGGATGAATGGAATACTTGGATAAATGAGCTTCATCCAGTATCTTCTTCCGAAGTTCCATGTTTCGGGGTACCACTACGCGGTTTTTAAACCAGAGGGTACCTTCATCGTCACATCGGAAACATTTCATCTCCCCCTTCTCCATTCTTTGTCAAATGTGCGACATCCCTTTGTCCTCCTTCTGAGCTGCCATAATATCCTCCCTGATCGTAGGAATGAGAGCTAGGTTGTAGAGTGCCCCATATGGAACCAAGTAGAGACTCAGTTCTTCTTTTTCCATTGAGGTAATGGAAAGATTGTTGACATGGGACTTGCAGCTCAGAGCATCTGCGACTACATTCGCTTTGCGTGGATGGTAGTGGATCTCAATCTCATAATCCTTGATTAATTCCAACCATCTACGCTGTCGCATATTTAAGTCTTTTTGGGTGAAGATGTACTTCAGACTCTTGTGATCGGTGTAAAAATGTACTAGATTACCCAGTAGATAATGTCTCCACATCTTCAATGCTAGTACCACAGCAGCGAGCTCTAGATCATGAGTCGGATAGTGCTGCTCATGGTTCTGAAGCTGTCGTGATCCATAAGCGATCACTCGTCTGTCCTGCATCAACACACAACCCAAACCAATTCCTGATGCATCACAATACACGTCAAAAGATTTGGTTGTGTCTGGTTGAGCTAATACTGGTGCTGTTGTGAGGTGTTTTACCAATGCCTGGAAACCTCCCTCACAAGCCTCAGTCCATACATACTTCGTCCCCTTCTTCAGAAGTTCTGTCATTGGTTTAGCTATTTTGGAGAAACTGGGAATGAACCTCCGGTAATACCCAGCTAAACCTAGGAAACTTCAAACTTCATGTACAGACTTTGGAGACTCCCATTTGAGTACTTGCTTTATCTTGCTTGGACGAACTGCAATCCCTTCTGCTGATATGATGTGCCCTAAAAATGGCACTTGGCTGATCTAGAATTCACACTTGCTGAACTTAGCATATAGCTGGTGGTCCCGTAATCGTTGAAGCACGATACACAAGTGTTGATCATCTTCTTCTTTGGATTTTGAATACACAAGGATGTCGTCAATGAAGACCATGAAAAACTTGTCCAATTCTGGCATGAACACCGAGTTCATGAGATACATGAAATGAGCCGGTGCGTTGGTCAATCCGAAGGACATAACAAGGTATTCATACAGTCCATACCTCATCGAGAATGCTATCTTTAGTATATCTTCTGGCCGGATTCTAATCTGATGATAACCAGAACGAAGATCCATCTTCAAAAATACTTTAGCACCCAATAATTGATCGAAAAGAATATCAATGCGTGGTAGTGGATACTTGTTTTTGATAGTGACAGCAATGAGTGGACGATAGTCCACACACAG
The DNA here is from genome assembly GCA_036927565.1 of Tuctoria greenei. Taxonomy (NCBI): domain Eukaryota; kingdom Viridiplantae; phylum Streptophyta; class Magnoliopsida; order Poales; family Poaceae; genus Tuctoria; species Tuctoria greenei. The sequence goes on along the minus strand of JAYESD010000007.1, from coordinate 172,086,638 downwards.
TCTCAAGGTCTTATCTTTCTTCTCTACGAACAATGCAGAATAGCCCCATGGTGATGAACTTGGACGAATGAAACCTTTGTTCTCAAGTTCTGTTACTTGCTCCTTCAGTTTTGCAAGTTCCTTGGGTGCCATCTTGTAGGGTTGCCTTGAGATCGGCACTATTCCCGGTACAAGCTCAATCTTAAACTCTATATCTCTTTCTGGGGGCATACCAGGAAGATCTTCGGGAAACACGTTTGGATATTCACATACTACCGGAATATCCTTAAGTTCAATAACCTCGGTATTGTGAGTAGATGGATTCACTAGAATGGTTCTCTCAAGATTTAGGACTTGGGAATGATGAAGTGGAGAATTTAGATAAATTTTTCGAGGAACGAGATCCCGAATAGCACCATGGTATTGTAACCATGCCATTCCTAAGATGACATCTAACTTCTGATTCTTTAGTATCAGAAGCAAAGTAAGATATATGGTTCCATCTAGGTTAAGTGGTATCCCAGGAACCAACTCATTTGTTATTGTCTTGCCTGCCGGAGTGCAAATCACATACGGAGTTTTTGTAGAGATAATAGGCAATTGATTTTTAATGACAAAAGACTTGCTAATGACATTGTGTGAAGCTCCGGAGTCAAAGAGTATGACTACGGGATGATCAAAGATAGAGAACGTACCCGTGAGTACGAGTGCGCCTTCCGGAACGTCCTCAATGGCGAGGTGGTGGACGTTGCCGAGTCTGGGAACTGGCTTCTTGGGCTGGTTGCAGGGTTGGTTGGCGCCCTGGTATGATAACTGTCCTCACCCCTGCCTACTCTGCGGGCAGTCCTTGGCGAAGTGCCCCGTGCGTCCACATGTGAAACACGTGTACGGGGTTTGGCCGGTACGAATGGGAGGACGGAATCTCGGTGCACGCGGTGGAGGTGGAAGTGCACGGGGGATCATCCCCTGTTGTTGCTGCGGTCGGAAACCGGTGTTGCTGAACTGGCAACCACTGAACATCAGTGGTCGTGATGGCGGTTGCCACCTCTGGCCGGATGGTGATCGATACACCATTCGGTACTTCCGAGGAGCACCACCTCCGCTACCTTGCGGAGCACTCCTCTTCTTCTTGTCTGAGGACAGCTCTCGAGTAGCATCCTCTTGCATGATCGCGGCATTGACAATGTCGTTGAAACTGCCGCGGTTGAACAAGACCAGTTTGTCCTTCATCTTGGGGTTCAACCCCCGGTAGAAGCACTCTCGCTTCCCGTCTTCCGTGCTCACTTGGTCCTGTGCATACTGGGCCAAGTGGTTGAAGGTCTTAGAGTACTCGTAAGCACTCCTTCCTCCCTGCTTCAGCTCCAAGAAATCTTGAAGCTTCCTCCTCATAATCCCAGGAGGAATATGGTAGGCGCGGAACGCCTACCGGAATTCTGCCCAGCTCACGACATAGCCTGCGGGGCGTGCGGCGAGGTAGTTTGCCCACCACGCACTAGCAGAACCCTGCAGTTGTTGAGCTGCAAACAGAGTCTTCTGTTGTTCGGTTATCTCTAGTAAACCAAACTTCCCTTCAATGGTGCGAAGCCAGTTGTCCGCCTCCAAAGGTTCATCGGCCTCCCTGAAGACCGGCGGATGCGTCGATGCGAAATCCGAGTAGGAACTCGGATATGACTGACGTGGCCCATCAGTGTGTCATCCCCCTTGACGGGACGAGTGTTGTACAAGGGTCCGCAACAACTTGGTTTGCTCGTCGCGCGAGACGAGTACTGTTGCGAGAACCACCGCGAGACTTCTGGGAAGTGTAGGTGGAGATGGCTGCGTCTGGGGCGTATTCTACCCCGGGGGTGGTGTGTCATCCCCCTGTCCCCCACTTGAGCCTCCCACTTCCGGGGCTGTACGTGTACGTACCATGCTGCAATACAACGATTCACACCATAAGTCTCATTACCTCAAGTTCATCCTTCCATATAAATAGTAATGCGGTAGACCACGATAAATAATATACAACCTCAATATATATTTATAAAGTACAATATTTATACAAGATATATTATCTCGCGACCAAGTTTACAGTAGTAAACTCCAAAATGATGGACTCCCACTATGGAAGTACATCTCTACCATACTTGGTCCTCATGAGATGCCGTACACATCTTGTCATCTTAGACATAACTACCACTACTCTTAATATGACACAAACATGGTCACAAAAGAAAAACACGAGCAACTATTAAACTATATGTTGCCCCGTGTCGGCAGAAGTGCTGCCACATCCCACTTCAATACGTCCTACTCGACGTATTCGAGTTCCTCAGGATCTTCTTCTTCTTCTTCGTCATCCAAAGGCAATTGTTCACCCATAATTAGTGGTATGTTATGGGCCGGTGGATACACCACTGGTTGCAATTGTGCCTTGGCCTCAATTATATTATCCTGCAGTTCGCCTGCCTCATACTCCCAATTTTGAGCTGTCTCAATGGCGGTGTCCCGCTCTTCAGTGACTACTAACAGCTGCTCTTGCTGTTGTTGCACCTCCAACTGACTTGCTTGCAGCTCACCACGAGCTTGCTGCAGTTCAGTGCGAGTCTGTCGTTGTGCGGCATGAGCTTTCCGTAGCCTAATGCGAGCATAATGCAACTGACTCTCGCACTTATCTAGCCGGTGATTTGCTGGGGCTATGAGCGAACGTAGACCCTCGTTGATATAATCAAGGGTATCACCCCGTTTCATCGCTTCCCGCAAGGCTTTGACTTGTTCCAAAATAATGGTGCCTTGCGTAGCAACTACCATATTGGAAGCAGCCGCTTATGTCTCAAGTGTCGTCGAGATTATGTCGCCATGCGGTGTATAGGCAGCAATCATACGACGTTACCACTCAAATCTGGCCATACCACAGACTGGAATAAGGGCAAATTGAGTCCCTGCCATGGCATCTTGATGAAGCTCACAAAGCTTCATAAGTGCTTCGCCTGCAGCGATTGCCCAAGTGTCCTCTAACTGAGCCCCCTCGATGGTAACCGAGAAAGGAGCCCATCCATATTGACGTGGACTAGCCGGGATGTCTACCAAGATGGTGCACGACCGAACACCTCTCTCGATCGTTTCTCTACCCCAATAGCATGGCATCTCGATGAAGCCAAACTGTTGGAGCACTCCCCGCAGCATACTTGGAAAACCCGGATGACTAGCGCAAGTGGAAAATACCCATCCATCCGGTAGTAGCATCCTCACATCTGTCATCTTCCTGTATAAATTCCACAGTTTCATACAGGAAACTTCAGATCCAAGTGTTGGGCTGAATACCAAAGTTGTAGTATACTTTCCAAGCTTTCCAGATTGTACTCATACAGCTACAAATGAGCTAGGAAACAGAATCTATACATGTTTTAATTTGACCCATATTTTCTGGAAATTTTGACAGAACCTCCCCTGTATATGTAGTGATGTCCACAACTTATACAGGGATATCATGACAATATTATGAAATAATGACAAAATAAACTTTGTATAACATCAAGTTAACAATCCAGAAGTAAAAGAGTTACCCCCCGAGAAGTTTGTTATACAGGTATCGCGCGCGAATTCACAAACATGTGCAAACTGCTTCAAGTCCTGAACTGCCAGAACCAAGTTTGCGACAAATGGAATTATACACCGCTATACCCAGATTCAGATCATGAATGCAAAATAAAGTTGATAGAGGACTTCCTAATATTTCCAGAAATGTATATATGTGATTAGGTCACTATTCTGGATTAAAAGTTATAACTATCCAAACTAAACAGTTGAACTGACTGGTTTGCACCAGCAGTCCTGCAGTCCACTGTTTTGATTTCCAAATTTGATTTGACCCAAATTCGAATTAGGAAAAACTTTAAACATCAAACCTGTAGAACTGCCTCTACCCTTTCCATAAATGTGTCACAATAAGGTAGAAGATGTTTCTACAGTGAGTTATGGCAATATTTCTGGTTCTGGTACAATGGTTGGGTCATCTGGAGCAGTTTTTGTATACCCCAAATTTCAACAGATTATCAAACTTTTCTGCTCTGATGGTAAACAGAAACGTTGTAGAGGTCTTCTCGAGATTTCTATCCATATATTATACCGTTATGTTAACTATCAGGTAACCAAGATTACAACCCGGCGAAGTCGAGCCAACTTCTGCCAGAAATCAAGAATCTTGATTCTATCTACCCTATCGAGTCGGAGTCCCTTTTTACGGAGTCCAAACCTACCAACATCTGATATTTGGACTTTACAAAACATTATGCATCGATTCTATCGTTGGAGATGGTCTAGTATCATGTTTGAAACTGACGGTACTACATACCTCACCAAAGAAAATTCTATCCGGTATATCCGGTTACGTCTATAGGTGGTTCCTATATCGTTCTCTCGCAAACGGTTTCTACACGGTCTTCTACCGTAGTTAATGCTGCAAAAGACAAACAATCCCCTTTCACACCTTCACACCTCAAGGGCGGTACGGGGAAGCACGACAGACAGTCACAATAATACATATGAAAATAAATGCATACGACTCTGGTGTGAGTCGCCCTCAAGCGAGGTCATGTCTCGAGGTACATGGCTGTAAATACGTCTGTATAGCAAAGACTCCCGTACGATCCGGCTTATACACGCTCGGACATACGTGTTTCACATGCTCCCATAGAACATGAATGGTTCTAGAGAGGCATACTATCAGGTTATACACCACCCAACGGGGGCTCCCACTAACTTTGAAGCACGCTGGGGTACCGCGTGTCATAGGTTCTCAGAAACATTGAAAGCTTCAGAGACTCCTATTAACTTCCCGTGCCAAGCCACAGAAATTTCACATACCACTTCTTGTATACTGAGTTTATCGAGATTGATCCGCTCTCGGTGGCGTACCTTACCTCTTACCTGACATCGGGGCGTCATTACAGAATATAATAACACATAGTTAGTTTACCACATTTATATCTTATACTAATAATACTCCTTGTAAGAGCATATAGCTAATTCCTCACTCAAATCCTATTTTTTTTTTTTGAAAATATGTTCTTTTCAAGTACACTGTTCCCAACGATGCTCTAATACCATGTTTGTGGGTACCAGAATCCCGACATCCGAGGATCTCATTGGGTGGTGTTGTGCGATGCGACACCCAACAATATACAAGAACAGAACTAGAATAAAATACAAGATGAGTTTTTTTAGTTATCATACAGCGGAAGTTTTACAATACTAGCGGAAGGAAAGAATCATATATATCATAGCTACGCTCTCAGCACTAGCTATGCAAAAGCAAAGTCATCCATGCCCTAGATACTTCGCACTAGCAACAACCAAATTACGGCGGCGTGCAGGGTTCCCACTCGGCTGTACACCCTGGAGGGGGTGCAGCCTCATCATCAAACCCTTCATCAATCGTATAACCTGCAAAAACTCGTTAACTGCAAACATGAGCATAAGGCTCAGCAAGACTAACTCGTCTCACTAGACATATGCAAGAGTGGATACTAAGCATAGGTAAGGTGAAGCAAAAACGACTCGCCTACAAGTGGATCCTTATAATCAGGTTTTAAGTAGCAAATTACATTCTCCAAGCACGGCACATCATAGACTCCACAATCAAACAAGAAGCGCTTTGCTAATGATATGACATGCCCAGAGCACATAATGCTATTACAGCTAAAGTATGGGGAAACTGTAAACTTTAATTTTACTATCTCTAAGTCATACAAGGTTGCAAAACAATTATAATTCAATACAATATATTTTTCTAGCTTCATTAGTATTTACTACGTCACGGCGCAGTGAAGAAGTGGTACTCTATTACTGTGAGGGACAGTGATTGCAATCAGGACACACCTGGACAACACGACACATACGTCGTTCGAAAGTGTCAGCGAGCACACCAGTACCTACGTAACACTTCAGTACTAGTCATATATGGCCACCTTTCACAAGAAACTCAAACGCCGAGCTCGTCTCACCTCCACGAACAGAAGGTCTCCACACGGAACACCTCATGTGATCGCCGACCGATTTACACCTTACTGTCCTCAACCCACCCCTATCGATGGTGAGTTAATGGGCCTCGACACCCCAGTTATCGAGTTACATCAGTTTAATGGATTCCATATGTCCATTATGTCGCTGGTACAATTCAAGCTTGTCCGAAGGGGCCGCATACAAACGGGCCTTAACTGACCAGTCAGAGCTATGCGACCAAGACCACGTCTTGCAGCTTCCTATCCATCTCTGACCGTTCTTGAGTTTTAGATGTAACAGTTATTTTCTATAAATGTTATCCCAGTGTAGATGAGTGTAAATTTCTATCTTGCGAGTAGATTCCAACTACTTGACTTCTACCGGATTACCTACTACATTAACATAGCAATTCTACACGCCGAGTGATTAACCTACCCAATTAACTAATGGGATTGTGGGTCATGCATCTGGAGTATTCAAGCATCCTAAACGTAATGCACAATTCATATGCTAATCATCATAGTGATAAAGTAAAATTTTATAAATGACTTAAATGCAAACCGGGGCTTGCCTGGTTGCAGGTCATAGTCGGGGTTAGTATCTGGCAGATGTACTTGAAAGTGCATCTAGGATCCCTGTGGGTTTTGGATGATTGATGACGACAATTAAGTGACTAATGAGCTCAGTGATCTTAAGCACAGGTGTGGACTAAGTGGAAGCACAATCCCTCAAAAAGGAAAAAGATGGAAACAGCGATGTCAACTCGAAAAGGAGAAACTAGGGTTTCTAGTGTGTCGAGTTTAGACTATCCAAATTTGTGTGAGTATGTGTGTGTAAAGTGCATTGAGATCAAGTTGGGAGCTCAAAGCGGTTTCAAGGTCAAACCTATTGAGAGAAAAGAGTTGGAAGTAGTCTGGCAGTAGGGCCGGACTAGTCCGTGCAGGTGGCCGGACTAGTCCGCCCCTGGCCGGCCAAGTCCGTTTTCGGCCGGACTAGAAGGGTCTGACTGAGATCGGACTAGTCCATATTGGGACGGACTAGTCCGGGTAGTCGTGAAGTGGGTTTTGGGGACTAAGTCCCAAAACCACGGACTTGTCCGTTTTAGTCCGGACCAAGAGGTCCTGACTGAGATCGTACTAGTCCGCCCTGGGGGCCAGACTAGTCCGGGTTTGAGAGGAGTCGGTGTTTCAGAGACTAAGTCTGGGAAGGCCGAACTAGTCCGCCCATGGGGCCGGACTAGTCCGTGGTCTTCAGACTAGTCCGTTTTCACACGGAACAAAATGTTCTGTGTGAGATCGGACTAGTCTGGTAAGGGCCGGACTAGTCCATTGTTGAAGTGACCATTTGAATTTGAAGTTTGGTGGGTAGTGTGACGATTTCCGCACAGTGCGACAGTTGTCAGGGACGTCAGTGGTCCCCTAGGCCGAACTAGTCCGGGCTGTAGGCCGGACTAGTCCGCCCATCTGCTGAAGTCAGCAGTATGGGCTTGGGACCTCTATAAATAGAGGACCCCTGGGTTCATTTGAACCAACTCTTGAGCAAATTGAAACCCTAGCGCCGCCACAACAACCTTGAGCCTCCAAAAGCCTCCTTCTTGCCTACATTCCCTCTAAAACTAATTCTTGTGTGGATTAGGGTTTAGTGAGGTGAAGAAGAGGAAGAACACCGCTCTTTGGCTCTCGGTTTTATCTCTTGCACTTTGTGAATCTTTGTGATCTGTGGCTTGAGTCAATCTTTGTGATTCGTGATTGTATTTGTGGTGGGAGCCTCAGATTGTGAGAAGCCCCAACAAATCTTGTACTCATTCTTTGTGATAGTGGAGAACCAAGTTAGGCCCGTGCAGTAAACTTGGTGAGGGAAGGGTTGTTGAACCCGGTCCTTTGTGGACTCCTCAACGGGGACGTAGATTCCTTGTGTGGGATCGAACCTCGGGATAAAATCCTCGTGTTACTTGTGTTCTTAGCTTTCATTCATCACATATGCTTCTAGGGTTAGACTTACCAGTTTTGCTCATCACCTTTGCTTCATTGTGATCTTTAGCTTCATACTTGCCATATAACTTATTAAGGCTCACTAAGTTATTCTAACAAACTTTGCATCGCAAGAATTGGACTAAAATCTGTTAGAAACTCTTTTTAGGTTTTTCCCTGTAGGTGGACCGGACTAGTCCGCCCCTGGACCGGACTAGTCCGCCCCCCTGTGTATTAATCTCGTTTCATTAAGTCATTTCAGGTCGATTAGCCTATTCACCCCCCTCTAGGCAACTTTCAATTGGTATCAGAGCAGGACTCTCCCAAAAGAGTCTAACAACTCGGAGAGAAGATGGCCGGAGTGGGGTACGAAGAAGTCTCTACAAGTGAGATCCAAGCAACTCCAGAAGAGATTCTCTTCTATCAAGACAAATCAATGGATGACGAAGAAGTTCGACAGCTCAAGGCGAAACTTCGAGAGAAGTTGAAGATTCCCAAAGTTGAACCTCAACCTCCACTTCGAGTGGTACAATCAACTACAACCAACAAGGCTACAACTATGAGCGCCTTGTTTCCAACAACCACTACCTTTCCATCCCATTGGGGAAGCCTCCCCAATTCGATGGAACTGACTACGGGATGTGGAAGCACAACATGAAGATCCACCTTGTGTCACTCAATCCCTCACTATGGCAAATTGTGTTGACCGGGTGCACATCCCTAAGAATGAAGAAGATATCACTCCGGAGCAAGCCGTGCTCCTTCACCGCAATGCCCAAGCGGCCGGAGTGATCATCTCATCTCTCTCAAGAGATGAGTTCAACCGAGTGGATGGACTTGAGGTGGCCAAAGACATTTGGGATACTCTCAAGATGGCTCATGAAGGCAACCAAGTCGTCAAGGAAGCAAAGATTGAGCTCATTGAAGGAGAGCTCGAGAGGTTTGCCATTATGGATGGTGAATCTCCCCAAGAGATGTACAACCACCTAAAGATACTCATCAACAATAGTAGATCTTACAGCTGTACCAAGTGGACGGACCATGAGGTGGTGAAGAGAATGATTCGGGCATTCATGCCTAGGAACGTCTCTCTTTGCTCCATGATACGAGAAAGTCTGGGGTTTGCCAAAATGACCCCGGAGGAGGTCCTTGGAAGGATCATCAATCACGAGACCATGGAAAAGGAGGCGCTCTTCTACAATGATCTTCAAAGGTTCACCGCCTCAAAGATGAAGAATGTTGCACTCAAAGCAACATGCTCCTCAAAAGAGCAAACAGAAGATGATGAGGAGAGCCTTGACACCGATGAGGAAGAGGCCTTCTTCATCAACAACTTCAAAAGGATGATGAGGAGAAGAAAAGGAGGATACAAGCATGAGGGCAAAGGCAAAGAAAATGCAAGGCCCAAAAACAAGAGGGCTTGCTACAATTGTGGCGAGTATGGGCACTTCATGGTAGCTTGTCCACATGAAGATGGCAAGAATAAGAAGGAGGGGAAGCCATAAGAGAAGAAGTTCTATAAGAAGAAGAGGCCCTCCGGTCATGCTCACTTAGGCAAGGAGTGGGACTCTAACGATGAGTCCTCCTCGTTCGAAGATGAAGATAAGATGGCAACCATAGCCATCGAGAGAAGCTCCAAGGGAAGCAAGCTCTTCCCAAATATCCACAACTATAAGCCAACTTGCCTCATGGCAAAACAGGGAAGAAGAAAGGTAAATTCTAACTAATCCTCTTCCATATCCTCCCATGATGATTTTGATAGTGCTAGCGAAAATGAACACATGTTTAAGGATATAAGCAAGAGCACATTGCGAAGAATGAAATTGCTTTCGGATGAGATTTTTGAGAAGGAGGAGCTCTTAGATAGGCAAGAGGACTTGCTTATCCAAGAAAAGGAAAGATGTAAAGAGCTCATTGAGCTCCTTGAGCTTGAGAGAGAGAAGAGCAAAGCATTAGAGCATGAACTTGCTCTAAGCAAGAAAACATGCTCAAGTCTTGAGGAGACAACCATTGAGCTCAAGGACGAACTTGGAAACTTGACAAAAGTTAACAAGATCCTTGAGACTCAATTGAGTCCCTTAAGACTAATGTAGCCTCTTCCTCCACAAGCTCATCCTCCTCAAAAGTTGCATCCAAAGCAATATCAACTTGCAAATGTTCTAACTTGATTCTTAAATTAAAGGATGAGCTTAAGTTGACTCAAGACAAGCAAGCACCTAAGGGTGGTATCTTTGACAAAGAGAAGGTGGCATATGCACGAAGTGCATACACCAACACAAGACCTCCCAATGTCAAGGATGTCCTTGGTTATACTAAAGGTGGAAGGCAAAATGCCAAACCTTCAAGTATGGCAAAGACTTGATTGTCTTTGTCAAAGGAAGCTCATCTCCAACTAAAATTGTGAAGAACACCTCAACTAGCACTCACACGCCTAAAGCTGAACTGCATCCTCTATTTCATGATTTCGATGCATCATATGTTTTGATGAGGAACAAATATGGCAAAGTATATGCTAGATATGTTGGGCCATTCCGCAAGAGCCCCAAGCCTTGCGTGTGGGTGCCCAAATGCCTTACCACTAACATCAAAGGACCCAACTCCGCTTGGGTACCTAAAAGGAAGGTATAATCTTGTTTTGTAGGCATACTCCTCCGGTGGATCCAAATGGGTGCTCAATAGTGGGTGTGTAAGTGCATCTAGGATACCCCTTGTGGGTTTTGGCTAATTGATGACAAACATATGAGATCCTAATGAATCCACTGAGATGATTGCAGGACAAACAAGTGAAATAGCTTGGTGCACACAAAAAGGTGAAAAATGAAGTGGTGTTCAAAGAGATATACTTTGATGAAGCTTGGAAGACCAAATTAGATTTTGAATGTATAGGGAGTGTATGAAAGATACACTCCAAGAGCTCACAACTTTGCGCGAGGGTAAGGGATTAAAATTAACCTAACTTTCACAAAGCACCGGACTAGTCCGATCATGGACCGGACTAGTCCGTTCATCTTTCTGGAAACCCACTTATAGGGAGACCGGACTAGTCCGTGCATCCACCGGACTGGTCCGTTGATGTTTCTAGAGTCTCTCATATTGAGGGACCGGACTAGTCCAATCATGGACCAGACTAGTCCGTTGAACTTTCTGGAATCTCCCATTCGTGGAGATCGGACTAGTCTACGGACTAGTCCAATGAACTTTCTGGAGTCACCTACACACAGCACCAGACGAGTCCGAGCTTGGACCGGACTAGTCCGGCAGACTTTCTGGACTTCAAAATGCACTGAGACCGGACAAGTCTGGACTTGCACCGGACTAGTCCGGTGTTAGGGTTTTTCAACGGCTACCTTTTGGAAACCCTATAAATAGAGAGTCCACAGCTTTCCTATTAACACACACATCGAATACTGATCAAACAACAAACCCTAGCGCCGCCACTTCGTCCCAAGAGCCCAAAAACACATCTCCCCACACATCTAAAGTGCAAAAAGAGTGAAATCAATTGAACACTTGGATTCGGGATTGGGAGATCGTCGTTCTTTCATTGCGAGCTCTTGGGGTTTGATCTTTCTACACTCATACTCTGCATTGTAATACTTTTGAGTGTATTTGATCACTTGCTTTGTTGTAATTCTCGTGGGAGCCCTCAACATGTGAGGTTGCCCCACAAACTTGGTGATTGCCCATGATAGTGGAATCAAGTCGGCCTTCGTGGTGACTTGAAGAGGGAAAGGGTTGGAGACCCGGCTCTGTGTGAGCTTCCTCAATGAGGACGTAGATCTCGTGGTGAGATGGAACCTCGGGAAAAATTCGTGTGTCTTGCGCCTTATTTCATTTGAATTTTGTTCACTAGATCACTTAAGTGCTAAAACATCAACCTAAGGCAATTATAAGTTTTACCTGCATTCTTATACTAATCTCAAATAAAAATATCAGTTGTTCTCATTTTCGCTGCTAAAGAAACTTAGATTCCCAATCAACACTTGATCAACACACATATTTTTAGCACACCAGACAAGTACGCCCACACGACCGGACTAGTCCGGCCAACCAAGGTTTGACGATTCTATTAAGTGTGCAGGGAATTCAAAAGGCCTATTCACCCCCCTCTAGGCCACATTCAATTGGTATCAGAGCAAGGTTCTCCAACAATGAGACTCACATGTCGGAGAGATCAATGGCCTCTGAGAAGAACAATGATATCTCAAAGATGAACATCAATGAGGGGGAACAAGAAACTAAAACTTTTGATGTGCTGAAAGAGAGCCCACACGATGATGAAGAAGTGCGACAATTGAAGGCACTTCTGAGAAAGAAACTGCTAGGACAAAAGGGAAAAGAAGAAGACAAGACGACGGGGAGTGGTCATCACGACTACTCCCGATAGCCTTACAACTACAACCGTCTCAATTCAAACAACCATTATCTTTCCATTCCTATGGGAAAACCTCCAGTTTGACGGAAGCGACTATACAATGTGGAAGTACAACATGAAGATGCATCTAATATCCTTAAATCCTAGTCTATGGCACATTGTTTGCACTGGCATAGACATCCCGGACACGGATGAAGAACTCACCCCAGAACAAGAACAAGAGATTCACAGAAATGCACAAGCCGTCGCCGTGATCACATCATCACTAAGCAGAGAGGAATTCACCAAGATTGATGGCTTAGAAAGTGCAAAGGAAATCTGGGATACACTCAAGACAGCTCACGAAGGAAATAGATCGGTTCGTGAAGCAAAAATCGAAATGCTTGAAGGAGAGTTGGGGAGATTCACTATTGAAGAAGGCGAATCACCTCAAGACATGTACAACCGGATGAAGGCACTCATCAACAAAATACGTGCCTATGGAAGTAAGAAATGGACGGATCATGAGGTAGTCAAGAGAATGATTAGAGCCTTCATGCCAAGAAATGTGAGACTTTGCTCAATGATTAGAGAAATCCCCGGGTTTCACAAAATGACTCCCGATGAGTTGTTGGGAAAGATCATAAACCATGAAATGATGGAGAAAGAGGCACAATATGTCAAAGACTTGGCCGAACTCACTTCCTCCAAAAAGAAGAGGTTGCTCTCAAAGCAACATGCCGACCCAAACTCAAAGATGCTCGTGAAGATCAAGACGATGGGCATACAAGTGACGAGAGCACCAATCTTTATGATGAAGAAATGGTACTCTTTATCAAGAAGTTCAAGCGAATGATGAAGAGAAGACACGGCAACAACTCAAATGAAGGCAAAAGCAAGGATAAAGGAAAATTCAAGGCTCGACGCACTTGCTACAACTGCGGATAGTATGGTCACTTCATGGTGGACTGCCCTTATGAAGAAAACAAAAAGAAGAAGGAAACAAGATCTCAAGAAAAGAAAAATTTCAGAAAAAAGAAGACAAACCCATCAATCTCACATTGGCAAGGAGTGGGACTCAAACGACGAGTCGTCCTCCGATGAAGAAGAAGAGATGACCACTATCGCAATCAAGAAACCTACTATGAAGGCCACACTCTTTCCAAACATGGGAGGATGGGACATGAACAACCACACTTGCATTATGGCTAAGGAAGGCAAGAAAAAGGTATGGCTCACTCCTCCTACGCTAAATTCCTCTATTGATGACTTTGACAGCTCTAGTGATAATGAAGAAATGTTTAGAGGACTAAGTAAAATTGCTCTAAAGAAAATAGAAATGTTGTCGAACGAAATCTTTGAAAAGGAAGAACTTCTTGACCGACAAGAAGATATGCTCATCCGTGAAAGGAAGAGATATCAAGAAGTTGAAAAGCTTCTCGAGCTTGAAAGAGAGAAGAACGAGTCGCTTGAAGTTGAGCTAGCCTTGAGTAAGGAAACTTACTCAAAGCTAGAAGACTCGCATATTGCAATCAAGGAAGAACTAGCTAACTTGTCAAAAGCTAACAAGATCCTTGAGGTGCAAGTCGAGTCGCTCAAGCAAAGTGACTCCTCTTCCTCCAAGAGCTCTTCCTCCAAAGATATAAGTTCGACAACAATCGGAACTTGCACTTGCTCTAGTAAGAAGAATATTATGTCTAATACTTCAACATCTCATAATATGCATGCCCCTCCAAGCGGCATCTTTGATAAGGAGAAGATCAAATATGCACGCAGTGCATATATGGTCACTAGACCTCCTAATGTCAAAGATGGCCTTGGTTTTGATAAGAGCAAACACATGTCTACTTCTAATCATGCTAAAAATAGAATTGTCTTTGTTAAGGAAAAATCCCATAAATCTGAACCACAAATATTGTTTCATACATTTAACACTTCTTATGTTCTTATGAAAGCCAAATATGGAAAAGTAATTGCCAAATATACAGGGCCACGCCACAAGAACTTGAAAAGTTGTGTGTGGGTGCCCAAGACTTTTGTGACTAACCTGAGAGGACCCAAGCAAGCTTGGGTACCTAAAACCAAGGAATAATTCTTTTTGCAGGCTTACTCCACCGGTGGAACAAAATGGGTACTTGATAGCGGATGCACAAATCACATGACCAGAGAGAGAGGTATATTTGTAGAGTACGAGTACAACAAGGATCCAGGTGAAGGCATATACTTCGGAGACAACAGCCAAGGAAAGGTCCTTGGTAGCGGTAACATTGAAATATCCTCTCAATATAACTTATCAAATGTTTTACATGTAGATTCTCTAGATTATAACCTTTTGTCAATACCCCAACTATGCGACAAAGGTTACAACTGTTTATTAACTAATGAGGGTGTGACCGTTTTTAGAAGAAGCGATGGCTCGATTGCATTCAAGGGAATGTTGAAGGGCAAGCTTTATCTAGTTGACTTCAACAAAGAGAAAGCTGAACTCAACACTTGCTTGGTTGCTAAGACCAACATGGGATGGTAGTGGCATAGACGGCTAGCCCATGTTGGGATGAGAAATCTGCAGAAACTTCTAAGAGGTGGTCACGTCCGTGGTCTTAAGGATGTGGTTTTTGAAATAGACAGGCCGTGCAGCGCGTGTCAAGCAGGAAAACAAGTCGGAGCACCACACCCCGCCAAGAATGTGATGACTACCGCAAGACCGCTGGAACTTCTCCACATGGATCTCTTTGGTCCAGTTTCATACATCAGCATCGGCGGTAACAAATACAGTTTAGTAATAGTTGATGATTTTTCAAGATTTACCTGGGTATTTTTCTTGTATGATAAATCAGAAACTCAGGGGATCCTCAAGAAGTTCTTGAAAAGAGCTCAGAACGAATTCTCATCAACCATAAAGAATATCAGAAGTGACAACAGGACAGAATTCAAGAACCTCCAAGTTGAGGAGTTTCTCGATGAAGAAGGGATAAAGCATGAATTCTCGACACCCTACTCCCCTCAACAAAATGGAGTGGCCGAAAGGAAGAACAAAACATTAATCGAAATGGCGAGAACTATGTTGGATGAATACGAGACATCAGATCGTTTTTGGGCAGAAGCAGTGAACACCGCTTGCCATGCCACAAATCAACTGTATCTCCATCGACTACTGAACAAAACTCCATATGAGCTCCTTATCGGTAAAAAGCCCAATGTTTCTTATTTTAAAGTTTTTGGTTACAAATGTTTTATTCTGAACAAGAAACCAAGGGCCTCGAAGTTCGCTTCAAAGTCTGATGAAGGATTCTTGCTCGGATATGAGTCGAATGCCTACGCCTATCGTGTCTTCAACAAGGTGTTTGACCTTGTTGAAGTAGCACGTGACGTAGTGTTCGATGAATCTAACGGCTCACAAGTGGAGCAAGTTGATAAGTGTGTGCTAGATAAAGAGGAAGCTCCATATGAAGCACTGAAGAAAATGGGACTTGGTGATATCTTACCACAAGAGCAAACATTCGACTCAAATGCACAAGATGAACCTCAACACAGAGGCAATGATCAAGGGGGAGCTCTTACACAAGATCAAGAGGAGGAAAATCAGGACAATCATGGAAACAATGATCTAGGGGGAGACAATGCACATGAAGATAATGAAGAACAAGCAACTACACAAGCTCCACACCCAGGAGAACACCACCCAGGAGTACACCACAGCGTGCAAAGAGACCACCCTGTCAACAATATCATTGGAGATATTGCTAAGGGAGTAACTACTAGATCTCGAGTTGCAAATTTCTATGAATCTTATTCTTTTGTGTCTTTTCTGGAACCATACAGGGTAGAAGAAGTCTTAAGGGATCCAGACTGGGTGATTGCAATGCAAGAGGAGCTGAACAACTTCAAGAGAAATGAAGTATGGGAGCTGGTGGAAAGACCAAAGGCGAACATAGTTGGAACCAAATGGGTCTTTCGGAACAAGCAAGATGAACATGGAGTAGTAACAAGAAATAAGACAAGACTGGTGGCCAAAGGTTAATCTCAGGTTGAAGGTTTGGACTTCGATGAAACTTTCGCTCCTGTAGCTAGACTTGAGTCCATTCGTATTTTATTGGCATATGCTGCTCACCATAATTTTAAGCTGTATCAAATGGACGTCAAAAGCGCCTTCTTAAACGGCCCAATCAAGGAGGAAGTTTATGTGGAGCAGCCACCAGGATTCGAAGACCAGAAATATCCCAACCATGTCTACAAACTGCGTAAGGCTCTCTATGGCCTTAAACAAGCTCCTCGAGCTTGGTATGAGTGTCTTAGAGATTTTATAATTCAGAATGGATTCAAAATTGGTAAAGCTGACTATACACTTTTCACTAAACATTGTGATGATCATTTATTTGTATGTCAAATTTACGTTGATGACATTATCTTTGGATCCACTAACAAATCCTTCTGTGAAGAATTTAGCAAAATTATGACAGATAGGTTCGAGATGTCAATGATGGGCGAATTAAAGTTCTTCTTGGGATTCCAAGTGAAGCAACTAAGAGAAGGTACATTTATAAGCCAAACCAAATATACACAAGACATTCTCAAGAAATTCAATATGGACAAAGCCAAGCCCATCAAGACACCCATGGCCACTAATGGACACCTCGACCTCAATGAAGACGGTCCAAATGTGGACCAAAAGGTATATCGGTCCATGATTGGCTCTTTACTTTATTTATGTGCATTCTGGACAGATATTATGCTTAGTGTTTGCTTGTGTGCAAGGTTTCAAGCTGCACCTAAAGAGTGTCATTTAGTTGCTGTAAAAAGAATCCTAAGGTACCTTGTGCACACACCCAACTTGGGCCTTTGGTATCCCAAAGGATCCAAATTTATCTTGATAGGGTATTCCGATGTCGACTATGCAGGATGCAAAGTCAATAGAAAGAGCACGTCAGGGACTTGTCAGTTTCTTGGTAGGTCCCTGGTATCTTGGTCATCTAAAAAGCAAAACTCCATTGCCCTTTCCACAGCAGAAGCAGAATATATTGCAGCAGGTAGCTGTTGCGCCCAATTACTTTGGATGCGACAAACCCTTAGGGACTACGGCTACAATCTTAACCATATCCCACTTCTATGTGACAATGAAAGTGCTATAAAAATTGCACACAACCCAGTAAAGCACTCAAGAACTAAGCACATAGATATTCGTCATCATTTTCTTAGAGATCATTCATTAAAAGGTGACATTGCTATTTCTCATGTTAGAACTGAAAAACAACTTGTGGATATTTTTACCAAACCATTGGATGAGAAAAGGTTTTGTGAACTTAGGAATGAAATTAATATTCTCGACTCTTGAAATGTGGCTTGAAATGTTGCACACCTGGTTGAAACTTCAAATGTTACATTTTATTGCTAAAACTGCCCCTCACCTCTTTTTCTCCTAAGAAAACTATTTTTAATGAAAAAATCTTGGAATTTATGACCATGTTTTTGTGTTGATTGCTTTCTGGTCATAATCACCAAGATTATTTGCAAAACTTGTCCTTGGATCACCTTTAGTTATCTCTAAATACTCTGTTTTTCCAGGGACACCGGACTAGTCAGATTTGCCCGGACTAGTTCGTCCTCTGACCGGACTAGTCTGGTCGGCCGCGTATATAAGCAGCTGGCCGACCCAAAACTGTTTCAAACCTCCCTCCACTTTGAGTTGAACCCTCACCTCTCAAACCCTAGCCCCCAAAAGTGATTTTTGAGTTGAGCCCTCAAAATCCAAGCTTTCTCCGTGGGGAATACTCCCCTCGACGAGTTGATACTCCACTCCAAACTCATCCGGACAGATTCGTGCTCCTTCAACGCGAATCTTCAAATCTCGGTAAATTTCTCCCTAAAGTCAAACTCTCAACTTTTCTAGTTCTAGCTTATTTCTCTTGATTCCAAGGAAGTACATTAGCTTCAGAGATGTATTCCTTTCACCTTCATGCTCATTTGCACCCATAGATAGAAGTTGTGATTCTAGTTTTGTTAGGGTTCTTGTGCCAGGCCAGACTAGTCCGGCTCCCAGATACGGACTAGTCCGGTACACCGGACAAGTCCGCACTCTGAAACTGGACAAGTCCGGTCTCTGACATTTGAATCCACACATCACCTTCATTCTTAGTTCATTCTCATCTAAATCATGAACTCCTTGTTAGGCACGATGTCTTCAAGCTCAGATGACAGCTCCTTCCATGTTGATGAAGAAGTTGAGCGCGAAAAAGTGAAGAGAGACAAGGAGAGGTACATGAAGAAAAGGCATGATGTAAATGTGCACTCTCCACCCTCTGACGACAACTTGCCCAAGAAAAGGAGGGTAGTTGTGAAGAAGGCCCAAGGAAAGGCTGGTGAGAGCTCCTCAGGGCCAAAGAGGACTCTCAACAAAGGAAAAGGGCTTGCTAGTGGTCCCATTGGACCCCTGAAAATGAAGAACCCAAGTCACCGCAACAGGCATCGCTCAAGTAAGGATTTCACTAGAAAAGGGGGTGAGCTTGCCGATAGCTTCAGGCAGGTTAATGTGTATGCTCAACCTCGGCAATGCTCAGACCCAAGATTTTGGAGCAACTTCCATGCCGACTACTACGAGCATGTGTACATGAAGATGAAGAATCCCGTTGTGAAGAGTCAATGGGTGAACATTGCGTACATGCAATCCAAGAAGTATCCTGCCTTCCGTGAGGTGGTTGAGTCCCTGGAGAGGCACGGACTGAAGGAACTGTTTTCCTTTGAGAATGATTGGAACAATGAGGTCATCACCCAATTCTACTCCACCCTCTACCTTGCCCGTGGTGATGGAGACAGTCTCACTTGGATAACTCATGGTTCCAAGTATAGTGTCACTTATGATGAGTTTGCGAGAATCCTCCACCTTGAACACACTTTGGATCATGATCTTGTTATCCACAATCTGCAACCATTGGAGAAGGATGAGCTCGAATTTCTCTATGACACAAGGATGCCTTATGTCCCTCCAAATATCAATTATTTGAAGCCCTTCTATGTGGTCCTCAATAGAATTTTGAGGAAGACAATAGCCCTGAAAGATGGAGATGCGGGGACTATTCAAGGAACCTTGAGGACCCTAATGAAGGTCATTGGTGGGAGGAGACCGTTCAATGTCTTTTAATACATCTACAATGACATTGTGAACATCTCAATCACTCCAAACAGATCTTGTGGGTATGACCCGTACATCATGTACATGATTGAGAAGGTGACTGGACTTGAGTTCGTCAAGAATGTTCTCCATACAGGGTTGAAACCGCAAAAGCCCACTGAGTACACTCTACCTTCGGCTCCTGATGCACCTCCATCCCTTGAAGCTAAGAGGAGGACTAAACAAACTCGGGATGTGAATGTCACTATATCTTCAGCTGCTCCTCCTAGCTCTGCACCTGCCCCCGAATCCTCTGGTGGTGTGCTCAAAATGCTCACCTCTATCTTTGCCTGCTGCCGCAAGATTGAAGTCAGGCAGAAGAAGCATCAACAATATGTCAATGCCAACATCAAAGCTATTTGTGACAAGCTAAAGATTGAGCCAGTGGGATCCCCGCCCGCCTTCGAGGACTCCGAGGAGGAGTCTACTCCGGCGAATGATGATGATGGTGGTGAAGATGAGGACATGACCGAGACTAAAGAAGTGAGTGGCGATGAGTGATTCCCCTCAAATTTTCCCTTTTTGGTGCCTTGATGCCAAAGGGGGAGAGATTGAGACTAGTAGCTTGAGACTATCTCTAGTTGGTGTCTTTATGTTTTTGTGATCAAGGACATGTACTTATTTTTAAAACCTTGTAATGCACTATTTCTTCTCTTATGTGTGATGCTTATTGTTGCTTGGATGATTATCTCTATGCTCATTATTGATTACCTTTACTTCATCACACCTTGTTAATCACACACCTTTTAGGCACCCCACCATAAGGTGTGTGCATATGTGAGAATCTTTTTGTGGACTTATCTTTATTCTCATATGTGCACACCTTATGAAAATCAAGATTTTATTCTCAATTGTGATATCTCAAATGGTTGTCATGAATCACCAAAAAGGGGGAGATTGTAAGTGCATCTAGGATATCCCTTGTGGGTTTTGGCTAATTGATGACAAACATATGAGATCCTAATGAATCCACTGAGATGATTGCAGGACAAACAAGTAAAACAGCTCGGTGCACACAAAAAGGTGAAAAATGAAGTGGTGTTCAAAGAGAGATACTTTGATGAAGCTTGGAAGACTAAATTACATTTTGAATGTATAGGGAGTGTATGAAAGACACACTCCAAGAGCTCACAACTTTGCGCGAGGGTAAGGGATTAAAATTTACCTAACTTTCACAACGCACCGGACTAGTCCGATCATGGACCGGACTAGTCCGTTCATCTTTCTGGAATCCCACTTATAGGGAGACCGGACTAGTCCGTGCATCCAGCGGACTAGTCCGTTGATGTTTCTGGAGTCTCTCATATTGAGGGACCGGACTAGTCCGTTGAACTTTCTGGAATCTCCCATTTGTGGAGATCGGACTAGTCTGCGGGCTAGTCCGATAAACTTTCTGGAGTCACCTTCACACAGCACCGGACGGGTCCGAGCTTGGACCGGACTAGTCTGACAGACTTTCTGGACTTCAAAATGCACTGAGACCGGACAAGTCCGGACTTGCACCGGACTAGTCCGGTGTTAGGGTTTTTCAACGGCTACCTTTTGGAAACCCTATAAATAGAGAGTCCACAACTTTCCTATTAACACACACGTCGAATACTGATCAAACAACAAACCCTAGCGCCGCCACTTCGTCCCAAGAGCCCAAAAACACATCTCCCCACACATCTAAAGTGCAAAAAGAGTGAAATCAATTGAACACTTGGATTCGGGATTGGGAGATCATCGTTATTTCATTGCGAGCTCTTGGGGTTTGATCTTTCTACACTCATACTCAACATTGTAATACTTTTGAGTGTATTTGATCACTTTCTTTGTTGTAATTCTCGTGGGAGCCCTCAACATGTGAGGTTGCCCCACAAACTTGGTGATTACCCGTGATAGTGGAATCAAGTCGTCCTTCGTGGTGACTTGAAGAGGGAAAGGGTTGGAGACCCGGCTCTGTGTGAGCTCCCTCAACGAGGACGCAGATCTCGTGGTGAGATCGAACCTCGGGAAAAATTCGTGTGTCTTGCGCCTTATTTCATTTGAATTTTTTTCACTAGATCACTTAAGTGCTAAAACATCAACCTAAGGCAATTATAAGTTTTACCTGCATTCTTATACTAATCTCAAATAAAAATATTAGTTGTTCTCATTTCCGCTGCTAAAGAAACTTAGATTCCCAATCAACACTTGATCAACACACATATTTTTAGCACACCGAACAAGTCCGCTCACACGACCAGACTAGTCCGGCCAACCAAGGTTTGACGATTCTATTAAGTGTGCAGGGAATTCAAAAGGCCTATTCACCCCCCTCTAGGCCACATTCAGGGTGCACAAACCACATGACCGGAGAGAGGACGATGTTCAAGGATTATGAAGAACATGATGATCCAAATGAAGGAATCCTCTTTGGAGACAATAGCCGAGGAAAAATCCTTGGCTCCGGTAAAATTGTCATCTCCCCTCAACACACTCTTTCTAGCATTCTACACATTGATTCTTTAGACTATAACCTCTTGTCCATATCACAACTATGTGACAAGGTTTATAATTGTGTTTTCACTAATGAGGGTGTGAGCGTCCTTAGAATAAGTGACAACTCAATCGCTTTTAAGGGTGTGCTCAAGGGAAAGCTTTATCTTGTGGACTTTGCCTCGGATAAAGCTCAACTTGACACATGCTTAATGGCGAAAACCAACATGGGATGGCTTTGGCATAGACGGCTGGCCCATGTTGGCATGAGGAACTTACAAAAGCTTCTTAAGGGCGAGCACATCCATGGCTTGAAGAATGTTGTCTTCGAAAAAGATAGGCCATGTAGTGCTTGCCAAGCAGGGAAGCAAGTGGGAGCTCAACACACCTCCAAGAACATCATGACGACAACAAGACCGTTGGAGCTGCTACACATGGACCTTTTCGGGCCAATAACCTACATAAGCATTGGCAGTAACAAATATGGTCTTGTTATTGTTGATGACTTTTCTCGTTTCACTTGGGTGTTTTTCATGCATGATAAGGGTGAAACCTATGGTGTCCTCAATAGGTTCTTGAGGAGAGCTCAAAATGAGTTTGCCTCAAGAATCAAAGCTATAAGAAGTGACAACGGCACCGAGTTCAAAAACACTCAAGTGGAAGGATTCTTGGATGAGGAGGGCATCAAGCATGAATTTTCAGCTCCATACTCTCCTCAACAGAATGGGGTGGCGGAACGGAAGAATAGAAAACTCATCGAGATGTCAAGGACAATGCTTGATTAGTACAAGACATCAGATCGGTTTTGGGTGGAGGCGGTTAACACCGCTTGCCACGCCGTCAACCGATTATACCTCCACCGCCTCCTCAAGAAGACTCCCTATGAGCTTCTAGTTGGTAAGAAACCCAATATCTCTTATTTTCGTGTTTTTGGGAGCAAGTGCTATATTCTCAACAAGAAGCCTAGGACTTCGAAGTTTGCTTCAAAGTCCGATGAGGGTTTCTTGCTTGGCTATGACTCAAACACCCACGCCTACCATGTCTTCAACAAAACCTCCGGAATTGTTGAAATAGCACGCGACGTGGTGTTTGATGAAACTAATGGCTCCCAAGTGGAGCAAGTTGATCAAAGTGTGCTAGATCAAGAAGACTCTCCACAAGAAGCACTTAGAAGAATGGCACTTGGAGATGTTCAACCACAAGAACAACCTCAATGCTCAAGTGACCAACAACTAGATGATGCAAGTAATCCCCCACGTGATCAAGTTGACGACGGTCAAGTGGGACATCAAAATGACCAAGAAGACGAAAGTCAGGGGGGAGGCATTCATCAAGGGGGATATCAAGAAGAAGAAGAAGACGATGATGACTCAAGAGCTCAACCTCCACATCCTCGTGTTCATCAAAGTGTTCAACGAGATCACCCCGTTGACAACATACTAGGAGACATTACTAAAGGGGTAATCACTCGTTCTCGTGTTGCAAACTTTTGTGAACATTACTCTTTTGTCTCTTCTTTGGAGCCCCATAGGGTTGAAGATGCCTTGAGAGACCCGGATTGGGTGGTGGCCTTGCAAGAGGAGCTTAACAACTTCGAGAGGAACAAAGTTTGGGAGCTTGTAAAGCTTCCACAAGCAAATGTTGTGGGCACCAAGTGGGTGTTCCGTAACAAGCAAGATGAACATGGTGTTGTGACAAGGAACAAGGCACGACTTGTGGCCAAGGGGTACTCACAAGTCGAAAGTTTGGATTTTGATGAAACCTTTGCTCCCGTAGCTAGGTCAGAGTCAATTCGAATATTACTTGCCTTTGCCACTCACCATGATTTTAAGCTCTATCAAATGGACGTCAAGAGTGTGTTCCTAAATGGCCCAATCAAGGAGGAAGTATATGTGGAGCAACCACCGGGCTTCGAAGACCAAGAATTCCCAAACCATGTCTTCAAATTGCATAAGGCTCTCTATGGCCTCAAACAAGCTCCTAGAGCTTGGTATGAGTGTCTTAGAGAATTTCTAATTGAAAATGGTTTTAAGATAGGAAAAGCTGATTACACTCTATTCACAAAGCACTTCAATGATGATCTTTTTGTGTGCCAAATATATGTCGATGACATTATATTTGGTTCTACTGACAAAGTGTTTTGTGATGAGTTTTCTAAGATTATGACGGAAAGATTTGAGATGTCCATGATGAGGGAGTTGAAGTTCTTTTTAGGTTTCCAAGTCAAGCAACTCAAAGAAGGCACGTTCATAAGTCAAACTAAGTACACTCAAGACATATTGAAGAAGTTTGACATGGACAAGGCCAAACCCATCAAAACTCCTGTGGAAACAAATGGACACCTAGACCTCAACGAAGATGGTCCAAGTGTGGACCAAAAGGTATATCGTTCCATGATTGGCTCCTTGTTATATCTTTGTGCATCTAGACCGGATATTATTCTTAGTGTGTGTATATGTGCACGGTTTCAAGCTGCACCAAAGGTGTGTCATTTGACCGCCATGAAGAGAATTCTTAGATATCTAGTTCACACACCTAGCCTAGGACTTTGGTACCCCAAAGGATCCAAGTTCAACCTCATTGGTTATTCCGATGCGGATTATGCGGGGTGCAAAGTTGATAGAAAGAGCACATCCGAGACATGCCAATTCTTGGGTAGATCATTAGTGTCTCGGTCCTCTAAGAAACAAAATTCCATTGCTCTTTCCACAGCCTAAGCGGAGTACATCGCAGCCGGAAGTTGTTGTGCACAACTTCTTTGGATGAGACAAACTCTAAGGGATTATGGTATAAACTTTCGCCATATTCCTCTCCTATGTGACAATGAGAGCGCCATCAAAATAGCCCATAATCCAGTTGAGCATTCAAGGACCAAACATATAGACATTAGACACCACTTCTTGAGAGATCATTCCTTAAAGGGGGATATAGTGATTTCACATGTGAGAACCGAAAACCAACTGGCCGACATATTCACCAAGCCCCTAGATGAGAAGCGATTTTGTGAGCTTAGGAGTGAGCTTAATATCTTAGATTATCGAAATGTGGCTTGAAACATGCACATCTGAATGTTTACTTTTGCCTTATTCAAAAGAATGCATGTGGTTGAAAAATTCATCTCTATCTCAATTTTCTCCAAAATATTTGAAAAAACTAGTGACTTTGTGAGTTATGGTCATAGCTTGAATGTTGATTGCTTACTGACCATATTCACAAGGTTTTGTTGTGCAATATGTCCAAAAGGATCATTTATAGTGGCGAAAACTCAAATATATATGTTTTCAACCTCCTAGGACTGGACTAGTCCGCCCTATGGCCGGACAAGTCCGGATCCGGACTGGTCCGGGTCTGGTCCGCTGACCGGACTAGTCCGGCCCCTGGGGACTTAAACCCCCAGGAAGCGGCCGACCCCTCCACTTCCCCATCTAGCTCTCTCTCTCTCCCACGCGCGTGAAACCGTCCCCTTTCGACGTTTTTCGATTCCAACCACCAAAAGTCATTTCCAATCCGTGCATTGGAAGCCCCGGAGGTGTGGGAGACTTTCCCCGATCACTCGTCACGCGATCGATCCCCGATTTCGTCGATCTCTCAGGATTTGAAGAGGTATTCCTCATTTTTCAAAAACTTGCCTCATTCTTGATTCATTGAGTTTCTGATAGATGCCTCTTCAGTGAAGTTGTTTCTAGTGACCTTGTGATCATATCCTAGGAGTATTGCGACTTGATTCCAAACTTTCTCAAAAAACCATTAAAGTTAGGGTTTAGCCTGTGCAAACCGGACTAGTCCGCCCCTGGAGCGGACAAGTCCGGTCTGCACAGGTCAAATTCACACTTTGGCTGTTTTTCGTGAATTATTTCGCATTATTCCAACTCCTTGACCTTCTATCTTATGAACTCTATTCCTTTCAGCTAAAATGGACGCTCCTCGCCGTTCCGCTTTCCCCCCCACTGACCTCGAGTGGGAGGCAGAGCAACTTCGTCTCGCCGAAGAACGAGCAAGAGCCGAAGTTGAGGCTGCCGAGAAATATCTCGAGCAGCATGAGAAAGCAAAAGCAGCCAAGAAGCAACAAGCTGCTCGGGCCGCCGCATTGGCCTACGACGAGGATGAAGCAATGGCTCGGGCCATTGAGGAGTCACGGAAGGATCTCCGGAAGAAAAAGAGAGAGGAGCGAGAGGCTCATAACTCTCAGGCCGCTGCTGCTCAAGTCTCCAAGAGGAAGAGATTTGTATCAATTGGAGAGAAAGACAAAGGCAAGCAGCCAGCCCAAGACGAGACGGTTGAACGCCGGATCGAGAGAGATCCAAAGAAGGGCAAGGACCCGGCTCCTGCTGAGCCAAAGAAAAAGAAGCCCTCGGTGAAGGCCTCGGCTACGAAGGCCAAGGGCATTGCTATTGGAGGAAAAGGAAAAGCCAAACCAATTGGCCCCTTGGAAGTGCACACTCCTGAAAGGAATCCCAATAGGCAGCGTGACTTGGCTGCAAATGTTTTCCAAGGGAAGGGAGCGGAGAAAGCTCGAAGGCTCCAAACGGACAAGGTCTACAAGTATGAGAGGAGCACCGCCGACCCTCGGTTTTGGTGCGACTTTCATTGTGATTACTACCGTCTAGTCTACCAAGGCATGAAGAAGCTTGTGATTGAAGCACAGTGGGTAGACTGGGAGTACATGGCCAAGAAGCAACACTCTGCATTTGACGCCGTCATTGAAGCTGCTGAGTGCCATGAGCTCAAGGAGATCATGGGATTCAAGTATGACTGGAACGTCGAAGTGATCCTACAATTTTACTCCACTATCTACTTCACCACCTTAGGTGACAGGAGGATCATATGGATGACACATGGCAAGCAATGCTCAGTCACTTTTGCAGAGTTTGCTAATATTCTAGGGCTTGAGGCACAACTGGATCATGAGATCATCATCTCTAACCTCAAGGCCGTGGACCGTGATGAGCTGGCATACATGTACCCCAGTCATGTACCATATAGTGCCGGACATGCTCGCAACATCAAGCCCTTCTACAGCATCATGAACAGGATCCTCAAAAGGACAATAGCACCAAAGGATGGTGATGCTGGAGTGATTCAAGGGAACTTGAGGCACTTGCTACTTCTTGTTGATGGGGAGGAGAAATTCAACCTCGTCGATTACATCTTCGACGATATCTTCAATATCTCGCATACCCCCAACCGTGCTTGTGGGTATGCCCCCTACATTATGTGCCTTATAGAGAAGGTGTCGGGCTTGTCCTTTGTCAAGGACGTGTCGCATCGCCAGCAGCCTCCAAATGTGCAGGCTCCCCCACGCCGGAAGAACGCAGACCCTCCATCTCGCCCCGTGGCGCCTCCTTCCCCGCCTCCGCCTTAGTCAATGAGAGCTTTCTTCAAGTGCTTTAAGGCGATCTTCACTTCCTGCCAGAAGCAAGAGATCCGGGCTCAGAGGGCACACAAGCGCCAAGAAAAGTATCTTAAGGCGGTGTGCAACAAGCTGGAGGTCCCTATGTCTTCTCCGGAGGTGAGCGACGGGGAGATCACTCCATTCCCCGACTTCACCGCCGACGAGCTCGCCCAACTCCAAGAGGACGGAAGTTCTTCCCGGGCAGCTCCTTCGGCTCGTGGCTCTGATGATGACGATGAGGATCAAGAGGACCCGGAGGCCACGGAGAGTGACTCCCACGATGACGACAATGACGAGGAAGACGACGACTAGACTTTCGAGGTCGTGTTTTCCTTCTTCTTTTCCATTTTTGGTGTCTTGATGCCAAAGGGGGAGAGATAGTTGGGATAGTTGGGAGTCAGTCGGGAGAGATAGTCAATTGGGAGAGTTGAATGTAGTTCTTATTTTGGATCTGTGGACATGTTGCCTCCTTATTGAAATATCTATGTTATGTCGAATGTTTAAATTTGTGCAATACTATGTTTTGAATGTTTTAAATGTTCAATATCAATATGATGCTTTGAATGTCTATCTTTTGATCATATTAATGCTTATTATGTCTTGTCACAAATTATTGAGCACAACACGTAGGCACCCCACCATAACGTGTGCATGTATGAAGGACTTCCTCAATCTCTCTTTTATGATGCATTCATTGAGGGGGAGTCACTCATACACCCGCACGTTAAGAAAACCACAAATTTACACTCTTATATGTGAAGACTTAATGTGTTGTCATCAATCACCAAAAAGGGGGAGATTGAAAGTGCATCTAGGATCCCCGTGGGTTTTGGATGATTGATGACGACAATTAAGTGACTAATGAGCTCAGTGATCTTAAGCACAGGTGTGGACTAAGTGGAAGCACAATCCCTCAAAAAGGAAAAAGATGGAAATGACGATGTCAACTCGAAAAGGAGAAACTAGGGTTTCTAGTGTGTCGAGTTTAGACTAGCCAAATTTGTGTGAGGATGTGTGTGTAAAGTGCATTGAGATCAAGTTGGGAGCTCAGAGCGGTTTAGAGGTCAAACCTATTGAGAGAAAAGAGTTGGAGATAGTCTGGTAGAAGGGCTGGACTAGTCTGTGTAGGTGGCCGGACTAGTCCGCCCCTGGCCGGCCAAGTCCTTTTCGACCGGACCAGAAGGGTCTGACTGAGATCGGACTAGTCCGTATTGGGACGGACTAGTCCTGGTAGTCGTGAAGTGGGTTTTGGGGACTAAGTCCCAAAACCACAGACTTGTCCATTTTAGTCCGGACCAAGAGGTCCTGACTAAGATCGGACTAGTCCGCCCTGGGGGCCAGACTAGTCCGGGTTTGAGAGGAGTCGGTGTTTCAGAGACTAAGTCTGGGAAGGCCGGACTAGTTCGCCCATGGGGCCGGACTAGTCCGTGGTCTTCAGACTAGTCCATTTTCACACGGAACAAAAGGTTCTGTGTGAGATCGGACTAGTCCGGTAAGGGCCGGACTACTCCGTTGTTGAAGTGACCGTTTGAATTTGAAGTTTGGTGGGTAGTGTGACGATTGCCGCGCAGTGCGACAATTGTTAGGGACGTCAGTGGTCCCCTAGGCTGGACTAGTCCGGGCTGTAGGCCGGACTAGTCCGCCCATCTGCTGAAGTCAGCAGTATGGGCTTGGGACCTCTATAAATAGAGGACCCCTGAGTTCATTTGAACCAACTCTTGAGCAAATTGAAACCCTAGCGCCGCCACAACAACCTTGAGCCTCCAAAAGCCTCCTTCTTGCCTACATTCCCTCCAAAACTAATTCTTGTGTGGATTAGGGTTTAGTGAGGTGAAGAAGAGGAAGAACATCGCTCTTTGGCTCTCGGTTTGATCTCTTGCACTTTGTGAATCTTTGTGATCTGTGGCTTGAGTCAATCTTTGTGATTCGTGATTGTATTTGTGGTGGGAGCCTCAGATTGTGAGAAGCCCCAACAAACCTTGTACTCATTCTTTGTGATAGTGGAGAACCAAGTTAGGCCCGTGCGGTAAACTTGGTGAGGGAAGGGTTGTTGAACCCGGTCCTTTGTGGACTCCTCAACGGGGACGTATATTCCTTGTGTGGGGTCAAACCTCGGGATAAAATCCTCGTGTCACTTGTGTTCTTAGCTTTCATTCATCACATATTGCTTCTAGGGTTAGCCTTACCGGTTTTGCTCATCACCTTTGCTTCATTGTGATCTTTAGCTTCATACTTGCCATATAACTTATTAAGGCTCACTAAGTTATTCTAGCAAACTTTGCATCACAAGAATTGGACTAAAATCTGTTAGAAACCCTTTTTAGGTTTTTCCCTGTAGGTGGACCGGACTAGTCCGCCCCTGGACCGGACTAGTCCGCCCCCTGTGTATTAATCTCGTTTTATTAAGTCATTTCAGGTCGATTAGCCTATTCACCCCCACTCTAGGCAACTTTCAGTACTTCCAAGGCCTCTGGTTCCTCCTCGACTTCGGTCACTATACGATATGCATATAATATGTATATGAATGACTTTGAAAAATAATTACTACCAAGACCATAATTTAAACTATGGTGATCATTATATGATAAGGACCTAATTGGCTGTGGAACTTTGATGGTAGATACTAGGAAATATGATAGAAGCTCTTGCAAAGAACATGAGATGATCAAAGTATTTTGTTGTCTCTATAATTATGGCAAGCAATAAACTTCCAAGAATTTTAGAGAAGAAACTGTAGCTTGAACATAGCTGCCAGTTGATAATCATGATAGAGGAAGTTGCCCTGGTTCTAGCAATTTTTTTTTCATAAATTCCTAATCCTTGGTGAAGGAGTTATTGAATTTCAAAGTTGGCAAGAATTTCTGGAATTATTTTATAATTGAATTTTTAGCTTTTCAATTAATATTCAGTTTGCAACTGAATTAGGACTAGGAGATTAGGTCAATTAAATCCAAGATTTTTACAGGAACTAGTGTATGACTAAAGGAAGGCTCAGTCCAAAGTTGGGACATAATAAAGCAACTAAACATCTGTAAAAATTCAATAACTAAAAAAGGTAACTGAACTATACAGAGGTTTATACAGGTGCAATGGCTCTCAAACTTTTTCTGGTAGTCAAGAATAGGACAATGTATTTTATGTGATTTTTTTTGGGATTTTCCAGTGGCAAGTTCACCTGGAAAAATTGTATTTGCATTTGGAAAGATTATTTTCTACGAAATTTAAATATGAGTTTCACAGAACATAATTGGTACTGACAGAAGCTAGAGCTCAAGGGCTTTCAAACAAAATTTGTTTGAATATTTTTGGAGCAGTCTACATAGAGATATTAATTTTTAAACTTTGGAAATGGTTCTGCACAAAATGAGGAATTTCAGCTTTTAAATTTGGCGCCAGGGCCCACTGGATTTAAAATTATCCAATCAGGGGCGAGCCACACCGGGGCCATAAAGATTCACACGTGGCCACACTAAATCCCTAGCCACAGACTGATCCGGCGCCTTTGCTCTCGCTGGCAAGTGGGACCCGCGTGTCCTGTCTTCTTCAACCTCGGGCACGGTTCGGGCGGCGGCGCTCTCGCCGGTGCGCGGTGGCACTTTTGTTGGCGATGACTTTCGGCCCACGGGAGGCATCGGTACTCGCTGTCCCACCATATTTTCACGCGGAGAACATGATGGACCAACTCCAGACAGCGAGGGGTGATCGGAAAACCATTCCCAACGGCGGCGGCGGGTGTTAGGGTTTCGGTGATGTGGAGACCCTCGATTCCCTAGCTAAATCTCTCGTTTGAAAGCTCAGGAAGCATCGTGGATGCATGGGAAAGATTTTAGGAGGGTATAGAGCTCGTGCCATAGCCGGAAACACCGAGGTCGACGGTGAACCGAGCTCCATCAATGGCGGAAAGGGAAAAATCGAAGAACTTGCTAATTATTCGATGATTCTTTCTGATTTTTGGAGGGAAGGTGTGCTAGGGTACATAGATCATGTCGTCTAACTGGATCAAAGAAATTCTGTGCATACAATCGGAATTAAACCGACGAACTGGATCATGGTGATGCCTGTATCGATGGCGAGGCTGCGCTGCGTCGGGCGGCACGAAGGTGATCACGGCGGCAAGGAAATGGCGCAGCGCAATGAAAGGTGAAACGGTGAGTGACTTTGGCCGACAGGGGGTGAATTTATAGCCTTCACCGCGGTAGGTAAGGACGCAGGGGGCAGCTGGAGGCGACTGACGGTCGACGGCGCGCTGGCGGCATGCAGCGTCGCGGTGTCGCCCGGGGAAAGAAACAGAGGCGGTTAAACAGTCTCACTGACTGACCTGTGGGCCCCACCGCCCTCCCTTATCCCTTCCTCTAAATTCTAGCTCAAACATTGTCCAAAAATTCCCAAAATTTACAGACGGGCTAAGAAAAATATGAGGAATCCAATTCTGCAATCAGATTTTAATTTGGAGATAGTTTGTATCAAATTCAAATTCAAATTTGAATTCAAATATGGGTATAAACCTTATTGAAATAAATAGTATCCAAGGTCCATAAATCTCCAAACTTTGAAACAAAGCTCCATGAACCACAAAAGGTCTTAGGAAAAATTGGGGGTTGATTTGGGCAAAGTTTAGTGCAAAGCTAAATTTGATGTCGACGCGAAATGAATCCCTTGTACGTGTCCAAACAAGTGGAAGATGTACTACAAAAATCTTGAAAATTTTCTGAGAAGCTATTTAAGATATTTAAGAGTCCAAGGAAAAATTTGGAGCCTTGGATTTGAATATTTTTGGTAGGGCCAAATATGCATAGCAATATAATCAAATTACATTTGTTTTGATTTTTATATTGCTGCAATATAATTTGCCCTAGCCATTTCAATCAATTAAATTCCCAACTTTGCAAAAAGTTTAATTAGAATGTTCTAGGATTAGGGTGAAGTCCATTCCTCATGTTAATAAGATTAAACATGAGTAGAAAGAAAACTTTTTAGTGAGGTCAAGTTCATGTGCACAATTATATTGACCTCCATTATGTTTGATAAACAACTTGTAGTTGAACTTCACATGAAAGGAAAAAGTGGGATTTTACAATATCCAGCCATAACCAATACCAACCATAACCATCCCAAATACCATCCCAATACCGAGTTCCCTCTAATCATGTGAGGGTCCACGTTACTCATAACCGGGAGTACGGCTATCATGATAGTTTTAGACACACTCTGTAGAGGTTGTACCACTTTACCCACGTGTTTGTGATTTCATCACCCGTCGGCGACTAAAGAACCTCCCTTTCACCAATTACACTTCCTTTGGTGTTTGGCCAAGAGATCACAAAATAGCCTTTACAAAGGGATTACTAGCCTACTTAGACCCCACTGAGGTTTCATCGGTAGCGATGTCTCCAACTGAGCACATCTTCAACCAAGGGCCCCCTCTTGAGCCATTCGGATCCCAGGGTAGTCCCACCAATCATCAACAGACCCAATCCGACTACCCCTTCCCTGAGCATCCTTAATGGTCCAAATAGAACTGGCAAAGCCCTAATTAATCAGCTACGCCACACCCATACTTGGCTTCGTGGTGGCACTGTAAATCCTGGATGGTCGCTCCACAAACCTGTCTTCAGATCTAAAGTAAGCAAAACCACCATAACATCCAACCCATCCACATACCAAGCTTGCTTAGATCAGCCATTACCATATCATATTAACCAGTTCATGCTAACCATATTCTCATCCATGCATAATTAGGTAGTATAGTATTTTCCCATCCCAATTAATTAAGCGATGCAAAAGGTAAAAACCCTTCTCGACTCTCTACCAGGTATTCCAGGTGACAAGGGTGGTTTAACAAAGCTAGTCAACTTCCTATCATAGAATTCCTATCAAATTGACACAAGCATGCAATTTTGCAAACAAAACATTTATTTCAAAACAGGATCAATATGCTTCAAGGACACTTGCCTTAATATTCCGCAATTTGATGGTCAAGCAAATCAAAGTCTTGTACACGAAGATCCATGCATACTCGCTTCTCGATCGCAACCACTTGAGCATATCGGTCTACTCACAATCAACCACATACACAAGCAAATATACATAATAAATGCATTGCAACCACTAATCAATATTCAATATATGGATACATGGATAAAATATGTTCGTATTAATGTTATATAAATTTCTATGGCTTTTTAATAATTTTTGATAATGATTTCCTATTTATTTGAGCAAGTTTGGAATTAATTACAATTAAATCAAAGGCAAAATAATTATTTAATAACATTAAATATGCCGAAAATATTATTAATAACTTACTAGAATTTATTCCAAATTTTTAGAAATTTTTCTGGATTTAATTTGACACTTATGAATTAACTAGGCTTTAATCCTATTTATTAAATCTGAAAAACAAATTAAATAATGCTTAAAATATAATATTTAGTAAATATAGAATAACTTATTAGGTGTTGCATGATTTATTCTAACTTGTGAGTTTCAAGTGATTTAAGACGATCTGATGATGGTTAACGACCGATCAAATAAAATACGTCCTACACGTGATTAAATTCAAGTATTAAAACCAACATAGTTGTCTAGATCTAGACCGTAATACCTACCGTGTGCGCATCTAGTCTGGATAGTCGTGGAACGGCATCGATGTGGCGTGTCTCCGGGATCTAGGGTTTTCTGGACGAAGAGGATGACATCATGATGTAGACAAAGTGGATGATAACGCGACGTAGATGAAGGAGACGGCGATGCGGTCCTCTGGCGGCACGACGACTGCGACACGACGATCTTTGGCAGATGGCGGCTCCCCCTTATTTTTCTCCTTCTTTTTTTCCTGGCGGCTAGGGATTGCTCTCCCTTTTTTTCTTCTGGCGGCTAGGGTTTCTGGACTCTAGAAATCTCTTCCATAGATGAAAAAACGTCGGAGCCTTACAGTGCTTTTATAGGCGGGGAGGCATCCCTAGGGCCGGCGCTGGGCGCCTGGACACGACCGAACTCGGCCTTGGGACCGAGCGCGCGGCTGGCTTCGCCGCGCGTGCGGTACTCGACCGCTGGGGCCGTGGGCGCGTGGCGCGAGGTGCGCTAGCGGGCCGGCCGCTCGGCCTGGCCAATGGTGCTAGGTTCTTTTTTTTCCTTTTTTATATTATTTATATTTCTTTTTTTTACTTATATATTTTTTATTTATTTTATTATATTTTTGTCTTATATTTATATTTCTTTTTTTATATTGTTAATTATTATTTATTTCTCTTTTTATGTATATATATATTTATCTTTTATTTTCCTATTATTTGTTATTCTTTTACTTTATTTATTTAGTTATTTACTTAGTTAAAGTTATATATTTTTTCTTTCTTTATGTTTGTTATTTATTAAATTATTCGTAACAACTATTGTTTCTTTCTCTCATAATAAATTTTCTTTTCTTTATTTCTTTCATTCCATATTCATTATGCCAATTTAATTACTTTTAATGTATTTGTCTTGGCAATAAATTTAATACCTAGGGATGAATGCAAATGCAACATGAGATGCATATATTTTATATTTTTCTTTATAAAAAGTTACTTCCCATTATTAATACTAAATTCCCATTTAAGTTTTTAATTTGCCAAACCTTGAAAATCAGGGTGTTACAATTCTACCCCCTCTTAACAGGAATCTCGCCCTCGAGATTCGGATGGGTTGAAGAAGAGATTTTGAAAAAAAATGGAGTTCTTATTTAAATTTGAATTAATCGAATTTTGAAAATTGAGGACGTTACAGACTCTAAACCGGCCTCTACTCATCTCAAACTCAAAATCCATCTAACCCTAGCCTCCACCTCTATATAAACAACCCCACCCATTGGCTTGACATCTATTTGCCACTTTTCCACCCACCCAAACCCTAGTTCGTGGAGAGCCACCATCAAGGAGGGAGGAGGAGATCCCAAGCAAGAAGAAGAAGAGGAGGAAACGAAAAAGGATCAAGATCCCCATCAACTTTGAGTTCTTCATCACAAAATCATCTCCAAGTTCATCACCAACCCTAGATCATCAAGATCCAAGTGTTATCTCCAAGTTTATTGATTCATTGGAGTCCTAAACACCTGGTATACCTTCTATTCTCTTTTCCTTACGTGAATTCAACCCCAAATCTCCAAATTCACGTCGATCTAGAAAACCCTAATCTGCTGATCTCGCGCAGTGCGGACTTGTCCGGTCCTATGCTGACTAGTCTGATTTTCCTGGGTAAATTGTGTTGAATTAATTCTAAAATTAGATCTAATCAACTCCAAACATTTATAAACTTGTTAAAATCTAGCTAGTGATCATTAAGAGCAACCCATTAACAAGATCCACCTTGCATTTGCATTAATCATGCATATCATGTCATCTTGAGTAATATTTGTGCACTCATTGATTGTGTGTCTTGTTTTGTATGTTTATTGTGTGGATTAGATGGATTTGCGCTAGAGAGTGTTGCGGAGGATCTCCAACACCAAGAGTTTGAAGGTTTTGATCCTAAACAACCGCAAGAGCAAGGCAAGTGTCCTTGAAGCATATTGATCCCGTTTTGAAATAAATGTTTTGTTTACAAAATTGCATGCTTGTGTCAATTTGATGGGAACCCTATGATAGGAAGTTTACTAGATTTGTTTAACCACCCTTGTCACCTGGAATACATGGTAGAGAGTCAGGAATGGCTTTTTACCTTTTTGCTTCGCTTAATTAATTGGAATGGCAACTATACCACTTACCTTAATTATGTAATTATGAGATTATGATTAACATGAACTGGTTAATATGATATGGTAATGGGTGATCTAAGCAAGCCTGGTATGTGGATAGGTTGGATGTTATGGTGGTTCGCTTGCTTTAGATCTAAGGACTGGTTCGTGGAGCGACCATCCAGGATTTAGAGTGCCACCACGAGGCCAAGTATGGGTGCGGTGTAGCTGATTAATTAGGGTGTTGCTAGTGCTATTTGGACCATTGAGGATGCTCGGGGAAGGGGTAGTCGGAATGGGTTTGTTGATGATTGGTGGGACTACCCTGGGATCCGAATGGCTCAAGAGGGGGCCCTTGGTTGAAGATGTGCTCTGTAGGAGACATCACCACCGGTAAAACCTCAGTGGGGTCTTAATAGACTAGTAATCCCTTTGTAAAGGCTATTTTGTGATCTCTTGGCCATACACCAAAGGAAATGTAATTGGCGTAAGGGAGGTTTCTTTAGTCGTCGACGGGTGATGAAATCACAAACACGTGGGTAAAGTGGTACAAACTCTGCAGAGTCTAATAAAACTATCATGATAGCCGTGCTCCCGGTTATGAGAAACCTGGACCCCCACATGATTAGAGGAAAATTGGTATGATATTTGGGATGGTTATGGTTGGTATTATGGTTATGGATGGTTATGAATTAAATTTTGGTATTGAGTATGGATATTGGTATATGATGATGGTATGGAATATGGATTGGTATTATGATAACTACATGGATTATGATGGTCTATTTCATATACATATAATATATTGCTTTTCAAATATTTTAATGTACTTTTTAGCACTTAGCCATTATTATATTCGTCATTTGTATCAGCTACATGTCATACTTTCCACACTTGCTGAGTACGACATGTACTCACCCTTGCAACCCCCCCCCCCCCCCCAACAGTTGCAGGTCAGGATTGGGAGTGTAATGATGATAATGCGAAGTTCTAGGACGTGTCTACCGTCAGCTTTGCTTGTGGTGTTGATTGGAGCTGTGCTACCCTATTGCTTAGCTGTTTAGTTTGCTTATTTAGTTTATTTCTGCTGCATTAGTTGAACTTGTCATTAATAATTTATTAGAGCTTGTATTCGAGGATATTTTGAATTCTGTAATGGAAGTGGTTAATTAATCTTGTTCTGTGGTAATTATCTATTTATCAATTATGAATCACTTGTATATGTGTGTTAAACATCCTGGGCACACATACACTACACTTGGTTCATTTTTAGGAACTGGGTGTCACAAATTGGTATCAGAGCCACAAGTTGACCATAGGACGCATCCTAGATAGAATGGACACTTTAGAGAACATAGGAGCACTCAGGAACCGATATGTTTTTGTTTGGTGTGCTGTTGCTATATATTATTTGCTTGTGTGCTTAATAGAGGATTTTGGGATGCTTTAGCATTGCCATGTCCACGTAGGCTAGTTAGTGTAACACCCTCATTTTTATGCATCATGCCCTACATACATTCATATACATGTTTAACATTAATCCACATAAAGAGTAATGAGTATAAAATTGATTTGGAACAAAACTGCACTTAAAATTCTGGAAAGTGCGGACTAGTCCGATTTTGGTGAGGACTAGTCCGATTTCTCTCTGACCTCGATCGGACTTGTCCGTTTTTGCTGCAGACTAGTCCATTTTTGCCTCTGTACACTTTCGGACTTGTTCGATTTTGTGCGGACTAGTCCTGTGTTCCAAGAATCCTTGAAAATTTGCTAAGTCCCTGGACTTGTTCATACTAGTCTAGTATTCCAACGGACTTGTCCGTTTTCCTCTCTGACTAAAGTCACTTGTCTGATTTTTGGCCAGGCTTGTCCGATTTCTCTTTGGAAAACTTCGTACTAGTCCTGTCCTTTTCGAACTTGTCTGATATTTCACGACTTCAAGTTGATGTTTTGTTTTACAACTTGTTTCTTGGGTTTTATGTTAAGTGGGCCTAGGGACGTCGTGCCTAACTCTTCTAGAGCCCATGTGGGACTCTAAACCGACCCTTATTCATCCCAAACTCAAAATCTATCTAACCCTAGCCTCCACCTCTATATAAACAACCCCACCCCTTGGCTTGACATCTACTTGCCACTTTTCCACCCCACCCAAACCCTAGTTCGTGGAGAGCAACCATCTAGGAGGGAGGAGGGGATCCCAAGCAAGAATAAGAGGAGGAGGAATCGAAAGAAGATCAAGATCTCCATCAACCTTGAGTTCTTCATCACCAATTCATCTCCAAGTTCATCACCAACCCTAGATCATCAAGATCCAAGTGTTTCCTCCAATATTCTTGATTCATTGGAGATCTAAACACCTGGTATACCTTCTATTCTCTTCCCCCTACGTGAATCCAACCCCGTTTTCCCAAATTCACGTCGATCTAGAAAACCCTAATCTGCTGATCTCGCAGAGTGCGGACTAGTCTGGCCTTCTACAGACTTGTC
This sequence comes from Tuctoria greenei, assembly GCA_036927565.1. Classification (NCBI taxonomy): domain Eukaryota; kingdom Viridiplantae; phylum Streptophyta; class Magnoliopsida; order Poales; family Poaceae; genus Tuctoria; species Tuctoria greenei. Next base: position 172,048,136 of record JAYESD010000007.1, on the reverse strand, counting down.
TGATTTTCCTGGTTAAATTGTAATGAATTAATTCTAAAAGTAGATCTAATCAAATCCAAACCTGTATAACCTTGTTAAAATCTATTAGAAGTAGATAGTGATCATTAAAAGCAACTCATTAACAAGTTCTACCTTGCATTTGCATTAATCATGCATGTCATGTCATATTGAGTAATATGTGTGCACTCTTTGATTGTGTTTCTTCTCTTGTATGGTTATTGTGCGGATTAGACGGATTTGCGCTAGAGAGTGCCGCGGAGGATCTAAGCACCAAGAGTTTGAAGGCTTTGACCCTAATCAACCGTAAGAGCAAGGCAAGTGTCCTTGAAGCATATTGATCCTGTTTTGACAATAGATGTTTTGTTTGCAAAATTGCATGCTTGTGTCAATTTGATCAGAAATCCTATGGTAGGAAGTTTACTAGTTTTGTTGACCACCCTTGTCACCTGGAATATACGGTAGAGAGTCGAGAATGGCTTTTTACCTTTTGCTTCACTTAATTAATTGGGATGGGAAAACAATACCACACATTAATGATGCATTTATGAGATTATGATTAAAACGAACTGGTTAAATATGATATGGTAATGGGTGATCTAAGCCAGCCTAGTACGTGGATGGGTTGGATGTTATGGTGGTTTTACTTGCTTTAGATCTAAGGACCGGTTTGTGGAGCGATCATCCAGGATTTACAGTGCCACCAGTAGGCCAAGTATGGGTGCGATGTAGCTGGTTAATTAGGCCTTTGCCAGTGCTCTTTGGACCATTAAGGATGCTTGGAGAAGGGGTAGTCGGATTGGGTTTGTTGATGATTGGTGGGACTACCTTGGGATCCGAATGGCTCAAGAGGGGGCCCTTGGTTGAAGATGTGCTCAGTTGGAGGCATCGCCACCGGTGAAACCTCATTGAGGTCTAAATAGGCTAGCAATCCCTTTGTAAAGGCTATTTTGTGATCTCTTGGCCACACACCTAAGGAAGTGTGAGACGACATAATTGAGACTCTCTAGTCATCGAAAGGTGATGAAATCACAAACACGTGGGTAAAGCGGTACAACCTCTGCAGAGTGTGTCTAAAACTATCATGATAGCCGTGCTCCCGGTTATGAGCAACCTGGACCCTCACATGATTAGAGGAAATTTGGTTATTGGGATGGTTTTGGGATGGTTATGGTATGGTTATGGTATGGTTATGGTTTGGTAATGGTTATGGCTCATTACAGATTAATTTCTGGTATTGAATATGGCTATTGGCAATGGTGAGATCTGGTATATGGATGATGAAAATGAATTATGGACTGGTATTATGATATCTACATGGTTTATGATGGGTTTGCTTCACATACATATAATATATTGCTTTTCAAATGTTTTAATGTACTTTTCAGCACTTAACCTTTATTATTATCGTCATTTAAATCAGCCACATGTCATACTTTCCACACTTGCTGAGTACGACATGTACTCACTCTTGCAATCCCCCCTAAACAGTTGCAGGTCAGGATTGGGAGTTTAACGATGATAATGCGGAGTTCTAGGCCGTGTCTACCGTCAGCTTGCTTGTGGTGTTTTGGAGCTGCGCTATACCTTTTGCTTAGTTTGCTTCGCTGCTTAGTTGCTTAATTAGAGTATTTCCGCTGCATTAGTTGAACTTGTCATTAATATTCATTAGAGCTTGTATTAGAAGATGTTATTAATTGTGTAATAAAATCTGTTAATTAATCTTGTTCTGTGGTTATTGTCTGTATATCCTTTTGTGATGCACTTGTGTATGTGTGTTGAACGTCCTGGGCACACATATACTGCACTTGGTCCATTTTCGGAACCTAGTGTCACTGATTGGTATCAGAGCCACATGTTGACCGTGGGACGCAACCTAGATAGAATGGACACTTTAGAGCACATAGAAACACTCATAAATTGATGTGTTCTTGCTTGGTGTGTGAGGACTTGCAACCAGCGAGATGGCAATGATGAGGAGAACAATGGAGCACTCCAAAACAACAATGGTCAAGGACCTGCTCATGGAGCTATGAGTATCGAGTAGCTTTTGGCTATGCAAAACTAGCTCATGCAAACCATGATACAAACTATGGGACAACTGCAGGCAGGCAATATCAACAATCATCCCCACATGCCTCCACCGCCACCCCCGCCTCCTCATAACCGGTTGGGAGAGTTTATGAGGACTAGGCCGCCGACCTTTGCTCAAGCCGCTGACCCTATGGATGCGGATGATTGGCTCAAGTCCGTGGAGAAGAAGCTTGCTATAGTCCAGTGCAGTGACCGAGATAATGTCTTATTTGCTTCTCATCAACTAGTTGGAGCAGCTGCGGATTGGTGGGATTCCTTATGAAATGCTCATGAGAACTAAGAGAGAATTACTTGGGCCGAATTCAAGGAGAGCTTACGCTCTCATTATGTGCTGGAAGGTGTTATGATTTTGAAGAGGCAATAATTTGAGAACTTGAGGCAAGGAAGATCGAGCGTTGGTGAATATCTCAAGTTCACCCAACTCTCAAGATATGAGCCTGAGGATGTTAGTCAGGACAACCGGAAACAATACTTATTCATGAGGGGCTTGAACAATGAGATCCAAGTGCAATTGCTCAATTGCGTTTATGGCAACTTTCAGAAGCTTGTGGACAAAGCAATTGTGGTTGAGAACAAGGTCCGTGAGATGGAACAAGACAAGAAGAGGAAGGCGCCATATCAAGGACAGCAACAAGGAAGTAATGTGCGCCCTCGCTTTGCGCTTCCAAATGCGCCTTACTTCAGCTCTTCTGTGCCTGCTCACGCCCCGGATTCGCACCACGCCCAGCTCAGTTTGTGCAGCAGCGCCCTATTATGCAAGCACCTAGGCCTCCGATGCCATATGCACCTCGTGCTAATTTTCCTGGTGCAAATGTTCAGAACCAAGCTCGCCCAATAATTCTATTGGAGTTAAGAAGTGCTATACTTGTGGAGAAGTTGGACACTTTGCGCATCAATGTCCTAAGTCGGCCTTGGTCAATGAAGCAATGCGCCGAGGCAAAACTCAAGACCCAATGGAGTACAGCCGCAAGGAAACCGTGGACATCAAAATTTTGCTCGTGGCAACGTGAACCATGTCTCTACGGAGGATGCTCAACAAGCGGATGACGTGGTCATTGGTATGTTTCTCGCGAACTCCAACCCTGTGACTATGTTATTTGATTCTGGAGCATCACATTCATTCATTGCATCAAAATATGTTGCCCAACATAGTTTGCCTATCTCTCATATGAAGTTTACTCTATTGGTTAAGTCTCCTGGAGGAGAGATGAGGACAAATATAGTATGTCCAAAAGTAAGCCTTAGAATAAGGGGGATAGACTTCTTTGCCAACCTTATAGTCTTGGATTCCCAAGGATTGGACATTATACTTGGTATGGACTGGTTGAGGAAGCACAATGGAGTTATTGAGTGTGCCACGAAGACGGTGAAGTTGACCAATGAAGAAGGGATCACTATAGAATTCGAAGCATCTCAACATGCATCGAAGCAAGTGGAGCTGAATCACGTGAAAGGTGCTGCAATTGAGGAAATTCCGATGGTGTGTGAATTCTTGGATGTGTTTCCGGATGAGTTGCCAGGTATGCCACCCGATCGAGACATTGAGTTTGTTATTGATTTAATACCTGGAACTGCACCTATAGCTAAGAGGCCGTATAGGATGCCTCCTATGGAATTAGCGGAGCTCAAGAAGCAAATTCAAGAGCAATTAGAGAAGGGTTTCATTCGGCCCAGCTCTTCACCTTGGGGAGCGCCTGTTCTATTTTTGGACAAGAAGGATGGATCCCAAAGGATGTGCATAGATTACCGAGCTCTCAACGAGGTAACAATCAAGAACGGGTACACCTTGCCACGCATAGAAGACTTGTTTGATCAGATGAAGTGTGCTTGAGAGGAAAAGCAAGCGAAAGTTTGGAAGGTTTGAGTGCAAGTTCAAATGAAAGGCGTAAAGAACCCCAAACGGTGCGTGCTTTCCTTCTTAAGTAAGCCCCCGCAATGCTTGGATGGAAACCATAGAGGAGCCGACAATACCAGTCAAAAACTTCACCCTGCTAATGACAAGGGGGCCTGGGGCCAACCCGACGATCAAGTCGAGGTCCTTACCATAGGCGAACAGTTGTCATCATGAAAGGCGGGAAACCCGAAGGCGGTGGCCTGACAGGACGAGCGGAACCGATACGATTTTCATATCAGGAACCGGCAACCTTCAATTACATGAGATCCGCACGCTGAGATCTCACCTGCCGCCTCTAGGATATGCCACACGACGGAGGTTTAACTGCGAACAATCGCCAACGGCACGTCCGAAGACCATTGAAGACATGGCTCAAAAACCGAAGAATGGACCTACCTCCGGCGGAATGACTTCATCCAAAAGGTCTCTTCCGGAGGTGGGCCCAGGGGGCCACTGTCGGTACCCTACGTACCGGATACCCCTTGAGATTGCAAAGATCAAAAGGAAACTCCATCTACCAGATTTGAAGACTTCCGAAGGCCCTACATGTCAGGTCTAACCGGACCTGCCTTCCTGACATGGTTAGTCCCAGGGCCGCCATGTGTATCATAAGACCAGAGCTATCGCCCACACATGGGAAAGCTTCGGACTAAATACCAATATGGCATCCCTGGACCTAACCCCAGACAGAGGGAAGCTCTGGTGCCGACACATGTCCAATAGCACCGAACCTACCCGTCCATGACGGTAAGCTCCAAAGCTGCCACGTGGCTGAACCACCGGACCTTCAACTTCAGCAATCAGGCTAGTGGACCCCAACGGCTCCGGACCTTCAAGGATCAATCAAAGACTTCAAGACCCTATTAAGTGTCATTAATGCCATATTAATGACACATGATTGGATGGCCCTTAATACCAGTAATGGCATTGTTAAGGCCCGTTACCGGGCTATTAAGGGTAATTAACCTCATTAATTGTGTATCAAGCATGTGTAACCGCCGAGGCCACATGTCGGGCCAGGCTAACGGTGTAACGACCAGTCCTTGTACTATAAAAGGACTAGTCGACGATACACAAGGGACCTCTCCAGACCTCTTCTGGACTCCCTAACCTAGACGAGCTTCTTCTTTTGGAGCTTCTTCTAGACTCACACGCTCAATACAACACTAACACACCCCGTGGAGTAGGGTATTACGCTCAGGCGGCCCGAACCACGTAAATCTCTGTGTCCACTTGACATTCACCTTCTTGAATCTCTGCACGCCCATTACCGAACTACAACTCCTCGATCTACCAATGGTAGTATCGGGAGATCTGCCGGATCCAAACACCGACAGGATCAATCTTCTTCAAGGACACTTGCCTTGCTCTTGGGATTGGTTCGGGTCAAAGCCTTCAAACTCTTGGTGCTGGAGATCTTCCGCGGCACTCTCTAGCGCAAATCCGTCTAATCCGCACAATAAACATACAAAAAAGAAACACAATCAATAGATGCACATATATTACTCAATATGGCATGACATGCATGATTAATGCAAATGTAGGATGGAACTTGTTAATGAGTTTCTTTTAATGATCACCAACTAGTTCAGATAGCTTTTAACAAGTTTATATAGGTTTGGAGTTGATTTGAGTCAATTTAGAATTAATTCAACAGGAATTAGATTACAAAGTCGGACAAGTCCGTAGGGGGCCGGACTAGTCCGCACTGCGCAGGAACAACAAATTAGGATTCTGTAGATTGATGTGAATTTAGAGATTTGGGGTTGAATTCACAAAAGGAAAAGGAAATAGAAGGTATACCAGGTGTTTATAACACCAATGAATCAAGGATCTTGGAGGCAACACTTGGATCTTGACGATCTAGGGTTGATGAAGAACTTGAGATGAATTGTTGACAAAGAACGTGAAGTTGATGAAGATCTTGATCCTCTTTAGTTTCCTCCTCTTCTTTTTCTTGCTCTAGATCTCCTTCTCCCTCCTTGATGGCGGCTAATCACGAGCTAGGGTTTGGGTGTGGTGAAAAAGTGGCAAATAGATGTCAAGCCAAGGGGTGGGGTTGTTTATATAGAGGTGGAGGCTAGGGTTAGATGGATTTAGAGTTTGAGATGATTAGGGGTCGGTTTGGAGTCCCATATGGGCTCTAAAAGAGTTAGACATGACGTCCCTAGGCCCACTTAATGTCAAACCAAAGAATCAAGTTGTGAAACAAAAGATCTATTTGGAGTTGCCATTTATCGGACAAGTTCGTAAAGGGTCGGACTAGTCCAAAGTTGGACAGAGAGATATCGAACAAGTCCGGACTAAACATCGGACAAGTCCGAACTTATCCAGAGGGGAAAAACAGACAAGTCTGGCCAAAAATCGGACAAGTCCGACTTTAGTCAGAGGGGAAAATGGACAAGTCCGCTGGAAAATCGGACTAGTCCAGACAAGTCCAGGGACTTAGCAAAATTTCAAGCAATTTGGGATACCGGACTAGTCTGCTATGGGTCGGACAAGTCCGCAAATGTCCAGAGGGAAAACCAGACTAGTCGGCAGAAAAATAGACAAGTCCGAGCGAGGTCAGAGAGAAATCGGACTAGTCCGCACTTTCTAGAATTCTTAAGTGCAGTTTTGTTTCTAATTCATTTTAAGCTTATTCCTTTTTATGTGGATTAATGTTAGACATGTTTAATGATAGATGCAGGGCATGATGCATGAAAATGAGGGTGTTACATAGCACCACGCCTCGTGGTGCTGCACGGTCGCTCTCCCCTCGGAGGAAGCCCATGAAGTCGACGACACCTGCACGTCGTCCGACTACGGCTAACCTTAAGTCAGTCAAGACCCGTCTTTTTCCTGAAAAAGATGAGTCTCTTCCAAAGTTGCAGCCTGGCGAGGAGTTCATATACACTCTGAATACCAAGGACGATGACGTAGTGACCCACCACAACAAGTCACCTACGCGTACCTCGCCTGAGCGCGTGGGAGACCGCCTCATTATCCACGGGGTGCGCAAGCCTGAAGGAGGCTATGCAAAAGGATTTTTCAAGCAAGTGGATAATGTGCTGATGTAGGAATCGACAAGTTTGTCACCCTCCAAGATTAGGCGTCACCTCTCGCCACCTGCCATCAGAGGGCCATCTGGCCAATTTTAGGACAACACGGGAAATCTCCTCGTTCCCCTAAAGTGGCACAACTTTCTAAGGAGTTAGCTTCTCTCTGTTTCGAGAACAAGAAGCTATTGGACTTAGTGGCTGAAGGGTGCATAGAGAGGGCGGACCTGAAGGATGAACTCATATCCCTCAAGGAAGAGATTGATGGTGTTCGCCGTGGCATGGGCGCCAAGCTGCGGCGCGTATGCAATGCCATCGGGAAGCCCGACATCTACAACGCTCCATGGTTTAGATGCCCCAACCGCATAGGATGCTTACTAGCTTAGTTTAATTTTATTCCAAATTTTTATTCATTAAATTTATATTGAATAATGTAAGCATTCCTATATTTTATGTTCAATAAAGTGAACTCACTGGTTCTTCTAATCCGGTAAAGTTCTCCTTTTAGTTTATTTTTGTTGAATAAAGAATTCAGGGAACAAGTGTTGGGGAGGCACCCCAAGTTTGCAAAATCCTGACGTGCAAAAAAAGCGCTGCATCTCGAAACACGTCGCAACCGAACATACGACTCGACACATCGAAACAGAGCAACAGAGGGGCCAGAAGGGGGTCGGCCGAACCCCCTGGTCGACTGACCTGTTGTGGACCTCACATGGCTCTGTTTTGCTCCACAAATTCGGTTTGGATCTCCTACCCCTGAATATGCATGCTACATTACTGTTTGAGTTGATTTAATATTTAATACTGAATATTTGAAAGCAATTCAACTCAACAATTAAAAAATTTAAACTTGGCAGCCAAAACTTGCTTGAGCTGAAAATTTGAATACTTTATATTTTGATTTATTGCCTTATTTGTGATTCCCACAAGTAAAATAGGAACAACACATCATCTAAGTATTTGACTAGTGTGATATGGTAAATGAGTTATTCAAGGAGATGTCTCTTTGCTTGAAATTGATTTTGATGTTTGCACATGTGGGGACCGGTGTCCCGACATTGAAGGATCTCATTAGGTGGTGTCATGCGATGCGACACCCAACAGTATACAAGAAAAGAACGAGATTAAAATACAATACCAAGTCTTTATTTATAAACATAGCAGAAGTTTTGCAATACTAAGCGAAAAGGAAAGTGACCTATACATCATAGCTACACTCTCGGCACTAGCTATGGAAAAGCAAAGTCATCCATGTCCTGGATGCTTCGCACTAGCAACACCAAACTTACGGCAGCGTGCAGAGCTCCCACTCGGCTGTAAACCCTGGAGGGGGTGCAGCCGCGTCGTCGAACCCGTCATCAGTCGTGTAGTCTGCAAAAACTTGTTAACTGCAAATGTGAGCTTAAGGCTCAGCAAGACTAACCCGTCTCACTAGACGTATGCAGGGTGAATACTAAACATAGATAAGGTAAAGAAGTAAAGGACTCGCCTACAAGTGGATCCTTAGCTTTCAAGTTATTATCAGCAGCTTACCAGTTTAATGAAAGTAACTTTAGTGATCATATTGGACAGCAATCAAAGTTCAAAAATAATTATAATTTAATACATCGTATTCTCCTGACTTCTTCAGTATTTTTCTACATCACGGCAAAGTAAACAAGTGGTACTCTATTACCGTGAGGGACGGTGATTGCAATCAGGACACACCCAAATAACACATCACGTACACCCGTTCCTAAGGAGCGTGCCGTGCTCCTCACCACGTCATACGCAGCCACCTTTCACAAGAGAACTCAAACGCTGAACCGGTCCCACCATCGTGGTTATAAGGTTCCCGCATAGAGCGTGTCTGTGCCCGTCGGCGAATTTACACCTTACTACCCTCAGCCCACCCCTATCGACAATGGGCTATGCCTCGACATCCGAGTTACCATGTTACATCGGTTTCCTGGGTTCCATATGCCCAGTATGCATCCGGTACTGTTCAAACTTGTCCAGCAGGGCCGCACACGGATCGGTCCTCAATCGACACAAGCAGGGCTACACATGTGGGGCCGCGTCTCACTGCATCCTACCCACTACTTGGTCTCAATTTCATATTCATAAACTATTTCTTGATCCAATTCATCCCGTGTGATAAAACCCTATCTCTTGAGTAGATTCCAACTACTCGACTTCTACCGGATTCCTATGCACATAAGCATGGTATTTTCTACTTTTCGGGCTATAGACCTACCCAATACTCCATGGGATTTATGGGTCATGCAAGTGGAGTAACAAGCACCTTAAACGTAATGCACAGACATCTGAAGACGTAAGGTGAATGAAAACTGCAAAGACACTGTAGGGAACTTAAATGCAAACCGGGGCTTGCCTGAAAACGAGTCCGGGTCTAAGTTAGTCTCCGGCAGATGGACTTCCAAGGCTTCCGGCTGCTCCTCGACTTCAGTTACTACACGATATGCATATACTATATATGAATGACTTTGAAAATAATTAATATGTTTAACGTCACAAGCTAATATCATGTGATCAAAATAAGATAATGATCTTAATTGGCTTTGGGACTTTTATGGTAGATACTAGGGACTATAATGGAGACTCTTGCAAAGGACAGGAGATGATCAAGGAAGTTTGCTGACTCTAAAATTATGGCACGTAATAAACTTCTCTAAATTTTGGTTGAAATACTGGAGGTCTATAATGGCTAGCAGTGGTTCTACCATGCAGAGGGGGTCTCACTAGTTCTAGGAAAATTTGTTTCACAATTTTCTAAGCTTCCTACAGGGAGAAATTGATTTTACAAGTTTGGGGGAATTTCTGAAATGCTTATTGTATTTTTCTCAAATTTTCAATTACATAGAGCTTTGGAACACTGATCAACCAAGTAAATGAAGTCCAATGAACTTGAAATTTGTACTGGAGATCAAGTGTATTATTAAGAGGGTTATGGACAAAATTCGTAATTTTCCAATTAGCAAAACAGGAGTAATTAATTTCTCAAGCAGTTAGCTTAAAGGAATTAATTATGAAAATTTTGGTACTTTCATGTCCAACAAGTTGCACCAATGCAAATTTGAGATTTATATTAGTCTACCAGAATTTATTTGGAAATTTTTGAGCAAATCTACTAGGAGTAATGAATTTTTGAAGTTTGATTGAATCTTGGAATTATTTTCCAATGGGAAAATTTAAATAAAGCGGCTGGTCCCACTTCATTTGAATTGGGCCAATCAGTGCTGGGCCGCACCGAGGGCCACGGGGTTAACCCGCCTAGCTGCACCAGATCCGGGCCACAACTGATCCTTCTCTCGCCGAGCGACTGGCATGCGGGGCCCACGAGTCGTCTTCTTCCTCCCGACGTGCGACGCGACCGCGAAGGCGCTGCGCCGGTGAGCTCGCCGGTTCCCATTTCCTGGTCTCCTATCTCCTCGCCTCTTACCGCCTAACCATTTTCTAGAGTGCTGAGCGCGATGGAGGGGTTGCCGAACGCCGGCGATGCCTGGAACACCGTGCGCGACGGCGGTGGCGGAGCTAGGGTTTCGGCGATGGCCGGAATCACTCGAGGATGGTGCGAGAAGGTCGGGAAAAGGCTAGAAGCATTCCTGGGAGCATGAGTATGATGATTTGGAGGTGCAAACGGGGTGGAATAGTCGGCAACGACCAGTTCAACAGCGTGCCGACGGTTTCTTCATGGCGGCTACGAAAACCAGCATAACATAGCCATTCCTCGATGATTCTTTCTGCTTTTTGTTTGTACAGAACCGCAAGGAGGCTAGCAAACTAATATGTAACTGGATTAAAAGATAGTTACACCTAGAAATCGAATTGCAAGGTGAACCTATGAAGAGCGTGTAAAGCATACCGAAAAGGAAAAGAGGTTTTTGTGCTCGATAAAGGATTAGCCTAGGAACGGTTTGTACCGTGAGCAAGATGGCGTCCTGGCGCTCAGTTTGTCTGTTGACAATGAAGCGCAAATGGCCTAGGCCACTGGCACCACGGTGGATAGAGAGTGACATCCTCGCGGCCCAACGATGACGACGGTGGAACTTCAAAATACGGGCCAAACAAGGAACAACACGATGAGCCAAAGGGTGAGGATGGTAGAGCATAGACTTGGCGTCATGTTTGTTGTTTGCATCGAAGAGAAATAAGGCAAGGAAGAGATGCTCACCGGTGAGGAACAGAGGCAGCGGTGCTCTACTTCGCGGGAGAGAAGAAAAGTGAGCGGCGCGGCCAGGCTCGTCGATGCCCTGAAGAAGGGACCACGGAGGGGGGGGGGTAAGGAGGACGCCGGGGTGCTATCAAGCTGGCAAGCAGCTCGCTGGAGCTTTGCATGCGTGCGGTGTCGAGCGGAGTGGCGACGGGATTTCGGCGGCAGAGCACTCACGGGAATGTGTCTATGACTAGTGGGTCCCACTGCCCCTTAAGTCAATCCTCTCTGGAACTTAAATTCCCCTACCAAACTTGATCCAAAAATCCTAGATTTTTGTGGAGGGGCCAAATTAAATATGGAGATTCAAATTCTGAAATTTGATTTCAAATTTGGACAGGTTTCATGTGAAATTCAAATTCAAATTTGAATTTGACTAGAATTCAATGTACCCATTGAATTAAATAGAATTAGTGCTCCAAAAATTATGAAAATCTGCAGGGGTGCTATTTGGAAATATTTTGAGGCCATGGAAAAATGTATGGCCTCATATTTGAATATTTTGACAGGGCCCAAATGTACAGTAGCTATATTCAAGTTTTGAAATAATTTGAATATATTTAGTACTGCATATGGTTTTTGCCCTAGCAATTCCCATTCAAATAAATTCCAAAATTTGTAGAAAGGTCACTTGAATTATCCTAGGGTCATTGGTGAAGTCCATCCCTCATGTAAATAAAATTTAAGTATGAGTGAAAGAAAAATTCTTGATGATATCAAGTTCATGTGTACAATCATAATTGATCTCCACCATGGTTGAAAACAAACTGGTAACTGAACTTTATATAAGGAAAAACTGGGATTTTACAGCACAATTTGGATTCTTGAACTTTGCCTAATTATCTTATTAGAAATTTAAATACCCACCACGGCCATATGATACAAATTCTTGAACGACCACATGCATATGCCACTTTGTTTTTCATTGAACTTTGTCAAACTCGTGACCCAATTGAGTGACATGCATGAACTTTTTGACTTCGAAATTCTTGTGCACCCTATTCATGCAAAATTCCTCGCATTGAGAATTTGCATCCACCACTCACCCATCCAATAAAGAAACTCCATACATTTTTGTCATCAAAATCTCTCGAGAAAAAATAAAAAGGAGTAGAAGACATAGCTACGAAAAAAAAGAGAAAAGCATCTACTCTTCAAAAGAGGAAGTATGCCAAAAAAGAAAAAAAAAAGAAAAAAAGTAGCCATGTTTCATCCTCAAAGAGAGAAAACCATGGAGTCCACAAAATATCTATTCCATTCATGTGCACAAGAATCTTCTTTGTCAATTTTATTTGGTACATAAGTCTCTCATAGGATCAAGTTTTTGACTTAGTAATATATGAATTACAATGTGTGTCACATTTATCCCTACCAAGCTCCAGATATAGCCATATTTAGTATAGGGACAAAATTGGCACAACATGCCAAGGTGACGATGAAAACACTTGAGAGACTTGCGAGATTCCAAATGAAAAGATAAGGGCTATTGTTTATTTAACTTTCTGAATATAGCAAATCATTAGAACATTTCGGCAGGGGAAGATCCAAGAGAACTACATTCTAACCATTCCACTCTTCAAACACCAAAGATTGATGTGGTAGCCACATTCCACAAAGGGAATTCAAGAATTGAGGTATGAGTTGAAATATCTAGTGTTCCCTTTTTCTAACTTATAGCAAATTTATGACAATACCTTAGTTCTTATTCTTGCCTTCACTCAAGGACTAGCAAATGACTAAGTGTGGAGTTTGTTGATGGTCCTTAAATGCCATATTTAGACCGTCAATTAACCTCATAACGTGCACACAAGAGAAACACAACGTAGTGGTAGGGTTAAAAACTAACCAATTATACAAGTGTTGGTGTTTATTTGTATGCAGATGAATTTTGACCCAAAATACCAAGACATGCAGGGAGTAATCCATAAAATTGGATTTTGACGAATCAGGCGACGCCACGAGTCATCACATGGATCAAATGGCCCACAAACAGAAGTATACGAGGCCATCCAGCGGTGTAGCACCCATATAAAGGGATGGGACCCACCTGGCAGAGACTTGGAGGAAGCACAGCCCCAACGGGGCTGAGACCAGGTCGGTCGACCTCCCTAGTCGGCCGACCTGGGAGTGGTGCCAAACCCGGTTAGATGCCATGTTTTGACTCCTCCCGGATTGAAGAAGTCATGGGTGACTGATTCGCGCGCATTTGGTGAGAGGAACCGACCCTTCTCCCCCCTATAAATAGCATCCCACACCTCACTTCACACACACACCAAAAGTTGAGAATAGAATAACACTCCAAATGTTTAGGGTAGTCCTAGAGGCTGCCAAGTAAAAGGAGAGTGTGGTGAGAGTTTAGGAGAAGGAGGCTTGGGCTTGTCAAGTCCCTCTTCTATACTTGTATCCCTACAAAAGTTTACTCAAATTAAGTAAGCCCTTTGTGAATTCAATTCAAGTTTGATTCTCAATTCATAGTAGTTTGCACAAGTAGTTACTTGTGGGTTCATTTCTTTAATTTATTAGAAGCTCTAGTTGTAGCTTTGTGTTCAAAATAACTAGAGTTGTGATTTCGAACGTAAGCGTGGTGCTTAGGTTAAAAATCACTAGTGAATATCTCATAGACCTACAGATTGAAGAGATAGATAGTAGGTGGTGACAGCCATATCTGTCCTTATTAATCCTCCACGTTCGGCTATGCCATAGGCTCTTGGCGGGAGTCGTCCTAGTGTTGCTAGGGGTAAAACTGTGCCTGAAGCAAGCAGCTACCACAAATTCCTTTGAGTTAGAATCAATACTTTGAATTCCTCTCTCTTCTGTACCTACAAAAAAAAACAACTTTGTGTCCTTGGGTGGATTAGTTCGTAAGGTTAGCACACACGTTCCTTGGATTCAATACCCTTGGGAATACTCTCTTAAGGGAAAGTGCTACACGACAGTTTCCGTGCGCTTGCGGGTTTTTATCTATGACGTAAGAAACATCAACAGTGTTGAACCTCTCGGGGGAGGTGCAACACAGTTTCTTGCACGGTGGCTCCCTCAGCAGGTTTGGAGGTGAAACGTTGGCCATGGTGGTCGTGGGTCGTCGGCGCGGAGAATACGAAGAAGAGGAAGAAGAAATGGATGAGTGATGCGCTTGTGGATAACTGACGGGTGATGGCGCATCTTATATAAGGTCTGTGCGGAGTCGCAGATGGAGCGGTTGGTTTCTCATGCATTGATGGAATGACATGACGCATTGATACCACCTCGTGGAAATGAAAGGTCGCGCACGCCGGTGCCAAGCATCTCTGCACCACCATCGCCAAAATTGAGTTCTCCGCAGTCCTCGTGTCGCACGTCTCTCTTTCAACAATGGAAGATGCGCTTTCATGTAGCATGTGTCTCACTTTAGTCTCTCGTGCATCTCTCTTTATTCTCGCTCGTATTGCGTTTATCTTGCTCGTCTCTTCGCCTCCGATGCTCCTTCACTAAGACCAATGCTCCTTTACTAATCTACCAACTCCAGTGCGACCATCGCCTCTGTTCGCCATCGTCGTCGTCATCGTCGTCGCCGTCCTCGTCGTCATCATCACTGTTCATGGATGGGTTAGATATCGGCTTGGTGTGTAGCCGACTGAAGGAGGAGCACTTGGCGTGGCGCAAGAACCATCCCCATGTATGTACTTAACTATTCACACTGGTCGCATGGTTGTTGTCGAAGTGGCTAAACGACACTTCCCCCAGTACTACTAAATGTAGCCCGCGGAGGTTCTTGTATTTGTTTGGGCGTGCAGAGATCGGGAACAAGATTATGACACAGGTGATTTACGTGGTTTGGGCCGCCTGAGCGTAATATCCTACTCCACGGGGTTTACGTTGTTGTATTGAGTATCACTAGTATGCGTGTGAGCTTGGCCTCTCTTTCTGTGCTATGCGGCATAGTCCTTTTATAGTTTAAGGACTGGTCGTTACACCATTTTCCTGGCCCGATATGTGGCCCTGGCGTATTTAATATCCTAATACATTATCTATGAGCATTAAGTGTGGTTAATAGGGTGATAACCTACCTTAATGGCTGCGTTACACCTATTAACAGTGCTCTGATCGTGTGTCATTAATACAACATTAATGACATGTAATCAAGTCTTGTATTTGCCGCTTTAACTGTCCCTTGAATCTCTGTGCTGTTGGAGATCCGCCAGTGTACTCGTTGGTGGTGTAGGTCTGGAGGCTCCACACGAGCAGCTTCGGAGCTTCCCCTTGTGGGGAGGTAGCTCCGGAATCGCTATACACGTGGTGGCACCAGAGATCCCCTCTGCTGGGGGTTAGGTCTAGGGTCATTATATACGTGTTGACTGCGGAGCTTCCCTGTGTTGGGAGTTTAGCGCCAGACTTACATTACACGTGTCAATCCTGGAGCTACCCATATGAGGGATGCGAGTCCAGTGTAGTGTGACGTGTGGGGCCTGAGGAGACGTTCAACTTTGAAAGGTGGAACTCTCTTGCATTTCTTGCAGTACTGTGGGGTACCCGGTACGCAGGGTACCGACAGTGGCCCCCGGGCCCACCTCTGGGAGAAATCCTTTGGGTTAAGTTATTCTACCAAAGGTGGGGCCATCCTCGATTCCTGTGCTTTTACTTCAAAAGTCTTTTGATGTGTCGTTGGGGCGATGGTCCGGGATTAAACCATCGCCGCATGGCTTGTTATGAATGCGGCAGATGAGATCTTTGAGCGTGGATCTCACGCAATTGAAGGTCGCCAGTTCCCAATATAAAAACCGTATCGATTTTGGGCACCTTGTCAGGGTGTCGCCTTTGGGTTTCCCGCCGCGCATCATGACAATGGTTTGCCTGGGGTAATAATCTCGACCTATTCGTCGGGGTGGCCCCGGGCCCATTCGTCATTGATGGGGTAGATTTTTGAAATGTGACCCTACTCTCGTTGCGGTTTCCATGCAAGCATCGCGGAGGCTTACTTAAGAAGGAAAGTATGCACGATTTGAGGACTCCTTACGCTTTCGATCAAACTCGCGCTCAGAGCCTCCCAAATTCTGCCTAGCTTTCCCTTCCTTTGCTCCACTTTGCCGCGATTGAGATAGGTCTTCCCAAGAGCCGCCTCAAGAGCAAGGACGATCTTATGAAGGTTCGGACCTATATGGGGTGGTCCAGTGACTCCTTCAACCACTTTATCCACACCGGCAAGCTCCCATTCAAGAAGGAGCGCAATGGCAACATGGTGTACTTCTCAGCGTATGCCACGGTGGGATTGATACCACCTTTTTCAAGTTTCCTCTTAATGCTATTGGACTTCTATGGCCTCCAACTGTATCATCTTGGCCCTCATTCTCTTCTGCTGGTGGCAACCTTCATCCACTTCTGCGGGATGTGGGTGGATGTTCCTCCTTGCATAGAGCTGTTCCGTACCTTCTTCACGGTCCATACCACCAGCAAGGGGACTAAGCTTCTTGGCTTCTACTATTTCGTGAAGCGCAAGAACTGCCCCTTCAAGTACTTGAAGTCATTACCTTCCGACAAATGGGATGACTGGAAGAAGGATTGGGTCATCATTGCAGTGGAGGAGCACGACAGGTTGGAGCTGCCCCAAGGACTCCCCAACGTTGATACCGACGGCTGGAGTATAGTTTCGAGGCTGTTGGATACAGGGTGGAGTGACCCCCAGATTGTCTTCGGAAATTTCTTGATGAACAGATGGGCTCCGCTGAGGAAGAGGGAGAAGCTCGCCTGGGCTTTAAACAGTGTGATGGATGATGACTGGATTGAAACCGGTTTGAAATCCAACTTGGATGATGAAGCTTTGAAGCTCCATCTCAAGAAGTTTCAGCATGGGCTTGTCAACAGCGACGACTTGGCTCCGCCGGCTGCTTTCCTGCCCTTAAACATGATTCCAGAGATTAGGAGGGAGCTCTACAGGAAGATGTCGGAGCTTGATGACTTGGGTGAAGTGGAGAAGCGCCGGACCTCCAGGGTTGTAATTCCCAGAGCTTCTGAAGAGGTGGCTGCCTCTGCTCTGAGCCAGAGGGTTGAAGACATCGATAAGTGCAAGGGCAAGGAGCCAGCCGAACCTTCCACCCGAAAGAGAAAACTGGAACACACTGATGGGAGGTCCGTCAGGCCTGCTCCCTCTACAACGGCACCTTCTCCCCGGCGAGGGAGATCTTCTGCGGCTACACCTTCTCCGGCGCATGCATCTTCGAGAGGCGCTAGCTCCAGATAGTCAACTCCAACCTCTGTGCCGTCTAAGAGCTCCCGGTCTGGAAGTTCTTCCCGACTGAGGGAAGTTCTGGCCAAGAAGACTCCATCTACTGCAAGTGGTCCCCAGCTGAGGCCCGAAGTTGTTGTCTCGCCAGACTTGGTGAGATCTAACCCCAGGCCCCAGAACAAGAGGTTCCGCGGTGACTGGGGCAGGGCTCGCCTTGAAATGCTAATCTTGTTTTTATTATGTTTTTAATCTTCTTGTCCCTTTATTTCTAGGGTGTCAAGAAAGGAGTCAGAGACTTCGACATCTGTTGCAGCGATTGTGGCTACGCATGTTGAAGCTCTGGCTTCAACCATTGAGCCTCCTCCTCAAGTGGTGGCAGAAGTCATGGCAGCTCCGGCGCCAGCTATCATGGATTTGGATTCAGAGTCTTCGCCGGAAGCTCTCGTGGTAGCGCTGGACTACGGGGGAGAAGTTGAAGACGCGTCACTGGCAACAGTGCCGGAGGGTGAGGTTCCAGTGTAGGAGCCGTAGATGTCAGAAATTCCTACTCTTGAGCCGGAAGTCATTGAAGCCCTAGCCACTGAGCCAGAGGCGATTGAAGCCACGACCATTGAGATGGAGATGGTTGAAGCTCCGACCCTTGAGCCGAAGATGGTTGAAGCTCCGGCCCTTGAGAAAGAAGTTTTTCAAGGTCTGGCTGTTGATCTGGAAATGCTTGAAGTCCCAGTTGCTGAACCGGAAGTGGCTAACGTGGCGGCACTTGAGCCAGCGGTAGTAGAGGCACCAGAAGAAGCCCTAACTGTCACCCCGGAGGTAGCTGTTCTGGAGGTGTCCGGGCCAGAGTAGGAGCACCGTGAAGAAGTGGCGGCAGGTTCTCCACCCTTGGAGCCGTCAACTGAAGACCCAGAAGCAGGACCCTCGACTTCTGCTCCCGAGGTGAAAGTTCCCCCAGTGGGTTCTTCCTCTGCTGCTGCTGAAGAGCTTCCGGAGAGTGGCCCCAGTGCCACAGTAGCCCAGGGTCCTCTGTAGAGTGGGATCCTATTTTTGTTATGGAGAATCCCCTGGAACCGGCAGAGATGACCCCAGCAGGTCAGGATCCTATCCCCCTGGCATTGTCCATAGACAATGCCTGCTCGAGCCTCTGACAAGTTCAGCTTGCCTTTGATCATGGGAGCAAGGTCCTGGAAGAGGAGCGCCACACCTTAAGGCGTTGGCACAAAAAGCTTCATTTTGAGACCAGGCTTGCTCAGATAAGGCTTGCTGACCAGAATGAGTGAGTCAAGAGGGAAACAGCCTGGATGGAGTACTAGGGCAAGCTACTAGAAGAGAAGGAAGCTGCCATCAGGGCACTCGATGCTAACTCTTAGGAGATCCTCGAGCAGGCCAAGGAAAGGAGTGATTCTACTGATGAGCATCATGAAAACATCAATGAATTAAATGAGGTCCTCCTGAAGTGTCGAGCGGACCTGGAGGCGAGGGAAGCGAAGCTCCTGGAACAGCAAGAGAATCTTTTGAAGAGAGAGGAGGAGCTCGCC
Organism: Tuctoria greenei; assembly: GCA_036927565.1. Classification (NCBI taxonomy): domain Eukaryota; kingdom Viridiplantae; phylum Streptophyta; class Magnoliopsida; order Poales; family Poaceae; genus Tuctoria; species Tuctoria greenei. The sequence goes on along the minus strand of JAYESD010000007.1, from coordinate 172,029,166 downwards.
CAGAAGCTGACTCTGGGAGAGCAAAATTTGGCAGATGGCTCAAAGAAGTTTGAGCTGTGGAGTAAGGAGGAAGAGGAAAAGTACTGGAAACTAGGGCATGATCTCTGCAAAAGAGAAGCTGATGTCATCACCAGAGAAGGGAAAGTAAGAGGTAGGCAGATAGACCTGGCGGAACAGCAGAACCGCATCCACCTCCGGGAGATGGAGCTAACTGATCGCGAAAAGCAAGTTGCTGAGAATATGCAACAACATGCCAAAGTGGTCGAGCGCCTCGCTCGGGAAGGTTCGAAGCTTGCGGCCGCCCGGAGGACACTAGAGGAGCTATGGGGCTTGAGGGAGACTGATTCCATTCAAGTGTGGGACTTCTTGGGGCGAGCCAATGACGCGTTGACACCACTAGGCTTTAATCCTGTACGTCCGGACAATCCGGAGCTAGACTTGGGTCGAGCACTGGTGGCCCTCAATGCTGCTGGCGGCAAACTCGATGCGATGGGTGACGTCATTGTGGACCAGCTGGAGACAAAGGGGAAATCCCTGGCTACGAACGTCGCAGAGTATGTGCTTTCATGTTACGTGAGCCGATATCCACAATTCTCCATGGACCCGATGCTCAAAGGTCCTGTTGCTGAAGAGGAGGACGCCGCCAGGTCCAGCGTCCAAGGAGTTGCCAAGGAAGTTGCCTCATTCTTCCGCAAGACTTAGATCCTCCAGTAGCTAGGACTTTTTCCCTTTGTCCTTTGCGGTAATCCGGATTTTGTAATCCGGTACTTTGAATTAATGAAATCCACTCTTTTTGCCATAAATTTCACTTTATCTTTAATATATTGTGCTCTGTCTTGTTGGCCCCCTGGTATATGTGCACAATTCAAGTGTGTACATGTACCAAAAGGATTTGACAGTATGTTGATGACTTGAATGCTTTGAACTAGTAGATTTTAAGTCCGAAGTCTTTATCTCCGATACGTCGACATCTGCCCCCCCGGGGTTGTCGGAGCTTGATAGCTCTGACGGCACCCACCATCAACATATAACACGTCGACAACGGGTCCCCCAGGAATTATCAAAGCTTGATTGGTCCAGTCACTACTGATGTCAACGCACGAATTATCGACAGCAGACCCCCTGGGATTATCGGAGCTTTGTAGCTCCGACAGCACCCACCATCAACATATAAACATCGACGGAGGGCCCCCTGGAGGATGTCGGAGCTTAGTAGCTCCGGCGTCGTCCACCATCACTATGAGTTTCTTTTTTCCTGCACATTAGAGAAAAAAAAATTCATCCTCTTGTCTATAAATCGTTTGTGACTTATCATTCTTATTTGAGCTTTAGATCCAAAGATACTCGATATGATAAAAAGCATATTGATGTAATATTTCCGGACCCATATGCTTTTTTAGTACTCACCCTACTGAGGCCTGTCGTGGTGTAGGTAGAGTGGCGTACTTAGGGTGCTGGACCAGGCTAAGTCAATAGCACACTCCGGACCTATGTTGGCTTGGCGTTCAGACAAGTAGACTATACAACATGTTAAGATCCAAAGAGATCAACAATATAACTTGTAACACATATGAATAACTTGGACAATAACTAAAAAATAATTGCACAACTTCATTATAGACAAGAAGGATAAAAAACAATATTTTTATATATCGAGCCTTGTACAAAAATAAATGCATGTGGAATCTGTTTTCACACAACAATGTCTTTCATTATAGGTCTATATTACGGGGGAAACAAGGACACACTTTGGGTGCAGGACCAAACTAAGTGCTCTATACATCTTGTACTAGCCTTGGGCAGGTAGTTACACTTTTAGTGTTGTGACTGTATCAAGTGTTACTTGAACTTCCCGAACCTTCCCAGAGGGGTCCAGATGTTCTCCTGGAGGACCTACCCTTTTCTGTGTATTGACTCTATAACATACATTGTGTGTAATTACAGACTCACCTTCGTGATTCTAAGTATAAAACTTACGGAGGTGCTCGATATTCCAAGTATTAGGAAGCGGAGTCCCATCCTCAGTTGCCAAGCAAACGCATCTGGGCCGGGATACTTTGATCACTCGGAAGGAACCTTCCCAGCTGGGCGAAAGTTTATTCATCCCTTCATGAGTTAGTATTTTCCGTAGCACCAGGTCGCCTTCCTCGAGTTGTCGGTTGCGCACGTGCCTTTGATGATAGCGCCGGAGCGCTTGGCGATAACGTGCACTCCGAACAGTTGCTTGGCACCTTCCCTCATCGATGAGGTCAAGATCTTCACGCCGGAGCTGGTCCTGCATGGCTTCGTTGAAGGTTCGGACCCGGAGAGACCCCATGGTGATCTCCGGAGGAAGGACTGCTTCAGCTCTGTACACCAGGAAGAAGGGTGTCTCCCTAGTTGACCGGTTTGGTGTTGTCCTGTTTGCACACAATGTAGATGGAAGATCTTCAATCCAGTTGGCTCCATGGTTTTTTAGGCACTCGTATGTGTGCGTCTTGAGTCCTTTTAAGATTTTTGCATTTGCCCTCTCGGCTTGGCCATTACTTGCTGGGTGAGCTACTGAGGCGTAGTTGAGTTGAATGTCGAGGTCTTCACAATATTCTTGAAATGCAGCACTTGTAAATTGAGTACCATTGTCAGTTATGACTTTGTTTGGAACTCCAAATCTGCATATTATAGACTTCAAGAATTTGATAGCTTATTGCTTGTTAATTGTCACAACTGGAGTTGCTTCCGGCCACTTGGTGAACTTGTCGATGGTGACATACAGAAACTTGTAACCACCGACGGCTTTTGGGAATGGTCACAAGATGTCCATGCCCCACACAGCGAATGGCCATGTAGGAGGTATCATTTGTAGCGATTGAGCCAGTGTATGAATCTATTTTGCGTGGAACTGGCACGCTTCACATTTTTTCACTAGCTCAACCGCATCCTGGAGTGTTGTAGGCCAGTAAAAGCCATACCGGAAGGCTTTACCGACCAACATGCGGGATGATGTGTGGTTCCCACACTCGCCTCTATGGATTTCTGCGAGAAGCTCACGACCTTCTTCCCTTGTAATGCAACACATTAGGACGCCGTTGGCAGCACGCCGGTAAAGATCCCCTTCTACTAGTCTGTATCTTTTAGCCAACCTGACAATCCAGTCAGCGGATGCACTATCTTCAGGAAGGACATTGTCTTTCAAGTGGCTCCGGATCTCTGAGATCCATGCATTGGAACTAACTTGAGCTTCTGAGTCTTGCGTGCTTGGTTGCTCGGAGCTTCCAACAGCACCTACGACCCTTGGTGGACGCCATGGTAACAAGGCCACCGGGACCGCCAGCTTTGAGGTGCTGGTCTTGCCCCCTTCGCTCAATTCAGCAGGCTGAGCTGTTGGTCTTGTCAACCTCCGGATGAAGATTCCATCAGGAGCTGGAGCTCTGGTTGAAGCCTTCATCGAGAGTTCGTCAGCTTCTACGTTATGAAGATGTTGAACATGGTGGAGATCCAGGACTTCGAAGTCCTTTTGGAGCCTCTGGACTTCAAGGAGATAAGCAGCTAGTTGGGGATTGTTACAGCAGCATTCACCTTTGACTTGTCTGATGATGAGTTGTGAATCACCCTTCACCAATAGCTGTTTTACACCATAGGATAGTGCCACCTTGAGTCCGTAGATGCGAGCTTCATACTTCGCCATATTGTTGGTCGCCTTGAAATCAAGGTGAACCATGTACTTGACCTTCTCCCCAGTCAGAGCAAGGAGAAGGATTCCAACTCTGACCCCCTGCTTTTGCATGGAGCCGTCGAAGTAGAGAGTCCAGTGTGGTTCAGTGAAGACCGGGACCTTGGGTTCCGACTTCTGCTCACTGGGGCCCCCAAGGTTTGATGGAGAGGGAGTCCACTCTGACACAAAGACCGCCAAAGCCTGACTCTTGATTGCTTGTCGTGACACGAATTCGAGATCAAACTTGGCCAACTCTGCTGCCCACTTTGCGATGTTCCCAGTAGAGTTAGGGTTATGCAAAATAGTCTGTAGTGGAAAAAAAGTTACCACTGATATTTTGTGGGCTTGGAAGTAGTGACGAAACTTCCTTGAGGCAGTAAGAACTGCATAAAGTAGCGTATGCACCTCAATGTATCTTGTCTTGGGGTCATGGAGTACTTCGCTGATGAAGTACACTAGGCGCTGGACGATACAGACCCTCTCGGAGGGTCCCAGAGCTTCTCTTCCATCGATCCGGACCCTCTCAAAGGGGTCCGAGCCTTCTTGTTGAGTTTCCCGAACCCTCCTGGAGGTGTCTGGATCTTCTTCCTGTTCAACCTGGACCTTCTCGGAGGGGTCCGGATCTCCTTGAACAGTCGTTAAAACTTCCTCAGATGAGAGAGGTTTATCTTCTAGCATTCTGTCTTGAAGATCCATGTCTGGGGGATGAGACCCAGACTCGCCTTCAGATAGCTCTGTACCCTCCCGGAGGGGCCTAGGCTCCTGAACTGGATGTGGCTCTGGTCTTTCCGCAACCAGGACCATGCTGACAACTTTGGTAGTTGTAGAAATGTAAAGCAGTAAAGGCTCACTAGGATTCGGAGCTACCAAGATTGGTAGTGTGGTGAGGAGTTGTTCTAGCTCTTGAAACGTCTTTTCTGCTTCTTCAGACCAATGAAATGGTCCGGACTTCCTCAGGAGTTTGAAGAAGGGAAGTGCCCGCTCTCTATTCTTGAGATGAACCGGTTGAGCGAAGCTAGACATCTAGTTAACTTCTGGGCATCCTTGATGCAGGCTGGGGGCCGCATATCTTCTATGGCCTTGATCTTCGCCGGATTTGCTTCAATTCCTCAGTGAGTCACCAAGAAACCTAGAAGCTTCCCAGAGCTAACCCCGAAGACACATTTGTCCGGGTTCATCTTAGTGCGCGTGTTGCGTAACTTGTCAAAGACGGCTTGCAAGTTATCAAGGAGTGGTTCTTTGTTCTTGATCTTCATGATGATGTCTTCGGCGTACACCTCCACCAAGTCTCTGATTAGGTCTCCAAATGTTTTGTACATAGCTCGCACAAATGTTGAAGCAACATTTTTGAGTCCAAAGGGCATGGGAGTATAACAATACAACCCATCTACTTTTATGAAGGCAGTATGCTCTTCATCTTCCTTAGACATTTGGATTTTAATGATATCCAGAATATGCATCTAAGAAACACAATAGCTCGCGCCTGGAGGTGGAGTCCACTATATGATCTATCCTAGGTAGTGGAAATGGATCCTTTGGACATGCCTTATTTAAGGTGGTGTAATCGATACACATTCGAAGCTTCCCACCAGCCTTGGGCACCACGATTGGGTTTGCCAGCCATTTAGGATGAAACACCTCCCAAATAAAACCAGCTTCAAGCAACTTCTTAATCTGCTGTCGGATGAAGTTTTGCTACTCAATTGATTGCTTCCGAGGTTTTTTGGTGTACAAGCTGTGCGTCGGGATAGATCTTCAGGTTGTGCTCAATCACCTCCTTGGGGATCCCAGGCATTTGTGACGGTTGCCAAGCAAACACGTCAACATTCGCTCGAAGGAAAGTGATGAGTGAGGGTTCCTATTTCTTGTTCAGACCTCCCGATATATGGGTGGTCTGAGCAGCATCAGAAATGATTTGGACAACTTTGACGGGAACGTCGATGTCGCCACTTGGTTGCACGTGAGGTGCAGAGGTTGAGCCTCGATGACGAGAACTCAAAGGTTTCGGAGCTAGCTCCTTACCGGATGCTTTCTCCTGTGTTGTAGCAAGCGCGTGGAGTTTTTCCAGTGCAGTGATCCCTGCAGTGCGATCCCCGCGCATTCGGAGAACGCCCGAAGGTGTTGCAATCTTCAACACCAAGTAGGCGTAGTGGGCGGCGGCCATGAACCTGTATAAAGCAGGCCTATCCAGTATGGCGTTGAATGGTAAACTGATATGCGCCACGTCAAAGACCAGTTTCTCGGTTTTGTAATTCTCCCGAGTCCAAAAGGTCACTGGGAGTGCGATGGAGCCGAGTGGGGTAATTGCCCCCAAACCTACCCCAGAAAAAGGTCGAGAGGGGCAAAGGTCCAAAGGTTGAAGCGGGATCTTGACGAATGCTTCAAAGCTTATGAGGTTCAGCCCTGCACCTCCGTCCACCATTACATACTGGAGTTGGATATTGTTAATGGTCGGAGACACCATCAACGAGAGTTGGTCAGCTCTGATCATGTTACGAGGGCAGTCTGAAGCATCGAAAATGATGGGAGTGTCCATCCATTTCTGATGAGGCTCCGCCCTGGCGGTAGGAGCTGCAGCAGCCATGTCCCGCCGCATTGTCTTAAGGATGCGGCGAGAGGTGTTGTCCCAAGAACCACCATAAATGGTTTTTAGGGTCTTCCAACGTCCGTTATCAGATACTTCAGAGTCGTCATTGATGGTGTTGTAAATATCCTTCAAGACCTTCTTGGGGTCTTGAAAGCCTAGCTCATCTTCAGCTGGAGCTTCATCGACTTTTTGTTTTCCTTCCCGCTCTTGGTAAGGAGCTTCTTCTCGGCGCTTGTTGTAGCGCTCGACAAGGTTCTAGAACTCGCGACATTCTTCTAGATTGTGTTTGTCCGTCTTGTGGATCGGACACCACATCTAAGAGCTGCTGCCATCTTCTAACAAAGGACGAGGTCATTTTTCGGGGCGTGGCCCCCGACCACCCGGAGCAGCGGCAGCCGCAGCAGTAGGTGCGCTGGCCGACGACTTCTTCTTGCCGTTGGGATTCTTTTTCTTTTTGCCACCTCCGGATGTAGTGGATTCAGTCTTTGAGGATTTCTTGTTAGCCTCCTGAGGGGTTTGGAGTGCATCTGACGTCCCTCCGCAGTTTTAGCACATTTATCTGCTAAGCTGAAGAGTTCCGTGATACTGGTGACTTCTTTGGTCGCCAGCTTCTCCAGCATCTTTTTGTCTCAAACGCCCTGTCTGAATGCAACAATAATAGAAGTGCTCAAGATTGAGGGGGTGGTATTGCGTACGTGAGAAAACCGCTGGATAAAGGATCGCAACGATTCCCCCGTTGTTTGCTTCATAGCAAACAAGTCCAGTTCAGTGCCGAGCTGGGTGTAAGACCTCCCGAAGTTAGCAGGGAATTGTTGGCATAGTTCCTCCCAACTATTGATGGAGTCAGGTGGAAGAATCATGAACCAGAACCTTGCAGTCCTAGTCAGAGCCACTGGGAAGTAGTTGGCCATCAGGGGCTCATTGCCCCCTGCTGCAAGTATAGTAGTGGAGTAGATTTGAAGAAACTTGGCGGGGTTGACAGTCCTATAAAATTTTTCCAGCAAATGAGGTCGGAACTTCTATGGCCATCTAACCATGTGTAAATGAATGGTTAGGGTAGAACAGCCTCCCCCTACTCCTTGAGAAGGAGGGTTGTCTCGAGCCTCTTGCCTCTTCTGAGCACGCTCGATATGAACACGACCATCCTGCTGCCGATAATGGCGATCAAGTTCCGACCGCAGGTCATGAGTCGGGATCCTGGTGATGGTGTGGGTGCGTCGTGCCCCAGAAGGAAGCGAAGTCACCTGCTGAGATGCAGCACGCCGTCGGCGCTGTGACACGGGAGGAACAAGTCTTCCAGACAAGGTCCTACGTTGATTTGTTGCCTGCCCTGAAGGGGGAGGACCTTGGTTACTGATGGCATCGGTTGCGGCTGCAACCAGATGCTGTACATCAGCGCGCCACTGCTCCATTGTACCCTGAGGTGCTCTGGGCGCTGGTAGGTGCTCCAACAGAGTTCGCAACAACTAGCGTGTTCTAGGGGTTGTTGTTTGTCGATGCTGTGACCGACACAAGTACCCCATACCGTTGTCCAGCATTGTTTGCTGGAGCAGTTGGTGGTGGTGGTGGCATGACGCCCGTCAGGACAACGACGCCTGCTAGATGCTACATGTTGGAGGGATTGCCTCCAGTAGGTTTTTCAGCATGGTAACCGGTAGAAGATCCTGCAGCAAAGTTCGCCATCTCGTGATCTCAGGCACCCCCTACCTGGCGCGCCAAAATATCGAAGTGGCTAAATGATTCTTCCCCTGGTACTACTAAATGTAGCCCGCGGAGGTTCTTGTATTGGTTTTGCCGCGTAGAGATCGGGAACAAGATGATGACACAGGTGATTTACGTGGTTCGGGCCGCCTGAGCGTAATACCCTAGTTGTAATTAGTAGCACTAGTATGCGTGTGAGCTTGGCCTCCCTTTCTGTGTCATGCGGTGCAGTTCTTTTATAGTCTAAGGACTGGTTGTTACATCATTTGCCTGGCCCGACATGTTAATAGGGTGATAACATGCCTTAATGGTCGTGTTACCCCTATTAATAGTGCTCTGATTGTGTGTCATTAATACAACATTAATGACACGTAATCAGGTCTTGTAGCTACCGCTTTAACTGTCCCTTGAATGTCCGTGTTGTTGGAGATCCGCCAGTGTACTCGTTAGTGGTGTAGGTCCGGAGGCTCCACGCGAGGCAGCTTTAGAGCTTCCCCTTGTGGGGAGGTGGCTCCGGAACCGCTATACACGTGGTGGCACCAGAGCTCCCCTCTGTTGGGGGATAAGTCCGGGGTCATTATACACGTATTAACTGCAGAGCTTCCCTGTGTTGGGAGTTTAGCTCCGGACTTACATTACACGTGTCAATCCCGGAGCTACCCATATGAGAGATGCGGGTCCAGTGTAGTGTGATGTGTAGGGCCTGAGGAGACCTTCAACTTTGACAGGTGGAACTCTCTTGCACTTCTTGCGGTACCGTGAGGTACCTGGTACACAGGGTACCGAAAATTGTATATATGTAGCTCTGCAATCGACTAATGAACTTAACTGTAATTTCTTCCATCTTGTTTGTTTTTGTTATTTTCAATTTCTCTGCGTTGGGTTTCTCTATGAAGCCTGAATCAAGATATTTATTGAAGTGGCAGTGCATCATACCTGGTAAAGAAAGAAGGGTTAAGTCATGAAAAACAAGCACAATCATATGAGTATAACCATCGTCCTCTTATTAGTAAATTTCCTTTGTAGACTGATTGGGAAAGTGGTTACTACCCCCTGACAATCTCCTTCCCGAATGACTATCCATTGGTGCCTCCAAGATGCACCTTTCCACATGGTTTCTTCCACCCAAATGTCCATCGCTCAGGAACACTCTGTATTGGGATTCTTGATCAAGAGGCTATAAGATAGACTTATTTTGCTCATGTAATTAGTAATTGTTGCCAAACTTATTTGAATTGGTTTATTATGTTCCTTAAATTGATATTTTGTAGGGGTGGTGGACTGGTTTTACAATCAAAACTATACTACTTGAAGTTTAGAGTTTGCTTCATCAGCCAAATGCGCCCGATGTTCAAAATGATTGTTGTAATCTACTTATCAAGGTTAGACACTTTGTGTTAGTGACCAATGTAGATTATTTATTCCCATTCGACATTTGTTAATTTAAAGAATGTCAATATTTTTAGGATCTAGGGCAATATAAGAGACGTGTTCGGAAGCAAGCTGGACGGTACAGTTAGATTGATCGATGGGAGCTATAGGAATAAGTTTAGATTCAAAATTAGTTTTGAGGGCGCACAATGTGTATGAACTATGAAATTCATTAAGTTGCAAATATCTCTGAATTGCAATGTCATTGCGTTTGTTTATCCCTGCAACGGACGCTCACGATAACATTGGACTGGCAACAGACACTCACAATGTCATGCGAGTGGCAAAAGGGAGATGCGCCTTACTCGGGCATGTTTCCTATTCGTGTCGAAGATCTTTTGTCCCACCTCGGAAATCTGAGCATGTTGCAATGATCATATAAGTTATAGGGCACAGTTTCCGGTTGGACAAGTTTGCATGCAACCGCTATTGTTCGGAACAACAGTTGTCGCATGCGGCTTGCCCGTACAGCCAAAACATAAGGCATGACGTGCCTTACATTGCGCGCGTCTCCGATTCATGCCGAAGATTTTTGTCCCACCTCGCAAAGTTGTGAGCATTGCAATGATCATATAAGGCATTTTGCACTATTGCCAGTTGGACATGCCGGCATGCGAAAGATGGTGTCGCACCCCGCGAACAACATCTTTCGCATGTTGCGTGCCCGTTTGACTAAAAAATAATGCGAGACGTGCGTTATATATGTCCGTCTCCGATTTGTGACCTATTTTGAGCTCTCGTGTGCTCTCTAGCGAAAATTTTCGCGCAAAACTTACTCGCGCTCTCTCAACCAAAGGGAGACACTAAAATGAGAGATGCGTGTTAGGTGAGGCCCGTCTCCGAGTTTTGCTATTTTTATACCTCGCACGCTCTCTCCCAACACTTATAAAAAAATTTAGCTCTCGCGCGCTCTCTCGACATAGAAAATGCAGCTCCTGTGCATGCTGCCATCTTCCCTCTTCCTCAGCTCGCTCTTCGTCATTGTCGCGCTGCTGCCGTCGACCCCAACCTTCGTCATCAGAGAGTTGAGCACGCTGGAGCACGCCGACTCGTCCCCTATCTCTGGAGCACGCCGCCGCCTCAACTCCGACCTTGGTAATTGGTATGAGCACGCTGTCGCCTTCACATAAGTGGAAATATTCTCCCTATCCATGAAGAACATCGGCATACTTTCATCAGAGATTTGAGGAACCTCCGCTTCAACACCTCCACCAGCTCATCCCGAAGCACGCCGTCACCTCATCCCCTCTCACCGGAGCACGCCACCGCCTCAACCCTGTCCTCAGAGCATGCATTTTAGTGATTTTATAGAATTTGAGGATATCCAATGAAGTCTCATCGTTAATGAAGTCATTGATCCAAAGAGAAATTTTCATTATGGTATACATTCATCTTCCTTGTTTATGTCCAATGCAGAAGTAATGTTGTATATAATGAATTCTTATTCACAAACCTTGAAACTTCAGGAACTGTGGTTGACACTAGCATTTGTCATCCCAGTGAGTTTGATTTCTATCTCTGTAGCCATGCTAGAATCAAGGTACCTATATGATAATTGGTGTTTCTCACGAGTTTTTGATATCAGGCTATTAATGTATCAGTAGAATGTAAATTGTTTGTTTTTTTGGGGGACAAGCACACCAGCTCACTACCATGTCCCTAAAGATGAGAACAATTTCTCTGATGATGCTTTGCAGATGCTCACGAACTGTCTGTGCTACAAGTAAGTTCGGTTCCCCATTCACTAATAGTTCCTATGTCTATTACAATTGTATACTATTTTTTCCTAAGCCTTCAGATATTTGCTCACTTATGTGACTGTTTAAGCGAATATGACTGGAATTTGATAATGTTTTATATGATTTCAGTGATTTTATTGAATTTGAGGATGTCTTAGTCAGAGCATTAGAGGCTATGAAGGCTCATCATTAATGAAGTCATTGATCGGGAGAATTTTCATTACGGTATACATGATTAGATAATGACAGCTATGATGTGTGTAATTAGTTACTTTATAATTAGGATGAACAATGTATTTGATTGGTCAATATAATTTAAGGTGTAATCTTTTTAGTTATACATATGTTTCTATATGTGTATGTTGCTGATACAGACAATGCGGCTGTCAAATCCTGGCTAGCTCTAGGATGCAACCGGCAATCAGGATAATCAGGAGTGGAGGGCACCTAATAGGAGACCTTGCCTGTATGAGCTGTAACAGAGAACGTCTCGGATTACCTAAATAAAGGAGACAAGCTTTCTTAAAGCCAGTCTCAGATCTGTAAACAAATATGCGACGCGCTTCAATAAAGAGTGTCTCGGATCGGTCAATAAACCTGCGACGTGCTATGTTAGTGCATGTCTCGCATGTATGCTGATGAGCGACGCGCAGAAAACCCGTCTCGAATGACATCGTAAAGCTCGTATGTTATGACTCAAAGAACGGAGACACGCTACCTTTGAGTATGTCTCGCACTTTGGCTGATCGGCGACGTGTTTGCCGCTCATATCAGATGACAACGTAATGCAAGACGCGACAACGGAGACGCACAGTTTGATCGTCTCTCTTCTTCATTCGGACACATCTCAAATGAGCATTTCTTTTACGTGCATTGCAGTGCAAGGAAGGAACAATCAGATGCATGAAAGCTAAGTCCAGCCAGATGCGAACAACTACTAGGTACTCCTAGTAGTGATCACGCGTTGGGAGCAAGCAAAGGCCGGTGCATGTGACGTGCTTGTTGCGGGACAATAACCGGGGTTCCTTGTTCATGAGAATGTCCTACGGACAGCGGTCACATGCCCACGGCCCTCTCTCTCTGGTGTCGGAACACAGAATCTCATACGAATGAAACAGTTCAGTTGTGTTAATAACATTAAACCATATACTCTCTCCATCTCAAAAAGAATGTCGGTTTTAGAACTAATTTTAGTTTTAAAAACGTCATCCTTTTTAGAATGGAGGGAGTTCAAGTAATAGCAGACCACGTCTTTTCCTTTGTTGTCTTTTCGTTCATGCAAAAATCGTCCACATCTGTAAATTGATGCCGCATTTGAACTGCAAGGCTTGGCGGCACTGACAGCAGCAATCGCAAATCAGGCGGCCCGAGGCCCGACACGAAAAAGCACGGCTCGAGCACGAGCCCGACCTGAAGCTATAGTGTGGGGCCGGTCTGGGCATGATAGTCGGTTCGTGCTTAGGCCGACTTCCCAGCACGTTGGGCCAACACGAGGCCAGTACGATTTTTAGGCCGGCCCGATACTGGCCCGACGCTCATATAAAAACCGGACCTCTCCTCCAAGCCCTAGCGTTTTTCTCCTTCTCCCTCTCCCCTACAACCGGGGGCCTCCTCTCCCCTACGGATCCCACCAAGTTCTCTCTCCGGCCGCACCTCCCTGTGATGCGCCATCGGCCGCGCCTCACTAGTTGCAATTATGAAGAACAAAGTCAACCAGAGCACCATTTGACCATTTCCAGCATGGATGGAGCAACACCACGGATACTTCCTGTACAGCAGTGGCTACAAAGCCGCCGCAGCCCTGACGTCGTCTTCCTTCTTTCCTTTGACTACCTGCCCTTCAACACGGACAGCTACGACGAGGCACCAGCGCCCACATCGGCGCCGGTGGCAGCAGTCGTCGCGCCGCTCGACCGAGCATCAGTGCTCCCGTCGGCCGCGCCATCGGCGGCGCCTCTCCTCGCGCTCCCGTTGGGTCCGGCACCGGCACTAGCACGTCGTGCCTGTCGTGCCATCGTGTCGGCACGACACGAAAATGGAATCGTTGTGCCGTGCATGAGCCGACTGTTCGACATGGCGACACAACCCGGCACGGCACGAATACTGAGCCGAGCCTTGTAGTGCAGGGCCGCGTAGTGTCGGGCCTAACCGGACTCGTGTCGGGCTCGTGTTGGGCGGCCCATTTAGAGATCTATACCTCGGTACCTTTGTGGACCAGCAGCTGCCAGCTGGTGAGCTCAAAGTATGAAGTCCAGAAGCCAGTACTCCCTGCAGAGGCTACAGCTCCATGCTGATAAAAATACTGTGATCATACACGCATACCGTGTTCCTCCACGGTCTCTCTTAGGGATGGCAACGGGTCTGGTTCGTGTAGTGTGAAAATCCGACCCGAAAAAATTTGTGCTCAGGTAAAATTTTATACCCGAACCCATACCTGCGGGTGAAAAATAGTATCCGAACCCGAGCTCGGCGGGTTTCAAAAGTGTTTCGGGTACCCAAAGGGAACCCGTTAACACTGAACGAGTATGAGTAAGAGCTGGCACCACCTGACCTTATTTTATTGGCGCCTCGATAGCACCTCCTTTTCGATATAGTGAGGTGGTACTAAACTTCCCACTCTCTGCCGCCGGCTCCAACAAATCAAACAGAAAAAAATCCTAACAAATTGTCAGCCCATCGGCCCACTACTACCTCAGCCCAATCGGCAACACTGTTCCCCATGCCAGCCGTCCGCCGCCCGCGCACAAGGCGCCTTGTTGCCCGTGCGCCTTGCACCAAAGCGCCCGCCGGCCGCCGCCCTTGCGCGTTCCAACTTCCAAGGTCCATCGACGCCCCAATGCACCCTTCCGAATGGCCGATGCGCCCATACGACTTGCCGCCCTGCGCCCAAAGCATCCGTCCGCCCTGCGCGCCCTTCTCGATTTGCCAGCGATACCTCACCTCCCCGCGCCTGAGGCATCCTGCCGCCCCCACGCTCAACCAATCTGCCAGCCAGCGTCGTCGGCTCAATCGGATTTTTCTCTGTTATGGGCGGGGAAGGGGACTGGGATGGGTCTGGGGACGAGGACAACGTCTGCGAGTAGGGAGGGTTATGGGCTGGATTTTTTTCGTATGGGCCGAATATCAACTTTCGGGTAACCCGAGGGTAGGAATCGAAACCCGAACACGCACTCGTAAAACATCGCGTCGGGTACGGGTTGTATCCGCTGGTAAAAATTTGTACCCGTACCTGTCGAGTGCAATACCCGCCGGGTACCCGAACCCGCTGGTATCATTGCCATCCCTAGTCTCTCTCTCTCACACACATATATTAGCTGTTGCTAGCTGTCTCTCCTCCCTCATCATGTGACTTCTTCCATCAGTTTATGGAGAGGTAATTAACTTCATTTGCACCTGCATTGATTGGCACGTGAGATGAAATTATTGGCCGAGATAGTACTAACAACCTAGCAACCCTACCATATATATCTCTTGGATCATGATATGCATAACCGTACACACATGCATGATACTATAGTAAGTACAGCAGAAAACACTACTACAAAAAGCATTTTCACAGGTGGCTCGATTTTTCAAACACAAACGGTCTGTAAAAATTGCGACTATGATGAAGAATGATACAATAAACGCCTGAGATGACTGAACATCACAGACAGATGTTAAAAAACAACCGTCTGTGGGCCCCACAGGTCAGCCGCTGCTGAACGGGTCAGGTCGGTCACCTGCCATCTCTGCACCGGCGCTCGCCCGCTCGACAGCGAGCGCGCATGCAAGCTCCAGCGAGCTGCCTGCTTGCTTGCCGCGGCGCTATAAAAGGCTGGCCGCAGCCCTAGTATTTCCCCTTCCCCGATCGGTGGTTCCCCCTCTCGTGATTCCTTCTCCGCCGCGCGCCATCGTCGCCGCCCACCTCTGCTCCGTGGTGCGCCGCCGTTTCACGCAGTTTCAAGCCACGATCCCAAAAGCTTAAAGGTGCGCCTAGTCGAGCTCTAACTCACGATGCAAATTGTTTCCCTTTTCATTGAGAAATGAGCAAGTTATTGTTCTTCTTCTTTCCGGCCGATGTGAGGAAGCTCACTATGTTTTCGTTTAAATTCTGTTTCTACAAGTAATCATTCTATGCAATTGCTTAGAGATAGTTTCTATAGGTCCTACCGCTCCTACCTGAGCAAAAACCCCTAAAATTTATCGAGCAACGGCCGAGGAAATCAAGTTTTTGCTCGCCGCCGGTGAGGAAACCTCGGTTCGCCGTCGAGCTCATAGTTTCTGGTTGTTTCCCCATCTTCCACGTCCAGTTCCTTGATCTACATCGTACATCGTCCCAGGAAGGTTTTGAATAAGATTCCGAGTGGTTTGAGCTACTCTGGAGCGAGTTCCAGGTTGCCCGAGTGCTCACCGCCGCCGCCGCCGTCGCACGACCATTTCCGGCGAGTTGCTGGTCCCACCGACCTCACCGTCGTGCTCAGCGACTCCAAAAACCCCCAGACGGCGAGTTTGGGCAAGTTTGGCCTGTCGGTTTAGCCGGCGGCGAGCTCGCCGGTGAGTCACCGCCGCGGGTGCCGCCTCGCGCAGGCATTGGCCCGAGGTAGAAGACAACCCGGGGGGCCCCACCTGCCAGTAGCTGCAAGATCACGGTGCGGCTGGGATTCCGTGCGGCTGCGCACAAATTAATTTGTGGACCATGGTGTTGCATCAACCAGAGCAAGCCACGTGGCCCATGGGACCCGCCCGATTGAATTTGAATTCTGGCGCCAATGGGTTATTAAATTAATTCCAGAAAATTGTTCAAACTTATAAATTGAATATCTCTCTGTAGACTACTCCAAAAATCTTCAAACAAATTTTGTTTGAAAGTTCTTGATCTCTAGTTTCTTTTAGTACCAGATAGGTTCTGTGAAACTTAATATTAAATTCTGTAGGAAATAATATTTCCAAATGCGAATACAAATTTTCCAGACAAGATAGCCACTGGAGAAATCCCCAAAATTCACATAAAATCTGGTATCCTATTCTTGACTACCAGAAAAAGTTTGGGAACCATTGCACCTATTTAACCCTCTGTATAGTTCAATTACCTTTTTCAGTTATTGAATTTTCACAGATGTTCAGTTGCTTTACTATGTCTCAAATTTGGACTGAGTTTTCCTTTAGTCCTACACTAGTTCCTGTAAAAATCTTGGGTTTAATTGACCTACCATCCTCGTCCTAATTCAGTCACAAACTGAATATTGAGTAAAAGGCTAAAAATTCAATTATAAAATAAATCCAGAAATTCTTGCCAACTTAGAAATACAATAACCCCTTCACCAGAGCTTAGAAAATTATGAAACAAATTTTGCTAGAACCAGGACAATTTCCTCGATCTTGATTATCAACTGATAGCTATGTTCAAGCTACAGTTTCTTCTCTAAATTTTTTGGAAGATAATTGCTTGCCATCATTTTGGAGACAACACCCTACTTTGATCATCTCCTGTTCTTTGCAAGAGCATCTCTCATATTCCCTAGTATCTACCTTCAAAGTTCCAAACCAATTAGATCATTATCACATACTGGACACCATAAATTAAATCATGGTCTTGGTAACAATTATTTTTCAAAGTCATTCATATATGTATTCTATGCATATCGTATAGTGACCGAAGTTGAGGAGGAGCCAGAAGCCTTGGAAGAGCACCTTACAAATATTAACTTAGACTCTGACCTGCAACAAGGCAAGCCTCGGTTTGCATTTAAGTCGTTTATAAAATTTTACTTTATCACTATGATGAATAGCATATGAAATTTGCATTACGTTTAGGATGATTGATACTCCACTTGCATGACCAAACATCTCAGGGATTGGTTGGAACGAGTTACAATTTGACCTATAGTAACTTCTTTGCTAATGCATAGGAAATTCGGTAGAAGTCGAGTAGTTGGAATCTACTCGCGAGAGATGTAGGACATATCTCACAGGATTGGTTAGATAGAAAATGGCATAATATAATGAAATGGAGACCGAGCAGGGAATGGATAGAAAGCGGCGAGAATTGAATCTCGGTCGCATAGCCCTGCCTGTGTCGATTAAGGCCCGTCTGTATGCGGCCCCTTCGGACAAGCTTGAATTGTACCGGCAATATAATGGACATATGGAATCCAATAAACTGATGTAACTTGATAACTGGGGTGTCGAGGCCCATTAACTCACCATCGATAGGGGTGGGTTGAGGACAGTAAGGTGTAAATCGATCGGCGAACACATGAGGTGTTCCGTGCGGAGACCTTTTGTTTGCGGAGGTGAGACGGGCCCGGTGTTTGAGTTTCTTGTGAAAGGTGGCCATATATGCCTAGTACTGAAGTTTGATGTAGGTACAGGTGTGCTCGCTGACACTTCCGAACGACGTATGTGTCGTGTTGTCCGGGTGTGTCCTGATTGCAATCATTGTCCCTCACAGTAATAGAGTACCACTTGTTCACTGCGCCGTGACATAGTAAATACTAAAGAAGCCAAAAAATCATATTGTATTGAATTATAATTACTTTGCAACCTTGTATTATTTAGAGATAGTACAATTAAAATTTTACAGTTTCCCATACTTTAGCTGTAATAGCATTATGTGCTCTGAGCATGTCATATCATCGGTAAAGCGTTTCTTGTTTGATTGTGGAGCCCATGATGTGCCGTGCTTGGAGAATGTCATTTGCTACTTAAAACATGATTATAAGGATCCACTTTTAGGCGAGTCTATTTATGCTATTCCTTACCTATGCTTAGTATTCACCCTGCATATGTCTAGTGAGACGGGTTAGTCTTGCTGAGCCTTATGCTCATGTTTGCAGTTAACGAGTTTTTGCAGGTTATACTGTTGATGAAGGGTTTGATGATGAGGATGCACCCCCTCCAGGGTGTACAGCCGAGTGGGAACCCTGCACGCCGCCCTAATTGAGTGTTGCTAGTGCAAAGTATCCAAGGCATGGATAACTTTGCTTTTGCATAGCTAGTGCTGAGAGCGTAGCTATGATCTGTATATATTTCTTTACTTCTGCTAGTATTGTAAAAACTTCTGCTGTATGATAAATAAAAGACTTCGTCTTGTACTTATTCAGGTTCTATTCTTGTATAACTGTTGGGTGTCGCATCGCACGACACCACCCAATGAGATCCTCGGATGTCGGGATTTTGGTCCCCACAGACATGGTATCAGAGCATCATTGGGAACAGTGTACTTGAAAAGAACATATTTTCAAAAAACATTAGGACTTGAGTGAGGAATTAGCTACATGCCTTTATAAGGAGTATTATTAGTATAAGGTATAAAGGTGGTAAACTAACTATGTGTTATTATATTCTGTAACGACGCCCCGACGTCAGGTAAGAGGTAAGGTACGCCACCGAGAGCGGATCAATCTCGGTAAGCTCAACATACGAGGAGTGGTATGTGAAATTTCCGTGGTTTGGCACGGGAAGTTAATAGGAGTCTCTGAAGCTTTCAATGTTTCTGAGAACCTATGACACGCGGTACCCCAGCGTGCTTCAAAGTTAGTGGGAGCCCCCATCGGGTGGTGTATAACCCGATAGTATGCCTCTCTAGAACTATTCATGTTCTATGGGAGCATGCGGAACACGTATGCCCGAGCGTGTATAAGCCGGATCGTACTGGAGTCTTTGCTGTACAGACGTATTTACAGCCATGTACCTTGAGACATGACCTCGCCCGAGGATGACTCACACCAGAGTCGTATGCATTTATTTTCATATATATTATTTTGACTGCCTGTCGTGTTCCCCGTGCCGCCCTTGAGGTGTGAAGGTGTGAAAGGGGATTGTTTGTCTTTTGTAGCATTAACTACGGTAGAAGACCGTGCAGAAACCGTTTGCGAGAGAACGATATAGGAACCACCTATAGACACAACCGGATATACCGGATAGCATTTTCTTTCGTGAGGCACGTAGTACCATCAGTATCAAATATGATACTAGACCATCCCCACCGACAGAATGGCTGCATTGTGTTTTGGAAAGTCCGACTATCAGGTGCTGGTAGGTTTGGACTCCGCAAAAAGGGTTCCGACTCGATAGAATAAATAGAATCAAGATTCTTGTTTTCTGGCAGAAGTTGGCTCGACTTCGCCGGATTGTAATCTTGGTTATTTAATAGATAGTATAGGAGTATCCTATATGGAGGGAAATCTCGTGAAGATCTCTACAACTTTTCTGTTGACCATAAAGACAGAAAAGCTCGATAATCTGTTGAAATCTGGGGTGTATTGTAACTGCTCCAGATGACTTTACCATTGTACCAGTCTCTATATTTTTTCCATAACTTGCTGTAGAAGAATCCACTGCCTTATTGTGATACATGTTTGGAAAGGGTAGGAGGAGCTTTACAAGTTTGTTATGGGAGGTTTTTCCTGATTTGGGTTGGAGTTAAACCAAATTGGGAAGTCAACACAGTGGACTGCAGAACTGCTGGTGCCAACCAGTCAGTTCAACTGTTAAGTTCGGATAGTTATAGCTCTTAATCCAGAATAGTGACATGGTCACATATATACATTTCTGGAAAACTTAGGAAGTCCTCTATCTACTTTATTTGTCACTCCTGACCTGAATCGGGGTGTAGCTATGCCTAATTCCATTTATCGCAAACTTGGTTCTTGCAGTCCAGAACTTGGAACAGTTTGCACAGGGTTGTGAATTTATGCGCGATACCTGTATAACAAAGTTTTTGGGGTGGAACTCTTTTATTTCTGGATTGTAAACGCGATGTTATACAATGTTTATTTTGTCATTACCTCAATATCTTATCATGATAAACCTGTATAGAATGTGGAGGTAAGCCCATATACAGGGGAGGTTCTGTCAAAATTTCCAGAAAACTTGAGTCAACTTAAAACCTGTATAGATTCTTCATATTAGTTCCCCTGGAGATGTATGAGTACAATCTGGAAAGTTTTTGAAGTGTACTACAACTTTTATATTCAACTTAACTCTTAATTCTGGCGTTTCCTGTATGAAACTTTTGGATTGATACAGGAAGGTCAGCTGAATCAGAACTGTGATCACTTCCAGTTTGTAGATTTTCTTGGATCAATTGATTATGGATATTTTCTTTTGTCCAACATTATCATTGATTGAGTGGAATACTTATACGGTGTATTGAGATCCGGGTATGTTTGTCCACAGATGTCAGCACCAAGAATTCAATTGCCTAATGGATGGGTGTTCTCAACGTGCACCAGGCAAGCCGGTTTTCCGGACGTGTTTGTTAGGTTGCTTCGCCAGTTTGGCTACCTGGTGTTGCCTAGCTATTGGGGCAAGAAGTTCCAGGAAAGCGGTATGTGGAGTTGCACCATCTACGTCGATGTGCCTGCTGGTCCACCGCACCTCGGATGGGCTCCATACTCCATCAAGATCAAAGGGTTGATATTAGAGGAAACATGGAGCTATGCCGCAAGCGTTGCCATAGGGATGTTTTGCAAACTTCATTACCGTAATCTGGTGGGTACTTCGTATGAGTTCTTTACAGTTAACGGTAGGGCTTCTGAAGCCTGGGCAACCCACTTGCTTGCGGAGGTGGACGAGCACGGTGAAACATCCGCAACGGCCTTAGTGGTGTATGCATCCGCATCACATCGCGAGAAGGATAATCAAAGGGCATGCATACAAGAATTGACGGACAATCTAAAACAAGCCATGATTCGATCGGATCACTTTGAGTGGGCAAATGACGGACTTAGGGATATGATGGCTCCTCTCAACCATCGTTTGAACCTTAGGGAGAATCAATGGCATGACGCTGTTATGGATTTAGCCGCGTCTCGCCAGGAGACTCTAGAAATGGAAATTGACTTGGAGGCGAGCCTACTCTATGGACACCAGCGGGACACCCAGTTGAACGTGGTGACTGCAGCTCAGGATCAGTCCAGAGTGGAGGCTCAGAGCTGGAAGACCAGCTATGAGCAGGCTCAGCAGGAGAACGAGGCCTGGAGGATGTTTATGATACAAACAAATTGGCAAGCTAAGATGGCCAAGAGGACGTCGCTTTTGAGCGAGGCATCATCGTCTGCTCCAGCACCCATACCAGTGGTGCCTAAACCTGAGGATGACGAGGAAGAGGAAGATCCTCAGGAGGTTGAGTTTTATGAGTAGAGGGTAGTGTTGATGTACTTATCACTTTAGGCCGAGTGTAATGATGTGTAGTAAACACCACATGTGTTTTGTGACTTTATGAGTCTTGTTCTAAATAGTAGCGAGGTCTGTGTACGATGACATGGACATGACGACTTGTGGTGACCAAGCATAGATGAGACGACTTCTTTAGATGAAGTCTGTCTATTTTTGGAGATCTATTGTAAACTTGGGCCCAAGATAATATAGATTGTATAAAGTTTGTGCTTTATCAATATATGTGAATGTTATGCATCATGTATTGTTATCTACCGCATTACTATTTATATGGAAGGATGAACTTGAGACAATGAGACTTATGGTGTGAATCGTTGTATTGCAGCATGGTGCGTACACGTGCAGCCCCCGAAGTGGGAGGCTCAAGTGGAGGGCAGGGGGATGACACACCACCCCCGGGGCAGAATACGCCCCAAACACAACCACCTCCACCACCTCCACCCACACTTCCCAGGAGCCTCGCGGAGGTTCTCGCTGCAGTGCTCGGCTCGCGCGACGAGCAAACCGAGCTACTGCGAACTCTGGTGCAGCACTCGTCCCGTCAAGGGGGACGACAGGATGATGGACCGCATCATCAATATCAGAGTTCCTACTCTGATTTATCATCGACACATCCACCGGTCTTCAGAGAGGCCGACAAGCCTTTGGAGGTGGATAATTGGCTCCGCACCATTGAAGGGAAGTTCGGTTTACTCGAGGTAACCGAACAACAGAAGACGCTGTTTGCAGTGCAGCAACTGCAGGGGTCGGCCGGTGCATGGTGGGCCAATTACCTTGCCGCCCGCCCCGCAGGCCATGTCGTAAGCTGGGCTGAATTCTGGGAGGCGTTCCGTGCCTACCACATCCCTACCGGGATTATGAGGAGGAAGCTTCAAGAGTTCTTGGAGCTAAGGCAGGGAGGAAGGAGTGCATACGAGTACTCCAAATCATTCAACCACTTGGCCCAATACACTCAGGACCAAGTAAATATCGAAGATCGGAAGCGCGAATGCTTCTACCGGGGTTTGAACCCCAAGTTGAAGGACAAGCTTGTCCTGTTCAACCGCGGCAGCTTCAACGACATCGTCAATGCCGCTATCATGCAGGAGGACGCTACGCGTGAGTTGTCCTCAGATAAAAAGAAGAGGAGTGCTCCGCAGGGCAGCGGAGGTGGTGCTCCTCAGAAGTACTGTATGGTGTACCGATCACCATCCGGCCAGAGGTGGCAACCGCCATCACGACCACCAATGTTCAGTGGTTGCCAGTTCAGCAACTCCGGATTCCAACCGCAGCAACAACAGGGGATGATCCCACGTGCACTTCTACCTCCACCACGTGCACCGGGATTCCGTCCTCCAATTTGTACTGGCCAGACCCGTACACGTGTTTCACGTGTGGGCATAGGGGGCACTCCGCCAAGGACTGCCCTCAGAATCGACAAGGCGGAGGGCAATCATCCTACCAGGGGGCCAACCAACCCCGCAACCAGCCCAAGAAGCCAGCCACCAGAACCGGCAACGTCCACCACCTCGCCATCGAGGACGTTTCGGAAGGTGCACCCGTGCTCACGGGTACGTTCTCTATCTTCAATCATCCCGTAGTCATACTCTTTGACTCCGGAGCTTCACGCAATGTCATTAGTAAATCTTTTGTCATTAAAAGTCAATTGTCTATTATCTCCACCAAAACTCCATATGTGATTAGCACTCCAGCTGGGAAAACAGTAACAAATGAATTGGTTCCTGGGATACCACTTAACCTAGATGGAACCATATATCTTACTTCACTTCTGATACTAGAGCATCAGAAATTGGATGTCATTTTGGGAATGGCATGGTTACAATACCATGGTGCTATTCTAGATCTGGTCCCTCGAAAAATATATCTAAATTCTCCACTCCATCCCTCTCAAGTCCTCAAGCTTGAGAAAGCCATTCTAGTGAATTCATCTACTCACAATACCGAGGTTATGGAACTTAAGGATATTTCGGTAGTATGTGAATACCCGGACGTGTTTCCTGAAGATCTTCCTGGTATGCCCCCACAAAGAGATATAGAGTTCAAGATTGAACTTGCACCGAGAACAGTGCCAATCTCAAGAACACCCTACAAGATGGCACCCAAGGAACTTGCAGAACTTAAGGAGCAGCTAACCGAACTTGAGAACAAGGGTTTCATTCGTCCAAGTTCATCACCATGGGGTTGTTCTGCACTGTTCATAGAAAAGAAAGATAAGACCTTGAGACTGTGCGTAGACTATCGTCCACTTAATGCTGTCACTATCAAGAACAAGTATCCATTACCACGCATTGATATTCTTTTCGATCAATTGGTGGGTGCTAAAGTATTTTCGAAGATGGATCTTCGTTCTGGTTATATCAGATTAGAATCCCACCAGAAGATATACCAAAGACAACATTCTCGATGAGGTATGGATTGTATGAGTACCTTGTTATGTCCTTCGGATTGACCAACGCACCAGCTCATTTCATGTATCTCATGAACTCGGTGTTCATGCCGGAATTGGACAAGTTTGTCATGGTCTTCATTGACGACATACTTGTGTATTCAAAATCCGAAGAAGAACATGCTCAACACTTGCGTATCGTGCTTCATCGATTACGGGACCATCAGCTATATGCTAAGTTCAGCAAGTGTGAATTCTGGATCAGCCAAGTGCCATTTTTAGGGCACATTATATCAGCAGAAGGGATCACAGTTGATCCAAGCAAGATCAAGCAAGTCCTCAAATGGGAGTCTCCAAAGTCTGTACATGAAGTCCGAAGTTTCCTGGGTTTAGCAGGATGTTACCGGAGGTTTATACCCAATTTCTCCAAGATAGCTAAACCAATGATAGAACTTCTGAAGAAAGGGCAGAAGTATGTATGGACTGAGGCATGTGAGGTAGGTTTCAAAGCATTGGTGAAACACCTTACAACGGCACCAGTTTTAGCCCAACCGGACACAACCAAATCATTTGATATCTATTGCGATGCATCATGAATTGGTTTGGGAGGTGTGTTGATGCAAGATAGACGGGTGATCGCTTATGGATCACGGCAGCTCCGGAACCATGAGCAGCACTACCCGACTCATGATCTTGAGCTCGCTGCTGTGGTACTGGCATTGAAGATGTGGAGGCATTATCTACTGGGTAATCTAATACACCTCTACACTGATCACAAGAGCTTGAAATACATTTTCACCTAGAAAGATTTGAATATGCGACAATAGAGATGGTTAGAGTTGATCAAAGACTATGAGATTGAGATCCACTACCATCCAGGCAAGGCGAATGTAGTCGCAGATGCACTGAGTCGCAAGTCCCATGTCAACAGTCTTTCCATCAACTCAATGGAAGAAGGAGAACCGAGTCTCTACTTGGTTCCATATGGGGCACTCTACAACCTCGCTCTCATTCCTACCATCAGGGAGGATATTGTAGCAGCTCAGAAGGAGGACAAAGGGATGTCACATATTCGGCAAAGAATGAAGAAGGGGGAGATGAAATGTTTCTGATGTGACGATGAGGGTACCCTCTGGTTTAAAAACCATATAGTGGTACCCCGAAACATGGAACTTCGGAAGAAGATACTGGATGAAGCTCATTTATCCAAGTATTCCATTCATCTGGGAAGTAACAAAATGTACCAAGATTTGAGAAAGAAGTTCTGGTGGACTCGGATGAAGAGGGAAGTAGCAAAATACATATCCGAATGTGATACGTGTCGACGAGTTAAGGCCGACCATATGAAGGCTGCAGGGCAGCTTCAACCTTTAAGCATACCAGCTTGGAAATGGGAGGATATCAGCATGGATTTCATTGTTGGATTGCCTTCCACCCTCCATAAGCATGACTCAATTTGGGTGATCGTTGACCGGTTGACCAAATCGGCTCATTTCATACCTGTCAGTGTCAAGTATGATGTAAAGCGGTATGCAGAACTTTATATCTCCAGAATAGTATGTCTACATGGTGTACCCCGCACTATCATTTCAGATCATGGATATATTTTCGTTGCCCGCTTTTGGGAGCATCTCCATGATGCATTGGGTACCAAACTGATTCGAAGCTCGGCTTATCATCCTCAGACTGATGGACAAACCGAATGGGTAAATCAAGTGCTAGAGGATATGCTTCGTGCCTGTGCCATCCACTATGGTAGGAATTGGGATGATCATCTACCATTGGCGGAATTTTCGTACAACAACGGGTACCAGGCTAGCATCCAGATGGCGCCATATGAAGCTCTTTATGGCCAGAAGTGTCGCAGACCCTTGAACTGGTGCAAATATGGTGATCGAGTGGTATATGGCATCGACTTAATAAAAGAAGCCGAAGAGCAAGTGCGCATTATTCAAACAAATCTCAAAACCGCTCAGTCTTGTCAGAAGAGCTAAGCGGACAAACGACGTCGACCTCTTCACTTCGAAGTTGGGGATCAAGTTTATCTCCGGGTATCCCCTATGAAAGATATCCATCGATTCGGAGTGAAAGGGAAAGTAGCTCCACATTTTAATTGGCCGTTCGCAATAATCAAAAGATGCCGACATGTGGCATATCAATTGGAGTTACCACCATCACTTTCAGAGGTTCACAATGTATTCCACATTTCCCAGTTACAGAAGTGTCTTAAAACTCCCGCTGATGTCCGTATAGAAGATTTGGAAGCTCTCCAACCAGATCTCACTTATTCCGAGCATCCCACTCAGATCGTCGATGAGAAGACTCGCACCACAAGAAGTCGCACCTTGCATTTCTACAAGGTCTTGTGGAGCAACCACAGTGCTGAAGAAGCCACGTGGGAAAACGAGGAGTATCTTAGAACGAACTATCCGGACTTGTTAGCGGCATATGTTCGTTAGACCTTTCCTTTTACCTTCTTTTGTAATTTCGGGACGAGATTCTTTTAAGGGGGGAGGAATGTAAAACCCCACTTTTTTGTGGCATGTGAATTCAGTTATGAGTTTTGTGATCAACTATATTAGAGATCCAATATAATGGTACACATGAACTTAATACCATCCAAACCTTTCTTGCACTCATGGTTAAATTTTATTAACATGAGTATTGGACTTCACCACTTATTCTAGAATGATTCTATTCACCCCTTTTCAAGCACTCATGGTAGAAATCAAACTCAGCTGGATGGCAAATGCTAGTGTCAACCACAGTTCCTGCAGTTTCAAGGGTTTGCGAATCAGAATTTATTATACAATGATAGTCCAAACAAATACATTACTTCTGCATTAGACATAAACAAGGAAGATGAATGTATGTCGTAATAAAAATTCTCCCTTCGGATCAATGACTTCATTAACGATGAGCCTTCATTGGACATCCTCAAATTTAATAAAATCACTAGAATGCATGCTCTGAGGGCAGGGTCGAGGCGGTGGCTTGCTCAGGGGACTGGGGACGCGGCGGCGTGCTCCGGGATGAGCTAGCAGAGGCGCCGGATTGGTGGTGATGAGATCATGCATATTATCATTGCACAAATAAACATGGCACAATGTTTATTTGTTTGGGATCCTGGCTCAAGTGAATGTGCACTCTTATTTGATGGACAAGATCAAGATGGCGCACTATGTCGTCCACCACCTTGGCCTCCCCCATTCATGCATACAAAAAGATTTGATGGCATTGCACATTTGGACCAACACACTAGAGAAGATGAACTTGAGTCGAGGACGACTCCAATTCAAGAAGGGGAGGATGATGAGTACATCACTTATATAGATACAAACAACACTCCATTGAATATACAAGATGCAATCAATAGAGTTCATACACAACAATTAATTTCAGAGGTGAACTCGTTCTTATATATTTCCTTATATGTTTTTGAGCATAGATTGCTACTTAATGATTTATTTGTGATTAGGATCCATGGAGAGGTTCAAGGAGTACTTGGAGGGAGTATTAGGGACGTGAAAGACCAGAGAATTCGTTCAAAGAAGATGGAAACCGAACCAAACTCCAAATCGTATCCAACTCGGAGTCCAAGAGCAGTACGCACTAAAACGGACGTCCAGGACGCATACGAACTCCGTTTTGGACGTTCTACATATGCACGGAAAGGAGAGAGGATAAACTTTTTAATGGCGCCGGTCCCATGTAAAGACACCTTCGGAGTCGACGGGAATCGTCGAAACAAAATGAAGTACAGAATCTGTCAGAGTGTTGCGTCACCGTATTGGGCCATTGGGCCTTGTATCAAGTCTAAGTCCATTATTTTCGTGTCTTAGGATTAGGTCACGACCCTAAAACCCTCTTGTACGTCATCCCACCTATATATACTTCATGGTAGCCGCCATGAACAATGAGGTTTTTGCTTAGATCAATAATATCGCCGTTCTTCGGTTTGTGAGACCCCAACTTCGCGATTTCAGATCGTGTCTACCTTGTTCTTGCTTGTGTTCTCGGTTGCACTTGCAGGGATTAGCCTTCTTGGCGAGGTCAATCGTGTGAAGCACGGTTGATAACCAACGGAGCGGTGGTGTAATAATTGCAGGGGTTTTTTGTGTTCTACTCGAGAGCCTCAGATCATCAACGTCGAGATCTCCACATCAATCGACTTATCCATTACCTTTCGGAAGATCGGGACTCATCACCTTTCCTATCAATTGGTATCAGATTTCCAGGTTGCCCGTTAGGTAATTCATCTATCCATTACATTAGTTTTGTTTTTCATACCTAGAGTCCACAAAAAGCCACAAAAGAACTTGTAGTTTAGTAGATCTGTTCATTACTTTGTCCAAACCACGTTTGAGCCTTTGCAACTTTGTTATTCAGTTTGGTTTTGTTGAGTTTGTGTATGTTGTTGAGTCATATGGCTGGTTTAGAACGTGTTTTTAGTCTTAGTTTGAGTTTTGCATTGTGTTGATTCATCCTTTTGAATCACGTCATCACGTCCAGATTAGATTTATCTCTGTCCAGTTCAGTATTTTCATCATATCTAGCTCATACTAACTCGGATTTTCGTGTTCTTATACTTTATGGAAACCTTAAGAAGTTATCTATAACTTTCTTATTCATCATTTTCCCATAAAATATAGTTATCGATGTCGAAATTGCATTAGATCCGAATCTGTTATTGACCTAAAAATTCTGAACAGTCTGTATTTCGGGGGCAGTATCTCCTATTGTCCTTTTCCAAAATAGGTCTTCCATATATTGAAATTAAAGAGGAGAGATATATCTACAATCTTGATGTTCTAAGTTTTCCAATTTAGAGCCCATAAGTGTGCCTATTTGTCCTTGGAAGATTGAGCAGAAAATCTGCGACAGACACATGAGATATCTTGGATTGATTTTCATTGTGTTCTTCCCTTGCAGCACATTCTGAAAAAAAAGGAAGAAAAAAGAAAAAGTCAAGTGCAAAACAATAAACAAAAGCCGCACAAAAAAAGAGGAAAAAAACAACAAAAAAAAACAGAAGTGCTTGCATTCTTTGTGTCATCTAGTTTTGTCTTATGTCTTGCTAGCTTGAACTACTAGGAACACATTTATGCCAGCAACTTTGACAAGTACTTTGGACACTTATTCAACTTTACAATCTGATTTCATTGTTTCTAATCCTTGCTACATAGAAAGTGTCATCCAAGCTACACCTTACTCTTGAGCAGAATCGATACTGTCGGTGGTTTGGATCCGGCAGATCTCCCGATACTACTAAAGTGTTAGAGGAGTTTGATGTTCGGTCTGGGCGCGCGGAGATTCAAGAAGGTGAATTATAAATGGCATAGGAGACACGGAGATTTACGTGGTTCGGGCCGCCTGAGAGTAATACCCTACTCCACGGATGTGTTGGTGTTGTATTAGCTGTATGAGCTTGTGTTGAGCGTCTATGACACGTGTGTAGCATATCTGAATGTGTAGAGTCCGTCGTCGGCCTGTCCTTTTATAGTACAAGGGCAGGCCGTTACAAGTTAGCCTGGCCCGACATGTGGCCCCGGCGGTTACTAGTATTGATACTCATTCAACACGTTTAATTACCCTTAATGACCGGGTAATGGGCTTTGACTGCACCATTACTGGTAATTAAGGTCGTCCAATCGTGTGTCATTAATATGGTATTAATGACACTTAATCGGGTCTTGAAGTCCTTGATTCCCCTTTGAAGATCCGGAGCCGTTGTGGAGTTTTCCGGATATTAGAGGCTGAAGATCCGACGGTTGGACACATGACAGTTCCAGAGCATACTATGGGAAATAGGAAGCTCCGGAGCTACCTGACACGTGTCAGATCCGGAGCTTCCCTCAGTCTGGGGTTAGGTCCGGAGGTGCCATTTTGGTACATAGCCCGGAGCTTCCCCCTTGTGGGCGGTAGCTCCGGTTTGATAGTACACGTGGCGACCCTGGGATTAACCATGTTGGAGAAGCGGGTCCGGTTATATCTGACATGTGGGCCTCCGAAGGTCTTCAAATCAAATAGATGACTTTCCTTTGAGATCTTTGTAATCTCAAGAGGTGTGCGGTTCCCAGGGTACCGACAGTGGCCCCCTGGGCCCACCTCTGGGGAAGACACTTTGGGTGAAGTCATTCCGCCGGAGGTGGGTCCATCCTCGTGACTTATGAACTGAGTCTTCAAAGGTCTTCAGATGTGCCGTTGGCGATGGTTTGGAGTTAAATCCTCATCGTGTGGCGTATCCCGCGTGCGGCAGATGAGATCTTTGGCGTGCGGATCTCACGCAATTGAAGGTCGCTGGTTCCCGATACGAAAACCGTATCGGTTCCGCGCGCCTTGTTAGGATGCTGCCTTCGGGCTTCCCGCCTCATGATGACAACCGTTCGCCTGGGTAAGAACCTCGACTTGATCATCGGGGTGGTCCCGGGCCCTCTTGTCATCGGCTGGGTGGAATTTTTGAGTGGTATCTTCGACTTCCCTGCGGTTTCCATCCAAGCGTTGCGAGGGCTTACTTAAGAAGGAAAGTGCGCACCATCTGGAGTTCTTTACGCCTCTCATCTGATCTTGCACTCAAACTCCCAACTTGTGCTTCGCTTTTCCTCTCTTGCCTTGCTGTGCCGCGATGGAGTTGGGTCTCTGCGAGAGTCGTTTGAAGACCGACGGTGACCTGAAGAAGGTCCGGACCCTCATGGGATGGTCCTCGGACTTCTTCAACCGCATGGTCTGCGCCGGGGGAGAGCTCCCGTTTGAGAAGGAGCACGCCGGCGAAATGGTGTATTTTTCTTCGTACGCCATGGTGGGGTTGATCCCACCTTTTTACTCCTTTTTCTTGATGCTGCTAGACTATTATGGTCTGCAGCTATACCACCTTGGCCCTCACTCCATTCTCCTTGTATCTATCTTCGTCCACTTCTGTGAGATGTGGGTGGGAATCCCCCCTGCATTGAACTCTTCCGGACCTTCTTCACCATCCATACCACCGGTAGGAGAAATGAGTACCTTGGATTCTACTACTTCGTGAAGCGCAAGAAGTGCCCATTCAAGTACCTCCGGTCGTTTCCCTCTGGGAAGTGGGATGACTGGAAGAAGGACTGGATTGTCATCCGGGTGGAGGAGCACGAGAGGCTGGAGCTGCCCGAAGGCCTCCCCAACATTGACACAACTATCTGGAGTGAAGCTCCGGTGCTGGCGGACGCCTTCAACCCTGTTCTGACCAGGATCCGCCAGTGCATGGAGGGGGGATTAACCCCTCAGGCGGTGTTTTGTAACTTCTTGGTCAACAGGTGGGCACCGCTGAAGAGGAGAGAAAAACTCGCTTGGGCCCTCAACAGCGTGATGGACGACGAACGGGTCGAGATCGGGCTGAAGTCCAACATGGTGGGGACAACCTTGGAGTTCCACCTCAAGAAGTTCCAGCACGGCATTGACGTCGAGGGTGATGACTTGACTCCGCCATCGGCTTTTCTTCCTTTGAACGTGGAAGTAGAGTTCCGTAGGGAGCTCCGACGGAAGATGCCCGTGCTTGACGACCTTGGTGTCGTCGAGAGAAGATCAACCACCAGGGTGGCGATCCCTGGAGTGTCTGAAGGTGGCTCCGACCCTGCCCCGAAGCCAAGGGTCGAGGTCGTCGGCAAGGGCAAGGAGCCGGCGGACGAACCCTTGAGCCGGAAGAGGAAGCTGCAGCATGCCGACGGAAGATCCGTCAGGCCTGTCACCTCTGCATCGGCTCCTTCTCCCCGGAGGGGGAGGTCTTCTACAACCGCGGCGACTGTACCCGCAGCGGGGTCCTCCCGGGGTGCTAGCTCCGGGCATGCGACTCCAGCGCCAGGGCCGGTTGAGGCCTCTAGGTCCGGAAGTTCTTCCCGATCGAGGGGGGCCTCGACTAGGGAAACGTCCGTGGCTGCAACGAGTTCTGGGGGGCCTTCCGGAGCTTCCACGCCGGCTATGACCAGCCCAGAACGCCCGGGAAAGAGGTTCCGCGCAAGCTGGTGCGGAAGCCTCCCAAGGTAATTTTTAATCTTTACCTTGGACAGTTGTTTAGTTGTAGTAATTATTTTTAAATTTTCTTCATCCATCATCTGCAGCGTTTCCAAGAAGAGGAGTGAGGCTCCACCCTCAGCCGCAGCAGCTGAAGCTGTGAGGGCGGGGGCTTCTGCTCCTGTCCCGGTGCCGCCCCAAGTGGTGGCTGAAGCTGCGATAGCTCAGGCGCCAGCTGTCGTGGTCATGGACCTCGACTCATCCCCAGAGACTCCCGTGGTAGCGCCGGACCATGGGAGAGAAGATGCGCCAGTGGCACCTGTCCCGGAGGCTGAAGCTCCGGGTCCTGGTGCTGAGATGATGGAAGCTCCGGCCGTTGAGCCGGAGGAAGCAGTAATTCCGGCCCCTGAGCCGAAAATTATCGAAGCTCCGGCGGTTGAGCCGGAGGTGATTGAAGTCCCGGCGTGCGCGCCGGATGTTGAGGAAGTTCCAGTGGTTGGGCCGGCTTCCTCAGAAGCACCGGCCGCAGAGCCGGTCGTTGTTGGAGCTCCGGCCGTAGGGCCAGTTGATGATGAAGATCTTCCGGTGTAACACCCTCAAATTTTTGCATCATGCATTGCATATATATTCATGCATTAAACATTAATAGAGGAAAAGAAATAAAAATAGCATAAAACAGGTATTAGGGAATAAATGTAAAATAATAATAATAATGTGTAAAAAGAAATATATATAAATAAATTATATATAATATATATATATATATATAAATAAATAATAAATAAATAAAATGAATAAGATAAATAAAATATATAATAATAATAATACAAAAAAGAAAATATAAATAAATAAATAATATAATGAAAAAAATAAAGTATATGTATATAAAAAAAAAAGAGAAAAGAAAAAAAAGTGAACCGCCGGCCAGGCCGCCCGACCGGCCCAGCCAGCCTCCCGCGCGCAGCGCGTCCTGCGCAACCGGCCGACACCACCCGCTCTCCCGCACACGCGCCCGGGCCCCGCCGCTGGACCCCACCCCACTGACCCTGCCGTACCGCACTCCCGCGCCCGCTGCCCACCCGACGCGCGCAGCGCCCGCGCCGAACCGCGCGCCCTGTGCCCCGCACCCCACCCGACGCGCGACCCCACCAGCCCGCAGCGCCCCGGCGCAGCGCGCTCCCGCGCGAACCCCACCTCCACGCGCGACTCCCGCGCGCCGCTGGGTCCCGCTCGCGTACGCCCGGCGCCCGACTCCTGGTTGACTCCCGCGATCGACGCGACCCTGAACCGACTCGGTTCCCTGGATCGACTCCCGTACCGCGGCTATAAAAAGGACGCAGCTCCGTAGGGTTCCCGATACCGTAGGAAAAAAACCACCACCGCCTCCACGATAGAAGCCCGCCGCCAGCAACAGGAAAAAGGGGCACCAGAGAGCTGCGCCGCCAGGGAAAAAGAGGGGAAGGAGAGGAAGAAAAAGAGGAGGGCCCCACCGTTCGCCGGAGATCGTCATCGCCATCGCGTCGCCGTCGTCGTGCCGCCGGAGGATCTCACGCATCTACTTCGTCTACGCATTGTCCCCATCCCACGATCATCGAAGCCATCGCATCTATGGTAGGCCATGTTCCCGATGCGAATTTTAGCGACCATATTGAATCTAATAGACGTAAATTGATCGTAGTTGCGTCGTCTTTTTATTTTTAGCAGCATTAATACACCCTAAAATCCCCGTAAACTCATATGAACACGTATGAACTAGTTGCATCTAATTAATAAACAACCATAGTTAATTAATTATTGAATTGTGCATGCATGCATGTCATTGCATGTTGATTATTTTGTGTGCATCATGTTGAATGGTATGTATTTTCTTGTATGTATGATCACGCATAGAGGAACGTGCTCAAGAGGCCGCATACGAGGATTTCCAGAACCAAGATTTCGAAGCGCTTGAGCAACCCCATCCGTCGGAGCAAGGCAAGTGTCCTTGAAGCATATTGATCCTGTTTTAAAATAAATGTTTTGCTTGCGAACTTGCATGCTTGTGTCAATATGATGGGGAATCCTATGGTAGGAAGTTTACTAGTTTTGTTTGACCACCCTTGTCACCTGGAATTTATGGTAGAGAGTCAGGAAGGGCTTTTACCTTTTTGCTTTGCTTGATTAATTGGGATGGGAAAATAACACATTTAATTATGCATCAATGATATTCTGGTTAATGTGAACTGGTCAATACGATGGGTGATCTAAGCAAGCATGGTTTTGTGGATGGGTTGGATGTTATGGTGGTTTGCTTGCCTTAGATCTAAGGACCGGTTCATGCGAGAATATGCCAGGTCAATAGTGCCACCACAAGGCCAAGTATGGGTGCGGCGTAGCTGAATAATTAGGAGCACTGCTAGTATTGTATGGACCATTGGATGGCGCGGGGAATGGGAGTCGAGGAGGACTGCCCTGGGATCCGCATGGCACACGAGGGGGCCCGTGGGTGGGAGAATGGAGATTAAGCCTGCCGGTGAAACCTTAGTGGGCCTGTACATACTAGTAGTCCCTTTTGAAAGGCTATTTTGTGATCTCTTGGCCACACACCTACGGAAGTGTGAGATGGCATAATGGAGGTTTCTTAGTCATCAAAAGGTGATGAAATCACGAACATGTGGGTAAAGTGATACAACCTCTGCAGAGTGTTAAAAACTATCATGATAGACGTGCTCCCGGTTATGAGCGCCTGGATGACCTACATGATTAGAGTTGGAAATTGGGATTTGGGATGGTTATGGTTGGTTTATGGTTATGGGTTTGTAATGGTTATGGATGGTTTATGGATTATGGTCATGGATATGAATTTGAGTTCTGGTAACTGGGCATGGATAATGATGATGTTGGCAATAATTGGATATGGTTTATATTATGTTAATATGATGGTTATGATGGGATTTGTTTCATATAGACATAGTATAATGCTTTTCAAATGTTTTACTGTACTTTTCAGCACTGAGCCTTTATTACATTCGTCATTTGAATAAGCCACATGTCATACTTTCCACACTTGCTGAGTACGACATGTACTCACCCTTGCAATTCCCCCCCCCCCAACAGTTGCAGGTCAGGATTGTGAGTTTAATGGCGATAATGCGGAGTTCTAGGCCGTGTCTACCGCCAGCTTTGCCTGTGGTGTTGCATGGAGCTGCGCTATCCCTTTTGCTTAGTTTGCTTAGTTGCTTAATTAGTTTATTTCCGCTGCACTAGTTGAACTTGTCATTAATATTCATTAGAGCTTGTATTCGAGGATAATATGGTTTGTGTAATAAAATTTGATAATTAATCTTGTTCTGTGGTAATTTTCTGTATACTCTTTTGTGATTGCACTCTTGTATGTGTGTTGAACATCCTGGGCACACATATGCGTTAGCTTGGTTCAGTTTTTGGAACCGGGCGTCACATCCGGCTCCCGAGCCGATTGTTGCAGAGGCGTCGGAGCTCGAGCCCCCATCGGAGGAGGTGCCCAGACCGGAGCCAGCAGCTGCCCCTGCTCCGGAAGTGACGACGTCAGAGGTACCCGCGGCTGAGCCGGAGTGCCCTGGTGAAGTTGTTGGCCCCCTGCCTGAGGGGGTGAATGAAGACCTGGCGGCGGGGCCTTATTCGATGGCGACTGAGGCCATCCCAGAGGACGGCCCTAGTGCCATGGAGACCCAAGGGACCACTCTTGTGGAGTGGGACCCAATTTTTGTATCTAAAAACCCGCTGGAACCAGCGGAGGAGACCCCAGCAGGTCCGGAACCTATCCCGTTGTCACTGTCTATTGACAACACATGTTCCAGTCTGCGTCAAGTTCAACTGGCCTTCTTCCACGACAGCAAGGCTCTTGAAGAGGAGCGCCAAACCCTTAGGCGATGGCGTAACCAGCTCTACTTCGAGACCAAGCTGGCGCAGTCGAGGCTAGCGGATGACAAATAGTGGATCAAGCGGGAGAAGGTCCGCCCGGAATACTGGGGTAAATTATTGGATGACAGGGAGAGTATGACTCGCGCCCTCGACGCCCAATCCCGGGAGATTTATGAGCAGACCAAAGCAGCTAATAGTGCGACTGATGAACGCCAAGAAAGGCTTGAGGCCATTAACACTACACTCATCAAGCGCTGGGAGGCACTTGAGGAGAGGGAGAAACGGCTCGAAGATGAAGAGCAGAAACTCCTAGAGCTGCGGGATGACGTCCTGAGGAGGGAGGAGGAGCTCACGGAGAAGGTGGCTCTAGCTGACAAGAGCCTAGAGGAGCGCGCCAAGAAATTGGAAGAGCGCTGCACTGAGGAAGAGGAGAAGGCCTGGGTGCGAGGGCAGGAACTCTACGAGCAAGAGTGCGCCCTTGCTGCCAGGGAGAAGAAAGTGAGGGGCAGGGAGAAGAACCTGGTTGACCGCCGGAACAAGATCCACCTCCGGGAGGAGGAGCTCGGAAAACTCAAGAAGCGAGTTGCTGAAAAGATCCAGCAAAACGCCAAAGAGGTTGAGCGCCTCGCTCGCGAGAATTCTGAACTGGTGGCGGCCAGAAGATCCCTGGAGGAATTGAAGGGCTTAAGGACTGTGGACTCCCTACAGATTTGGGAGTTCCTGGGCAAGGCCAACGATGCGCTGACACTGATGGGCTTCAGTCCCGTGCGTCCGGATGATCTGAAGCCGGAGTCGGACCTGGCGTTGCAGGCGTTGAGCTCGGCAGGCAGCAAACTCTCCAAGGTGGGCGATGTCATCGCGGATCAATTAGAGGTTGAGGGGCAATCCCTGGCGAAGAACGTCGCAGAATATGTGCTGACGTGCTACACCAGTCGGAACTCCCAATTTCCTCTGGACCCGGTGCTTGAAGGTCCCGTTGAAGGAGAAGTCGAAGCTGCCCGAGCCAACGTGTCGGAGGTTGCCCAGAAGGCCGCCCAATTCTTCCATAGGGTCTAGGACCATCTCTGTAGTTCTCACTTGTATTTTCTCTTTTTCTTCCTCAATTTTGTAATCCCTTGTCTCCAGATGAATGAAATCCCCAAATTTTTGTGAATTTCACTTTTTGTCTTCAACACTTTTGTCTTCACTTGGCCCCGTGGTAGATGTACACAATTTGATTGTGAACATGTACCAAGAGGATATTATGTTTTGTTGAAGACTCATTTGCTCCGAACTTGTAGAGTGTAGGTCCGAAGTCTTCGATAGTGAAGGCCCCCTGAGGTTGTCGGAGCTTAGAGGCTCCGGCATTGCCTATCGTCGGAGCTTAGTAGCTCCGGCAATAGTCCCTATCAATGCGTAGAGCATCGAAAGTTAGTCCTCCGGGGTGTCGGAGCTTAGTAGCTCCGGCAGAGACCTTTGCCAACACTTAGTTTGTTGGCAGCAGACTCCGTTTGAGGGGTCTTCTCACCATCTTTTATTTAGCGTCGACGGCTGGTCCCCCTAGCTCTACCGGAGCTTGGTTGCTCTGGTGATACTCGTTTTCAATGCTTAACATCGATTACAAGCCACATAGGGGAGTCGGAGCTTTGTTAGCTCCGGCTTTTCTCCATCAACGTAGATTTTATTTTTCCTGCACACTGAAGCCAAGAAAAATAGTAAAATTCGTTTCTTGTCTATAACTTTGTCGCGGCTTATGATTCTCAAGAAGATTTTAGGTCAAACGCGATTCTAAATACAACCGAATGCGTTGTCTTTTCTTCCAAATCCAACTGTACATGGACCCGCCTTACTTCGGCCTGCCGGGGTGTAGGTAGAGTGGCGTACTTAGGGTGCTTGACCAGGCTAAGTCGATAGCACACTCCGGCCCTAGATTGGCTTGGTGGCATTCAGGCGAGTGGGCCATGAACAATATTTGAATCCAAAAGAATCGACAATACAATTTGAATTGTATATGAACCGGTCAAACTGAAATTTCTTAAGAATTGCACATCTTTGTTATAGACAAGAAAGAGAAAAATAATAAATGTTGAGCCTGTACAAAATACATGCACGTGGAGTCTGTTTCACATGAAGATGTCTTTCATTATAGGTCCGGGGTACAGGGGAAACAAGTACACTCTTAGGGTACGGAACCAGGCTAAGCGTGTTTCATTTCTCGTTTGACCCAGGGTAGCTAGCCACACTTTTAGTCCTGAGACTGTGACAAGTGTTGCATGAACTTTGGAGACCTTCCGGGAAAGGTCCAGCTGTTCTCCCGGAGGAACTACCCGACTCTGTACAGTGACTCTATAACATACACCTCAAGTTACTACAGACTCACCTCCGTGATATTAAGTGTAGAACTTACGGAGGTGCTCAATGTTCCAAGGATTTGGGAGAGGTGTCCCATCCTCGGTAGCCAAGCGAACGCTCTCGGGACGGGATACTTTAATCACTCGGAAGGGTCCCTCCCAACTAGGGGAGAGTTTGTTTAACCCTTCTCTGGATTCTATTCTCCGTAGCACCAGGTCGCCTTCCTCGAGCTGTCGGTTGTGTACATGCTGCTGATGATAGCGCCGAAGGGCTTGGCGGTATCGAGCATTCCGAACAGCTGCTTGGCACCTTCCCTCCTCCAGGAGGTCTAGGTCTTCACGCCAGAGCTGCTCCTGCGCGGCTTCGTCGAAGGTCCAGACCTGGAGTGACCCCAAGGTGATTTCTGGAGGAAGGATTGCTTCAGCTCCATACACCAGGAAGAAGGGGGTCTCTCCAGTTGACCGGTTTGGAGTTGTCTTGTTGGCCCATAGAGTGGGCGGAAGCTCTTCAATCCAATTGGCACCATGTTTTTTCAAGCGCTCATAGGTGCGCGTTTTGAGTCCTTTAAGGATTTCAGCATTTGCTCTCTCGGCTTGGCCACTGCTTGCTGGGTGAGCTACGGAGGCGTAGCAAACTTGAATGCCAAGGTCTTCGCAATATCCTTGAAATGCAGAGCTTGTGAATTGGGTCCCATTATCAGTGATGATTTTGTTTGGGACTCCAAATCTGCATACAATGGACTGCAAAAAGTTGATAGCAGATTGCTTGTTGATTGTCACAACTGGAGTTGCTTCCGGCCACTTGGTGAACTTGTCAATGGCAAGGTACAGGAACTTGTAACCTCCGACGGCTCTTGGGAAAGGTCCCAAGATGTCCATCCCGCACACAGCGAAAGGCCATGTAGGAGGTATCATTTGTAGGGGCTGAGCCGGTGTGTGAATTTGCTTTGCATGAAATTGACAGGCTTAGCATTTCTTCACCAGCTCAGTTGCATCCTGGAGTGATGTAGGCCAGTAGAAGCCATGCCGAAAGGCTTTACCAACTAGCGTGCGAGAAGACGCATGGTTCCCACACTCGCCTCCATGGATTTCTGCGAGGAGCTCGCAGCCTTCTTCCCTTGTGATGCACCGCATTAGGATGCCGTTGGCACCACGCCGGTAGAGATCCCCTTCTACCAACGTGTATCTTTTAGCCAATCTGACTACTCGGTCAGTGGACACATCATCGTCAGGAAGGATGTTGTCTTTCAAGTAGTTCTGGATCTTTGAGATTCATGCATCGAAACTAACTTGAGCATTTGAGTCTTGCGTGCTGGGTTGCTCGAAGCTTCCGGCAGCACCTACGACCCTTGATGGCTGCCATGGTAACAGGGCCATCGGGACCGTCAGCTTCGGGATGCTGATCTTGCCCCCTTCGCTCAGTTCGGCAGGATGAGCTGTGGGTTTTGACAACCTCTGGACAAAAGTTCCGTCAGGAGCCGGAGCTCCAGTTGACGCTTTCGTCGAGAGTTCGTCGACTTCAGCGTTGTGGGCACGCTGGACATGGTGGAGATCTAGGACTTCGAAGTCCTTCTGAAGCCTCTGGACTTCAAGGAGGTAAGCAGCTAGCTGGAGATTGTTGCAGAAGCATTCACCCTTCACTTGCTTAATGATGAGCTGTGAATCTCCCTTGACCAGCAATTGCTTGACACCGTATGACAGTGCCACCTTTAGTCCGTAGATAAGAGCTTCGTACTACGCCATGTTGTTGGTCGCCTTGAAGTCAAGGTGTACCATGTATTTTACCTTCTCCCCAGTTGGTGCAAGGAGAAGGATTCCAGCTCCGGCCCCCTGCTTTTGCATGGAGCCGTCGAAGTAGAGAGTCCAATGAGGCTCGGTGAAGGCCGGAGCTTCGTGTTCCGGCTTCTGCTCACTGGGGCCCCCAGGGTTTGATGGAGAGGGAGTCCATTCCGCCACGAAGTCTGCTAATGCTTGACTCTTGATTGCTTGCCTTGAAATGAATTCGAGATCGAATTCGGCCAATTCCGCTGCCCACTTTGCAAAATTCCCAGTTGAGTTGGGATTATGCAAGATTGCTCGAAGTGGGTAAGAAGTCACCACTGAGATCTTGTGAGCTTGGAAATAATGGCGAAGCTTCCTGGAGGCGATAAGAACTGCATAGAGCAGCTTATGCACCTCTAGGTATCGAGTCTTGGCATCATGTAGTACTTCACTGATGAAGTACACTGGGCGCTGAATGGTCCGGACCCTCCCGGAGGTGCCCGGAGCTTCCTCTCCACTGACTCGGATCCTCCCGGGGGGATCCGGATTTTCTTCGGGGACCTCCAGGTCCTGGCTGGAGGAATCTGGAGCTTCTTCAGAAGCGACTTGGACCCTCCCGGAGGGGTCTGGGTCTTCTGAAGTGGCTTCTTGTGGATTTGAATCTGGGAGCTGGGACCCAGACTCACTTTCAGGAACCTCCGGACCCTCCCGAAGGGGTCTGGATCCCTGAGTATGGGGTAGTTCTGGTCTCTCCGCAACCAGGACCATACTGACGACTTCGTCAGTAGCTGAAATGTAAAGCAACAAAGGCTCACCAGGGTTCGGAGCTACCAGAGTTGGCAGGGTGGTGAGGAACTGTTTTAGCTCCTGGAACGCCTTTTCTACTTCTTCAGACCATTGGAATGGTCTGGACTTCCACAATAGCTTGAAGAAGGGGAGTGCCCGTTCTGCCAGTCTTGAAATAAACCGGCTGAGGGCTGCTAGACATCCAGTTAGCTTTTGGACATCTTTGATGCGGGCTTGTGGCCGCATGTCTTCAATGGCCTTGATCTTCGCCGAATTAGCTTCTATGCCCCAGTGACTTACCAGGAAACCAAGAAGTTTTCCGGAGCTAACCCCGAAGACACACTTGTCTGGGTTTAGCTTTGTGCGGGTGACCCGCAGCTTATCAAAGATGTCAAGAAGTGACTCCTTGTTCTTGACCTTGACCACGATGTCATCAACATACACTTCCACTATGTCTCTAATGAGGTCTTCAAAGGTTTTGTACATAGCTCGTACAAAGGTTGAAGCAGCATTCTTGAGACCAAATGGCATGGCTGTATAATAGTACAATCCATCTACTGTGATGAAAGAGGTATGCTCTTCATCTTCCCTAGACATTCTGATTTGATGATACCCAGAATATGCGTCTAGGAAACACAGTAATTCACACCCGGAGGTGGAATCCACTATCTGATCTATTCTAGGTAGTGGCAATGGATCTTTTGGACATGCCTTATTTAGTGTTGTGTAGTCGATACACATCCGAAGTTTCCCGCCGGCCTTGGGCACAACGATTGGGTTTGCCAGCCATTTTGGATGGAAGACTTCTCGGATGAATCGAGCTTCGAGCAACTTCTTCACTTCTTGTCGAATGAAGTTATGTCGCTCTACAGATTGCTTCTCAGGCTTCTGGTGCACAGGCCGGGCGTTAGGGTAGATCTTCAGATTGTGCTCAATCACTTCCCTGGGGTTCCCAGGCATTTGTGATGGTTGCCAGGCAAACACGTCGACATTAGCCCGGAGGAAAGCGATGAGCGCGAGTTCCTATTTGTCGTTCAATCCTCCCGATATACGGGTGGTCTGAGCGGTATCAGAACCGATTTGGACAACTTTGATGGGAATGTCGGCGTCGCCGCTTGGCTGCACACGAGGTGCAGATGTCGAGCCTCGTTGACGAATGCTCGGGGGTTTTGGAGCTTGCTCCTGCCTGGAGTCCTCCTCTTGCGCGGTGGTAAGTGCATGGAGTTCTTCCAGAGCAGTTACTCCGGCAGTACGATCTCCGCGGATCCGGAGAACGCCTACTGGTGTTGGCATCTTTAACACCAGATAGCCATAGTGTGCAGCTGCCATGAATTTGTACAAGGCAGGCCTACCCAAGATTGCATTGAAGGGTAAGTTGATCTAAGCGACGTCAAAGACCAACTTCTCGGTGCGATACTTCTCCCGTGTCCCGAAAGTAACGGGGAGAGTAATAGCTCCGAGTGGGGTAATGGCTCCCGGACCTACTCCGGAGAAAGGTCGGGAGGGGTGGAGATCCGAAGGTCAGAGCTGAAGCTTGGTAAAAGCTTCGAAGCTTATGAGGTTGAGCCCCGAACCTCCGTCTACCATGACATGATGGAGCTGGATGTTATTGATGGTAGGAGATACCATCGAAGGTAACTGACCTGCTCCAACCATGCTTCGAGGGCAGTCCGAAGCATCAAAAGTGATGACTGTGTCCATCCACTTCCGATGAGGCTCCGGTCTGGCTGTAGGAGCTACAGCAGCCATGTCCCGACGCATAGTCTTGATGACGCGACGGGAGGTGATGTCCCATGATCCACCAAAAATGGTGTTCATGGTCTTCCGACGCTCGTTGTCGGAGACGTCAGAATCATCGTCGACGGAGGTGTATACGGCCTTCATGACCTTTTTGGGATCCTGAAAACCAAACTCCTCTTCAGTCGGAGCTTCGTTGACTTTTTGTTTTCCTTCCCTCTGTCGGAAAGGAGCTTCTTCCCGGCGCTTGTTGTAGTGCTCGACAAGGTTTTGTACCTCTCGGCGGTCTTCCAAACTGTGGCTGCCCGTTTTGTGAATTGGACACCACACCTTGGGTTTGCCACCGTCTTCAGAAGACGGTCGAGGTCGCTTCTCGGGGCGTGGCCCCCGGCCACCCAGAGCTGCAGCAGCTGCAACATTGGATGTACCGACCGACGGCTTCTTCTTGCCGTTGGTCTTCTTTTTCTTTTTGCCACTCCCGGAGGTAGCGCCTTCTCCTTTGGAGGATTTCTTGTGATCCTCCGGAGTTGGTTTGGAGTGCCAGTTTCTCCAGCATCTTCTTGTCCCGTACACCCTATCTGAATGCCACAATGACAGAGGCGCTAGAGATAGAAGGGATAGTGTTTCGTACCTGAGAGAACCTCTAGATGAATGATCGCAGGGATTCTCCCCCTTTTTGCACGACTGCAAAAAGGTCTAGTTCAGTGCCTGGTCAGGTGTATGAACTCCCGAAATTGGCGATGATTTGCCGGCACAACTCCTCCCAACTGTTGATGGAGTTGGGTGGAAGGCTCATAAACCAGGACCTGGCGGTCCCAGCCAAAGCCACTGGGAAATAATTGGCCATTACGACCTCATTTCCTCCAGCTGCCAAGATAGCAGTGGAGTAAATCTGAAGAAATTCAACAGGATTGACGGTCCCGTCAAACTTCTCCGGCAGGTGAGGCCGGAACTTCTGTGGCCACCTGACCATACGCAGATGCATGGCCAGGGCTGAACAGCCTCCTCCTACTCCTTCAGGAGCAGGAACGTCCTGAGCTTCTCATCTTTCACGAGTGCGCTCAATATGGACTCGGTCGTCTTGTTGGCGATATCGGCGATCAAGCTCCGCCCGGAGGTCATGAATTGAAAGCCTGGATACCGTGTGAGTACGTCGTGCCCCGGAAGGCAATGACGTCACTTGTTGTGATGCAGCACATCTCCTATTGTTGGAAACGTGCGGACCAAGTCTACCAGACAAAGTCCATCGCTGCGATGGGGCCCATCCTGAAGGAGGAGGACCCTGGTTGCTGATGCAGTCGGCTGCTGCTGCAACCAAATGTGCCACATCAGCTCTCCACTGCTCTAGTGCATCCCGAGATGCACCCATAGGTGGTGAGCATTGGAGAAGAGCACGTGCTGCATGGAGCGCGTGTTCCAGGTTGTCATGATTTCCCGACGCAGTGACTGATGCCGGTGCACCATCGCGTTGTCCAGCTTGATTTGCTGGTGGAGGTGGCGGTGTGACTCCTGCTGGCGCTGAGGCCCCTGCAGGTGGCTGCATATTGGAGGGATTGCCCCCAACAGCTTGAACAGCAGGATGACCGTTGGATGATCCAGCAGCTGAGTTCACCATTCTCGAAATCTCAGGCGCCCCTACCTGGCGCGCCAACTATCGGTGGTTTGGATCCGGCTGATCTCCCGACACTACTAAAGTGTTAGAGGAGTTTGATGTTCGGTGTGGGCGCGCAGAGATTCAAGAAGGTGAATTATAAATGGCACAGGAGACACGGAGATTTACATGGTTCGGGCCGCCTGAGCGTAATACCCTACTCCACGGATGTGTTGGTGTTGTATTAGCTGTATGAGCTTGTGTTGAGCGTCTATGACACGTGTGTAGCGTATCTGAATGTGTAGAGTCCGTCGTCGGCCTGTCCTTTTATAGTACAAGGGCAGGCCGTTACAAGTTAGCCTGGCCCGACATGTGGCCCCGGCGGTTACTAGTATTGATACTCATTCAACACGTTTAATTGCCCTTAATGACCGGGTAATGGGCTCTGACTGCACCGTTACTGGTAATTAAGGTCGTCCGATCGTGTGTCATTAATATGGTATTAATGACACTTAATCGGGTCTTGAAGTCCTTGATTCCTCTTTGAAGATCTGGAGCCGTTGTGGAGTCTTCCGGAGGTTAGAGGCTGAAGATCCGACGGTTGGACACATGGCAGTTCTGGAGCATACTGTGGGAAACAGGAAGCTCCGGAGCTACCTGACACGTGTCAGATCCGGAGCTTCCCTCGGTCTGGGGTTAGGTCCGGGGGTGCCATTTCGGTACATAGCCCGGAGCTTCCCCCTTGTGGGCGGTAGCTCCGGTTTGATAGTACACGTGGCGACCCTGGGATTAACCATGTTGGAGAAGCGGGTCCGGTTATATCTGACATGTGGGCCTACGAAGGTCTTCAAATCAAATAGATGACTTTCTCTTGAGATCTTTGTAATCTCAAGGGGTGTGCGGTTCCCAGTGTACCGACAGATACACCTTTGCAATCATCCCACGCTTCATTGGTTTCTTCATACCGTCCACCGTTTGCCACCTGTAGTGTTGGTAAGAACACTTGTAAGAGCGTGGTAAGACGCTTGAGAGTGTGTGATTCCACTTCCACTTTGCCATTATCCTTTGTAGTTGATAGGGATAACATATTTTTTGTGTTGTCTTCTGTTTGCTACTAACAATGTCAGGTAAAAGCAAGAAGCATGCATTATATACTGAGATGATGGACATGATGAAGACGACAATGGAGTTGCACAGTAAAAATCAAACATAAATCAAGGATTCAC
Organism: Tuctoria greenei; assembly: GCA_036927565.1. Lineage (NCBI taxonomy): Eukaryota > Viridiplantae > Streptophyta > Magnoliopsida > Poales > Poaceae > Tuctoria > Tuctoria greenei. Next base: position 171,984,174 of record JAYESD010000007.1, on the reverse strand, counting down.
ATGACATTTAGACCACCTTTACAACACCTTCCACAAGAAGTAATTACATTCGCCCATCTCTTCCTTCTTATGATGGTTTTGGTTATGATGAATATATTACTTGGGAAATAGAGGTGGATAAAATTTTTGGACAATGTCATATGTGTGAGAGGAGAAAGATTATAAATGTTGCAAGTGCAATAGTAGATTGTGCATTAACTTGGTGGAACAATTTAAATGAATTAGAAAAACCTCGAACATGGAAAGAAACGAAAATTCTTATGCGAAAAACTTTTGCTAATGCATCTATGTGCAAAGAAGAAACTCAGCAATTTGAGGAGAAATTTCTTGTTGTACCTCCTTTTGTGTCTAACATTTTGCAGGACAATATAGAAAATAATTTAGATGATGCAAAAGAGAACTAGGCTTTTGACAACACTTGTGAAATTTTAGATGGATCAACTCATAATGCACTCGAAATCACTGCTGAAAATGGTAAGGCAAAATATTCTACAAATACAGAAGGTGGGAAGTTTTTGGATGTTCTGAATTTTTCCACCAATCATGCTATTTTCGAGGAGCAACTATTAGAATCGTTTATTTATACACCATTGTCACATGTTGATTTTCCTGCCGATCGTTGCGCTATGAAAGAGTTGTGTGCTGATAACTCTATTATACCTATGCAAAAACAAGTTAATGTACAAGATGATTGTGATTTGGATTCACCTACTTGTGCTGAAATTCATAATTTGATCACCGCTACTGCTGAAAATGATGAGCTGAAATTTTTGTCTTCTCTAAATACTTTGGGTTATATTGAATTTGACACTCTTTGTGATCTAAATATTGTAGAGAGGAGAATATTTTCACAATCTGAATTGCCTTTATTAAGTAGAAATATTTTTCATGCTATAGGCAACTATGAAGATAGTGGTGAATTTATGGTGCATAAAGTTTACGTATGTTCAAATGTGCAAACTCCTTTTGTGCTGCAACAACATGGTGAAATGAATGGATGCACTAACACTAATAATGTATTGTCAAGTTTTTCTAGCATTTTTTTATTGCAGCAAGGACAATAAATAAAAAAGAAGCATTGTTCACTGCGGTTGTGCAATATGGACAGTGTTCATTCTACCCCAAAGCAATCCTTTTTCCTCGACATACGAGCAAGCCGAGGACGGCTTATCATAAAGAAGGGGAGAATGATGAGATCATGCATATTATCATTGCACAAATAAACATGGCACAATGTTTATTTGTTTGGGATCCTGGCTCAAGTGAATGTGCACTCTTATTTGATGGACAAGATCAAGATGGCGCACTATGTCGTCCACCACCTTGGCCTCCTCCATTCATGCATACAAAAAGATTTGATGGCGTTGCACATTTGGACCAACACACTAGAGAAGATGAACTTGAGTCGAGGACGACTCCAATTCAAGAAGGGGAGGATGATGAGGACATCACTTATATGGATACAAACAACACTCCATTGAATATACAAGATGCAATCAATAGAGTTCATACACAACAATTAATTTTAGAGGTGAAGTCGTTCTTATATATTTCCTTATATGTTTTTGAGCATAGATTGCTACTTAATGATTTATTTGTGATTAGGATCCATGGAGAGGTTCAAAGAGTACTTGGAGGGAGTATTAGGGACGTGAAAGACCAGAGAATTCGTTCAAAGAAGATGGAAAGCGAACCAAACTCCAAATCGTATCCAACTCGGAGTCCAGGAGCAGTACGCACTAAAACGGACGTTCAGGACGCATACGAACTCCGTTTTGGACGTTCTACATATGCACGGAAAGGGGAGAGGATAAACTTTTTAATGGAGCCGGTCCCATGTCAAAATTCCTTCGGAGTCGACGGAAATCGTCAAAACAAAATCAAGTACAGAATCTGTCAGGGTGCTGCGCCACCGTATTGGGCCATTGGGACTTGTATCAAGTCTAAGTCCATTATTTTCGTGTCTTAGGGTTAGGTCACGACTCTAAAACCCCCTTGTACGTCCTCCCACCTATATATACTTCATGGTAGCCGCCATGAACAATGGGGTTTTTTCTTAGATCAATAATATTGCCGTTCTTCGGTTTGTGAGACCCCAACTTTGCGATTTCAGATCGTGTCTACCTTGTTCTTGCTTGTGTTCTCGGTTGCACTTGCAGAGATTAGCCTTATTGGCGAGGTCAATCGTGTGAAGCACGGTTGATAACCAACGGAGCGGTGGTGTAGTGATTGCAGGGGTTTTTGTGTTCTACTCGAGAGCCTCAGATCATCAACGTCGAGATCTCCACATCAATCGACTTATCCATTACCTTTCGGAAGATCGGGCATAAACTTACTCATCAGGCGGTTCCTCAACTCTCTTATGACAGTAGGCTGGCGTGCTCTGGGAACAGCGAGAACATACTGATTACCAAGGTCGGGGTCGAGGCGGTGGCGTGCTCTGGGGACACGGGACGAGGCGCCGTGCTCCAGCGTGCTCAACTCTCTAATGACAAAGGTCGGGGTTGACGGCGGGGTAGGGGTCGATGCCGGCAGCGCGACAATGTTGAAGAGCGAGTTGCGAAATAGGGACGGCGGCAGCGTGCTCCGGGGACAGGGGATGAGGCAGCATGCTCCAACATGCTCAACTCTCTGATGACGCGAAGGTCAGGGTCGACGACGGCGGCGTGCTCCGGATTTGCGGTTTATAGGTCGAGAGAGCGCGCAACAGCTAAAATTTTCTGCCAAATGTTGGGAGAGAGCGGGCGATGGACAAAAAATTTCGGCATAAATCGGAGTCGCGCCTGTGTAAAGCACGTCTCTCATTATTTTGTGGCCCTGGACATGCCACAGTGTCCTAGATGCGCCACGATGTGTTGAAGCTGGCCAGGAACAACATCCAAGACATTACGACGTGTCCAACTGGCAACTGTGTGCAATGCCTTATATGATCATTGCATTGCGCTAAGCTTTCTGAGGTGGGACAAAAGATCTTCAATGTAAATCGGAGACGAGCCACTGAAAGACGCGTCTCACATTATTTTGTGGCCTTGGAAACGTTGGAGTCCCCTAGATGCGCCACGGTGTGTTGAAGCCAGAACAACATCCAGGACATTCCAACGTTTCCAACTGGTAACTGTGCACAATGCCTTATACAATCGTTGCAACGTGCTCATCTTTACGAGGTGGGACAAAAGATCTTCAGAGATAATTTGCAACTCAATGAATTTCATAGTTCATACATTGCATGCCCTCTAAACTAATTTCGAGTCTAAACCTATTCCTAAAGCTCCCATCAATCAATCTAAACTGTACCATCCAGCTTGCTCCCGAACACGTCTCTTATATTGCCCTGGACACTAAAAATATTAACATTCTTTAAATTGACAAATGTCGAAGGAGGAATGAATAACCTACGTTGGTCACTAACACAAAGTGTCTAACCTTGATAAGTAGATTATAGTAATCATTTTCAACATCGGGCACATTTGGCTGATGCAGCAAACACTGAACTTCAAGTAATATAGTTTTGATTGTAAAACCAGTGCACCACCCCTATGAAATATCAATTTAAACAACATAAGAAACCAGTTCAAATAGGGTCAACAACAATTACTAATTACATGAGAAAAATAGGTCTATCTTACGTTCTCTTGATCAAGAATCCCAATGTAGGGTGCTCCTGAATGATCGACATTTGGGTGGAAGAAAACACTTGGAAAGGCGCATCTTGGAGGAAACAATGGATAGTCCTCTGAGAAGGAGATTGTCAGGGGGTAGTAACCACATTCTCAGTCAGTCTAGAAATAAAATTAATTAATAGGAGGACGATGGTTAAACTCATATTGTGCTTATTCTTCATGTCTTACCCCTTCTTTACTGGGGACAATGCACTGCCACTTCAATAAATCTCCCGATTCAAGCTTCGCAGAGAAACCCTACGCAGACGGAAAAACAAAACTAAAGTTAAGTTCATCAATCCATTGCAGATCTACATATATACAACTATGCGATCGATGTGCCATATGTACATACATGCGGATGATTCTTGCGCCACGCCAAGCGCTCCTCCTTCAGTCGGTTATGCGCCAAGCCAATACCAGCCATGAACAGTGACAATGACGAGGAGGACGGCGACGGTGACGACGACGACGAGGAGGACGGTGACGACGACGATGATGACGAGGACGACGACGATGATGACGACGAGAACAACGATGATGACGACAACAGCGATGGCAAACAGAGGAGGCGGTCGCACTGGAGTTGGTCGATTAGTAAAGGACTGTTGGTCGATTAAGAATAAAGGAGCACCGGAGGCGAAGAAGAGACGAAATAGATAAATGTGAGACGCGAGTTAAGTTAAAGAGTGTCTTCCATTGTCGAAGAGACGAAGAGACGAGGGAGATAAATGTGAGATGCGCTATAACAAATAGAGACACGCGTTAACCTAAAGCACATCTTCCATAGTCGAAAGAGAGACGCTCGACACGAGGTCTGCGGAGAACTTAATTTCGGCAGCATGGTGCAGAGACGCGTGCGATGTCCGTGCGCGACCTTTCGTTTTCCCGAGGCAGTATCGATGCGTCCCATCGTTCCATCCATGCGCAGGAAACCAACCGCTCCCTCGATGACTCCGCGCGGACCTTATTTAAGACGCGCCATCACCAGTGAGTTATCTACAAGCGCATCGCTCACTTTGAATCCTCTTCTTTTCTTTGTCATTTCTGCCCCGATGACCCACCACCACCATGGTCGACCTTCCACCGCCAAGCCCGCCGAGAGAGCCACCCTGCAAGGAACTGTGTTGCAGCTCCCCCGAGAGGTTCAACACCGAGCAGCGTCTCCTTATGGTGCAAGAGGCGTACAACAATACGTCTCGCGCCATGAGTTCCTTGGGTCTGGGTACCCTTCCCCAGTTTACTGGAATGGGTACCATCAGCCACTACCTCTTTGCCCCCATGGGGGTGGCCGATTGTCTCGACATTCTGTTCGAGACGATGGCCCAGGTGCTTGGCCCCGAGGGCCGTCGAAACCTGGTGGAGGCGACAGAGAGCAACCTCGTTCATGAGGTTGCACGCCGATGCAGGCGGCGCAGCCGAAGCAGCCGGCCCAGGCTCATGTTGCACCAGCACCAGAGTCGCCACCGGAGGACGAGGAGGAGGAGGAAGAAGAGGAAGAGGAAGAGGAGGAGGAGGAGTAGGAGTACGAGTAGGATTTAGTTTTTCTTTGTTGTTTTTAGTTGCTTCTGTTTTATAAATATTTTTAATGAATGAAATCTATCTTTGTTCATCTATGTGATTGAATATTATCTTGTGTGTTCTTCAACTGTGTGAATGACTGAATGTGTAGCGTGTTTATTGTGTTCCTCAGGTATCATAAGGAAGGATTTGATTATATTCGGGACAAGAGAATGATTTAGTTATCAAGTGACATGTGTGATATCAACAGTGAACCGAAGAAAAATGGAGAAAATCATGAAGCTAAAGGTTACGTGTGGAATTGGAGACGCGCTTTCCGTTAGAGAACATCTCTCTTTTTGCAGAGGAGAGGGAGACGTCGATCATAGGAGAAGCGCTTCGCAACGAAGATCATCTCCATTTTGCGTTACAGCACAGACCTTATATAAGGGGCCATCAGTCTCTCCTCTTTGTTTTGTTCCGCTCAAACAACCCACCATGGCCAACGTTCCGCCGCCAAGCCCACTGAGAGAGCCACCCTGCAAGAAACAGTGTTGCCGCTCCTCCGAGAGGCTCAACAAAGAGATGCTCGATATGTTGTTCAATAGGGCATTCGACTGGTTCCAGAGGCTACTCGAGACGATAGCCGAGGTGCTCGATGCTGAGGGCCGCAATGTCCTAGTGGCGGCGATGGAGAGGAACCTCAGTTGCGAGGTTCCATCGCTGGATCTGGACCAGCTAGAGCAAGCGGCGAAGCAGCCGGAGTAATCGGAGCAGTCAGAGCAACGAGCGGAGCAGACGGAGCAGTAAGAGCAACCGGCGGAGCAGCCGGAGGAGGAGAGGTAGGAGGAGTAGGCTTTAGGTTTTCTTTTGTTGTTTTTAGTTGATGTTTTTCTTTTCTTGTATCTTTTACTTCTTTCTTGTCTTTTGTAATATATTTGTTATCTGTGATCAATTGTGTGAATGACTGAATGTGTTATCTATGCTCATCTGTGTGATGAATATTTTGTGTGTTCAACTGTGAATGAATGTGTTCATCGTTCAGAGTCGTGTTCATGTATGTATGTAAGCGAAGACAAAGGAGACGTGCTTTCAGTAAATACGTCTCATTTCACTCGCTTATAGGAGAAGCCCTGTGCTACAAGTGTGTCTCCCGTTTGTCCAGAGAGTAGGCACTTCTCGGATCCATACTTAATTGAGACGGGTTGTAATGTAACGCGTCTCCTTGAACGTTCAACCGAGTCATATCTGATCCTCGCTGAAGTGGGCTCGTCTCGCTTAAGCTTATGAGAGACGATCGCCTTTGAGCGCGTCACCCATCTTTGTCTCCTATTTGGGTTTCTTACGTAGTGGGTCGCTGTGGCAAGAAATATCTGGACGGAGACGGGCAAAGCATCAAAACAGGCAGTGTTGGCGCGCGTGATCACTTTGGTTACCGGCAACGCAGGTTCTCGGTTTGGGCTCCAGGTTTTGAGCTGGTTACCAACTTATCATGGCCGCAGTTTTGGAACCGTTGTTGTAGCTGATGTGTATGAGGAGGAAAGGAAGATGCTATTGTTAAGAGTAAATTACATTGATGAACAGTGGAGCCTAACAAATTACAAGATGAGCCCACATGAGCTCATATGACAATTACAACTCCATCTCCTATGGCATATCACCGAACAAACACAACTCCAGGGCGACGGTGGAGGTGTCCACTCCAATGGACACAATTCCATGCCATGTACATGTATAAACAACAAAGAGATCAATAAGAATAAAATATTATCATTTGTCCCAAAACATTTTGTCTACTTTTACTTCGTAACACGTTATTAGCACATATCAACCATGAGTTCATAAGCGAAGAACTGAGATTGGCATCATTGGAATTGAGACAAGGTAAAAATGGTGAAGAATAAACTCACCAAAACTCTGATCCAAAATTTTCTTCACATGTTGGATCATCTTGATCCATCAAGTGGCGATAATCGCAACCGCCATTAGCGACACCCTGCAAGGAGAGGCAAAAGAAGAAACAGAAGTAGCCGCCGGCGATGATCTGCAAAGAATCGAAAAAGAGGAACTGGAAATCACCAGAGACCCGAAGTCTCCCTAGATCTGGACCAGATTCGCCGGACTGGAGGGGACCCCAGGACGGGACCATCACGACAAGCACCAGAACAAGTCACTGTACAATGCCTATCATCTCCATCTCAAATCCACCAGCATATTAGTCGATGGAACCCATAAATCTGGCGAACTCCCCATGGAGCCGCTAGGAGAAGCCTCGCACCATCCATGGAATGGGCCCTTGCCCATACCTAGTTGCACAAATGCAATAAATGTTGGTATCACCGAGTAGGGGAGAGGGAGAAGAAGGGGTCACTGAGGCGGAGGACATCACCGATGTCACCATCGCCGAAGAAGGGGATGACGTACTCATCATCGCCATCACAATCAGAGATGACAAACCGGTCAAAGTCGTACTGGTGCCTGAAATGACACCTCCACGTCAGGTATATAGGCAAATGGCACGGATTCGCATCGGCTCCAAAGGAAGACCCACTGGAACCCTAGCATGAAGAACAAGTGCAAAAGAAATATGAGAAAATGTGTTAGAGGCCAGATCCAATACCCAGACGCTGCCACCGTCATCACCTCCAACAGATCCAGTCGCAACAAGTGAAGCATTACCGCTTCGGAGCCCCGTAGGAGGCAGAATCCTCTACTACTTCACCCACCTAGCAAAACCGAGTCACCCGGGCCGTTGCCCGGGGGCTTGGTCCCTTCCGCATCGGTCTTGAGGACCTAGATGTGGGGGGTGTATATTAAGGAGTGGAGAAGGTGCGGCACCGCCAGCGTTGCAAGGAAATGGTGGATTGAAACGGAGGATTCGAAGAGGCGGTGGAAGACTCCAGAGGAGCTGTGGCGCAAAGATAAGGGGAATGGGGTGTCAGCGAACCCTAGCCCCCTGAACCCCATTTCAATGCCGTGGGATGGGCCAACCCGATCGACCCAAATGGGCCAGGCCAAATCAAAATGGCACTAATGGGCCAGTGTAAATAAACAATGTTCTATTTTTATTTATAGTTTAATTGGATTTAATATTTTCTTGGAAATCAAATTAATTTCTGGTAGAAAACAAGAAAATTTATGTAAATATTAGATTTCATAATTAGATTTAAGTCAATTTCAGGTATTTGTAACACTCTTCTGTAATTATGGTACTGTATGTACATATTTATTCAATTTAATTTCCATGGAATTTCAATTGAATATGGTCAAATAACATAGTTATTTTGACAAGAAAATTTATATGAGGCAATGGAAATAAATGATTATTTCTTACAAATTCATCAAACTCATAAAGTTTATAAAAGAAGAATTACTTATAAATTTCAAACTCATGGAGTTTTTACATTACAATACTCAATAAATTGCACTAAATATGAAATTGATATATTTCATTTGATATGAAATCAAAAAATACAATATAAACACATGGTGTTCAATGAGTGTTTTTCACTCGTATATCACAAGAACGTAAATATACTTGCGTATGTCACAAAGTAACCTAGATTCTGACAAAATCATGGTTATTTATTGTAGGACTAATGACTTGAGAATTTGAGGAGCTTGTTCTTGATGGGCATAATTATCCTACATGGACAATGGACGTCAAGATAAGCTTGGCTCTAAGAGGGATGTATGAGGCAATAATTCCACCCAAAGATTGACAACAGGAATTGCCTCCTACATACAAGTACAATGCATTATATATTTTAAGGCATCATATACATCTTGATTTAAAATCAGAGCATGTGTTGGAAGAAGAACCAAGTGATCTTTGGAATGCTCTTTGAAATCGTTATGAACAACAAAAGCAGTAATCTTACCTAAGGCAAATCATTATTGGATACATTTATTCCTACAGGATTATAAATCTATTGGAAATTATAATCATGTTGTTCATAATATTTGTGCTAAATTATGGTTTTGTGGAAAAGAACCTTCTAATGAACAAAAGATTGAGAAAACTCTCACAACTATACTCCCATCAGATAGGATCTTAAAGCATCAATATTGTGGCAAAATTTACAAACGTTACTCGGAACTAATACAAGATCTTCCTCAAGCAGAGAAGCATGATGAACTCACTATGATAAATAATCACCAACGTCCTGTTGGTACAGCTCTACTGCCTGAAGTTAATTATAGTTCAAAGGGTAAAAGAAAAATAGATGATGCTAAATCATCTAATTATGTTGGTAAATTCAAGAAAGGCAAGAAAAATATGCACAAGAAGAACAAATCCAAAGAACATAATAAGGGAAAAGAAAGGAAACCATTCAAGTGCCCCCGCTGTGGTGGCCCTAATCATATTGCAAAGAAATGCAAAACTCCCCAACACTTGGTTGATTTGTACTAGAAATCCCTCAAAGAAGAAAGAAAAGCAAATGGATCATATGAATCATATTTTAATGCTACATCTGATGAGGCTACAACTTTGGGCAAACAACCTGATGAGGAAACAAAGCAAAGTCCATTGACTTTGACGATGTAGATGAAAAAACATGATCACTGAATACAGTACTAACAATATGTTTGGAGACCAAGAATAGGCTCCAGTTACTTTTAATAGAATTTTAAGTAATTTGTCATCTTTGTAAATACATAATAGTGACAACAAAGATCGTGATATATATATTGTAATATAACGTATCAATATTTTGATATAGTGAATATGTATGTATAATTTTCTATACTAAAAATTTTATTATTTCATATAGATCCTTGAAGTCAATCCCATGAAACAAGAAATGTGCCTAGTTGATAGTTGCACAACAAATTCTATACTTAGAGAAACAAAATATTTCCAAACTCTTAAAAAAGAATTGGGAGTATTTTAACTATTGTTGCACATGATACAAATATAGATGGCTTTGGACGAGCTACTCTAGTCCTTCCCATGGGTACACAAGTAACAATCAAGAATGCATTTTTTTATCCCGATTCTACTCGTACATTACTAAGTTATAGAGATATCTGTATGAATGAGTTACATATAAATACCCATGAAGAAAATAATGAGGAGTTTCTCCACATTATCAAGAAAAACGGTGATAGCTATGATATTTTTGAAATAATGCCTTGCTTACCGTCTGGATTATATTATACATACATACAACATGTTCCACATTTTACATACAAGGTAATCCTACAGGAAGTAGATGCATTCAAAACTGACATGAATGACTTGGACATCCAGGGGTTGGAATGATGAGGAAGATTATAGGTACTAGTTATGGTCACAATTTAAATTCAGCCAAATTTCCAAAATCTTCAGATTTTATATGCACAGCTTGTGCAACTGGAAAATTAATCTTGAGACCATCACCGATCAAAATTAAGGTGGAACCACTAAAATTTCTTGAAAAAATTCAAGGAGATATTTCTGGACTAATAAGACCATCGTCGGGTCCATTCAGGAATTTCATGGTTTTAGTTGACACATCTACAAGATGGTCGCATGTGTGCCTTTTATCGACACGAAACCATGCATTTGCTAAATTTATTATGCAAGTTATAAGATTGAAAGCAAATTATCCTGAACACTAACTGAAATCTATAAGGTTAGATAATGCAGTAGAATTCACTTCAAAAGCTTTCAATGATTATTGTATGGCTCAAGAAATTGAATTGCAACATTCAATACCATATGTACATACTCAAAATGGACTGGTTGAGTCTCTTATTAAGAGAATTAAATTGATTGCAAGACCACTATTACATAATTGTAATTTACCTACCACATGTTAGGGACATGCAGTATTACATGTTGCCGACCTTATACAATTGCGACCAACTGCATATTATAGTGTCTCTCCACTATGTCTAGTACATAGTAATGCTCCAAGCATATCTCATCTTTGGAAATTTGGTTGCGCAGTATATGCACCAATTTCACCACTGCAGCATACCACAATGAATTCTCATAAAAATATGGGTATTTATGTGAGATATCATTCTCCTTCTATTATAAAATACCTAGAACCCATGACTGGATATTTATTTACAATGAGGTACGCTGACTGTATTTTTAATGGGGATTATTTCTCGGCATTAGAAGGAGATTTTAAGAATAATTCAGAATGTCAGGAAATAAATTGGGATGATAAATCTAATATATCCTCATATCTGTGTACACAAGAGACTGAACTTCAAGTTCAGAGAATAATAAATTTGCAAAATGATACAAATAATTTGCCATATGCATTCACAGATTATAATGGTGTTATGAAATCCTGGGATCCTGTAGTAAATGCACTTGAACGAGTGGAGTACCAAAGAAAACCACTCTGACCCCTTCTACCAAGAAGAGGGGGAGGGTAGAACCTAAAAGAAAGGATATCGCTTCGGAAAAGTGACCAAGAAAGGAGAAATCAAAAGCTCCTAGAAAATTAAAAAATGTGATGGAACCAAAAGGTATACAATATCATTTGAATACAAATAATCCACAGTCTAGTTCTCAAGTGCGCAATATAAATGAGACTAGAAGATCGGAAAACCAAGATAACCTCATATTTGGAAATCATGAGGAATCTAATGGGATAGAAGACATTTCCATTAATTATACTAGTTCGGGGGAAAGTATATGACCGTATTACAACTATTGCAGACCTATGCTTCTCAACTGCCGTTGCCAAAAAATCCAAGATGATCCAGATCCTAAGTCCATGGTAGAGTGTAAGAAACGCTCAGACTGCAACAAATGGAAAGAGGCAATTGAAGCTGAGCTTAACTCGCTTAAAAGGATAAAGGTATTCATTGATGTAATGCATACACCTCACATAACCTTTCCAGTTGAGTTCAAGTGGGTTTTCATTCAAAAAAGAAACGAAAAAAATGAGGTTTTAAGATATAATGCGAGACTGGTTGCATAGGGTTTTACGCAGAGACCCGGAGTTGATTTTAACAAAACATATCCCTAGTGATGAATAGAGTAACATTCTGATATTTAATATCTCTGGCAATGCAAAAGCATCTATCCATGATGTTGATGGATGTCTGGTCGCGTATTTATATGGGTCATTATATTTGGATATATATATATACATATATAAGTTTCTGATGGAATTTTTGTACCGAGTACAAATGTAAATCACAATATGTATTGTGTAAAACTTGTCAAATCCTTGTATGGATTAAAACAATCAGGAAGGATGTGGTACAACAGACTAAAAGAATTCCTCCTAAACAAATGATATTCAAATAATATGATTGTCCATGTGTATTCTTAGAAAATCATTATTGGTTTTTGCATAATATCAGTATATGTTGATGATCTAAATATTATTTATCATGAAAAGGGAATAAATGAAGCATGCAATCATCTTAAGAAAGAATTCGAAATGAAATATTTGGGTAAAAACCAAATTTTGTTTAGGATTACAGATTGAACATCTTCAGAAGGGTATCCTTCTGTATCAGTTTGCTTATATCAAGAAAGTATTGGAAAAGTTAAATATGGACAAAGCATACCCACAAAGGACTCCTATGATAGTTTGTGCCTTAGAAAAGGACAAAGACTCATTTTGGTCGAAACAAGAAGGAGAAGAAATTTTGGGAGCAGAATACCCATACCTTAATGTGCATTGATATATCTTGCAAATAATACAAGACCAGACATTGCATTTGCAGTAAAAAGTTTTGCAAGATATAGTACAACATCTAAAATACGTCATTGGAAAGGTGTTAAAAATATCTTAAGATATTTAAATGGCACAAAAGATCTTGGTTTATTCTTCCAAAGAAATCAAGAATCTGATCTAGTCGGATATACCGATGTTGGCTATTTATCTGATCCACATAATAGTAGATCACAAACAGGATGTGTGTTCTTACACAACGGATTTGCTATTTCATGGAAGTCTTCAAAACAGACTTTAATAGCAACATCTACAAATCACTCAGAAATTATTGCATTATACGAGGCATCAAGAGAGTGTACCTGGTTATGTAGAGTGATTAACCACATTGAAATATCATATGGTATAGGTGCAATCAAATCACCTATTATTATCTATGAAGATAATGTTGCTTGTGTTGCTCAGATGCAAACAAGATACATTAGGACTAATTATACAAAGCATATTTCTACAAAAATATTTTATCCACATGAATTACAAGTACATGGAAAATAAATTTTATACAAAAAAGTCTTGTAATAATTTTGCAAATTTATTCACAAAGTCATTACCACTAGCTACATTTGACAAATGTGTCAAATACATTTGTATAAAAAGACCTAAAGACTTGCAAGGTTTAGGGGGAGAACCTCTATGAAGTATTTTGATCATGCATCACATTTTACTTTTTTTCCCTTTATGAGTTTTACAGAATTTCTCATTGAAAGGTTTTTAATGAGGCAATGTGCACACAAATTTTATGTTTGTCTCATGATTTTTTCCCATAGGGTTTTTGAAAGAGATATATAGACATATGATATAAATGATATATATATATATATATATGTATACATAATCAAATGGGCATCAACTGTCCAAGGGGGAGTTTTAATAATAAATTACATTGATGAACAGTGGAGCCCAACAAATTACAAGGTGGGCCCACATGAGCCCACATGATAGTTACAACTCCATCTCCTACGGCAGATCGACGCCATCACCGAGCGGGCGCGACTCCAGGGCGACGGTGGTGGTTCCCACTCCAATGGACATCATTCCATGCCATGTACATGTACATAAACAACAAAGAGATCAATGAGAATAACAGGTTATCATTTGTCCCAAAACATTTTGTCTACTTTTACTTCATAACATCCATGATCATTTGTCGCTGATGTGCGATGGTCCGTCAGGTATAGATGAAAGTGGTGCGAGTCATACCGCTAACCCGCTGAGCTGCCCGCACTGCAACCCACATTTCCATTTTTGATCCACCCGTGAAAGGATTGCGGCGCCACTATGGACGACGAACGCCGGGCGCCGCTCCAACTCGCGAGGCTGCGGTCGAGTATTAGGAATTCGCACGCCCCACATGTTCAGTTGCAAGACGAATAGCGATGAAAGTGGCGCAAGTAGGCATGGAAACGGGTAAAATACCCGCGGATATGATCTGTATCTACCTGTACTCATTTGCTAAAATTCTTACCTGAAACCGCACCCGTTAGCCGCAACGGGTAAAAAAATGTTACCCGTTTCTGTTACCTGTGGGTAATCCATACCCTAAGCATACGTGGTTGTCGGATTTGTGGCTGGCGGTGTTGCTGACTTGGCGGCGAGCAGGACTGCAGGAGTGGCTGCGAGCAGAGGATCTTGCGCGACGAGCAGGAGGAGTGGCAACTGGATCTGGCGAGCAAGCATAGTGCTGCGGCAGCGGGCCTGGCATCCTGTGGGAGCATCGTGGTGGCGGACCTTATGACCTGCTTGAGCAGCATGTCTGTCCTGGCGGCGGAGTAGTGTGGGTGTGTGGTGGTGGGATCGGCACGGTAGCGTGGTTGCGGGAGCTGCATGGCGAGCGTGGCGGCGACTTGCGGGGCGGGGTGGTGTGCCCAGCTTGACGGCAGGAGCGGCATGGGGGAGCCACGAAGATCAAGCGTTGCGGTGAATTCTAAGCAACCACGGAGAGCAAGCGTGACGGGGCCACGGACGGGGCTCGACAGCGTTCGAGGGCCGAACGTGTTTGGCGGCTAGGGTTGGACTTTGACCGTCTTAGAGGAAAATGAAGGAACTGGGAACCCTAATCTTTGGTAGTATATATATGTAAGTACGAGTATGGGTATACGAGTATAGATATGAGCTTTTTTTACCGGATAAAAAATATCCAGTGGGCACAATCTTTTACCCGAATCCGTACCTATGGGTACAAATTCGTACCCCTACCTGTACCCGATGGGTCAGGTATCCGCGGATATGCGGGTAATGGATACCCATTGCCATCTCTAGGCCCAGGCCGCGCCGCTGGCCTGCCAGGCCAGCCCGCGCTGCAGACGCAAAATTATTTCGATTCGGTCCGCAAACTCGAATCGGTGCCGCAAGGGTGACCACGTTTGTCCGTCGGGCGCTATGGAGCCGCGAGCCTGCAACCCAGAAAGGCGGAAACACTATCGAAGCTCAAAACACTGAAGTCGCTTGACAACCGCCGCCGCCGGAAGCTGCCGCCTCCGAGTCGGACTAGGTGCTAGCCTCACTATCCTGACCCTTGCGACCTCTCCCTCTCTCTTCTTGGCCCTTATCTCGGTTGAATCTTACGGGAATTACAGGTGCTGCTGCTGCCGGACGCGATGAGGGAGCGCTGCCGCCCCATCACCACCTCGTGTCGCCGGTTAGTCCACATCCGTTGGCATCTCGCCAACTCGCGCCCTCCTACGGTTGGGATCTCGATTCGTCGCCTTGCCGCTTCCACCGCCGGCCAGCCACCATCAATTGTCTTCAAAATCATTCTGGATGTCACTGTATTGTGTTCTTTGGGCACTCAACTTATCAGTAGGTACATGGTTATGAGAGCTATGAAACATCATCTTCATATGTTTATTGAATCATCAGACTCACTTATCCATGTATTTTCTTGTACCCATGTCATGCAATCTTATAAGAAATTCTTTAGTACTCAGATTCAGTAATATCAAAACACTGCTCTAAGCTAATACTTGGATTTTGCAGTGGTTTTTATCTCAGCTCAAGGCGGCTGATCATGTTCTCTTGCTATTTCTGTTAAGCTATGGCACAAGAGTGACTGGTTCATAAATCATATCTTGTGGCCCTAAAGCATTTTCTTAAAGACTTATGTTTTTACCCTGAACCTGAAGCAATTACATTAAGACTTGTGACTGCAATGTAGATTGTTTGCTCCTTGTCATGTTTACTTTTTTATTTGTCAGGAGTCACCTGCTTTATGCAGGATCAGCCCCTAAAGTAGTTCTGCTGTGCAAATCAATGCTCATCTGTCAGTCTGTTTTGTTTGATCTACTGAATGTTTAATCCCAGAATAAATTGAACTAGGTGTTGAACATAATATTTCTGCTCCTCTATTAGTTGGAGGAGTTATCTTCTTTTCTGGTGACTAAAGTTTCAGTTTGTGTTGATTGAGAAGAAGCATTGAGTGATGACAACTGGAGCAAAGTCTTTGGATACTGAATTTATGACAGTATCCGAATGTCTGAAATTCTGAATACTTGTAATTGTAGGGTCTATTAGCTTTCTAATGCTTTTGGTTGGCATGGTGGAAGGTGTTAAATTTTGGTAGTAAAAAAATCTATGGCCTGTCAAGCCATTCGATGTGTCTGTATATGATTGTGTTGATTCCACAAAATATATACTTGAAATAAATGTACAACATATATATTTCAAATAATGTGAAGCACTCGAAGCAACTGCCGTCCTTTTGATCAACGTGTAGACTTGACGAATTGGCAAGCTGAGGTGGGCTGGTGAATTAGCGAGTGAGGTGGGTGGGCGGGTGACCGAGTCGCGAGGAAGCCGAGCGAGGGAAAACGCAGAGGCGGAAGCGGGAGAACGAGAGCTGACGGGCGCCTCTTCGCACCGCAATTTTTTGCGGGAGGGGAGCGGGTTGTAGCAACTCCTACATCAAATTCTGTGGCGGCTGGGCGGGCAGTCGCAACCAATCCCGCTTTCATCCCGAAGGACAAACGAACAAATGGCGCTAACGATCAAACGATTGAATGCTTCCAGACCAATGAACAAAAGAACGCTAACTGGAAGAAGCAGACTGGCAAACGCCGCTAGCCGCCGCGAAAAAAAAAACGGGAGCGACGCGGTTTTCACCCAATTCGACCATCTTCTCTCCAAGTGGTTAGAATCTTGATGGAGAGACCCACTCTGATACCAATTGAAAGTTGTCTAGAGGAGGGTGAATAAGCAATACGACTTGAAATCACTTAATCAAACGAGATTAAATTTATAAGGCCGGACTAGGAAGAGTGCATCTAGGCATCCCTTGTGGGTTTTGGTTGATTTATGACAAACAAATGAGATCCTAACCAAATTATTGAGATGAGCGCATGTTTAATGAAATTATGAAGAAAGCGCAAAAAGAAAGAAGAGTGAGGAATCAAGTTAAAAAGAGCTCAAGAGATAAATAGAATACCCTTTGTGTATGGAGTGTGTTGGAGAAACACACCCCAAGAGCTCAAGCAAAAGAAAACACTCTCACTGCACAAATTTACACAGGTCCAGACTAGTCCAATATCCCCGGACTAGTCCGATAATCTCTCTGTCCAGGATCGGACAAGTCCTTCCAGTGTGGACTTGTTCGCAACAGACTAGTCCGATAAAGTCCGGAGTAGTCCGATAATGCCTCTGATCAATATCGTACAAGTCCGATATTCAACAGACTAGTACGAAATCCTCACTAACCAACTTCGGACATGTTCCCCAATTTCAGACTTGTCTTTAGCCACTCAAAATTTCACGACACCAGACTAGTCTGATATTATCTGGACTAGTCCGATAACCTCTCCGACTAAAATCAGACAAGTTCTCCAAGTGCGGACTTGTCCTCAAATCACTAAGGGATTCACCACGCCGGACTAGTACGATATGTACCGGACTAGTCCCAATATCTCCAGAGACAAAATCGGACTAGTCCGCCAGTTGCCGGACAAGTTCGATAACTCAGGACACTTAGGGTTTCCCACACGCCGCACACTAGACTAGTTTGGAGTCCACCACGGACTGGTTCGGACGTTGTAAACCCTAACGGTAACCTTTGGAAACCCTAGTATGAATAGAGGTGCACGGTCCTACTATGATCTCTCTCGACCCCCTGCGCCATCACACCTTCCAAGAGCCCAAAAAACATTTCTCTCCACACAATCCAACGCAAGAAAGATCAAATCCTTAAGGATTAACCATAGATCAAAGGAGAGACACATTCTTCACGTCTTGGACTCTTGAGTTTGAATCTCTCACACACTCTTGCTGTTTTATTGCATATCTTTTGAGTGTGTTTGGTGGTGTTTTCAATTGTAAATCTTGGGGGGCCCTCAACTTGTGAGAAGGCCCCTTGAACATGATTATTTACCCCCTTTGTAATTAGTGGAAGAGAATCAACATTCGTGGCGATTCGACGAGGGTATGGTTGGTGAAGACCCGGTCCTCCGTGGACTCCTCAACGTGGATGTAGATTTTATCTGTGGAATCGAACCACGGGATAAAATCATTATGTATTTACTTTTGTTCTTTCTATTCATTGCAATCTAGGGTTAGCTCAATCTTATTCAACTTACATTAAAACTTTGAAACTAAAGTTAACTTGTGTCATATCTAGTTTCATTGAAACAATACATTCAAGTTACAACTCAATTTCCGTTGCATAGAGTACTTGGATCGAAATCGTCAATCAAACTTGATTGATCTAGTCCGCACACACCGGACTAGTCTGCACCGTACCGGACTAGTCTGATTTCTCTATGTTTGATCAGGTTGCTAAGTGTTTCAGGTTCCGACAAAAGTTCAAAAAGCCTATTCACCCCCCCCCCCCTCTAGGCTACATTCAATTGGTATCAGAATCAGGCTCTTCAAAAGAGACTAATCGCTCGAAGAGAACATGTCGGACATTAAGGATGCGCACAAGAACTTCAACCAAGAGAAGGTTGAAGATGAAAAGAATAAAATGTTGGAGAAGCTCCTCGAAGCCATCCAAGACTTCGAGGATGATGATGAGGAGACGCTTGAACTCAAGGCACTCCTAAGGAAGAAGGCACTCTCCAAAGGGAAGATAAAGGTCGAGGATGAGAAGAAGAAGAAGGGGAGTAGTCACGCCGACTACTCCCGATATCCTTTTAACTATGATCGGTTAAATTCAAACAACAATCATTACTTGTCTATTCCTCTAGGGAAAGCCCCATACTTTGATGGCAATAATTACTCAATGTGGAGGCAAAATATGAAAATGCATCTCATCTCACATAACCCTCGCTTGTGGCATATAGTGTGTACAGGGATAGATACCCCAGATGACGATAAATACCTCACACCAAGCCAAGAACAAGCTATCCATCGGAACGCTCAAGCTGCAGCTGTCATAACATCATCATTGAGTCGAGACAGGTTCACCAAGGTGGATGGACTCGAAATTGCAAAAGAGATATGGGACACATTACAAACTGCACATGAAGGCGATCGTCATGTGCGAGCGGCCAGGATTGAAATGATCGAAGGCGAATTGGATAGATTCGCCATAGAAGAAGATGAGTCACCGCAAGACATGTACAATCGATTGAAGAATCTCATCAACAAGGTTCGAGCATATGGAAGAAAGAAGTGGAATGATCACGAGGTGGTGAAGCTAATTCTCGGAGCCTTCATGCCTTGCAACGTAACTCTATGCTCGATGATTAGAAAGCCTCGGGTATCAGAAAATGGCCCCGGATGAATTGCTTGGAAAGATTATCAATTTTGAGATGATGGAGAAACAAGCAAAGCATGTCAAATAGATTGCCGACCTTACCTCGGCAAAGAAGAAAGGAGTCGCTTTGAAGTCCACTTACAAGCCAATGTAAAAAGAGACTCGAGAAGCTCAAGAAGAAAATGATAGCAACAATGAAAGCAGTGACATTGATGAAGAAGATATGATCCTATTTATGAAGAAATTCAAGAAGATGGTGAAAAGAAGACAGGGTGGTAGATCAAGTGAAGGAAGACACGAAGACAAATCAAGACCAAAGTTGAGGCGCGCATGCTATAACTGTGGTCAATAAGATCACTTTATAGTTGATTGTCCTTATGAAGAAAACAAGAAGAAGACCAAGGATACAAAGCCTCAACCCAAGGAGATGTTCAAGAAGAAAAAACAAATTGGACAGACGCACCTAGGAAAGGAGTGGGACTCCAATGATGAGTCTTCATCTAAAGAGGAAGATGAGATGGCTAGCATAGCCATCAAGAAGACAACCAAGAAATCCACTCTCTTCCCAACTATTGGCGCATGGAAGGACAACGACACATGTCTAATGGCGAAGGAAGGTAAAATAAAGGTAACAACTAAATCTTCCTCTTCACATTCTTTCTCTAGAGATAGTGATACTTCTAGTGATGATGAAGATATGCTTGTTGGCTTAGATAAGAAAACTGCTGCAAAAATAAAATTCTTGATGGATAAGCTTGTTGATAAGGAGGAGATTGTTGATCGCCAAGAAGATATGATCATCCTTCAAAAGGAGGAATATCTTAAGATCAAAAAGCTCCTTGAACTTGAAAAGGAGTGAAGCAAGTCACTAGAACTTGAGTTAGCTTCAAGCAAGGAAGCTTGCTTGAAGTTAAGCGACTCAAATATAATCATCAAGGATGAACTTGCTAACTTAACCAAAGTTAACAAGATCCTTGAGGTATAAGTTGAGTCACTCAAGCAAAGTGACCCTTCATCCTCTTAAAGCTCACCTTCTCAACACCTAAAATCTGAAACTACTATTATCTGAGCATGTGCTAAAATTGACACTAGCTTGAAGGAGAAGTCAAACCTGACAAAGGACAAGCATCCTTCCCGAAGTGGCATATTTGACAAGGAGAAGGTCAAGTATGCATGCAGTGCATACTTGGCCACAAGACCTCCTAATGTCAAATATGGCATTGGGTATTCTTATGGTGAAAAGCAAAATGCTAGGAGTCACAAGAATAACAAGGAACACATTGCTTTTGTCAAGGGAAACTCCTCTCAAGGTAGAAAGCCAAATGATGTTGATAAGTCCAAAAATGCTAACACACATGAACACCAACTATTGTTTAGAACATTTGACACATCATATGTTCTCATGAAAAGTAAACTTGGTAGAGTTTAAGCTAAACATGTTGGGACACGCCATGGGAACACCAAGTCTCATGTGTGGGTGCCCAAATCACTTATGACAAACCTCAAAGGACCCAAGCAAGCTTGGGTACCTAAGACCAAGGCATGATTTATTCTTGCAGGCCTATTCCTCCGGTGGATCGAAATGGGTGCTAGATAGTGGATGCACCAACCACATGACCGAAGAAAGAAAGATGTTTGTTGAATATGAAGAAAATGAAAGCGAAGGCATCTATTTTGGAGACAACAGTCAAGGAAGGGTGCTCGATACCGGTAAAATTGCGATTTTGCCTCAACACACTCTTTCTCATGTTTTACATGTCGATTCCTTAGATTATAACATATTGTCCATATCTCAATTATGTGACAAGGATTATAATTGCTTGTTCACTAATGAGGGTGTGACCGTCTCTAGAAGGAGTGATGACTCGGTTGCATTCAAGGGTGTGTTAAAGGGAAAGCTTTATCTTGTTGACTTCAACAAAGTAAAAGCCAAACTTGACACATGCTTTATTGCAAAGACCAACATGGGTTGGTTGTGGCATAGACGGCTAGCACATGTTGGTATGAGGAATCTTCAAAAACTCCTTAAGAGCGTTCACATCCGAGGCTTGAAGGATGTTGTTTTTGAGAAAGACAGGCCTTGTAGTGTGTGCCAAGCCGGGAAGCAAGTAGGAGCACCCCATCCCGCGAAGAACGTCATGACAACAACAAGACTGCTCGAGCTACTTCACATGGATCTATTTGGTCCAATTGCGTACATAAGCATCGGCGGTAACAAATACAGTTTAGTAATTGTTGATGCTTTTTGCGCTTCATGTGGGTTTTCTTTTTTCATGATAAGACAGAAACTCAAGGAACCCTCAAGAAGTTTCTCAAGCGTGTCCAAAATGAATTTTCATTGAAGATCAAGAACATACAAAGTGACAATGGCACGGAGTTCAAGAACACCCAGGTTGAGGAATACTTAGATGAGGAAGGAAAAAAGCATGACTTTTCAGCACCATATTCCCCTCAACAAAATGGAGTAGCTGAAAGGAAGAACCGAACCCTAATTGAGATGGCGAGGACAATGCCCGATGAGTACAAGACTTCGGATCGGTTTTGGGCTGAGCGGTCAACACCGCTTGTCACACCATAAACCGACTCTATCTTCATCAACTACTCAAGAAAACATCATATGAACTACTCACTGGTAACAAGCCGAATATTTACTATTTTCGAGTTTTTGGTTCCTAATGTTATATTTTGAACAAGAAGCCTAGGACTTCAAAGATCGCTTCAAAGTCCGATGAAGGTTTTTCGCTTAGTTATGATTTGAACTCTTACGCCTATCGTGTCTTCAACAAGGTCTCCGAACTTGTTGAAGTATCACGTGATGTAGTGTTCAATGAAACTAACGGTTCTCAAGAAGAGCAAGTTGATCAATATGTGCTAGATAGAGAAGAGGCTCCATGTCAAGCATTGAGAAGAATGGTGTTGGGGATGTCCGACCACAAGCACCACCAACAAATGCGAATGAAGAAGATGAACCACAAGAGGAAGAAAATGATCAAGGGGGAGCTTCTACACAGGATCAACCTCATGAATATCAAGGTGACCAACAAATCAATGAGGGCAACCATCTAGGGGGTGGGGGGAAAAGATGACCATGAAGATTCAAGATCACAAGTGCCACATCCAAGAGTACCCCAATGCATCCAAAGATATCACCCTGTCGACAACATAATCGGTGAAAAGGGAGTAACAAATAGATCTTGAATTGCTAATTTTTGTGAACATTACTAATTTCTATCCTCTTCGGAACCACACATGGTTGAAGATGCATTGAAAGATCTGGATTGGGTGGTGGCAATGCAAGAAGAACTAAACAACTTCAAACGGAGCGAGGTGTGGGAACTTGTCGAAAGACCCAAGTTCAATGTCGTCGGTGCTATATGGGTCTTCTGCAACAAGCAAGACAAACACGGGGTGGTGACAAGAAACAAGGCGCGACTTGTGGCCAAAGGGTATTCACAAGTCAAAGGTTTGGATTTCAGCGAAACTTTTGCTCCCGTAGCTAGGCTTGAATCAATTAGGATATTACTTGCATATGCAACTCACCATGATTCCATGCTCTATCAAATGGATGTGAAAAGTGCCTTCCTCAACAGACCAATCAAAGAGGAGGTGTACGTGGAGCAACCCCCTGAATTCGAAGATCAAGAGTTCCCCGACCATGTGTTCAAACTGCGTAAGGCTCTCTACGGCCTCAAACAAGCTCCTAGATCTTGGTACGAGTGTCTTAGAGATTTTTTTAATTGAAATGGATTTAAGATTGGTAAAGCTGATTACATGTTGTTTACTAAACATTTTGACAATGATCTATTTATTTGTCAAATTTATGTTGATTATATTATATTTGGATCAACTAACAAATCCTTTTGTGAAGAATTTAGAAAGATTATGACAGATGGATTCGAGATGTCTATGATGGGAGAATTGATATATTTTATTTCTTGGGATTCCAAGTGAAGCAATAAAAGGAAGGGACGTTCATAAGCCAAACCAAGTATACTCAAGACATACTCAAGAAGTTTGGAATGGACAAGGCGAAGCCTATAAAGACTCCCATGGCAACAAATGGACACTTGGATCTCAATGAAGACGTACCAAACGTAGATCAAAAGGTATAACGCTCCATGATTGGATCCCTACTTTACTTATGTGCATCTAGGCCTGATATTATGTTGAGTGTATGTTTGTGTGCAAGATTTCGAGCCAATCCTAAGGAGTGTCATTTGACAGCCGTAAAAAGAATCTTGCGATATTTAGTTCATCACCCAACCTAGGCCTTTGGTATCCTAAAGGTTCCAAGTTCAATCTCATTGGATACTCCGATGTAGATTATGCCAGATGCAAAGTAGATAGAGAAAGTACCTCCGGTACATGCCAATTCCTAAGTAGATCCCTAGTTTGTTGGTCCTCCAAGAAACAAAACTCCATTTCCTTATCCACGGTCGAAGCAGAGTATGTTGCAGTCGGGAGTTGTTGTGCACAACTCCTTTGGATGCGACAAACTCTAAGGGATTACGGTTATAATATGAGCCGTATTCCACTCCTTTGTGATAATGAGAGTGCTATTAAAATTGTCCATAACACCGTTGAGCACTATAGGACCAAAAACATAGACATTCGGCATCACTTTTGAGAGACCACTCAATTAAAGGAGACATAGCCATTTCCCATATCAACACCGAAAATCAACTAGCTGATATATTCACCAAGCCACTTGATAAAAAAATGTTTTTGCGAGCTCCAAAATGAACTAAATATCCTTGATACTCAGAACGTGGCTTGAAAACTTGCATACATGTATGCCATCTTCAAAATCTATTGATTGTGTTATGAAAATTATCTCTCTCTATTTTCTTTGAAAAACTATGTTAATTACTTGATCTTGGTGAATTATGGTCATAGCTTAATTGTTGTATGTTTACTGATCATATTCATCAAGATTACTTGTGTGTTTTGCCCCCTATTTTCTTTATAAGCACCTTCGAATATATATGAATGGGCTAAATGCTTCTGTTCTAGTGATCACGGACTAATTCGTGGTTACCCGGACTAGTCCGCACAATGCAGACTAGTCCGCAGAGATCCGGTAGTCCGGACTAGTCCGGTTGACCACGAACTAGTCCGATTTTTTGACTCCATAACTCTAGGGCCGCCAAACCCTAATCTTCTTCATCCTCACAACGTTCCTCACATTCTCTCTCCCCACTCGAGTGCCCCCAAAGTGATTTGTCAATTTCTCCACCAAATCTATTCAACTCTCCGTGGAAAACGATCTTCATCGCAAGGGGATCGAGGTCCACGTACTAGTCTGCAACAACAATTCCTCCAACCTCAAGAATCAAAGGATTTTGGTAAACTTTCTCCAAAACCCTAGAATCTTTGATTTCTTATGTTATGGACAAAATTGCTTAGCTCCACTAGTTAATACATGACTCCTTGTTGTATTACATCTACCTTGAGCTATTTTTGCATTGAGAAACACCATTGAATTGCTAGTTAGGGTTTGAGCAGTTGAACACTGGACTAGTCCGGTCTCAGTACGAACAAGTCTGGTACTCCAGACTAGCCCGGACTTGAGCACCAGACAAGTCCGATTTTTGACTGAACTCAACCCTAAATTCCAACTACCCAATGCATTTCCTTGCCATCAATCCTCATCTATGTATTGTATAATCCTCTTGTCAGGACCATGTCGAGCTCCAATGATGAGATCTCTGACTATGAGGCCGAGATGGACCAAGAGTCATTGCTTCGGTCCTCGATGGGCCAAAGCAAGAAGCGGCAAGACCGTGTTGCTGACCCATCG
This sequence comes from Tuctoria greenei, assembly GCA_036927565.1. Taxonomy (NCBI): domain Eukaryota; kingdom Viridiplantae; phylum Streptophyta; class Magnoliopsida; order Poales; family Poaceae; genus Tuctoria; species Tuctoria greenei. The sequence continues at coordinate 171,958,839 of JAYESD010000007.1, read as the reverse complement.
CCAACCCCACCTAGGATGCGATGGAAGGTTGCCGCCAAGAAGCCAGCTTCAAAAGATCAAGATTTGGTTGGCTCCAGCTCAGTGGCTCATCGCCAATCCAAAGGGAAAGGCAAAGGGATTGCCTCTGGCCCGATTGGCCCTCTCCGGATGAGTGCACTAAGACAGGGGAATAGAGACCCCTCTGAAGAAAGATTCAATGGCAAAGGAAGCGATGTAGCTTCAAATCTCAGGACAATTGATTGTTACAGCAGTTCCAGAAAGGCAGTTGATGCAAGGTTCTGGAGCAACTTCCACATGGACTACTATAGTTCTGTGTATCTCACTATGAAGACTTCAGTGGTCCGCAGCTAGTGGATTGACTGGAACCATTTTGAAAGAAAAAGTTGTGGTGCTTTCGATGAAGTGGTAGATGCTATCGCGGGGCATGGTCTAAAGGATTTGTTTGCCTTCAGATACAACTGGAATGATGAAGTCATTGCTTAGTTTTATGCTACTTGCTATTTTGCTAGTGATGAAGAGGAGAGGGTGACTTGGATGACTCACGGATCCAAGTACACTGTGACTTATGATGAGTTTGCAAGATTTCTTCACCTGGAAGACACTAGCAACAATGAGCTCATCATCCACAACATTGGCGTCCTGGAGAAGGACAAGATGAAGTTCCTCTATGACACTCGCCTGAAATTCAATCCCCCTTCCACCAAGAACATGAAGTCATTCTTCATGGTTCTAAATAGAGTGCTCCGAAAGACTATTGCTCCAAAAGATGGAGATGCAGGGAGTGTCCAAGGGTATTTGAGGACATTGATGAAGGTAATCAGCAAGGACAGGAAGTTTGATGTTTTTGACTACATTTGGAATGATATGGTGAACATCTCTTGCACACCGAACTGCTCCTGTGGCTATGCACCATACCTGATGTATATGATTGAGAAAGCCACAGGAATTGAGCTCGTGAAGGATGTAGAGCATACTCCTCTAAGGCCTCAGAAGCCTCCTCAAGCCTCTCTACCAAATGCTCCATCTCCTATCTCAAGTGAAGAGGCTTCGAGGCGAGCTCAAGGAGATGCAGGGCCTACCGCCACTACTAGGGCCCCTCCTTAAAACGGGTCTCCTAGTGGCATCTTGAAGTACTTGGCTGCCATCTTTGGCTTCTGCAAAAGTCGAAAGTGAAGCTTCATAAGTTGAGCAAGGCAAGGAAGGCAGACATAAAGTATGTGAAAGAAAATGTCAAGAATATTTGTCAGAAGTTGAAGATTGAGCCTGTTGGATCTCCTATTATCTCTGATGACTCAGCTTCAGACTTCTGTGAGATGCCACCTCTCTCTCCCTCCGAGCTCACCTATTTTTGTGTTGTGGGCACTTCGAGTGGATCCGCTCCTCCTCCTCCTCGGCCTAAAGATGAAGACGATGAGAGGACTGACAGTGAGGAATAAGCCTGCGATGACTTCTAGATCCCTCCGCTCCTTCTTTTTGGTGCCTTGATGCCAAAGGGGGAGAGATTGAGAGGGAGTCACTAGGCCTAGCAGTAGTTTGAGAGATGAGAACTCCAATTGTGTTTCTTTTGAAATTCTGCTACTTTTGGGTTGTAAATCTGCTATTATGCTCTTATTATGGTTCTAGTCATGTTTATGAAGCCTGTGATGATGCCTTGATATAATTTGTGTTCATGTTTGATATGATCTACATTTTTGCTCTGAAATTGACAGATATGCTTGATGTTGATATGATTATGTCAATTATCTCATTCTCATCATGATTATTGCTCACACACACGTAGTTTTGCACCCCCACCACAAGGAGTGCACATATGTATTATGTTTTCATTGCTTAATTTGTTCCAAGCTCATATATGCACACTTTATGAAAATCTGGACTTTTAATCATATTTGTAAAATCTCAATTGATTGTCATCAATCACCAAAAAGAGAGAGATTGAAAGTGCATCTAGGAATCCCTTGTGGGTTTTGGTTGATTTATGACAACAAATGAGATCATAACCAAATTGTTGAGATGAGCACAAGTTTAATGAAATTATGAAGAAAGCGCAAAAAGAAAGGAGAGTCAGGAATCAAGTTGAAAAGAGCTCAAGATATGAATAGAATACTCTTTGTGTATGGAGTGTGTTGGAGAAACACACCCCAAGAGCTCAAGCAAAAGAAAGCACTCTCACGGCACAAATTTACACAGGTTCGAACTAGTCTGATATTTCCCGGACTAGTCTAATAATTTCTTTGTCCAGGATCCGACAAGTCCTCCTAGTGCGGACTAGTCCGATAAAGTCTGGACTACTCCGATAGTGCATCTGATCAATATCGGACAAGTCCGATATTCTACAAACTAGTCCGAAATCCTCTTTGACCAACTTCGGACAAGTTCCCCAATTTTGGACTTGTCTTTAGCCCCTCAAAATTTCATGACACTGGACTAGTCCGATAACCTCTATGACTAAAATCGGACAAGTTCTCCAAGTGCGGACTTGTCCTCAAATCACTAAGGGATTCACCACGCCGGACTAGTACAATATGTGTCGGACTAGTCCGAATATCTCCAGAGACAAAATCGGACTAGTCCGCCAGTTGCCGGACAAGTCCGATAATTTAGAACACTTAGGGTTTCCCACACGCCGCACACCGAACTAGTCTGGAGTCCACCACAGACTAGTCCGATCTTTGTAAACCCTAACGGTAACCTTTGGAAACTCTAGTATAAATAGAGGTGCACGACCCTACTATGATCTCTCTCGACCCCCTGCGCCGTCACACCTTCAAAGGGGCCAGAAAACACATCTCTCCACACAATCCAACACAAGAAAGATCAAATCTTTGAGGATTAACCATAGATCAAAGGAGAGACACGTTCTTCACATCTTTAACTCTTGGGTTTGAATCTCTCACACACTCTTGTTGTTTTATTGCATATCTTTCGACTGTGTTTGGTGGTGTTTTCAGTTGTAAATCCTAGGGAGCCCTCAACTTGTGAGAATGCCCCTTGAACACGGTTATTTACCCTTTTTGTGATTAGTGGAAGAGAATCAGCCTCCGTGGCGATTCGATGAGGGTAGGGTTGGTGAAGACCCAGTCCTCCGTGGACTCCTCAACGTGGATGTAGATTTCCTCTATGGAATCGAACCATGGGATAAAATCATTGTGTCTTTACTTTTGTTATTTCTATTCATTGCAATCTAGGGTTTGCTCGGTCTTGTTCAACTTACGTTAAAACTTTGAAACTAAAGTTAACTTGTTCCATATCTAGTTTCATTGAAGCAATACATTCAAGTTACAACTCAATTTCCGCTGCATAGAGTACTTGGATCGAAATCATCGATCAAACTTGATCGATCTAGTCCGCACACACCGGACAAGTCTGCACCCTACCGAACTAGTCCAATTTCTCCGTGTTTGATCAGGTTGCTAAATGTTTCAGGTTTCGAAAAAAGTTCAAAAATCCTATTCACCCCCCCCTCTACCTACATTCAACTAGTCTGGTCAGAGTCGGACTAGTATGCTCAGTACACAGAGGAAAACCTAAAAACTTGATTTCGATGAGTTTTTAGTGGATTTTAGGGCAACGAAAGATAGATACAATATCAAGCAACCTAATAAAGCTTAGATTTACAAGCAAGAACAAATAGATTGCAACATTACAATGAAGAACAGTATGAAGAGCAATATGAACCCTAAGAGCAACTCTAGTAAATAGCAAAAAGTGTAGCGACAAGAGAGAAAAGATTTATCTTGTGGTTTAACTTCACAAAGAAGCCTACATCCACGTTGAGAAATCCACAAAAGGACCGGGTCTCACTTGACCCTCTCCTCACCAAGACACCACAAAAAGTTGGCTTGGTATCCACTAATCACAAGGGTAATCACCAAGTTCTTGGGGCTTCTCAGAAGTTGAGGCTCCCACAAATGATTTACAACAAGAGCATATGAAGTTCATATGTCATAAGCCACAAAACGCAACACCAAGTGCAAAAGATCAAACCAAAATCCAAAGCAAGATGATCTTCCTTCTCTTCACTTTTCAAACTCTAATCTTCTCAAGATTTGGTTCTAGAGGGCGAGTAGGAAGAGTAGAAGGCTTAGGATGGCTCAAGGAAACTTGTGACAGTGCTAGGGTTCAAAAGTTCCATGTTAGAGGTTGGAGGATCCCTTTTTATAGGGATCCAAAATCTAACCGTTGTTAGCATTCAATGTGCGGACTAGTATTGCCAGGACCCTGGACTAATCCGGTCTACTGGGTCCATGCAACATCACACTCTACAGAGGGTAACTTACCCTCCAACATTTGAATTTCAAATGATAATGGCACACCAGACTAGTCCGACCAACAACGGACTAGTTCGAACTACAAGAGAATGTCTTGATCCGTCTAAAAATGGGCAAGTCTGGACAGACCGGACTAGTCTAGCCATCTGTGGCGGACAAGTCCGGCCAACAGGACTTGGCCTCGGAAACCCCTTCTCTCACAATACCTGGACTACTCTAACAAAAACGGACAAGTTCGAAGTACAACAAAAACCTTTAGTCTAGAAAAAAATGGACTACTCTGGGACGTGCAGACAAGTTCATCCTCCCAGGACTTAGCTCTGAAAATTCACCAAGTGTAAAATGGACTAGTCCGTCCCCAAACGGACAAGTCCAAACTCACACATAAACTTAGTCCGTCCCAAAATGGACTACTCTGGCATACCCGGACTAGTTCGACCCTGAGGCCCAAACAAGTTCGGTCTCCTGGAAATTCGTTCTCTCAACAAGGCTTCTCACTTTGGTTTTCTCTCAACCATGACTCTGAGCTCTCTTCTATGATCTCAATGCACTTGGTACACATGCCCTCACACACAGAAGGCTAGTCTAAACTCAACACATAAGAAGCTCCAATATCTATGCTTGAGCCTTCGACGCCCCTTTCAATCATCACATAAGAAGCTCTAATTTCCTTTTTGAGGGATTTTCTCTTATTTCAATCATCACACCTGTACTTAAGATCAACTGAGCATAAGTATCTTAATTTGTCGTCATCAATCATCCAAAACTCACGGAGATGCCTAAATGCACTTTCACTATATAAAGAGACGCCAGCCCTGCTCATGGGTCACGACATTTGACACATCTTGACATGCTCGATACTGTAGATGGAGATTTCAGCACTATCCCCTCGCGTGGCCATCCTCGATCACCAGCGGTCACTGCTCACCATCACCAACAGCCATCTCAAGCAAACAATTGCAGCTATCGCCCAAGACAAGATCTTCAAAGATGGTACCATATTTTCTTTGCCCACCTTGGCTAGAATTATTTGGGCAGCAACTACTGTACAATCAGCCTAATTGTGCAATCTTGCAATCATAGATTCTTAGTCGTTGATTCCCATCCTACGGTGGCTGCACATTTTCACTTAAATCCTTCCACATTTTTTTCATATTTTCGGACACAGGTGGGAAGATTTAAGTGAAAATGTGCAGCCATCGTAGGATGGGAATCCAACGTCTGAGAATCCATGCTTGCAAAATTGAACAATTAGGCTAATTGCATAGTAGTTGTTGCCTTGCTGCTTTTTTCAAAAGAAAAAAAATATGTTGCTGCTCAAATGCCTACTTCCACCGGATAAGCCTAAACTCCACAAGGCTTCTGGTTTCTGGTACGATGCTTAGTTTCACACACCGATTGACATACTAAAAGGAGTCAAGACGCATAAATTGTACACATACCTGAGGAACCCCGTTAGTGCTCTGTTAAAGTAACTACTAGTAACTAACACTGAATTTGCAAAGAAAAAGAATGCATTTGCCACCATCAGCATGAGTAGATTTTGTCAAAGTCAAAGCAAATTTTGATGATGCGGGGTGTATTGGGACTCATGGCAAATATGTAACATAACGCAGCTCAGCAAGAGGCACTCAAGCAGGAGATCGAGCGGCTACGACAACTGTACCACCAGCAGCAGATCAAGACAACCAGCAGCGTCGACATCGCCATCGCCGCAGCTTCGATGCAGGCCAGGCAAGCGCTCCTCACCTGCGAGGGCGCCGCCATCCGATAGCGGGGAGGCGATCATGCGAACCAACTCTTAGCTTTTTTCCAGAGGGGGGCGGGGGTTGGCAATTCATAAATTTATAGCTTTGTGTAGTCTGATGATACGTTTGTTGGTTTGTTGCTTCTTGATTTGTATTGTTTGTGTTAGATTTACTGAAATCATAAGGATCTTAATTAGCCACTTAATCCAATTCAAAATAACAGTTAATAATTATAATTAAGACTTAGAACTTATCTTCTCATTTCTTTATGCGGCCATCAAGCCCTGTGGTGACGGCGGTGCATGGAGACTTGCAACCTTTTAGACAATGAAGATCGTGGGAGGAACCTTCCCCTTGCTTCCCCAATCATTTTGATCGGTTACTTAGTGGCGTGGGTGTTTTGGATGCAATACATTATGCCATACACAATAGAGTGCACCCCACATATTTATACTTATCCATGGGACGCGAGAGGGGGCCTCCCAACCTTTGGGAATGGTCGTGTCCCCCGATCACAGACATGACTATTCGTTGGGTTGCGTCTCTTCAATTAAGACACATGCTAATTGTGTTTTAATATTGTTCACACATACTAACATTCTCCCCTTTGAACACGTATTACAACTTACTAACTTAATACTAAACTTAATGTCCATTTCCTCATGTTCGACATATAGGGCACGACGCATCAAAGCAACCATTTACGTAATGTTTGACTCGAACACCACAATACGTCTTACACTTAGAAATGACCTTATACTCAGTTTTGGCCCCTTAGTATCCAGGTAATCATAGGATCTTTCTTAAAACCCAAGCGCGCTATGTGTTCACTGAACACATTGGGTGGAAGTCCTTTTATAAGCGGATCCGCAAGCATTCGCTTGATACTTATTTGCTCAATATTCATTACTTAATATGATTCTGGATTTACTCCTTTGCAATATATAACTTATGTCAATGTGTTTGGCATCACATATGACTTGTTGCCTCTGGAATACAAAAAACATAAGTGGTTTAATGATGTCAACCACTCATAATTCGAGTTAACTTACTGTGTCTGCTCGATGGTCTCATTTATAACTTATATTTGGTATGCATCACACATGATGCAGTGACCTTAAGTTAGGAGCTTTTCCACAATAAAACTTCAATCTGCAAGTGTTGATTACTGATGTGGATTTACTACACATCTCGCAGACACTGAGCCTTAATAAGTCATTATCCCAATGACTTATTCTTATACTTAACTTATCATGAGACCTTGATACTTCCAATACTGCAAGTAATAATCTGGTTTGGACATACGTATGCCAAAATTAACCCGATACTTAAAATTTGTGAAGGTAACTTATGAATTGAGCAAAACTTGAAACTTCTGACAGCAAGAAGTTTTGGAACCGATTCTTATTATGTCGACCTCTTATTGGTTCCATACTTACCAACCTTGACTCATTAGAGCAGACGAAGATTTATTTTCATGCATACCGTACTTCCAAAGTACGCTCCTTAAATATACCTTATGTATTACTTAATACCCCCCTTATATTGTCTTAGGGAATCTTAATTCCTAACATGTATAATATTTCACTAAGATTCTTAATACCAAAATAAAGACAATAACTTATTAATTTATAATAGTATATTGACATTTATACACAAAAGTAATAGGTCATCTACAATATATGAGAAAAAATAATTTCTCATCCTTACAATTGTCCTCCTTATTCTTAACATAACCCAAACTTTCTTATGTACTTATTGAATTTGAGATACTATTGCACAAGGCCTTATTGAGTCCATAAATGATCTTTCTTAACTAGTATCTCAAATGTTACTTATTCTTCATGACAAACCTTTCGGTTGTGTCATGTAGACGTTCTCGTATTGATTTCAATTTGTGAACTGTAATTATTACATCCATGTGATGTAATTATAAGTGATGATGCACTTACTGATGACATAATGATCTTGAATGAATCATTAGTTTTAAAGATGTGAGAACGATTCATCATAATCAACACCTTAACTCTTAGTAAAACTTTTTATCATAAGTTTATCTCAATAATATCTGAAAATTCCCTTTAGAGTCACTATTAATTTTGTAGACCTACTATAGTCTACTGTTTTGACTCTATTAGGAATATGACTTAATTCAAGACCTTAGTAATATGCTTCGTCCTCATTAAATCCTTCATGGCTTGACACCATTTGGATATATGAGGGCTATTTACATCTTACCTCAAATGAATAAAATAATTCATCATTTGAATGTAGATCTCATAATGAGATCTCTTATCAACATATCACTTATTTAGGAAATTGTTGCTCTTCATCATAAGGGGCAAATAACTTAGTGAACCTATAAAATTGAGAATGCTCCTATGCAACAGAAGTATTACTTAGCATAAATGTCGCCGATGAAGAACGAACAAAAGGTGTTGAGTCAAATATGATGAACACATGTGACCCAACATCAGCGGGTATTGAAGAGAACAGTTCTTGAATCATAAAAATAGATAAACACTCATTTCTCCTCAACAATGTTTTTCTTGTCTTACCATACTCCCCCTAATCATAGCATATATTGTTTCACATATATTTAGTGTTGATGAAGATAGTGAAAACAATGCTGCCTTAACAAATAGTCTTATTGTCTTATGTTTGGGTTAACTAAAATAGTCTTACCAAGACAACCTCATAAACATAACTTAATGAGGACTTATGTCCTTAACTTGAGAGGGGTATTCAGATCGTGATAGTCCCACTCACAATCAGATTTTAAATATTATTGTTTATGCATTCATCTGAGTCAAAAATAATTAGTATAAATAATGTTTGATTGTGGAATGAAGTGTTAAATCCTCCCCCTCGAAATATGGTTTCTACGATACAGCCATAATTTCGAAGACATTTCACAATCGATTCTTATACACTTACTAAATACTTAGTTATGAGATAAAAAATTGATTATCACTTAATAATGCAAGAACAATGAGTATGTCTTGTGGTATGCAAGACACAACCTCATAGTAAAAGCATAATAAGATAGTTTGTCAAAATGACAAACAAAACATAATAGTCCAAGCATGATACTAAAATCAAATTTCTCTAAGATGGTACATTAAGAACTTATTGAAGCTTAAGTTCAAAACCATCTCTTAATACTCACTTAGAGTCTCAATTGGCTTATATTTTTCTTTTATGGTCATTAGCGACTTCAAAGACCATTATCCCTCTTTTAGGATCCTCCTTTTACTTAACACTTTTAATGCATTTGACAATGTCAAAATACATAAAGGACTTAACAATGCTCCTTTCTTGAACGCACACGACGATCAATTTCTTAATATCTCACTGCTCTTACTTAGTATTTTGATTGATGATGAATTTCTAAAAATACGAGCAATGTCGTACACACAATAATCCTTTTCTTAAACTTTCATCATTTGGATGAAAGTTTTCTTTATTCTATATCACAAATGACGGGAACAAAAAAACTGAGTAGAATCTCGCCATGAGTAAAATTTTTCTACATCGAGAGACTCAATGGTCAAGATATAACTTAGTGTTAATCTTATTTTGGAGGAACCATCTGTGTAGAATACTTAAAAAATATGAATGCATAAACTTAAATTTTATATTTGTTTTCACATTGACTACGTAAAAACACAACATCATAATTACTGAAAACATGAGAAAATTTGTCTTTCGCTTTGGTTACTTGACAAAAATTTTTATGCACTGAATAAATTTAAATAACTTAGTAAAATAATGTCATCTTTTGTCATCCTGACAAATATGACATTCAAAACATCTGCAAATAAATGTTGAGTTTTATCTTTCACTTTGGTTACTCGACCAAAACTCGACATTTGAGAACAAATATAAAACATAGTAATTTATCTTTCGATTTTGTTACTCGACCAAATTACTATGCACTTAATTTCTTCAATCAAAGAAATATGTCATTAGTGTCTTTCGCTTTGGTTACTCGACCAAAAATGACATTTAATATAACTTAAGAATATGTGAATTTTATTTTTTGCTTTGGTTACTCAATAAAATTCCGTGCAATATAATTGATATTAAATGACATAGCAATTTATCTTTTGCTTTGTTTACTCGATCAAATTTCTATGACATTTTTCACTTAATATCAGCGGAAGCATAATTGATATTAAATGACCTAGCAATTTATCTTTCGCTTAGGTTACTCTACCAAATTGCTATGACATTTTTCACTTATTATAAGCGGAAGCAGAAAATTTGCAATACAAAATTTCTTAATAATTTCACAACATAATTAAATTAATTTACTGAGAATTATCTTAATAGTGGAGAAAAATATCCAAAAATGTAGAAAACATGCGAAAACATTGCAACAAAAATACTTAATTTATTCTCAGTCAAAATAATTTAATTCAATGGATCTCACTTAATCTCATTGCCTCACAGTTTAATTTTTGAAATCAGAAAAAAAATTCTTATCAAGGCCCACTACTCAAAATCTTGGCCCATGAGCAAAATTACTAAATCTCAGAAAAAAAATTCTTATGGGCGCAGCCCATTGTGTGGCCCAGCCCAAACTGAAATTCAGCCCAACGGCTCTAAATTCAGAAAAATGAAAAAGGAATTTTCCCATTAAATGGCCGAGCCCTTTCTTAAAATCAGCACAAAAGGCCGAGAGATCAAATTCCAGTAAAATGGAGAACTTTAAATGTTTTAGCATGGCCCATTTTAGGCCCACTGCATTTCTGTTTGTTCCCCTTCTTAAACTTAAACTTAGCCTAAAAAATTATTACTATATTTTAAAACTCTTTTCCAACATCCTTACCCAGATATTAATTCCGCTTAGCAAAGATACGAACAGCCTGATTACGTGAGTGTGTGCAGCAAACCTTGGCCGCACAAGTAACGAGCAACAACCTGCTTAAGTGAGGGCATAAGTACAGAAATCGAGCCAAGTCCCTCGTGGTCTGTCTGTAGCAAACCTTGATCGCACTTGTGCCCGACGCACAAGTCAACTAATCAGAAAACGCATCGGCACATCCGCAACAAAACTAACTGATCCATCTCCACCTCTTCTCTCTCCTTGGCCTCTTCTTTCTCCTTATAGAAATGGTGTTAGGTAAAACAAAAAGAGAGCTCCGATGACGAGCGAACGCGGCCAAGCGGCACCGCCACGGGACCCTCACCGGCGCACGCGCCCACTCGTGGAAAAACTCGCCACCGTCGAGCGGCATTTTGGGATCGCCCAAAACCCGCACAAGAGCGCATAAAAAAAACAGCGACTCGCCGGCGACAACCCGGTTGACGACGACGGCGAAACTCCGGTGCGGGCGGTAGCTACGGATTCGCTGGTCCATGGCGCAGCAGTTATCGAGTGTCGCGCGTGCTGCATGGGATTTCAGCATCGAAAATCCCTTCCCCATTCTTGTTTTTCCTCGTCTTGAAGATGGGTCTTCTTACTCGATTTTTTTTTATTAATATACCTTTTAAAAAATAATTTATAATAAATAACCCACGGAATCGAAAAATTTGAAAAGTAACCCAGCTTCGTATGTGCATCATACGAAATGACACGTGGGCCACGCATTTCGTATGAGGCACATACGAATCTGACGTGGCCCGCCACGCGTTCTCGAGGCAGCGGTTCCGTTCCCGAGGAGGAGCGAATCTCGTATGAGCCACATACGACATTTGCATTTCGTATGCGGCACATACAAAATTCGTCCACCCGTGAGGCCCGCCGGAACCGTCGTACGTGGCACGGACGAGTTGCCTCCCTGTATAAAACGCGCCCATCTCTTCTTCTCGGCACTCATTTACGTCGCTGTCGCCGCTCCTCCACCGCGTCGACCGCGCCGCCGCTCCGCTCGGCCGCCGCTCCGCCGCCTCCCTCTCGACCCTGCTCCCCACGGTATATTTCTATTTTATATTTTGCTCTAGTATTAAAGTAATATTTATTATTAGGTTGCTAACTTATGTCAATAGGTATTTCGCTCTAGTAAGTGATTTTAGTTAGTGACTTATTAATAGTGCTATGGACTATTGAGTTTTGGATAAGTTTTGGACATGATAGGATTCGTATATAGTCCTCTTTTAGGACTTGTTAATAGTGCTATGTGGTAGAGTAAGTTATTTAATTTGGGACTTGTTTATAGGTTTTTATTAGTATATTATTTGTAGTTAATGTTATTTATTTTAGAAGTAGTAGTTGTAAATTCTTATGTTAATTTTTTAGTATGTAAAACTTTTTAGCATGTTAGTTTTAGAAGTAAAACTAAGTTCCTAGTTTTAAAAGTAATAGACTTGTAAATTTGTATGTTAGTTTTAGAAATTTTTAGTTTTGTAAATTATTAACATGCGATTATTTTTATTTTAGAAGTAATAATATATGATTTATTTGTTTGTATAAATTCCAATAGGAATGTCAGAGAAGTTAGTATTTCAGATATTTTATGGAGAAGGCACAATAGTTTATGGCCCTAATGGGGTTAATTTGTCTGGTTTCACGTTTTGTGATGTAGGGATAACAAGAGCAAATGAGAGGACATTTAGTTGTGTCATAAACTGGTTGATGAAAAATTTAATCTTGATCCACAACAACATCAGTTGACATTGAAAGGAATGATTAATCGGGCAAGAAATGGAATTTATTGGGATTTGATTATTATTAAAGGAACACATAATTGGAGGAAATTTGTAGATTTAGTTGTGGAGTGGGGTTGGCCTCTAGTGCTTCTTGCGCAAGCGGAAATGAAAGAAATATAGATTGTAGCGGAAGCTGATGAAGCAAATAGTGTGAAAAATAATGTAGGAATGGAAGAAGCCGGAGAGAACTCGATACATGTAGAAGCACGTGGTGTGGCAGATGAAGGAGAGCACATTGAGAACATAGTTGAACAAATAAGGATCAAAGGTATGAAACACGAAAATATTCCAAAAGTTGACTCTTCTAATGATGAGAATGAGAATGATACTATTGTTCCTGCAGAGTGGAACAATCCAATCCCGAGTAATTTATCAGCTACAGAAAACTATTATGGCTTATCGGGATACCATGAAAATCAGTTAACACAAGGAGATATCTTTAAACACAAAGATAGTTTGAAGGATGCAGTGAAATATTGGTCTCTGTATGTGTAAAGATCATTTACAGTTTACAAGTCAAGTAAAAAATAATATGATGTGAAATGTGTGTTCTCAAGTTGTCCTTTTCGGGTCCATGGTTTCGAAGAGAAGCGGAGGAAACTATGTAGAGTATCAAAAATGATTGATCACACATGCGAGTTGCATGAATTGGAGAAGTGTAATAGTGCTCTTACATCGCAGTTTATTGTGAATCACATGTACGTCCGAATTGTGAATAACATTCAGTTTGAACCGAAATCAATAATAAACACTATTAAGGAGGAGTAAGTACTACATATCATTTCGTTGTCATGTTGGTGGAGTAAGTACTACATATCATTTGCAAAACATATTTCATATATGCAATTTTCATGACAATATATTTGGTTTTAGGCTTACTATGATGATAAAAACTGTGGATATACACTCTGGGTTGATCCACCACCTATTAAGGCTACTCGAGAGTACATTAAACATGTACAATGTGGCAATCAACATTTGGTAGGTGAACTAGCTAAAATGGAACTTTAACAAATGGAACTTTATCCTGTTATAAGTCAGACGAATGATAACGATGAAAACAACGTTTGCAATAACATGTCTTACAACTGTCCGCATCACAAGTAGTAGCGAATTAGCGAAATATGTTTCGCATGTATCAGAAGTATGTTTCATATGTATCAGAAGTATGGTTTCCATGTATAACAACTATGTTTTAAATGAGAATTTTGTTAAAATTACTTTGTCGTCTTTGTACTTTGCGAATCGTACATACAATACGACAAAAACTGACCTGGAACTTATCCACGACATGACAGGCGAATCTCGTACAAGAGAAATACGAAATTGCACTAATCCATGTCAGACTAATTTCGTACTCCATGTCAGGCGAATCTCGTACAAGAGAAATAAGAAATTGCACTGCTCCATGTTAGGCGAATCTCATACCTCATGTCAGGCGAATCTCGTACAAGAGAAAAACGAAATTGCACAGCTCCATGTCAGACCCCGTGAAATGTCAGTTCACACTTATACATCTCAGGGATGAATCTTCTCGTACACTAGGTCCATACACCATCATCTGATCGTCTATATAACACTCAACCTGGTAACAGCTTCAGCACCCACTTGCTACAATCATTGCATATACTTTACTACCATGGACGAGAACTCACCACCCACAAATAGAGAAAAGGTTCCAATCCCGGAGGGATTACAACCTCCAATGTGTTTCTGTGGCACTGATTGTAAGTTTGTAAGAGATCATCGACCTGATTACTCGTATGGTTGCCGGCTTTGAATGTGCGACAACTACGAGTACGATCCTCCTCACAGGACGTGTTCATTTCTTCCAGGTGGTAGAAAACAGGTAATATGCACCATTATTTCTGTTTTATGAATGATATAGAATATAATCTTTTGTACAAAAACTTATGCAGTCGCCACCACCTCTTTGCGACTTCAGGAACTACATCGACCAGGAACAATCGGCAGAAGACGCCGAGAAAGTTGAGAGAATGGCTCGACTTGCATATTGGAAGTTCAAAGAAGAAATAGAGTGGGCTGAAAGAATAGAGCAAGAGAGGAGGAATAGAGCTGCACAGGAGGAGCGTCGTCGCAATAGGCAAGAAGAAATTTGAAAATGGAGAGCTGAGTGTGACCGCAAAGCTGCATAGGAGGAACGCGTCGCAGCACAAGCACGAGAGGCTGAGCGAGAACGCATGCGCGAGAGAGCTCGTCTCACAAAAGAAGCCGGTTCGGATGCTTTGCGTAAGGGAAAATACCCCGTTGCACTCAGTAGCAACTTGGGTAAACTATGCTCGGCGTTTAATTCAACAAAGGTGTGTTAGGATTAGATCGACGCATCTTAAGTGCGTCGCACACACGCCATTTGTAGTACCTATTTTATATTTTCTTTCAGAAATATGTGTACTTATGTTTTGCCTTATGTATCGTAGTAGTAGAGTGGCAATCAACATGCACATATTTTTAGAACTATATAATTTCATTTGATGTAACCGCCGCCGAGCTTACAATTAATTACCTTCAATTAATATGCATTTGTATAAATTAATACATTAATTGTATAATTTTCCAAACTATGCATTTGTTATCGCTATATGATTTTAAAAAATTTGAAACTCCTATTAAACTCCCGTAAATTATATTCATAACTTATTTTTTATACTCAACAAAACTTACATTAAAATAACTTTTATGAACGTTTCTACCGATTCTAACTCCAAATGTTTCTAAACAAAAAACCAAAACTGAATACATTTTACAAATGTGCAGAAACGTGATCGTATTGCCTAATAACACATACAATTACTCTTGTTTGTACATACTAAACATAGAGGAAGTTCATTGAATTCAAAATTTCACAATGTATTCTCTATTTTATACTTTGAAATTTTTTAGCAAATCGGTCTAAAAATGTTTAAAAAGCTTTGTGTAAAATCCATTAAAAGCAGGGTCAAAACTGGGGCACGCACGAATATCGTAAGTGCCTCTTACGAAGGTATTGTTCACTTCATATGAGGCACGTACGAAATTCGTGCTTGCCCATTTCTTCCACCGTGGCAAGCGTTTTCTCCACCGTGGCAGACACCAGCTTACGTGGCATCCACCAAATGAGCATTTCGTATGTGCCTCATACGAAATTCGAATTTCGTATGAGGCACATACGACAGTGGGTCATTTTGGCCAATTTTATATTCTGTGGTTATTTATTATAAATTATTTTTAAAAGGTATATTAATAAAAAAATCCTTCTTACTCTTACTATTAGATTAATTCGATAGTTCATAACTGAGATCAATTTTAGGATTAGGAATTATCTTAATTGAAAATCAAAACACGAGTAGAATGATTAATTAGACTAATTCGCTCTGATACAAATGTTAGATTTACTGCAATCATTAAGATCTTAATTAGGCACTTAATCCAATTCGAGTTAACAGTTAATAATCATAATTAAGAATTAAAATTTATCTTCTCATTCCTTTATGCGGCCATCGAGCCCTGTGGCGACGGCAGCGCATAGAGACTTGCAACCTTGTAGACGATGAAGATCGTAGGAGGAACCTTCCTCTCGCTTTTCCAATCATTTTGATCGGTTACTTAGTGTCGTGGGTGTTTTGGATGCAATACATTATGACATACACAATAGAGTGCACCTCCACATATTTATACTTATCCATGGGATGCGAGAGGGGCCTCCCAACATAGGAATGATCGTGTCCCCCGGTCACGGACACGACTATTCTTGTGTTGTGTCTCTTCAATTAAGACGCATGCTAATTGTGTTTTAATCCATGTTCACACATACTCACAGTTTGCTCGTTGTAGCCGGAAATTGGGCTGGAATGGGAGAAATTGATTTGTCGTGGGTGTATTGTTCGAACAGCATCACAATTGTGTTGGTAAAGATTTTTTATGGTGGTTTCTTTCACCCATTATTTGGATCGGTGTGAGGTTGACGTCCTTGACCATATGACACGCAAAACTGAATTAAAAAAATGCATACATGAACAGGGACACAACTTCCTTCTTCTTATTTGTATTTCCATGCGTGTTTAAGATGTGTTATGATTTTATTTGTTGTAAAGATATAGTAATTAAACTGAGTATTAATGAAGAAACCAACAAAAGTTGGATACATGAGCAGGAGCAGGAGTATGATCAATGAGAGAAAGAGAAGAAGAGTAACTAACCGCTGACCGCACGTTGCGGTGAATCCAAGGACAACGGATCGAGAGCTGGCTGTGCAGTGCAAACCATGCTGTTATCGGATCAGAGAATAGAGCCAGGGAAATCTGCGGCTGTAGTGTACTAGTGGGAGGAGCGGAGGTGGGAGTTACCAAGGAGAGCCGTATCGCGCGATGCCTCTCCACCGATCGCGGGGACGCGGCGGCAGCACTACTGAGAGCCAGGGCGACTGCAGTAGGGAAGCAGAGATACGAGAAGGGGGAAGGACGGGGAGATCTTTCGTCTGAGTGGGCTTTTTGGAGCAGGGGGAGTTAGGGTGTGTTTGGTTCGAGAGATATAGTGGGACGGGACGGGACGATCCCATTTTTCTGTTGTTTGGTTTGGAGACATGTGGCATAGAGTGATCCCTCAAAAGAGAATATTCCACCTAGATGCGGGATGGAACCATCCCACCAAAAACATGGGGACGGATCCGTCCCACCTCCGTGGAGACAGGCGCACGACCTTCCAGAAGTACTCATACTCACATGTCTCTGTTCCATCCTTTCATTCAAACAAGAGACGAGGTCATTTCGTCCCACACCATCCCACAAAACAAACAAGAAACAGGGATCGTCTCATCCCTCTAGACAAACAGAAAATGGGATCATCCCATCCCTAAAAACTGGGATAGATCCATCCCATCCCACTTTGACTCCCAACCAAACGCATCCTTAGAGACCCAGTAGTAGAATTTTGTGCTGTTTTGGTGCACTGAAACAGGCTCGAAACACACATAGTGTGTCATTTGTTGGGCTTCGTGTTGGGATGCAAAGACATGGGCTGGACCCAGTTTACATGCCTAAAAAAGTGTCCTGCCTTTTCGTTGTTCCATCGCCCATGCCTGTCATCTTCGAACCGCCTGCTCACTGTCCAAAATCAGAACGAGAACGACACATGTCGGTTACTCAGCACCCAAAAGAAAATCACCCGTCCTCTGCACAGCTGTTCCACCTTCACCTCGGCATCCTATTTTAGAATTTTTTATTAGTATACCTTTTAAAAAATAATTTAATATAAATAACACACGGAATGACGATTTGGCAAAAATGACCAAGTGTCGTACGTGCCGCATACGAATTTTATATGAGACTCATACAAAATGCGCATTTCGTCTGTGCCACGTCAGCTGGTGCGTACCACGGTAGAGAAAAAGCTGGTCACGGTGGAAGAAAGGGACACGTACGAATTTCGTACGTGCCGCATACAAAGTGAACAGTGCCTTAGTATGAGGAACGTACGAAATTCTTCTGTGCCCAATTTTGGCACTGCATTTGATCTATTTTACACATAAGTTTATCTAAATTTATATACCGATTTGCTAGAAATTTCCAAAGTATAAAATAGAGCATATATTATGTAGTTTTGAATTCAATGAACTTCCTATATATTTAATATGTAGAAATAAGAGTAATTGAATGTGTTATTAAGCAATACTATCACATTTCTGCACGTTTGTAAAATTTATTCAGTTTTGTTTTTTTAGAAACGCTTGGAGTTAGAATTTGTAGAAACGTTCTTTTATTGTAATTTAAGTTTCATTGAGTATAAATAATAAGTTATCAATATATTTTATGGGAGTTTAATGGGAGCTACAAATTTTTTAAAATCATATTGCGATAACAATCGCATTGTTCCGAAAATTATAGAATTAATTGTACTAAAATTAAAAAGCTCGGTGGCGGTTACACGAAATGAAATTACATAATTACGAAAATATGTGCATGTTGTTTGCCACTCTACTACTACGGTATATAAGGCAAAACATACGTACACATATTTTTATAAGAAAACATAAAATAGGTAATACAAATGGCGTGTGTACGACGCACTTAAGATGCGTCGATCTAATCCTAACACGCCTTAGTTGAATTAAACGTCGAGCATAGTTTACCCAAGTTGCTACTTAGTGCAACAGAGTTATTTTCTCTTACGCAAAGCATCCAGACCAGCTTCTCTTGCGCGACGAGCTCTCTCGCGCATGTGTTCTCGCTTAGCCTCTCGTGCTTGTGCTGCGACGCGTTCCTCCTCTGTAAATGTGGCCTAGAGGGGGGTGAATAGGCTTTTTTGAATTTTGTCAGAACCTGCAACACTTAACAACCAATTCAAAATCAAGGATATCGGACTATTCCAGTAAAGTGCGGACTAGTCCGGTGTGTACCAACTAGTTTAATTAAGTTTGATCGATTAATTTTATTCTTCGATGTATGCAGTGGAAATATACAGTCAAATAAAGTGTTGCAAGATTATGTACTGGAGTATATCACAAGTCAATCTTAAATTTGATGTTTCAATGTAAAGTGAACAAGATTAATTCAAACCCTAGATTTATATGATGTAAAGAACGATGAACACAAAGCAAGAACATAAGAGATTTATCTCGTGGTTCGGTTCCCACAAAGGCAACCTACATCCACGTTGAGGAGTCCACAAAAGGACCGGGTCTCCTCCAACCCTACCCTCGTCGGATCGCCATGAAGGCTAATCCTCTTCCACTTATCACAAAGGGGTGAATAACCAAATTCAAAGGGGCCTTCTCACACGTTGAGAGCTCCCTTAGATTACAACACAAAATACCACAAAGAACACACTCAAAAGTTTACAATCAAATCACAGGAGTGCGTTAGAGAATCAAACCAAGAGCTCAATGAGTGTTGAACGTGTCTCTCCAATGATCTAGAGTGAATCCTCAAAGGATTGATCTTTGTTGCACTTAATTTCATGGAGAGATGTGGTTTTTGAGGCTCTTGGGAGGTGTGACGGCGCTAGGGTTCGAGAGAGTTTAAAGTTGGGACGTGCACCTCTATTTATATGGAGTTTCTAAAAGTGACTGTTAGGGTTCAGAAAGATCGGACTAGTCCGTGGTGGACACCAGACTAGTCCGGCATGCTATGTGTAGCAAACCCTAAGTGTCTCGAAATATCGGACTAGTCCGGCTAGGAGCGTACTTGTCCGATCTCGCTTCTGGAAATCTTCGGACTAGTCCGATAGTCATCAGACTTGTCCGGACATGTGAAACCCTAAGTGAATTGGGTGAAAAGTCCGCACTTGGAGGACTTGTCCGATTTAGGTCAGAGGGTTTTTTCGGACTAGTCTGTTCAAATATCGGACTTGTCTGATTTGGACCAGAATGAATATCGGACTAGTCCAGTGATGATCGGACTTGTCCGATTTTGTGTGACTTGTGAAGTGTTCTGGGGACTAGTCCGCACTGAGAAGGACTAGTCCGATTATAGTCAGAGAGATATCGGACTAGTCCCATAGATATCGGACTTGTCCGATTTTGTGCAGCGAGGATATCGGACTAGTCTGGTGACATTCGAACTAGTTCGGTCCTGTATAACTTTGTGCAATGTGTGTGTTTAATCGTGATTGAGCTCTTGGGGTGTGTTTCCTTAACACACTCCATACACAATGATCTACTATTCTTCTTCCTTGAGCTCATTTCCACTTTGCTCCTCATTCTCCCTTCTTTTTGGCACTTTGCTTATTTTTCTATTAAAACATGTGCTCATCTCAACAAATAGGTTAGGATCTCATTTGCTTGTCATAAATCATCCAAAACCCACAAGGGATTCCTAGATGCACTTTCAATCTCCCCCTTTTTGGTGATTGATGACAACTAATTGAGATTTCACAAAATGTGATAAAAATTGAGATTTTCATAAAGCATGCACATATGGGTCTAAAATACATCAAGCAGTGAAAACATAATTCATATGTGCATTCTTTATGGTGGGATGCATAACTAAGTATGTTGAAACAATGAGAATGACATAAATGACATTAATGAATGTAGGCCTAGAGGGGGGGCTTATAGGCCTTTTGAATTTTTGTCGGATCCTGCAACACTCAACAACAAGTTCAATACCAGAGAAATCGGACTAGTCCGGTAAAGTGCGGACTAGTCCGGTGTTCACGGACTAAGCTGATCAAGATTAATCGATTAGGTTGATTCTTCAATGTGTGCAGTGGAAATATAGAATAAAACAACAGTTTAACAGCTGTATATTGGATTGTATCACAATTAAGACTTGTGTTCTACAATTTATTGTAAATTGAACAATGTGTATCAAACCCTAGAGTAAGTTGATCAATTTGAGTGATGAACACAAAAAGGACAAGACACACGATTTATCCCGTGGTTCGGCTACCACGAAGGCAACCCACATCCACGTTGAGGAGCCCACAAAAGGATCGGGTCTTCTCCAACCCTACCCTCGTCGGATCGCCACGAAGGCCAACCCTCTTCCACTAATCACAAAGGGGTGAATAACCAAATTCAAGGGGTGTTCTCACACGTTGAGAGCTCCCTTAGATTACAAATCACAATGCCACCAAAAACACACTCAGAAATTACAATTGAAACGCAGGAGTGTGTTAAAGATTCAAACCAAGAGCTCAATGATGTGTGCCAAGTGTCTCTCCAATGATATAGAAGTGATCCTCAAAGGATTGATCGATTTTGCACTTAATTTCATGGAGAGAAGTGGTTTCTGAGTCTCTTGGGAGGTGTGACGGCGCTAGCGTTCGAGAGAGTATAAAAGTGGGTCGTGCACCTCTATTTATATGGGGTTTCTAAAAGTGACCATTAGGGTTCAGAAAGATCGGACTAGTCCGTGGTGGTCACCGGACTAGTCCGGTGTGCTGTGTGTAGCAAACCCTAAGTGTCCCGAAATATCGGACTAGTCCGGTCGAAAACGGACTTGTCCGATTTCACTACTGGAAATCTTCGGACTAGTTCGATAGCCATCGGACTTGTCCGACCATGTGAAATCCTAAGTGTGTTGGATGACAAGTCCGCACTTGGAGGACTTGTCCGATTTAGATCCGTGGGTATTTCGGACTAGTCCGTGTAAACATCAGACTTGTTCGAAGTGGATCAGAAGGAATATCGGACTAGTCCGGTTAACAACGGGCTTGTCCGATTTTGTGTGACTTGTGAAGTGTGTTGAGGACTAGTCCGCCCTGGGGAGGACTAGTCCGACTCAAGTTAGAAAGATATCGGACTAGTCTGACAGATATCAGACTTGTCCGATCTGGTGCAGAAAGGATATCGGACTAGTCCGGTTGATATCGGACTAGTCCGGTCCTGTGTAACTTTGCGCAATATGTGTGTGTGCTTAAATATGATTGAGCTCTTGGGTGTGTTTCCTTAACACCCTCCATACACAATAATCTATTATTTCTTTTCCCTGAGCTCAAGTTCACTTTGCTCCTCATTATCCCTTCTTTTTGGTATTTTGCTCATTTTTCATTATTGGCCTGCATTCATCTTAACAAAAAGGTTAGGATCCCAATTGCTTGTCATAAATCATCCAAAACCCACAAGGGAGTCCTAGATGCACTTTCAATCTCCCCCTTTTTGGTGATTGATGACAACCAATTGAGATTTCACAAAATATGACAAAAAGAGATGAGATTTTCATAAAGTATGCACATATGACTCAAAAATACATCAAGCAGTAAGAGAAATATCCATATGTGCATTCTTTATGGTGGGGTGCATAACTAAGTGCACTGAAACATTGAGAATGACATAATTTACATTGATGAATCAATACAAAGTACATATGTCATTTCAGGAGCAAAATTGCAGATCTCAACACATACTTGCAAATTAATTAAGCATTTCAACACAGAACCATAGTTAACATGAAAACAGCGTTAAAGCATTACAATCACAAAGAAAGATAAAGTGAACTCTCTCCTCACACCCTACCACAGCTAAAGCTAAGACTCCCCCTCAATCTCTCCCCCTTTGGCATCAAGACACCAAAAAGAAGGAGAGGAGGGTCCTAGGGTCTTCACTCTTCACTGTCGGTCCTCTCGTCATCGTCTTCGTCTTCATCATCATCGGCTTGACGAGGAGGGGAAGGAGGAGGGACGGAGCCACTCGAGCCCCCAATGCCAAAGTAGGCAAGCTCGGAGGGGTTCAAGGGCGCGAGCTCAGTGAAGTCTGGGTCAGAATCCTCAGAAATCACTGGAGATCCAATGGGATCGATCTCCAGCTTCTGGCAAATTTGCTTTACATTGGCCTTTATGTACTTCATGTCCTCCCTTCTCTTCTGGTTGAGCTTGTGGGCCTTCACTTCGGCCTTCTTGCAGGAGGAGAATATAGCAGCCAGATACTTGAGGATCCCACTAACTGATCCTTTCTGAGGGGCTTCCCTTGAAGTAGGGACAACTCTGGCACCTTCACTTGATCTTGCAGGTGCCTCTGGACTGGAGGCCGTCGAAGGAGCAGCCTGCACACTTGGCTTTTGAGGCATTTGAGGCCTCAAGGGGAGATGCTCCACATCTTTCACAAATTCAATGTCGGTGACTTTTTCAATCACAAACATAAGGTAAGGAGCATATCCGCAAGATCTGTTGGGAGTGCAGGACATGTTTACCATATCATTCCAAATGTATTCTACCACATCAAATGGGTGGTCCTTGCTTATGACTCTCATCAGAGTCCGGAGGTATCCTTGCACACTCCCTGCATACCCATCCTTAGGGGCAATGGTCTTTCTTAGCACTCTGTTCAACACCACAAAGAATGGCTTCATGTTTTTGGTGGAAGGAGGGTTGAACTTTGAGTTTGGCTCATATAGAAACTTCATCTTGTCCTTCTCAATGACCCCAATGTTGTGTATCACTAAGCAATCAGACCTTGTGGAGTCAAGGTGGAGCAAGCTAGTGAAATCTTCTAGAGTGATGCTGTACTTGGATCCATGGGTCATCCAAGTGACACTCTCTTCATCCTCACTAGAGAAGTGACAGGTCGCAAAGAACTGTGCAATCACTTCATCATTCCAGTTGTGTCTGAAAGCAAACAGGTCTCTTAGTCCATGCTTTTCAATGGCTCTCACTACATCAGTGAATGGTGAGCAGCCCTTCTTCTCAAAGTCACCACGGGGGTCTTCATCGGTAGATACACCAATTTGTAGAAGTCTGCATGGAAGTTGCACCAAAACCTTCCATCGACAGCTTGCTTTGGCCTGCCATACCAGTCAATGCTTCTGAACTTGGCTGCAGAATCACTGCCCTTGCCGTTGAACTTCTCCTCAGTAGGGTCCCGGACCCCTTCCCTGGGAGCATGGAGCTTCAAGGGCCCGACTGGCCCCGTTGCTATACCCTTGCCCTTGCCCTTGGCTTGGCGAGAGGCACCTGAGGATGCTGCTGCCTTTGACACTGGCTTCTTTTCCAGCACCTTCCTCCGAACCTGAGGAGGTGAAGGAGCTGGCTCCGAGGGTCTTTCTTGGCGTTTCCTGCCAATACCCATCGAGGACCGAGGTGCCACTTCGTGGTCCAACTCGGCCTCAAAGTCGGAGATTTCGTTGTTTGAGCTCGACATGATCTGAGAATGATTTTGCAAGAATGATGGTAAGTGATACAAGGCATAGGTATGAAAAGATAGCAATGAATTGCATTGAGGAATTGAAAAATTAGGTTTTCAGTTCAGAAACATCGGACTTGTTCGGTGCACAGGCACGGACTAGTCCGGAGGACCGGACTTGTCCGTGCATGGACCGGACTAGTCCGATGTTCATCCTCAAAAACCTAACAGATTGGTCAAGGAATGATTCCTAATGCAAATCTAGTCTAGCATACACGTAGTACATCAAATAAGCATGTATCTCGTGAAGGATGCTAGGCTATATGATCAACAATGGAGAAAAACAAGATTTCTAGGGTTTTGAAGAAAGTTACCGAAGAAATCGATTGAAGCTTGAAGGTTTGGGGGTTGGAGGCCGGACAAGTCCGCTAGCTTCAATCCCCAAGAGGTCAAGCTTGATCTCCGCCCAAATGTGGACTTTTTCGACGGAGGGAGCGGAGAATCGCCTTGGTAGCTCGAGCGCAAGAGAGAGGAAGGCGTGAGCAAATGTGGGGATGAGAAGATTAGGGTTTGGTGGCGACTAGGGTTATGGACACGAAAAATCGGACAAGTCCGGACATGACCGGACTAGTCCGAAGTCATCCAGAGAGCTATATCAGACAAGTCCGTAGATGTCCGGACTAGTCCGAAGTCATCCAGAGAGTTATATCGGACTAGTCTGTGGTCTATCGGACTAGTCCGGTCTAACCGGCACTCTGCGGACTAGTCTGCAAGAACGGACTAGTCCGGGTAACCACGGACTAGTCCGTGGTCACCAGGAGAAATTGCATAGCCCATTCATATATATTTGAAGGTTCATTAATAGAGAATAGGTGGGACAAAACAAATCAATTAATCTTGATGAATTTGACCAGTAAGCATACAACAATCACACAATGATCATAATTCATCAAGATCTAATAATTGACATAGTTTTTCGAGAAAAAATGAAGAGGGATGATTTTCACAATTCAGTCAAAATTTTGAAGAGGTCATACAGGTATGCAACTTTTCAAGCCACACTCCGAGAATCAAGGATATTTAGTTCATTTCGGAGTTCGCAAAAACGCTTTTCATCAAGTGGCTTGGTGAATATGTCGGAGAATTGTTTTTGGGTGTTGACATGTGAGATGGTAATGTCTCCTTTCATGGAATGGTCTCTCGAGAAATGATGTCTTATGTCTATGTGTTTAGTTCTAGAGTGCTCAACTGGATTGTGGGCTATTTTAATGGCACTCTCATTGTCACAAAGGAGAGGAATATGGTTCATATTGTAACCGTAATCTCTTAGAGTTTGTCGCACCCAAAGGAGTTGTGCACAACAACTCCCGGCTGCAACATACTCTGCTTCGGCTGTGGATAAAGCAATGGAATTTTGTTTCTTGGATGACCAAGAAACTAAGGATCTCCCTAGGAATTGGCATGTGCCAGAGGTGCTTTTTCTATCTACTTTGCACCCGGCATAATCTGCATCGGAGTAACCAATGAGATTGAATTTTGAGCCTTTTGGGTACCAAAGACCAAGGTTGGGTGTATGAACTAAATATCTCAAGATTCTTTTTACGGCTGTCAAGTGACATTCCTTAGGGTTGGCTTGAAATCGTGCACACAAACATACACTCAACATAATATCTGGCCTAGATGCACATAAGTAAAGTAGAGATCCAATCATGGAGCGATATACCTTTTGATCGATGCTAGGTCCATCTTCATTGAGATCCAAGTGGCCATTCATTGCCATGGGGGTCTTTATGGGCTTTGCCTTGTCCATGCCAAACTTCTTGAGTATGTCCTGCGTGTACTTGGTTTGGCTTATGAACGTTCCTTCCCTTTGTTGCCGCACTTGGAATCCCAAGAAGTACTTCAATTCTCCCATCATTGACATTTCAAACCTGTCTGTCATGATTCTACTAAATTCTTCACAGAAGGATTGGTTAGTTGACCCAAATATTATGTCATCAACATAGATTTGACAGATAAAGAGATCATTATCTAAATTCTTTGTGAATAACGTATAGTCTACTTTGCCAATTTGAAAACCATTTTCAATTAAGAAATCTCTAAGACACTCATACCAAGCTCTAGGAGCTTGTTTGAGGCCGTAGAGAGCCTTACACAATTTATATACGTGGTTGGGGAATTCTTCGTCTTCAAACCCGGGTGGTTGCTCCACGTACACTTCTTCCTTGATCGGTCCGTTGAGGAAGGCGCTTTTCACGTTCATTTGATACAGCTTGAAATCGTGGTGAGTAGCATATGCAAGTAATATTCTAATAGATTCAAGCCTAGCTACTGGAGCAAAAGTCTCATCGAAATCCAAACCTTCGACTTGTGAGTACCCTTTGGCCACAAGTCGCGCCTTGTTTCTTATTACCACTCCGTTTTCGTCTTGTTTGTTGCGGAAGACCCACTTGGTGCCCACTATGTTTGCATTGGGTCTTGCCACAAGTTCCCACACCTCGTTCCTCTTGAAGTTGTTCAACTCTTCTTGCATTGCCACCACCCAGTCTGGATCCTTCAATGCATCCTCAATCCTGCGTGGTTCCAAAAAGGAGACAAACGAGTAATGCTCACAAAAGTTAGCTATGCGAGTTCTAGTGGTTACTCCCTTTTGGATGTCACCGATGATGTTGTCGATTGGGTGATCCCTTTGAATGCATTGGTGTACTCTTGGGTGGGGCACTTGGGGAGTTGTGTCTTCATGATCGTTTTCTTCTCCCCCTGAGTGGTTGCCCTCATTGACTTGTTGATCATCTTCATACTCTCGTGCTTGTGTTGAAGCTCCCCCTTGATTGTTGGTCTCCTCTTGTGGTTCATTTTCCTCATTTATGTGTGAAGGTGACTCTTGTGGTCGAACTTCACCTAGAGCCATTCTTTTCAATGCTAGACAAGGAGCACCTTCTTTACCTAATTCACATGGATCAACTTGCTCCTTTTGGGAGCCGTTAGTCTCATCGAACACTACGTCACGTGCTACTTTAACAAGTCCGGAGGCCTTGTTGAAAACACGATAGGCGTAGGTGTTCGAATCATAACCGAGCAAGAAACCTTCATCGGACTTCGAAGCGAACTTTGAAGTCCTAGGCTTCTTGTTCAGGATATAACATGGAGAACCGAAAACTCGAAAGTATGAAATGTTTGGTTTGTTACCGGTGAGTAGCTCATAGGGAGTTTTCTTGAGTAGTCGATGAAGATAAAGCCGATTTGCGGCGTGGCAAGCGGTGTTAATCGCTTCCGCCCAAAATCGATCTGAAGTCTTGTATTCATCGAGCATTGTTCTTGCCATCTCTATGAGTGTTCTGTTCTTCCTTTTGGCAACTCCATTTTGTTGTGGTGAGTATGGCGCTGAAAATTCGTGCTTGATGCCCTCTTCATCAAGGTACTCCTCCACTTGTATGTTCTTGAACTCCGTGCCATTGTCGCTTCGAATACTCTTGATTGACAATGAAAACTCGTTTTGAGCTTGCTTGAAGAATTTCTTGAGTGTTCCTTGTGTTTCTGACTTATCATGCAAAAAGAAAACCCAAGTGAAGCGAGAAAAATCATCAATGATAACCAAACTGTATTTGTTACCGCTGATGCTTATGTAAGCAACTGGACCAAACAAGTCCATGTGAAGTAGTTCGAGCGGTCTTGTTGTAGTCATGATGTTCTTTGTGGGATGATGTGCTCCAACTTGCTTCCCGGCTTGGCACGTGCTACAAGGCCTGTCTTTCTCAAAAACAACATCTTTCAAACCTCGGATATGATCGCCCTTGAGGAGTTTTTGAAGATTCCTCATACCAACATGCGCTAGCCGTCTATGCCACAGCCAACCCATGTTGGTTTTTGCAATCAAGCATGTGTCGAGTTCAGCTTTATCCTTGTTGAAGTCAACAAGGTAAAGCTTTCCCTTCAACATACCCTTGAATGCAACGGAACCATCACTCCTCCTTGAGATGGTCACACCCTCGTTAGTGAACAAGCAATTATAACCTTTGTCACATAGTTGAGATATGGACAGCAGGTTATAATCTAAAGATTCAACATGCAAAACATGAGAAAGCGTGTGTTCAGAGGATATTGCAATTTTACCGGTACCGAGCACCTTTCCTCGACTATTATCTCTGAAGTAGATGTCTTCGTTTGGGTCCTCGTTTTCTTCATATTCCGCGAACATCCTCCTTTCTCTGGTCATGTGGTTGGTGCATCCACTGTCTAGCACCCATTTGGATCCACCGGAGGAATATGCCTGCAAAAACAAATTATGCTTTGGTTTTAGGTACCCAAGCTTGCTTGGGTCCTTGGAGGTTAGTTACAATACATTTGGGCACCCACACATGGGATTTTTTGTTCCCATGGCGTGGCCCAACATAATAAGCATAAACCTTACCAAGATTGTTTCTCATTAATACATAAGAGGCATCAAAAGTTTTAAATAGAAGCTGCTGTTGTTTATGAATCGGACTAGTCTGGGTGGCCGGACTTGTCCGGACACCGACCGGACTAGTCCGGTATTCATGCGAGTTCAGTTTCTTATTCTTCAACTTATCAGTTTGAGAGCATCTTCCCTTCACAAAAGAGATCCTTCCCCTGTTATTCTTATGACTTCCAGCATGTTGCTTTTCATCATAAGAGTAACCAATGCCATATTTGACATTTGGAGGTCTTTGGACCAAGTATGCACTACGTGCATAGTTGATCTTCTCCTTGTCAAATATTCCATATTGGGTAGGATTTTTATCCTTTGTGGAGGTTGACTTCTCCTTTAAAATGGTGTTGATTTTACTACATGTGCACATATGAACAAGATCAGTTTTAGTGGGTTGAGAAGGAGAACTTGAAGAGGAGGAAGGTTCACTTAGCTTGAGTGACTCAACTTGCACTTCAAGGATTTTGTTAACCTTGATCAGGTCAGCAAGTTGGTCCTTGATTGCAACATTTGAGTCGGTTAACTCCAAGCAAGTTTTCTTGCTTGAAGCTAGCTCAAGCTCTAGTGAACTGTTTTTCTCCTTTTTGAGCTCTAGGAGTTTGTCAAGTTTGACATACTTCTCCTTTTGGGAGATAATCATGTCCTCTTGACGATCAATTAACCTCTCCATCTCAACAAGTTGGTCAAGTAAAAATTTCATTTTAGTAGCAGTTTTCCTATCTAGTCCATTTAGCATATCCTCATCATCACTATCTAGTTCATCATCACTAGAGTAGGAATGCATGGAAGGGGTTTTGATGTTTACCTTGCGTTTACCTTCCTTTGCCATGAGACAAGTGCCATTTCCCTTCTTTCCACCGAGTGTGGGGAAGAGTGTGGATTTCTTGGATGTGCTTTCTATGGCTATGCTAGCCATCTCTTCTTCATCGGATGATGAGAACTCATCGTTTGAGTCCCACTCCTTCCCAATGTGTGCTTGTTCGGCTTGTTTCTTCTTCTTGAAGAATTTCTTAGGTTGAGTCTTGGTTTCTTTAGTTTTCTTCTTGTTGTCCTCATACGGGCAATCGACTATAAAGTGGTTATACTGACCACAATTATAGCACGCCCACCTCATCTTTGGCTTCGTCCTTTCCTTGTACTTTCCTTCACTTGATTTTGTTCCTTGTCTCTTCTTCATTATTCTCTTGAACTTTTTCATGAACAAAATCATATCCTCTTCATCTAGCTCACTACTCTCGTCATCACTATCCTCCTCTAGTTGTGCTTCTCTTGCTTCTTTGGATAGAGGCTTGAGAGTAGATTTTAGGGCAACTCCTTTCTTCTTGGCCGAGGTGAGGTCGGCAATTTCTTTGACGTGCTTGGCTTGTTTCTCCATCATTTCAAAGTTGATAATTTTACCAAGCAATTCATCCGGAGTCATCCTTTTGTAACCGGGGCTTTCTCTGATCATTGAGCATAGCGTGACATTGCGAGCCATAAAAGCTCTAAGGATGAGCTTTACCACCTCGTGGTCATTCCACTTCTTGCTCCCATATGATCGAACCTTGTTGACAAGTGTCTTCAATCGATTGTACATATCCTGGGGTGACTCGTCTTCCTCAATTGCGAATCTTCCTAGTTCGCCTTCGATCATTTCAATTTTTGCCTCACGCACATGTCGGTCACCTTCATGTGCTGTTTGTAGTGTATCCCATATCTCCTTAGCAATTTCAAGTCCATCCACCTTGGTGAACTCGTCTCGACTGAGAGAGGAGGTGATTACGGCTGCGGCTTGAGCGTTTCTATGGATGGCCTGCTCTTGACTTGGGGTGAGCTCTTCGTCGTCATCCGGAATATCTATCCCTATACATACAACATGCCATAAACTTGGGTTGAGGGAAATCAAATGCATCTTCATATTCTGCCTCCACATGGAGTAATCACTCCCATCGAAGTGTGGGGCTTTTCCAAGTGGGATAGATAAGTAGTGATTGTTATTGGAATTTAGACGATCATAATTGAAAGGATATCAGGAGTAGTCGGTGTGACTACTCCCCTTCTTCTTCTCTTCAACATTCGCTTTCCCTTTGGAAAGTGCCTTCTTTCTGAGGAGCGCCTTTAGCTCCAGCATCTCCTCATCGTCGTCCTCGAAGTCTTGAATGGCTTCGAGGTACTTCTCCAGTTTTTGGGTCTTGTCGTTGTTGACTTCCTCTTGGTTGTTGATTTTATGGACGTCCTTCATGTCCGACATGATCTTTTCGAGTGTTTAAACTCTTTCTTGAAGAATCTTGCTCTGATACCAATTGAATGTAGGCCTAGAGGGGGGGTGAATAGGCCTTTTGAATTTTTGTCGGATCCTGCAACACTCAACAACAAGTTCAATACCAGAGAAATCGGACTAGTCCGGTAAAGTGCGGACTAGTCCAGTGTTCACGGACTAAGTTGATCAAGATTAATCGATTAGGTTGATTCTTCAATGTGTGCAGCGGAAATATAGAATAAAACAACAGTTTAACAGTTATATATTGGATTGTATCACAATTAAGGCTTGTGTTCTACAATTTATTGTAAATTGAACAATGTGTATCAAACCCTAGAGTAAGTTGATCAATTTGAGTGATGAACACAAAAAGTACAAGACACACAATTTATCCCGTGGTTCGGCTACCACGAAGGCAACCTACGTCCACATTGAGGAGCCCACAAAAGGACCGGGTCTTCTCCAACCCTACCCTCGTCGGATCGCCACGAAGGCCAACCCTCTTC
Organism: Tuctoria greenei; assembly: GCA_036927565.1. Lineage (NCBI taxonomy): Eukaryota > Viridiplantae > Streptophyta > Magnoliopsida > Poales > Poaceae > Tuctoria > Tuctoria greenei. The sequence continues at coordinate 171,927,417 of JAYESD010000007.1, read as the reverse complement.
CACTGATCACAAAGGGGTGAATAACCAAATTCAAGGGGCGTTCTCACACGTTGAGAGCTCCCTTAGATTACAAATCACAATGCCACCAAAAACACACTCAGAAATTACAATTGAAACGTAGGAGTGTGTTAGAGATTCAAACCAAGAGCTCAATGATGTGTGCCAAGTGTCTCTCCAATGATCTAGAAGTGATCCTCAAAGGATTGATCGATTTTGCACTTAATTTCGTGGAGAGAAGTGGTTTCCGAGTCTCTTGGGAGGTGTGACGGCGCTAGGGTTCGAGAGAGTATAAAAGTGGGCCATGCACCTCTATTTATATGGGGATTCTAAAAGTGACCGTTAGGGTTCAGAAAGATCGGACTAGTCCGTGGTGGTCACCGGACTAGTCCGGTGTGCTGTGTGTAGCAAACCCTAAGTGTCCTGAAATATCGGACTAGTCCGATCGAAAACGGACTTGTCCGATTTCACTACTAGAAATCTTCAGACTAGTCCGATAGCCATCGGACTTGTCTGGCCACGTGAAACCCTAAGTGTGTTGGATGACAAGTCCGCACTTGGAGGACTTGTCCGGTTTAGATCAGTGGGTATTTTGGACTAGTCCGTGTAAACATCGGACTTGTCCGAAGTGGATCAGAAGGAATATCGGACTAGTCTGGTTAACAACGGACTTGTCCGATTTTGTGTGATTTGTGAAGTGTGTTGAGGACTAGTCCGCCCGGGGGAGGACTAGTCCGACTCAAGTCAGAAAGATATCGGACTAGTCCGACAGATATCGGACTTGTCCGATCTGGTGCAGAAAGGATATCGGACTAGTCCGGTTGATATCGGATTAGTCCGGTCCTATGTAACTTTGTGCAATATGTGTGTGTGCTTAAATATGATTGAGCTCTTGGGTGTGTTTCCTTAACACACTCCATACACAATAATCTACTATTTCTTTTCCCTGAGCTCAAGTTCACTTTGCTCCTCATTATCCCTTCTTTTTGGTATTTTGCTCATTTTTCATTATTGGCCTGCATTCATCTCAACAAAAAGGTTAGGATCCCAATTGCTTGTCATAAATCATCCAAAACCCACAAGAGAGTCCTAGATGCACTTTCAATTAATCAATCAAAAACAAGCATATATGTCATTCTAGGAGCAAAATCACATAACTCAACATTTACTTCTCAAAAGATCATAACATTGCATCACAGAACCATAGTTAACTTAAGAACATAATTAAAGATTTACAACTCACAAAATAGTCAAAGCATACAAGAGATCTCTCTCCTCGCATACTACAACTAAGGCTAAGACTCCCCCTCAATCTCTCACCATTTGGCATCAAGACACCAAAAAGAAGGAGAGGAGGGTCCTAAGGTCTTCACTCTTCGCTGTCAGTCGTCGTCTTCGTCATCTTCATCTTCAGCCTGATGAGGAGGAGGAGGAGGTGCGGAGCTCCTCGAGCCCCCAATGCCAAAGTAGGCAAGCTCGGAGGGGGTCAGGGGCCCGAGCTCGGTGATATCGGGGTCGGAGTCCTCAGAAATCACTGGAGATCCAATGGGGTCAATCTCTAGCTTCTGGCAAATTTGCTTCACATTAGCCTTCACATACTTCATATCTTCCTTTCTTTTCTTGTTCATCTTGTGGGCCCTCACTTCGGCCTTTTTGCAGGAGGCAAATATTGCAGCCAAGTACTTGAAGATCCCACTAGCAGATCCCCTTTGAGGAGCTGCTCTACTGGCAGGAGAAGCCCTTGCATCTTCACTTCTTGCCGGAGCCTCAGGACTGGAGGCCGGCGAGAGAGCAGCCTGGACACTTGGCTTTTGAGGCATCTGAGGCCTCAAAGGGAGATGTTCCACATCTTTGACAAATTCGATCCCAGTGACCTTCTCGATGACAAACATCATATATGGGGTATATCCACACGATCTGTTGGGTGTTGAGATATGTTCACCATGTCATTTAAAATGTAGTCCGCCACATCAAACTGGCGGTCCTTGCTTATCACTCTCATCAAAGTCCGGAGATAACCCTGCACACTCCCGACATCTCCATCCATGGGAGCGATGGTCTTCCTCAAGACTCTATTCAACACCACAAAGAATGGATTCATGTTCTTGGTGGAGGGTGGGTTGAACTTCGAGTTGGGCTCATAGAGGAATTTCATCCTGTCCTTTTCAATGACACCCAGATTGTGGATGCTCAAGCGGTCATTGCTTGAGGTGTCAAGATGCAGCAGTCTTGCAAAATCTTCATAAGAGATACTGAACTTGGATCCATGAGTCATCCAAGTAACACTTTCCTCATCTTCACCCGAGAAGTGGCATGTCACAAAGAATTGCGCAATGACCTCATCATTCCAGTTGTTCTTGAAGGCAAAGAGATCCTTCAGGCCGTGCTTCTCAATGGCTTCCACCACTTCATTGAACGGGGAGCAGCCCTTCTTCTCAAAGTGTGCCCAATCAATCCATTGACTGCGCACAACCAGTGTCTTCATTGGGAGATACACAAATATTGTAGAAATCTGCATGGAAGTTGCACCAAAATCTTCCATCGGCAGCTTGCTTCGGTCGGCCATACCAATCAATGCTTCTGAACTTTGCCACCGAATCACTACCCTTCCCGTTGAACTTCTCTTCAGTGGGGTCCCGAACCCCTTCCCTCGGAGCATGGAGCTTCAACGGGCCAACTGGACCCGTCACTATCCCTTTGCCCTTGCCTTTGGCTAGGCGGGCACTTGTCGAGCTAGGGCCACCACCGGTGGTAGCCCTAGAAGCTGGCACCTTGGAGGTCGGCTTCTTTGCTAGCACTTTCCTCCGAGCCTGTGGAGGAGATGGAGCTGCCTCGGAAGGTCTCTCTTGGCGCTTCTTTCCAAGACTCATCGAGGTCCGAGGTGCCACCTCGTGGTCCATCTCGGCCTCAAAGTCGGAGACTTCATGGTTCGAGCTCGACATGACCTGAGAATGAGTGGCATGAATGAGAATGAATGGTACAAGGCATAAGTGTGAAAGGATAGCAAGGAATTGCTTTGAGAAATTGAGAAGTTAGGTTTTGAGTTCAGAAAAATCAGACTTGTCCGGTGTACAGGCACGGACTAGTCCGGGGGACCGGACTTGTCCGTGCATGGACCGGACTAGTCCGGTATTCATACTCAAAAACCTAAGTAACTGGACAAATATTGATTCCTAATGCACAACAAGCATAGCATAAACGTAATACATCAAGGAGGCATGTATATAGTGGAATATGCTAGGCCATTTGATCAACAACGAAGAAATTTGGAATTTTTAGGGTTTGAGTGAAAATTACCGAAGAAATCGATTGGAGCTTGGAGATGAGGGTGTTGAAGGCCAGACTTGTCCGAGAACTTCAATCCCAATGCGATGACGATCAAATTCCACCCAAACATGCGAAGTTCCGATGGAGAAATCAAGGAATCGCCTTGGGAGCTCGAGTGTGAGAGAGAGAATGCGTGAGGCAAGAGTGAGGATGAAGGGATTAGGGTTTTGGTGGCGGCTAGGGTTAAGGACACAAAAAATCGGATAATTCTGGAGACAACCAAACTAGTCTGAACTTTTCCAGAGGACTATATCGGACTAGTCCGTGGTCTACCGGACTAGTCCGGCCTAACCGGCACTCTGCGGACCATGAAAGAATTGCTTAGCCCATTCATATATATTTGAAGGTACATATTTAGAAAACGGGGAGGCAAAACAAATCAAATAATCTTGATGAATATGATCAGTAAGCATACAACAATCAAGCAATGATCATAATTCACCAAGATCTAGTAATTGACATAGTTTTCCGGAGAAAATTGAGATGGGTGATTTTCACAATCCAATCGATATATTTTGAAGAATTCATACATGTATGCAACATTTCAAGCCACACTCCGAGCATCAAGGATGTTTAGCTCATTTCAGAGTTCACAAAAGCGCTTTTCATCAAGTGGCTTGGTGAATATGTTGGCCAATTGCTTTTGGGTTTTGACATGGGAAATGGCTATATCTCCTTTCATGGAATGATCTCTCAAAAATTGATGTCTTATATCTATGTGTTTAGTTCTAGAGTGCTCAACGGGATTATGGGCAATTTTAATGGCACTCTCATTATCACACAGGAGTGGAAATGGTTCATATTGTAACCGTAGTCCCTTAGAGTTTGTCGCATTCAAAGGAGTTGTGCACAACAACTCCCGGCTGCAACATACTCCGCTTCGGCTGTGGATAAGGCAATGGAATTTTGTTTCTTGGAGGACCAAGAAACTAGGGATCTACCTAGGAATTGACATGTGTTGGAGGTACTCTTTCTTTCTACCTTGCATCCGGCATAATCTGCATCGGAGTAACCAATGAGATTGAATTTTGATCCTTTTGGGTACCAAAGACCAAGGTTGGGTGTATGAACTAAATATCTCAAGATCCTTTTTACGGTTGTCAAGTGACACTCCTTAGGATTGGCTTGAAACCTTGCACACAAACATACACTCAACATAATGTCTGGCCTAGATGCACATAAATAGAGTAGAGATCCAATCATGGAGCGATATACCTTTTGGTCGACGCTAGGTCCATCTTCATTGAGATCCAAGTGGCCATTTGTTGCCATGGGAGTCTTTATAGGCTTCGCCTTGTTCATACCAAACTTCTTGAGTATGTCTTGCGTGTACTTGGTTTGGCCTATGAATGTCCCTTCCTTTTGTTGCCGCACTTGGAATCCCAAGAAGTACTTTGGTTCTCCCATCATTGACATTTCAAACCTATCTGTCATGATTTTACTAAATTCCTCACAAAAGGATTGATTAGTTGACCCAAAGATTATATCATCAACATAAATTTGACAAATAAAGAGATCATTGTCAAAATTCTTTGTAAATAGTGTATAATCTACTTTGCCAATCTTAAAGCCATTTTCAATTAAAAAATCTCTAAGACACTCATACCAAGCTCTAGGATCTTGTTTGAGGATGTAGACAGCCTTATGCAATTTGAATACGTGGCCGGGAAACTCTTCGTCTTCAAACCCGGGGGGTTGCTCCACGTACACCTCCTCCTTGATTGGTCCGTTGAGGAAGGCACTTTTCACATCCATTTGATACAGCTTGAAATCATGGTGAGTAGCATATGCAAGTAATATTCTAATAGATTCAAGTCTAGCTATGGGAGCAAAGGTCTCATCAAAATCCAAACCTTCGACTTGTGAATACCCTTTGGCCACAAGTCGTGCCTTGTTCCTTGTCACCACCCCGTGTTCATATTGTTTGTTGCGGCAGACCCACTTGGTGCCGACAATGTTCGCATTGGGTCTTGCCACGAGTTCCCACACCCCGTTCCGCTTGAAGTTGTTCAATTCTTCTTGCATTGCCACCACCCAGTCTGGATCTTTCAATGCATCCTCAACCCTGTGCGGTTCCAAAAAAGATACAAACGGATAGTGCTCATAAAAGTTAGTTATACGAGATCTAGTGGTTACTCCCTTTTGATGTCACCGATGATATTATCAATTGGGTGATCCCTTTGGACGCATTGGTGTACTCTTGGGTGTGGCACTTGAGGTGTTGTATCTTCATGATCATGTTCTCCTCCCCCAAAATGGTTGCCTTCGTTGACTTGTTGATTATCTTCGTATTCTTATGGTTGATCTTGTGTGGGAGCTCCCCCTTGATTGTTGACCTCCTCTTGTGGTTCATCTTCCTCATGCACGTGTAGAGGTGACTCTTGTGGTCAAACTTCACCTAAGGCCATTCTTTTCAATGCTTGACAGGGAGCTTCTTCTTTACCTAGTACACATGGATCAACTTGCTCCTTTTGGGAGCCATTAGTTTCATCGAACACTGTGACGCCCGGTTCCGAAAATGAATCAAGCTAACGCATATGTGTGCCCAGGATGTTCAACACACATACACGAGTGCAATCACAAATGATATACAGATAATTACCACAAAACAAGATTTATTAACCAAATTTTATTACACAAACCATATTATCCACGAATACAAGCTCCAATGTATATTTATGACAAGTTCAACTAATGCAGCGGAAATAAACTAATTAAGCAACTAAGCAAACTAAGCATAAGGGATAGCGCATCTCCAATCAACACCACAGGCAAAGCTGACGGTAGACACGGCCTAGAACTCCTCATTATCGCCATTAAACTCTCAATCCTGACCTATAACTGTTGGGGGAGATTGCAAGAGTGAGTACATGTCGTACTCAGCAAGTGTGGAAAGTATGACATGTGGCTGATTCAAATGATGAATGACGACAATAATAATGGCTAAGTGCTAAAAAGTACATTAAAACATTTGAAAAGCAATATACATCATGTATGTGAAATAAACCCATCATAACCATAAGTAATATCACAATACCAATCCATAGTTCACCATCCTCATCAATAATTCCAGATTTCACCATTGTCAATAACCATATTCAATACCAGAAATAAATCCATAACCATTACCAAACCATAACCATCCCAAATCCCAATACCGAGTACCCTCTAATCATGGAAGTTGTCCAGGTGCTCATAACCGGGAGCACGGCTATCATGATAGTTTTAGACACACTCTGTAGAGGTTGTACCACTTTACCTACGTGTTTGTGATTTCATCACCCGTCGGCGACTAAAGAAACCTCTCTTATGCCAATTACACTTTCTTTGGTGTATGGCCAAGAGATCACAAAATAGCCTTTACAAAGGGATTACTAGCCTATTTAGACCCCACTGAGGTTTCACTGGTGGCGATGTCTCCTACAGAGCACATCTTCAACCAAGGGCCCCCTCTTGAGCCATTCGGATCCCAGGGTAGTCCCACCAATCATCAACAAACCCAATCCGACTACCCCTTCCCCGAGCATCCACAATGGTCAAAATCACTAGCAATGTGACGCCCGGTTCTGAAAAATGAAACAAGCTAACGTATATGTGTGCCCAGGATGTTCATCACACATACACGAGTGCAATCACAAAAGAGTATACAGAAAATTACCACAGAACAAGATTAATTAACCAAATTTTATTACACAAACCAGATTATCCTCGAATACAAGCTCTAATGAATATTAATGACAAGTTCAACTAATGCAGCGGAAATACTCTAATTAAGCAAACTAAGCAACTAAGCAGCATAAGCGATAGGGTATATATGCGCAGCTCCAAAACACCACAGGCAAAGCTGACAGTAGACACGGCCTAGAACTCCGCATTATCACCATTAAACTCCCAATCCTGACCTGCAACTGTTGGGTGGGGGATTGCAAGAGTGAGTACATGTCGTACTCAGCAAGTGTGAAAAGTATGACATGTGGCTTATTCAAATGACGACAATAATAATGGCAAAGTGCTGAAAAGTACATTAAAACATTTGAAAAGCAATATATTACATGTATGTGAAGTAAACCCATCATAATCATAAGTAATACCATAATACCAGTCCACAATTCACCATCCTCATCAATAATTCCAGATTTCACCATTTGCCAATAACCATATTCAATACCAGAAAAAAATTCATAACCATCCATAACCATTACCAAACCATAACCATCCCAATTACCATCCCAATACCGAGTTCCCTCTAATCATGGAAGTTGTATAGGTGCTCATAATCGGAAGCACAACTATCATGATAGTTTTATTTAACTCTGCAGAGTTTGTACCTCTTTACCCACGTGTTCGTGATTTCATCACCTTTCGGTGACTAAGAACTCCCTTATGCCCATGACCTGTCGGTCATATTACACACTTCCGTTGGTGTGTGGCCAAGAGATCACAAAATAGCCTTTACAAAGGGATTACTAGCCTATTCAGACCCCACTGAGGTTTCACCGGTGGCGATGTCTCCCGCAGAGCACATCTTCAACCAAGAGCCTCCTCTTGAGCCTTTCGGATCCCAAGGTAGTCCCACCAATCATCAACAAACCCAATCTGACTACCCCTTCCCCGAGCATCCACAATGGTCCAAATAGAACTAGCAAAGCCCTAATTAATCAGCTACGTCGCACCCATACTTGGCCTCGTGGTGGCACTGTAGTCCTGGCTTATTCTCGCATGAACCGATCCTTAGATCTAAAGCAAGCAAACCACCATGACATCCAACCCATCCACATACCAGGCTTGCTTAGATCACCCATTACCATACCAGATTTAACCAGTTCACATTAACCAGAATATCATTAATACATAACTAAATGTGTAGTGTTGTTTTCCATCCCAATTAATTAAGCGAAGCAAAAAGGTAAAAGCCCTTCCCGACTCTCTACCATATATTCCAGGTGACAAGGGTGGTTTAGCAAATCTAGTAAACTTCCTACCATAGGATTCCCATCAAATTGACACAGCATGCAGTTTTGCAAACAAAACATTTATTTTAAAAATAGAATCAATATGCTTCAAGGACACTTGCCTTGCTCTTGCTGTTGATTAGGATCAAAGCCTTCAAACTCTTGGTGTTGTAGATCCTCCACGGCACTCTCTAGCGCAAATCCGTCTAATCCACACAATAAACATACAAGACAAGAAACACAATCAAAGAGTGCACAAATATTACTCAATATGTCATGACATGCATGGTTAATGCAAATGCAAGGTAGAACTTGTTAATAGATTGCTTTTAATGATCACTAGCTAGTTCTAATAGCTTTTAACAAGTTTATACAGGTTTGGATTCGATTAGATCAAATTTTAGAGTTAATTCAACACAATTTAACTAGGAAGATCGGACTAGTCCGCTAGGGACCGGACAAGTCCGCACTCTGCGAGATCAACAGATTAGGGTTTTCTAGATCGATGTAAATTTGGAGATTAGGGGTTGAATTCACGTACGGAAAAGATAATAGAAGGTATACCAGGTGTTTAGGACTCCAATGAATCAAGAAACTTGGAGGTAGCACTTGGATCTTGATGATCTAGGGTTGGTGATGAACTTGGAGATGAATTGGTGGTGAAGGACGAAACTCGGTGGAGATCTTGATCCTCTTTCATTTCCTCCTCTTCTTCTTCTTGCTTGGGACCTTCTCCTCCCTCCTTGATGGTGGCTCTCCACGAACTAGGGTTTGGGTGGGTGGAAAAGTGGCAAATAGATGTCAATCCAAAGGGTGGGGCTGTTTATATAGAGGTGGAGGCTAGGGTTATATGGATTTCGAGTTTGGGATGAGTAGAGGCCGGTTTAGAGTCCCACATGGGCTTTAAAAGAGTTAGGCACGACGTACCTAGGCCCACTTAACATGAAACCCAAGAAACAAGTCGTAAAACAAAAGATCAACTCGGAGTCGCGAAATATGGGACAAGTCCGGACAGGACCGGACTAGTCCGAAGTCCTCCAGAGAGAAAATCAGACAAGTCTGGCCAAACATCGGACAAGTCCAAATTTGAACAGAGAGGAAAACGGACAAGTCCGCTGGAACACTGGACTAGTCCAAAAAAGTCCAAGGACTTAGCAAATCTTTCAAGGATTCATGGAGCATCGGACTAGTCCGCACAAAATCGGACAAGTCCGAAGATTTCTAGTGCCAAAAATCGGACTAGTTCGCAGCAAAAACAGACAAGTCCATTTTTAGTCAGAGAGAAATCGGACTAGTCCTCAGCAAAATCGGACTAGTCTGCACTTTCCTACGTTTTAAGTGCGGTTTTGTTCCAAATCAATTTTAAAATTGTTCCTCTTTATGTGGATTAATGTTAAACATGTATATGAATGTATGCAAGGCATGATGCATGAAAATGAGGGTGTTACAAACCTACCCCTCTTAAAATGAATCTCGCCCTCGAGATTCGACGCGGAAGAGAAGAGAGAGGGAAATTCCTTCTTGAGATCATCCTCCAATTCCCACGTCGCTTCTTTTTCTGTGTGGTGCTTCCATTGAACTTTACACCATCTAATAACCTTGTTCCTTGTGACTCTCTCCTTGGTTTCCAAGATTTTGACCGGTTGTTCGGCATAAGTCAAATCTTCCTCTAGTTCCAAATCTTCTATTGGCACTTGTTCTTCTGGTACTCTCAAACACTTCTTGAGCTGGGAAACATGAAAGACACCATGGACATCCGAAAGATGAGCTGGCATCTCCAACTTATACGCTACTTCTCCTCTTTTGTCTAAAATCTTGAACGGTCCAATATAGCGAGGTGCGAGCTTACCCCTTATGTTAAACCTCTTATGACCTCTTATCGGCGACACCTTGAGGTAAACAAAATCCCCTATTTCAAAGTCTAATTTCCTTCTCCTATTGTCCGCATAGCCTTTTTGCCTTGATTGGGCAGCCCTCAAGTTTTCACGAATTATTCGGACTTGCTTTTCGGCTTCTTGCAACACATCCGGACCAAATACTTGAGTTTCCCCTGCTTCATTCCAGAATAAAGGTGTCCTACACTTCCTCCCATAAAGCGCTTCATATGGTGACATCTTCAAACTTGCTTGATAACTATTGTTGTATGAAAATTCCGCGTATGGCAAGCTTTTGTCCCAACTTTTCCCATGCTTTAAAGCACAAGCTCTTAACATGTCCTACAAAATCTGATTGGTCCTCTCGGTTTGTCCATCTGTTTGAGGATGATATGCTAAACTAAAATTCAACCTCGTTCCCAAACCTTCATGCAATTTCTGCCAAAACCTGGGGGTGAATTGAGAACCTCTATCCGAGACTATCTTCTTAGGGACTCCGTGTCGACACACAATATGCTCCATGTATATCTCGGCCAATCGTGCAGTTGTATATTTGGTCTTCACAGGGACAAAATGAGCTGACTTGGTTAAGCGATCCACAATTACCCAAATTGAGTCATACCCGGACTGAGTACGTGGTAACCCAACTATGAAGTCCATACCGATTTCTTCCCACTTCCATTCCGGGATCTTCAATGGTTGCAATAATCCAGTTGTCCTTTGATGTTCCGCCTTGACTCGTTGGCACACATCACACAATGCTACGTATTCAGCTATGTCCTTTCTCATGCTATCCCACCAATAGCAAGTCTTCAAGTCTTTGTATATCTTCGTACAACCAGGGTGAATCGAGTATGGCGAGTCATGTGCCTCCTTTAATATTGTCTCCCGAATATGCTTTACATTAGGAACAACGATCCTCTTTTCAAGCCATGAGGTACCATGTTCGTCTTCATCAAATCTGAATTCTCTCCCTTCTTCGGTTCTTTCCTTGATTTCCTTGATCTCCTCATCTGTGGTTTGTGCCTCTCGAATTTCTTACTCCAAGGTTGGTTTTAACTCCATCATCTCCATCTCATTTACAAACCCGAGGTTCAACCGTTCAAACTCCTTACATAACTCGGATGGTAACTCCCGAACTGTGAGCTGATGACTTACCCCCTTTCTACTCAAAGCATCGGCCACTACATTGGCCTTTTCCGGATGATAGTTGATCCCCAAATCATAATCTTTGATGAGCTCCAACCATCTTCATTGCCTCAAGTTCAGATCCGTTTGTGTGAAAATATACTTCAAACTCTTATGATCCGTATAAATTTCACACCTATGTCCAAGGATATAGTGTCTCCAAATCTTCAATGCATGTACCACGGCTGCTAGTTCAAGATCATGTGTAGGATAATTCTGCTCATGTTTCTTCAGTTGTCTTGATGCGTAGGCGACCACTTGACCGTCTTGCATCAATACACACCTGAGTCCTTGTCTTGATGCATCACAATAGATGTCGAAACTCTTGCTTACATCCGACAATACCAAAACTGGGGTTGTTGTCAACCTCTTCTTTAACTCCTCAAAACTCTCTTGACAAGCTTGAGTCCATTGGAACGCCTTTCCCTTCATTAGCAACTCCATCATTGGCTTGGCTATCTTGGAAAAGTCCTTGATGAATCTACGGTAATATCCAGCCATTCCAAGAAAACTCCTTATTTTCTTTACATTTTTTGGCGGTTCCCATTTCAACACGTCTCTCACCTTTCCGGGGTCAACCAATACTCCTCCTCCTGAGATTATGTGACCCAAAAATGGCACCTCTTTCAACCAAAACTGACACTTGTTGATCTTGACATACAATTGATGCTCCCTCAGTTTCTGCAATGTAAGCCTCAAGTGTTCCTCATGTTTTTTCTCGTCCTTCGAGTAGATCATAATATCATCAATAAACACCACGACGAACATGTCCAAGTACTCCATGAATACCATATTCATGAGGTACATAAAGTAGGCAGGCGCATTTGTCAATCCAAAAGATATCACAGTGTACTCATAAGATCCATACCGTGTCCTAAAAGTTGTCTTGGGTATGTCCGATGGTCTAATCTTCATTTGAAAGTATCCCGACCTCAAATAAATCTTGGAGAAGACACAAGCACCCTTCATCTGATCAAACAAGTCCTCTATACGTGGCAGGGTATACTTGTTCTTGATTGTTACCTCGTTGAGAGCTCGGTAATCTACGCACATCCTTTGGGATCCATCCTTCTTGTCCACGAATAGAACGGGCGCTCCCCAAGGTGAAGAGCTAGGGTGAATAAAACCCTTCTCTAGTTGCTCTTGAATTTGCTTCTTGAGCTCTGCTAATTCCATAGGAGGCATCCTATACGGCCTCTTAGCTATAGGTGCAGTTCCAGGTATTAAATCAATAACAAACTCAATGTCTCGATCAAGTGGCATACCTGGCAACTCATCCGGAAAAACATCCAAAAATTCACACACCACCGGAATCTCCTCAATTGCAGCACCGTCTATATGATTCAACTCCAATTGCTTTGGTGCGGTTTGCGATGCTTCAAATTCTACGGTGATCCCTTCCTCATTGGTCAATTTCACTGTCTTCGTGGCACACTCAATAACTCCATTGTGCTTCCTCAACCAGTCCATACCAAGTATAATGTCCAATCCTTGAGAATCCAAAACTATGAGGTTGGCGGAGAAGTCTACCCCCCTTATTCTAAGGCTTACTTTTGGACATACTATATTTGTCCTCATCTCTCCTCCAGGAGACTTAACCAATAGAGTAAACTTCATATGAGAGATAGGCAAACTATACTTGGAAACATACTTCGATGCAATGAATGAACGCGATGCTCCAGAATCAAATAACATAGTCGCGGGGTTGGAGTTGGCGAGAAACATACCAATGACCACGTCATCCGCTTGTTGAGCATCCTCCGTAGAGACATGGTTCACGTTGCCACGAGCGAAATTCTGCTGTCCACGGTTCCCTTGTGGCTGTCCTCCATTGTGTCTTGGGTTTTGCCTCAGCGCATTGCTTCCTTGACCAAGGCCTGACTTAGGACATTGATGCGCAAAGTGTCCAGCTTCTCCATAAGTATAGCACTTCTTAACTCCACCAGAAGTATTGGGACGTGCTTGGTTTTGAACATTCGCTCCAGGAAAATTAGCACGAGGCGAATAAGGCATTGGAGGCCTAGGTGCTTGCATGACAGGGCGCTGCTGCACAAACTGAGTTGGGCGCAGTGCATAGCTAGGGCGTTGAGCAGGAATAGAGGAGCGGTAGTATGGCGCATTGGGTGGTGTAAAGCGAGGGCGCACATTACTTCCTTGTTGTTGTCCTTGATATGACGCCTTCCTCTTGATTTCTTGCTCCATCTCACGGATCTTGTTCTCAACCACAATTGCTTTGTCCACAAGCTTCTGAAAATTTGCGTAGTGACAATTGAGCAATTGCACTTGGATCTCATTGTTCAAGCCCCTTATGAACAAGTATTGTTTCCAGCTGTCCCGACTAACATCCTCAGGCGCATACCTTGAGAGTTGAGTGAACTTATTGAGATATTCACTCACGCTTGATCTTCCTTGCCTTAAATTCTCAAATTCTTGCCTCTTCAAGATCATAACACCCTCCGGCACATAATGAGAACGAAAATTCTCCTTGAATTCGGCCCAAGTAATTCTCTCTTGGTTCTCATGAGCATTGCAATAAGAATCCCACCAACCCGCAGCTGCTCCAACTAGTTGATGAGAAGCAAATAGCACCTTCTGCCAGTCATTGCATTAGACAATATCTAGCTTCTTCTCCACGGACTTGAGCCAATCATCCGCATCCATAGGGTCAGCAGCTTGAGCAAAGGTTGGCGGCCTAGTCCTCATAAACTCTCCCAACCGGTTATGAGGAGGCGGGGGTGGCGGTGGATGTATGTGGGGCTGATTGTTGATGTTGCCAGCCTGCAGTTGTCCCATAGTCTGTATCATGGTCTTCATGAGCTGGTTTTGCATAGCCAATAGCTGCTCAATGTTGATAGCTCCCTGAGTAGATCCTTGTCCAATGTTGTTCTGAGGTACTCCATTGTTCTCCTCCTCGTCATTGACATCCCTCTGGTTGCGAGTCCTCACCATCTGAAGAAAAGCAATAGGTAAGAATTAGAACATCCCCAACTATATGCATCAAGGGGTATGAAACTAAACAGCTAGCTACACTAGCCTAGGTGGACATGGCAATGCTAAGGCATCCCAAAAATCCTCTATTAAGCACACAAGCAAATAATATATATAGCAAACAGCACACCAACGAAATCAAACCGATTCATGAGTGCTCCTATGTGCTCTAAAGTGTCCATTCTATCTAGGCTGTGTCCTACGGTCAACCTGTGGCTCTGATACCAATCTGTGACGTCCGGTTCCGAAAAATGAACCAAGCTAACGTATATATGTGCCCAGGATGTTCATCACACATACACGAGTGCAATCACAAAAGAATATACAGAAAATTACCACAGAACAAGATTAATTAACCAAATTTTATTACACAAACCAGATTATCCTCGAATACAAGCTCTAATGAATATTAATAACAAGTTCAACTAATGCAGCGGAAATACTCTAATTAAGTGAACTAAGCAACTAAGCAGCATAAGCGATAGGGTATATATGCGCAGCTCCAAAACACCACAGGCAAAGCTGACGGTAGACACGGCCTAGAACTCCACATTATCACCATTAAACTCCCAATCCTGACCTGCAACTGTTGGGTGGGGGATTGCAAGAGTGAGTACATGTCGTACTCAGCAAGTGTGGAAAGTATGACATGTGGCTTATTCAAATGACGACAATAATAATGGCAAAGTGCTGAAAAGTACATTAAAACATTTGAAAAGCAATATATTACATGTATGTGAAGTAAACCCATCATAATCATAAGTAATACCATAATACCAGTCCACAATTCACCATCCTCATCAATAATTCCAGATTTCACCATTTGCCAATAACCATATTCAATACCAAAAATAAATCCATAACCATCCATAACCATTACCAAACCATAACCATCCCAATTACCATCCCAATACCGAGTTCCCTCTAATCATGGAAGTTGTCCAGGTGCTCATAACCAGAAGCATGGCTATCATGATAGTTTTATTTAACTCTGCAGAGTTTGTACCTCTTTACCCACGTGTTTGTGATTTCATCACCTTTCGGTGACTAAGAATCTCCCTTATGCCCATGACCCGTCGGTCATATTACACACTTCCGTTGGTGTGTGGCCAAGAGATCACAAAATAGCCTTTACAAAGGGATTACTAGCCTATTCAGACCCCACTGAGGTTTCACCAGTGGCGATGTCTCCCGCAGAGCACATCTTCAACCAAGGGCCCCCTCTTGAGCCTTTCAGGTCCCAAGGTAGTCCCACCAATCATCAACAAACCCAATCCGACTACCCCTTCCCCGAGCATCCACAATGGTCCAAATAGAACTAGCAAAGCCCTAATTAATCAGCTACGTCGCACCCATACTTGGCCTCGTGGTGGCACTGTAGTCCTGGCTTATTCTCGCATGAACCGATCCTTAGATCTAAAGCAAGCAAACCACCATGACATCAAACCCATCCACATACCAGGCTTGCTTAGATCACCCATTACCATACCAGATTTAACCAGTTCACATTAACCAGAATATCATTAATACATAACTAAATGTGTAGTGTTGTTTCCATCCCAATTAATTAAGCGAAGCAAAAAAGGTAAAAGCCCTTCCCGACTCTCTACCATATATTCCAGGTGACAAGGGTGGTTTAGCAAATCTAGTAAACTTCCTACCATAGGATTCCCATCAAATTGACACAGCATGCAATTTTGCAAACAAAACATTTATTTTAAAAACAGGATCAATATGCTTCAAGGACACTTGCCTTGCTCTTGCTGTTGATTAGGATCAAATCCTTCAAACTCTTGGTGCTGTAGATCCTCCGCAGCACTCTCTAGCGCAAATCCGTCTAATCCACACAATTAACATACAAGACAAGAAACACAATCAAAGAGTACACAAATATTACTCAATATGTCATGACATGCATGGTTAATGCAAATGCAAGGTAGAACTTGTTAATAGATTGCTTTTAACGATCACTAGCTAGTTCTAATAGCTTTTAACAAGTTTATACAGGTTTGGATTCGATTAGATCAAATTTTAGAGTTAATTCAACACAATTTAATCAGGAAGATCGGACTAGTCCGCTAGGGACCTGACAAGTCCGCACTCTGCGAGATCAGCAGATTAGGGTTTTCTAGATCGACATAAATTTGGAGATTAGGGGTTGAATTCACGTACAGAAAAGATAATAGAAGGTATACCACGTGTTTAGGACTCCAATGAATCAAGAAACTTGGAGGTAGCACTTGGATCTTGATGATCTAGGGTTGGTGATGAACTTGGAGATGAATTGGTGGTGAAGGACGAAACTCAGTGGAGATCTTGATCCTCTTTCGTTTCCTCCTCTTCTTCTTCTTGCTTGGGACCTTCTCCTCCCTCCTTGATGGTGGCTCTCCACGAACTAGGGTTTGGGTGGGTGGAAAAGTGGCAAATAGATGTCAATCCAAAGGGTGGGGCTGTTTATATAGAGGTGGAGGCTAGGGTTAGATGGATTTCGAGTTTGGGATGAGTAGAGGCCGGTTTAGAGTCCCACATAGGCTCTAAAAGAGTTAGGCACGACGTACCTAGGCCCACTTAACGTGAAACCCAAGAAACAAGTCGTAAAACAAAAGATCAACTCAGAGTCGCGAAATATCGAACAAGTCCGGATAGGACCGGACTAGTCCGAAGTCGTCCAGAGAGAAAATCGGACAAGTCTGGCCAAACATCGGACAAGTCCGAATTTGAACAGAGAGGAAAATGGACAAGTCCGCTGGAACACTAGACTAGTCTGGAAAAGTCCAAGGACTTAGCAAATCTTTCAAGGATTCATGGAGCATCGGACTAGTCCGCACAAAATCGGACAAGTCTGAAGATTTCCAGTGCCAAAAAACGGACTAGTCCGCAGCAAAAACAGACAAGTCCGTTTTTAGTCAGAGAGAAATCGGACTAGTCCTCAGCAAAATCGGACTAGTCCGCACTTTCCTGCGTTTTAAGTGCAGTTTTGTTCCAAATCAATTTTAAACCTGTTCCTCTTTATGTGGATTAATGTTAAACATGTATATGAATGTATGCAAGGCATGATGCATGAAAATGAGGGTGTTACAGGCAAAGCCCTAATTAATCAGCTACGCCGCACCCATACTTGGCCTCGTGGTGGCACTGTAGTCCTGGCTTATTCTCGCATGAACCGGTCCTTAGATCTAAAGCAAGCAAACCACCATGACATCCAACCCATCCACATACCAGGCTTGCTTAGATCACCCATTACCATATCATATTGACCAATTCACATTAACCAAAATATCATTAATGCTCCATTAAATGTGTAGTGTTGTTTTCCCATCCCAGTTAATTAAGCAAAGCAAAAAGGTAAAAAGTCCATCCCGACTCTCTTCGAAAATTCCAGGTGACAAGGGTGGGTAAACAATTCTAGTAAACTTCCTATCATAGGATTCCCATCAATTTGACACAGCATGCAGTTTTGCAAACAAAACCTTTATTTTAAAAACAGGATCAATATGCTTCAAGGAAACTTGCCTTGCTCTTGCTGTTGATTAGGGTCAAAGCCTTCAAACTCTTGGTGTTTTAGATCCTCTGCGGCACTCTCTAGTGCAAATCCGTCTAATCCGCACAAAAAACATACAAGACAAGAAACACAATCAAAGAGTGCACAAATATTACTCAATATGACATGACATGCATGATTTATGCAAATGCAAGGTAGAACTTGTTAAAAGATTGCTTTTAATGATCACTAACTAGTTCTAATAGCTTTTAACAAGTTTATACAGGTTTGGATGTGATTAGATCAAATCTAGAATCAATTCAACACAATTTAACCAGAAAGATCAGACTAGTCCGCTAGAGACCGGACAAGTCCGCACTCTGCGAGATCAGCAGATTAGGGTTTTCTAGATCGACGTAAATTTGGAGATTAGGGGTTGAATTCTCATAAGGAAAAGATAATAGAAGGTATAATGGGTGTTTAGGACTCCAATGAATCAAGAAACTTGGAGGTAACACTTGGATCTTGGTGATCTAGGGTTGGTGATGAACCTTGAAGATGAATTGGTGATGAAGAACGAAACTTGGTGGAGATCTTGATCCTCTTTTGTTTCCTCCTCTTCTTCTTCTTGCTTGGGATCTTCTCCTCCCTCCTAGATGGTGGCTCTCCACGAACTAGGGTTTGGGTGGGTGGAAAAGGGGCAATTAGATGTCAAACCAAGGGGTGGGGTTGTTTATATAGAGGTGGAGGCTAGGGTTAGATGGATTTCAGGTTTGGGATGAGTAGAGGCCGGTTTAGAGTCCCACATGGGCTCTAAAAGAGTTAGGCACGACGTCCCTAGGACCACTTAACGTGAAACCCAAGAAATAAGTCGTAAAACAAAAGATCAATTCGGAGTCACGAAATATGGGACAAGTCCGAAAAGGACCGGACTAGTCCGAAGTCGTCCAGAGAGAAAATCGGTCAAGTCTGGCCTAAAATCGGACAAGTCCGACTTTAAACAGAGAGGAAAATGGACAAGTCCGCTGGAACACCGGACTAGTCCGGAAAAGTCCAAGGACTTAGCAATTTTTTCAAGGATTCTTGGAATATCGGACTAGTCCGCACCAAATCGGACAAGTCCAAAAGTTTCCAAAGACAAAATTGGACTAGTCCGCAGCAAAAACGGACAAGTTCGTTTTTAGTCAGAGAGAAATCGGACTAGTCCTTAGTAAAATCGGACTAGTCCGCTCTTTCCTGCATTTTAAGTGCGGTTTTGTTCCAAATCAATGTTAAATGCTCCAAATCAATTTTAAACTCGTTCCTCTTGTTGTGGGTTAATGTTAAACATGTATATGAGTGTATGTAGGGCATGATGCATGAAAATGAGGGTGTCACAAACCTACCCCCCTTAAAATGAATCTCGCCCTCGAGATTCGACGCGGAAGAGAAGAGATAGGGAAATTCCTTCTTGAGATCATCCTCCAATTCCTACGTCGCTTCTTTTTCTATGTGGTGCTTCCATTGAACTTTACACCATCTAATAACCTTGTTCCTTGTGAGCCTCTCCTTAGTTTCCATGATTTTGACCGGTTGTTCGGCATAAGTCAAATCTTCCTCTAGTTCCAATTCTTCCATTGGAACTTGTTCTTTCGGTACTCTCAAGCACTTCTTGAGCTGGGAAACATGAAATACATCATGGACATCTGAAAGGTGAGCTGGCATCTCCAACTTATACGCTACTTCTCCTCTTTTGTCCAAAATCTTGAATGGTCCAATATAACGAGGTGCGAGCTTTCCTCTTATGTTAAACCTCTTATGACCCCTCATTGGTGACACCTTGAGGTAAACAAAATCTCCCACTTCAAAGGCTAATTTCCTTCTTCTATTGTCCGCATAGCCTTTTTGCATTGATTGGGCAGCCCTCAAGTTTTCACGAATTACTTGGACTTGCTTTTCGGCTTCTTGCAACACATCCGGACCAAATACTTTAGTTTCTCTTGCCTCATTCCAGAATAAAGGTGTCCTACACTTCCTCCATAAAGCGCTTCATATGGTGACATCTTCAAACTTGTTTGGTAACTATTGTTGTATGAAAATTCTGCATATGGCAAGCTTTTGTCCCAACTTTTCCCATGCTTCAAGGCACAAGCTCTTAACATGTCCTCCAAAATCTGATTGGTCCTCTCGGTTTGTCCATCCGTCTGAGGATGATATGCTGAACTAAAATTCAACCTTGTTCCCAAAGCTTCATGTAGTTTTTGTCAAAATCTGGAGGTAAATTGAGAACCTCTATCCGATACTATCTTCTTAGGGACTCCATGTCGACACACAATATGCTCCATGTATATTTTGGCCAATTGTGCAGCTGTATATTTGGTCTTCATAGGGACAAAATGAGCTGACTTGGTTAAGCGATCCACAATTACCCAAATTGAGTCATACCCAGACTGAGTACGTGGTAACCCAACTATGAAGTCCATTCCAATTTCTTCCCACTTCCATTCCGAGATCTTCAATGGTTGTAATAATCCAGCTGGCCTTTGATGTTCCGCCTTGACTCGTTGACACACATCATACAATGCCATATATTCAGCTATGTCCTTTTTCATGCTATCCCACCAATAGCTAGTCTTTAAGTATTTGTACATCTTTGTACAACCAGGGTGAATTGAGTAAGGTGAGTCATGTGCCTCCTTTAATATTGTCTCTCGTATATGCTTTACATTAGGCACAACGATTCTCTTTCCAAGCCATAAGGTGCCATGTTCATCTTCATCAAATCTGAATTCTCTCCCTTCTTCGGTCCTTACCTTGATTTCCTTGATCTCTTCGTCTGCGGTTTGTGCCTCTCGAATTTCTTGCTCCAAGGTTGGGTTTAACTCCATCATCTCCCATCTCATTTACAAATCCGAGGTTCAACCGTTCAAACTCCTTACATAACTCGAATGGCAATTA
This sequence comes from Tuctoria greenei, assembly GCA_036927565.1. Taxonomy (NCBI): domain Eukaryota; kingdom Viridiplantae; phylum Streptophyta; class Magnoliopsida; order Poales; family Poaceae; genus Tuctoria; species Tuctoria greenei. Next base: position 171,906,673 of record JAYESD010000007.1, on the reverse strand, counting down.
TCAAAATGTGAGTTGATGACTTACTCCCTTTCTACTCAAAGCATCAGCCACTACATTGGCCTTTCCCGGATGATAGTTGATCCCCAAATCATAATCTTTGATGAGCTCCAACCATCTCCGTTGCCTCAAATTCAGACCCGTTTGTGTGAAAATATACTTCAAACTCTTATGATCCGTATAAATTTCACACCTATGTCCAAGGATGTAGTGTCTCCAAATCTTCAACGCATGTACCACGGCTGCAAGTTCTAAATCATGTGTTGGGTAATTCTGCTCATGTTTCTTCAATTGTCTCGATGCATAGGCGACCACTTGACCTTCTTGAATTAATACACATCCAAGTCCTTGTCTTGATGCGTCGCAATAAATATCAAAACTCTTGCTCACATATGGCAGTACCAAAACTGGTTCTTGTTAACATCTTTTTCAACTCCTCGAAACTATTTTGACAAGCTTGAGTCCGTTGGAAAGCCTTTCCCTTCATTAGAAACTCCATCATAGGCTTGGCTATCTTGGAAAAGTCCTTGATGAATCTACGGTAATATCCAGCCATCACAAGAAAACTCCTTATTTCCTTTACATTTTGCGGCGGTTCCCACTTCAACATGTCTCTCACTTTTCTGGGGTCAATCGATACTCCTCCTCCTGAGATTATATGACCCAAAAATGGCACCTCTTTCAACCAAAACTGGCACTTGTTGAACTTGGCATACAATCGATGCTCCCTCAACTTCTTCAACGTAAGCCTCAAGTGTTCCTCATGTTCCTTCTCATCCTTCGAGTAGATTATAATATCATCAATAAACACCACAACAAACTTGTCCAAGTACTCCATGAAGACTTTATTCATGAGGTACATAAAGTAGGCAGGTGCATTTGTCAATCCAAAAGACATCACGGTGTACTCATAAGATCCATACCATGTTCTAAAAGCTGTCTTGGGTATGTCCGATGGTCTGATCTTCATTTGAAAGTATCCCGACCTCAAATCAATCTTAGAGAAGACACAAGCACCCTTCATCTGATCAAACAAGTCTTCTATGCGTGGCAAGGTGTACTTGTTCTTGATTGTTACCTCGTTGAGGGCTCGGTAACCTACGCACATCCTTTGGGATCCATCCTTATTGTCCACGAACAGCACGGGCGCTCCCCAAGGTGAAGAGCTAGGGCGAATAAAACCCTTCTCTAATTGCTCTTGAATTTGCTTCTTGAGCTTCGCTAATTCCATAGGAGGCATCCTATACGGTCTCTTCGCTATAGGTGCATTTTCAGGTATTAAAACAATAACAAACTCAATGTCTCGATCAGGTGGCATACCTGGCAACTCGTCCGAAAAAACATCCAAAAATTCACACACCACCGAAATCTCCTCAATTGCGGCACCGTCCATATGATTTAGCTCCAATTGCTTTGGTGCGGTTTGAGATGCTTCAAATTCTATAGTGATCCCTTCCTCATTGGTCAACTTCACCGTCTTCGTGGCACACTCAATGACTCCATTGTGCTTCCTCAACCAGTTCATACCAAGTATAATGTCCAATCCTCGAGAATCCAAAACAATGAGGTTGGCGGAGAAGTCTACCCCCCTTATTCTAAGGCTTACTTTTGTACATACTATATTTGTCCTCATCTCTCCTCCAGGAGACTTAACCAATAGAGTAAACTTCATATGAGAGATAGGCAAACTATACTTGGCAACATACTTTGATGCAATGAATGAATGTGATGCTCCAGAATCAAATAACCTAGTCGCGGGGTTGGAGTTTGCGAGAAACATACCAATGACCATGTCATCCGCTTGTTGAGCATCCTCCGTAGAGACATGGTTCACGTTGCCACGAGCAAAATTCTGCTGTCCACGGCTTCCTTGTGGCGCTCCTCCATTGGGTCTCGGGTTTTGCCTCGGCGCATTGCTTCCTTGACCAAGACCTGACTTAGGACATTGATGCGCGAAGTGTCCAGCTTCTCCACAAGTATAACACTTCTTAACTCCACCAGAATTATTGGGACGAGCTTGGTTTTGAACATTGGCACCAGGAAAATTAGCACGAGGCGCATAAGGCATTGGAGGCCTAGGTGCTTGCATGAGAGGGCGCTGATGCACAAACTGAGTTGGGTGCGGTACAAATCCAGGGCGTTGAGCAGGAATAGAGGAGCTGTAATAGAGCGCATTGGGTGGTGCAAGGCGAGGGCGCACATTACTTACTTGTTGCTGTCCTTGATATGGCGCCTTCCTCTTGTTGTCTTGCTCCATCTCACAGATCTTGTTCTCAACCACAATCGCTTTGTCCACGAGCTTCTAGAAATTTGCATAGTCACAATTGAGCAATTGCACTTGAATTTCATTGTTGAGGCCTCTCATGAACAAGTATTGCTTCTGACTGTCCCGACTAACATCCTCAGGCACATACCTTGAGAGTTGAGTGAACTTGTTGAGATATTCACTCACGCTTGATTTTCCTTGCCTTAAATTCTCAAATTCTTGCCTCTTCAAGATCATAACACCCTCCGGCACATAATGAGAACGAAAATTCTCCTTGAATTCGGCCCAAGTAATTATCTCTTGGTTCTCATGATCATTGCAATAAGAATCTCACCAATCCGCGGCTGCTCCAACTAGTTGATGAGAAGCAAACAAGACCTTCTCCCGGTCACTGCATTGGACAATAGCTAGCTTCTTCTCCACGGACTTGAGCCAATCATCGGCATCCATAGGGTCAGCAGCTTGAGCAAAGGTTGGCGGCCTAGTCCTCATAAACTCTCCCAATCGGTTATGAGGAGGCGGGGGTGGCGGTGGAGGCATGTGGGGCTGATTGTTGATGTTGCCAACCTGCAGTTGTCCCATAGTTTGTATCATGGTCTGCATGAGCTGGTTTTGCATAGCCAATAGCTGCTCAATGTTGATAGCTCCCTGAGTAGATCCTTGTCCAATGTTGTTCTGAGGCACTCCATTGTTCTCCTCCTCACCATTGCCATCCCTCTGGTTGCGAGTCCTCACCATCTGAAGAAATGCAATAGGTAAGAATTAGAAAGTGTCCCCAACTATATGCATCAAGGGATATGAAACTAAACAGCTAGCTACACTAGCCTAGGTGGACATGGCAATGCTAAAGCACCCTAAAATCCTCTATTAAGCACACAAGCAACAAATATATATAGCAAACAACACTCCAAGAAAAAACATATCGATTCCTAAGTGCTCCTATGTGCTCTAAAGTGTCCATTCTATCTAGGTTGCATCCTACGATCAACCTGTGGCTCTGATACCAATCTGTGACGCCCGGTTCCGAATATGAACCAAGCTAACGCATATGTGTGCCCAGGATGTTAAACACACATACACGAGTGCAATCACAAACGATATACAGATAATTACCACAGAACAAGATTTATTAACCAAATTTTATTACACAAACCATATTATCCTCGAATACAAGCTCCAATGTATATTTATGACAAGTTCAACTAATGCAGAGAAAATAAACTGATTAAGCAACTAAGCAAACTAAGCATAAGGAATAGCGCAGCTCCAATCAACAACACAGGCAAAGCTGACGGTAGACACAGCCTAGAACTCTGCATTATCGCCATTAAACTCTCAATCCTAACCTGCAACTGTTGGGGGGAAATCAAGAGTGAGTACATGTCGTACTCAGCAAGTGTGGAAAGTATGACATGTGGCTGATTCAAATGACGAATGACGACAATAATAATGGCTAAGTGCTGAAAAGTACATTAAAACATTTGAAAAGCAATATACATCATGTATGTGAATAAACTCATCATAACCATAAGTAATATCACAATACCAATCCATAGTTCACCATCCTCATCAATAATTCCAGATTTCACCATTGCCAATAACCATATTCAATACCAAAAATAAATCCATAACTATTACCAAACCATAACCATCCTAAATCCCAATACCGAGTACCCTCTAATCATGGAAGTTGTCCAGGTGCTCATAACCGGGAGCACGGCTATCATGATAGTTTTAGACACACTCTGCAGAGGTTGTACCACTTTACCCACGTGTTTGTGATTTCATCACCCGTCGGCGACTAAAGAAACCTAACTTATGCCAATTACACTTCCTTTGGTGTATGGCCAAGAGATTACAAAATAGTCTTTACAAAGGGATTACTAGCCTATTTAGACCCCACTGAGGTTTCACCGGTGGTGATGTCTCCTACAAAGCACATCTTCAACCAAGGGCCCCCTCTTGAGCCATTCGGTTCCCAGGGTAGTCCCACCAATCATCAACAAACCCAATCCGACTACCCCTTCCCCGAGCATCCACAATAGTCCAAATAGCACTGGCAAAACCCTAATTAATCAGCTACGATGCACCCATATTTGGCCTCGTGGTGGCACTGTAGTCTTGGCTTATTCTCGCATGAACCGGTCCTTAGATCTAAAGCAAGAAAACCACCATGACATCCAACCCATCCAAATACCAGGCTTGCTTAGATCACCCATTACCATATCATATTGACCAGTTCACATTAACCAAAATATCATTAATGCTCAATTAAATGTGTAGTGTTGTTTTCCCATCCCAGTTAATTAAGCAAAGCAAAAAGGTAAAAAGTCCATCCCGACTCTCTACGATAATTCCAGGTGACAAGGGTGGGTAAACAATTCTAGTAAACTTCCTATCATAGGATTCCCATCAATTTGACACAGCATTCAGTTTTGCAAACAAAACCTTTATTTTAAAAACAGGATCAATATGCTTCAAGGACACTTGCCTTGCTCTTGCTGTTTATTAGGGTCAAGCCTTCCAACTCTTGGTGCTGTAGATCCTCCGCGGCACTCTCTAGCGCAAATCCGTCTAATCCGCACAAAAAACATACAAGACAAGAAACACAATCAAAGAGTGCACAAATATTACTCAATATGACATGACATGCATGATTTATGCAAATGCAAGGTAGAACTTGTTAAAAGATTGCTTTTAATGATCACTAACTAGTTCTAATAGCTTTTAACAAGTTTATACAGGTTTGGATGTGATTGGATCAAATTTAGAATCAATTCAACATAATTTAACCAGAAAGATCGGACTAGTCCGCTAGAGACCGGACAAGTGTGCACTCTGCGAGATCAGCAGATTAGGGTTTTCTAGATCGATGTAAATTTGGAGATTAGGGGTTGAATTCTCGTAAGAAAAAGAGAATAGAAGGTATACTAGGTGCTTAGGACTCCAATGAATCAAGAAACTTGGAGGTAACACTTGGATCTTGGTGATCAAGGGTTGGTGATGAACCTTGAAGATGAATTGGTGATGAAGAATGAAACTTGGTGGAGATCTTGATCCTCTTTCGTTTTCTCCTCTTCTTCTTCTTGCTTGGGATCTTCTCCTCCCTCCTTGATGGTGACCCTCCACGAACTAGGGTTTGGGTGGGTGGAAAAGGGGCAATTAGATGTCAAACCAAGGGGTGGGTTGTTTATATAGAGGTGGAGGCTAGGGTTAGATGGATTTCAGGTTTGGGATGAGTAGAGGCCGGTTTTGAGTCCCACATGGGCTCTAAAAGAGTTAGGCATGACGTCCCTAGGCCCACTTAACGCAAAACCCAAGAAACATGTCATAAAACAAAATATCAATTCGGAGTCACGAAATATCGGACAAGTCCAGAGAGGACCGGACTAGTCCGAAGTCGTCCAGAGAGAAAATCGGTCAAGTATAGCCTAAAATTGGACAAGTCCGACTTTAAACAGAGAGGAAAACGGACAAGTCCGCTAGAACACCGGACTAGTCCGGAAAAGTCCAAGGACTTAGCAATTTTTTCAAGGATTCTTGGAATATTGGACTAGTCCGCACAAAATCGGACAAGTCCGAAAGTTTCCAGAGGCAAAATCGGACTAGTCCACAGCAAAAATGGACAAGTCCATTTTTAGTCAGAGAGAAATCGGACTAGTCCTCAGTAAAATCGGACTAGTCCACACTTTCCTACATTTTAAGTGCGGTTTTGTTCCAAATCAATTTTAAATGCTCCAAATCAATTTTAAACTCGCTCCCCTTGTTGTGGGTTAATGTTAAACATGTATATGAGTGTATGTAGGGCATGATGCATGAAAATGAGGGTGTCACAAACACTACATCACGTGCTATTTCAACAAGTCCGGAGGTCTTGTTGAAAACACGATAGGCATAAGTGTTCGAATCATAACCAAGCAAGAAACCTTCATCGGACTTCGAAGCGAACTTTGAAGTCCTGGGCTTCTTGTTTAAAATATAACATGGAGAACCAAAAACTCGAAAATATGAAATATTGGGTTTGTTACCGGTAAGTAGCTCATAGGATGTCTTCTTGAGTAGTCGATGAAGATAAAGTCGATTTACGGCGTGGCAAGCGGTGTTAATCGCTTCCGCCCAAAATTGATCTGAGGTCTTGTATTCATTGAGCATTGTTCTTGCCATCTCTATGAGAATTCGGTTCTTTCTTTCGGAAACTCCGTTTTGTTGTGGGCAATATGGAGCTGAAAATTCATGCTTTATGCCTTCTTCATCAAGGTACTCCTCCACTTGTGTGTTCTTGAACTCCGTGCCATTGTCGCTTTGAATGTTCTTGATTGTCAATGAGAATTCATTTTGAGCTCGCCTGAAGAACTTCTTGATTATTCCTTGTGTTTCTGACTTATCATGCAAAAAGAAAACCCAAGTGAAGCGAGAAAAATCATCAACAACTACTAAACCATATTTGTTACCGCGATGCTTATGTAAGCAACTGGACCAAATAAATCTATGTGAAGTAGCTTGAGCAGTCTTGTTGTAGTCATGACGTTCTTGGCGGGGTGAGGTGCTCCAACTTGCTTCCCGGCCTGGCACGTGCTACAAGGCCTGTCTTTCTCAAACACAACATCCTTTAAACCTCGAATGTGATTGCCCTTGAGGAGTTTTTGAAGGTTCCTCATGCCAACATGCGCTAGCCGTCTATGCCAGAACCAACCCATGTTGGTTTTTGCAACCAAGCATGTGTCAAGTTCAGCTTTATCCTTGTTGAAGTCAACAAGATAGAGCTTTCCCTTTAACATACCCTTGAATGCAATGGAACCATCACTCCTCCTAGAAACGGTCAAATCCCTCGTTAGTGAATAAGCAATTCTAACCAATTTCACATAATTGAGATATGGACATCAGGTTATAATCTAAGGATTCGACATGTAAAACATGAGAATGTGTGTGTTTAGAAGATATTGCAATTTTACCGGTACCGAGCACCTTTCCTTGACTATTATCTCCAAAGTAGATGCCCTCGTTTGGATCCTTTCCTCATATTCAACGAACATTCTTCTTTCTTCGATCATATGGTTGGTGCATCCACTATCTAGCACCCATTTAGATCCACCAGAATAGGCCTGCAAAAACATATTATGCTTTGGTTTTAGGTACCCAAGCTTGCTTGGGTCCTTGGAGGTTAGTTACAAGACATTTAGGCACCCACACATGAGACTTGGTGTTCCCATGGCGTGGCCCAACATAATGAGCATAAACCTTTCCATAATTATTTCTCATTAAGATATACGAGGCATTGAAGGTTCTAAACAATAACTATTGTTGTTTGCGTACAGGACTAGTTTGCGAGGCCGAACTTGTCCGAATCCTGACCGGACTAGTTCGAACTTTTTCACTTTGAGAGGGTCTTCCCTTTACAAAGGCAATTCTCTCCTTGTTATTCTTATGGCTTTTAGCATGTTGCTTTTCACCATAAGAATAACCAATGCCATATTTCACATTTGGAGGTCTTTGGACCAAGTAAGCACTGCGTGCATATTTGATCTTCTCCTTGTCAAATATGCCACTTTGGGTAGGATGTTTATCCTTTGTAGAGGTCGGCTTGTCTTTCAAACTGATGTCAATTTTATTGCATGTACAAGTGGAAGCAACCTCAGTTTTAGTGAGTTGAGAAGGTGAACTTGAAGAGGATGAAGGTTCACCTTGCTTGAGTGACTCAACTTGTACTTCAAGGATCTTGTTAACCTTGATCAGGTCAGCAAGTTGGTCCTTGATTGTAGCATTTGAGTCGGTTAACTCCAAGCAATTTTCCTTGCTCGTAGATAACTCAAGCTCTAGTGATTTGCTTCGTTCCTTTTCAAGTTCTAGAAGGTTGTCAAGTTCAACATATTCCTCCTTTTGGGAGATGATCATGTCCTCTTGACGATGTATTAACCTCTCCTTCTCAACAAGTTGATCAAGCAAAAATTTCATCTTTGTGGATGTTTTCCTATCTAGTCCAATAAGCATATCCTCATTATCACTATTGATTTCATCATCACTAGAATAGGAATGCACGAAAGGAGTTTTTATGGTTACCTTGCGTTTACCTTCCTTTGCCATAAGGCAAGTTCCATCTCCCTTCCATGCGCCAAGTGTAGGGAAGAGAGTAAACTTCTTGGATGTCTTCTCGATGGCTATGCTAGCCATCTCTTCTTCTTCGGATGATGAGGACTCATCATTTGAGTCCCACTCTTTCCCAATGTGCGCTTGTTCGGCTTGTTGCTTTTTCTTGAAGAATTTTTTGGGTTGAGTCTTGGCTTCTTTGGTCTTCTTCTTGTTCTCCTCATATGGGCAATCAACTATAAAGTGGTTATACTCACCACAATTATAGCATGCCCGCCCCAACTTTGGCTTTGTTCTTTCTTTGTTCTTTCCTTCGCTTGATTTGGCACCTTGTCTTTTCTTCATTATTCTCTTGAATTTCTTCATGAATAATATCATGTCTTCTTCTTATAATTCACTGCTCTCGTCGTCACTGTCTTCTTCTAGTTGTGCTTCTCTAGTTTCTTTAGATAGGGGCTTGAGGGTGGACTTCAAAGCAACCCCTTTCTTCTTTGCCGAGGTGAGGTCGGCAATCTCCTTGACACGCTTTGCTTGTTTTTCCATTATCTCAAAGTTGATGATATTTCCAAGCAATTCATCTAGAGTCATCCTTTTGTATCCGGGGCTTTCTCTAATCATGGAGCATAGAGTGACGTTGCGGGGCATGAAATCTCTAAGGATAAGCTTTACCACCTCGTGGTCATTCCACTTCTTACTTCTGTATGATCTGACCTTGTTGATGAGTGTCTTTAATCAGTTGTACATGTCTTGGGGTGACTCGTCTTCTTCAATTGCAGATCTTCCTAATTCGCCTTCAATCATTTCGATTTTTGCTTCACGCACATGTCGGTCACCTTCATGTGCAGTTTGCAGTGTGCCCCATATCTCCTTAGCAATTTCGAGTCCATCCACCTTGGTGAACTCATCCTGACTGAGCGAAGAGGTAATTACGGCCGCGGCTTGAGGATTTCGGTGAATTGCCTGCTCTTGGTTGGGTGTGAGCTCTTCGTCGTCATTCGGAATATCTATCCCTGTGCACACAATATGCCATAAACTTGGATTGAGGGATATTAGATGCATTTTCATATTTTGCCTCCACATTGAGTAATCACTTCCATCGAAGTGTGGGGCTTTTCCAAGTGGGATAGACAAATAATGATTATTATTGGAATTGAGACGATCATAGTTAAAAGGATGTCGGGAGTAGTCGGTGTGACTACTCCCCTTCTTCTTTTCTTCGATCTTCACTTTCCCTTTGGAAAGTGCCTTCTTTATTAGGAGTGCCTTTAGTTCTAGCGTCTCCTCATCTTCGTCCTTGAAGTCTTGAATGGCTTCGAGGAGCTTCTCCACCTTGAGGTTCTTTTCATCATCAACCTTTTCTTGGTTATTGCTCTTGTGGGTGTCCTTTATGTCAGACATGATTTTCGAGCGGCTAGTCTCTTTTTTGAAGAACCTGCTCTGATACTGTCGGTACCCTAGAAACCGTACACCCCTTGAGGTTATAAAGATCTCAAAGGAAAATCATCTACTTGGTTTGAAGACCCTCGAAGGCCCACATGTCAGACATAACCGGACCTGCTTCTCCAACATGGTTAATCCCTGGGTCGCCACGTGTACTACCAAACTGGAGCTACCGCCCACAAGGGGGGAGCTCCGGGCCATGTACCGAAATGGCACCTCCAGACTTAGCCCCAGACCGAGAGAAGCTCCGGACCTGACACGTGTCGGGTAGCCCCGGAGCTACCTATTTCCACAGTATGCTCCGGAGTTGCCACGTGTCCAACCGTCGGATCTTCAGCCTCTAACCTCCGGAAGACCCCACAACGGCTCCGGATCTTCAAAGGGGAATCAAGGACTTCAAGACCCGATTAAGTGTCATTAATACCATATTAATGACACTTAAACGGACGATCTTAACACCAATAACGGTGCTATCAAAGCCCGTTATAGGGTCATTAAGAGCAATTAAATGTGTTAAATAAGTGTCAATACTAGTAACCGCCGGGGCCACATGTCGAGCCAGGCTAACTTGTAACGACCTGTTCGTGTACTATAAAAGGACAGGCCGACGACACGTTCAAGGGGCTAGAGACACACACACTCCATTGACGCTCAACACAAGCTCAAACAGCTAATACAACACCAACACACCCGTGGAGTAGGGTATTACGCTCAGGCGGCCCGAACCACGTAAACTCTTGTGTCTCCTGTGTTAATTCCTACTCACCTTCTTGAATCTCCGCGCGCCCATACCGAACATCAAACTCCCCTATCACTTTAGCAGTGTAGGGAGATCTGCCGGTTCCAAATCACCGACAGTTGGCGCGCCAAGAAGGGGCGCCTGAGATTTCGAGAATGGTGAACTCAGCTGCTGGATCATCCAACGGTCAACCTGCTATTCAGGCTGTTGGAGGCAATCCCTCCAATAGGCAGCCGCTAGCAGGAGCCTCAGCACCAGCAGGAGTCACACTCCCACCACCACCATCTCCTCCAGCAAATCGTGCTGGGCAGCGTGATGGTGCGCCAGCATCAATCACTGCGTCGGCAAATCATGACAACCCGGAACACGCGCTTCATGCAGCGCGTGCTCTTCTCCAATGCCCACCACCTCCGGATGCATCCCGGGATGCACTGGAACAGTGGAGGGCCGATGTGGAGCATTTGGTTGCAGCAGCAGCCGAACGCCTCAGCAACCAGGGTCCTCCTCCTTCAGAACAAGCCCCGTCGCAGCGGCGGACTTTGTCTGGTAGACTTGGTCCGCACGTCTCCAATAGCAGGAGACGTGTTGCATCACAACAAGTGACGTCATTGCCCTCCGGGGCACGACGTACTCACACGGTATCCAGGCTTTCGACTCATGACCTACGGGAGGAGCTTGATCGCCGATACCGCCAGCAGGATGGCCGAGTCCATATTGAGCGTGCCCGTGAAAGCCGGGAAGCTCAGGACCTTTCTACTCCTGAAGGAGTAGGAGGAGGCTGTTCAGCCTTGGCCATGCACCTGCGCATGGTTAGATGGCCACAGAAGTTTCGGCCTCACCTGCCGGAAATTCGACGGGACTATCAATCCCGCCGAATTTCTTCAGATATACTCCACTGCAATATTGGCAGCTGGAGGAAACGAGGCCGTGATGGCCAATTACTTTCCAGTGGCCTTAACTGGGACTACCAGGTCCTGGTTTATGAGCCTTCCACCCAACTCTATCAACAGTTGGGAGGAGCTGTGCCATCAGTTCACTGCCAACTTCGGGAGTTCATACACCCGACTAGGCACTGAACTAGACCTTTTTGCGGTCGTGCAAAAAGGAGGAGAATCCTTGCGGTCATTCATCCAGAGGTTCTCTCAGTTACGAAACACTATCCCTTCTATCTCTAGCGCCTCTGTCATTGTGGCATTCAGACAGGACGTACGGGACAACAAGATGTTGGAGAAACTGGCGATCAAGGAGATCACCAGTGTCACAGAACTCTTCAGCTTGGCTGACAAATGTGCCCGAGCTGCGGAGGGCCATGAGATGCACTCCAAACCAACCTCGGAGGGTCACAAGAAATCCTCCAAAGAATAAGCCTCTACCTCCGGGGGTGGCAAGAAGAAAAAGAAGACCAACGGCAAGAAGAAGCCGTCGGCCGATACATCCAACGTTGCAGCTGCTGCAGCTCCGGGTGGCCGGGGGCCACGCCCCGAGAAGCGACCTCGACCGTCTTCTGAAGACGGTGGCAAACCCAAAGTGTGGTGTCCCATTCACAAAACGAGCAGCCAAAGTTTGGAAGACTGTCGGGAGGTCCAAAACCTTACCGAGCGCTACAACAAGTGTCGGGAGGAATCTCCTTTTCGACGGAGGGAAGGAAAGCAAAAGGTCGACGAAGCTCCGGCAGAAGAGGAGTTGGGGTTCCAGGATCCCAAAAAGGTCCTGAAGGCCGTCTACACCTCCGTCGACGATGATTCTGACGTCTCTGACAACGAGCGTCAGAAGACCATGAACACCATTTTTGGTGGATCATGGGATATCACCTCCCGTCGCGTCATCAAGACTATGCGTCGGGATATGGCCACTGTAGCTCCTACAGTCAAGCCGGAACCTCACCGGAAGTGGATGGACACAACCATCACTTTTGATGCTTCGGATTGTCCCCGGAGCATGGTTGGAGCAGGACAGTTACCCTTGATGGTATCTCCTACCATCAACAACATCCAGCTCCACCACGTCATGGTAGACGGAGGTTCGGGGCTTAACCTCATCAGCTTCGAAGCTTTCACTAAGCTTCAGCTCCGACCTTCGGATCTCCACCCCTCTCGACCTTTCTCCGGAGTAGGTCCGGGGGCCATCACCCCACTCGGAGCTATTACTCTCCCTGTTACCTTCGGGACACGGGAGAAGTACCGCACCGAGAAATTGGTCTTCGACGTCGCGCAGATCAACTCACCCTTCAATGCCATCTTGGGTAGACCTGCCCTGTACAAATTCATGGCGGCTGCTCATTATGGATATTTGGTGTTGAAGATGCCAACGCCAGTAGGCGTTCTCCGGATCCGCGGAGATTGCACTGCTGGAGTAACTGCACTGGAAGAGCTCCATGCGCTCACCACGGCGCAAGAGGAGGACTCCAGGCAGGAGCAAGCTCCAAAACCCCCGAGCATTCGCCAACGAGGCTCGGCTTCTGCACCTCGAGTGCAGCCAAGCGGCGACACCGACATTCCCGTCAAAGTCGTCCAAATTGGTTCCAATGCCGCTCAGACCACCCGTATATTGGGAGGATTGAACGACAAATAGGAACTCGCGCTCATCACTTTCCTCTGGGCTAACATCGACGTGTTTGCTTGGCAACCATCACAAATGCCTGGGATCCCCAGGGAAGTGATTGAGCACAATCTGAAGATCTACCCCGATGCTCGGCCTGTGCATCAGAAGCCTCAAAAGCAATCCGTAGAGCGACAGAACTTCATCCGACAAGAAGTAAAGAAGTTGCTCGAAGCCGGATTCATCCGAGAAGTCTTCCATCCAAAATGGCTGCCAAACCCAGTCGTTGTGCCCAAGGCCGGCGGGAAGCTTCGGATGTGTATCGACTACACCACACTAAATAAGGCATGTCCAAAAGATCCATTCCCACTACCTAGAATAGATCAGATAGTGGATTCCACCTCCGTGTGTGAATTACTGTGTTTCCTAGATGCATATTCCGAATATCATCAAATCAGGATGTCTAGGGAAGATGAAGAGCATACTTCATTCATCACAGTAGATGGATTGTATTGTTACACAGCCATGCCCTTTGGTCTCAAGAATGCAGCTTCAACTTTTGTACGAGCTATGTACAAAACTTTTGAAGAACTTATTAGAGACATAGTGGAAGTGTACGTCGATGACATCGTGGTCAAGGTCAGGAACAAGGAGTCACTCCTTGACACCTTGCAGGCTGTCTTCGACAAGCTGCGGGCCACCCGCACAAAGCTAAACCCAGACAAGTGTGTCTTCAGGGTTAGCTCCGGAAAACTTCTTGATTTCCTGGTAAGTCACCAGGGCATAGAAGCTAATCCGGCGAAGATTAAGGCCATTGAAGACATGCGGCCACCAACCCGCATCAAAGACGTCCGAAAATTGACTGGATGTCTAGCAGCCCTCAGCCGGTTCATTTCAAGACTGGCGGAACGGGCACTCCCCTTCTTCAAGCTGTTGAGGAAGTCCGGGCCGTTTCAATGGTCCGAAGAAGCAGAGAAGGCATTCCAGGAACTGAAACAGTTCCTCACCACCCTACCAATTCTGGTAGCTCCGAACCCTGGTGAGCCTTTGTTGCTTTATATTTTAGCTACTGACGAAGTCGTTAGTATGGTTCTGGTTGCGGAGAGACCAGAACTACCCCACACTCAGGAATCCAGGTCCCTTCGAGAGGGTCCGGAGGTTCCTGAAAGTGAGTCTGGGTCCCAGCTCCCAGACCCAAATCCACAAGAAGTTGCTTCAGGAGACCTAGACCCCTCCGGGAGGGTCCAGGTCATTTCTGAAGGAGCTCCGGGTTCCTCCAGCCAGTACCCGGAGGTCCCCAAAGAAAATCCGAACTCCTCCGAGAGGATCCGGGTCAGTGAAGAGGAAGCTCCTGACCCCTCCAGGAGGGTCCGGACCATTCAACACCCAGTGTACTTCATTAGTGAAGTACTACATGATGCCAAAACTCGATACCTAGAGGTGCATAAGCTGCTCTATGCAGTTCTTATTGCCTCTAGAAAGCTTCGCCATTACTTCCAAGCTCACAAAATCTCATGGTGACCTCCTATCCACTTCGAGCAATCTTGCATAATCCTAATTCAACTGGGAATATTGCAAAGTGGGCTGCGGAATTGGCTGAATTTGATCTTGAATTTATTTCAAGACAAGCAGTCAAGAGTCAAGCATTGGCAGATTTTGTGGCAGAATGGACTCCCTCTCCATCAAACCCTGGAGGATCCAATGAGCAGAAGACGGAGCATCAAGCTCCCACTTTCACCGAGCCTCACTGGACTCTCTACTTTGACGGCTCCATGCAGAAGCAGGGAGCCGGAGCTGGAATCCTTCTCCTTGCACCGACTGGGGAGAAGGTGAAATACATGGTACACCTTGACTTCAAGGCAACCAACAACATGCCAGAGTATGAAGCACTCATCTACGGACTAAAGTGGCACTGTCATATGGTGTCAAGCAATTGCTGGTCAAGGGAGATTCACAGCTCATCATTAAGCAAGTGAAGGGTGAATGCTCCTGCAATAATCTCCAGTTAGCTGCTTACCTCCTTGAAGTCCAGAGGCTTCAGAAGGATTTCGAAGTCCTAGATCTCCACCATGTTCAGCGTGCTCACAACGCTGAAGCCGATGAACTCTCGACGAAAGCGTCAACCAGAGCTCCGACTCCTAATGGAACTTTTGTCCGGAGATTGTCGAAACCCACAGCTTAGCCTGCCGAAGTGAGCGAAGGGGGCGAGATCAGCATCCCGAAGCTGACGGTCCCGATGGCCCTGTTACCATGGCAGCCATCAAGGGTCGTGGGTGCTGCCGGAAGCTCCGAGCAACCCAACACGCAAGACTCAAATGCTCAAGTTAGTTCCGATGCATGGATCTCGGAGATCCGGAACTACTTGAAAGACAACATCCTTCCTGATGATGATGTATCCGCTGACCGGGTAGTCAGATTGGCTAAAAGATACACGTTGGTAGAAGGGGATCTCTACCGGCGCGGTGCCAACGGCATCCTAATGCGGTGCATCACAAGGGAAGAAGGCTGTGAGCTCCTCGCAGAAATCCATGGAGGCGAGTGTGGGAACCACGCATCTTCCCGCACGTTGGTTGGTAAAGCCTTTCGGCATGGCTTCTACTGGCCTACAGCACTCCAGGATGCAACTGAGCTGGTGAAGAAATGTGAAGCATGCCAATTTCATGCAAAGCAAATTCACACACCAGCTCAGCCCTTACAAATGATACCTCCTACATGGCCCTTCGCTGTGTGGGGGATGGACATCTTGGGACCTTTCCCAAGAGCTGTCGGAGGTTACAAGTTCCTGTACGTCGCCATTGACAAGTTCACCAAGTGGCCGGAAGCAACTCCAGTTGTGACAATCAACAAGCAATCTGCTATCAACTTTCTGCAGTCCATTGTATGCAGATTTGGAGTCCCAAACAAAATCATCACTGATAATGGGACCCAATTCACAAACTCCGCATTCCAAGGATATTGCAAAGACCTCGGCATACAGGTTTGCTATGCCTCCGTAGCTCGCCAGCAATGGCCAAGCCGAGAGAGCAAATGCTGAAATCCTTAAAGGACTTAGAATGTGCACTTATGAGCGCTTGAAAAAACATGGATCCAACTGGATCGAAGAGCTTCCGCCCACTCTTTGGGCCAACAGGACATCTCCAAACCGGTCAACCGGAGAGACACCCTTCTTTCTGGTGTACGGAGCTGAAGCAATCCTTCCTCCGGAAATCACCTTGGGTTCACTCCGGGTCTGGACCTTTGACAAAGCCGCGCAGGACCAGCTCCGCCGTGAAGACCTAGACCTCCTTGAGGAGGGAAGGTGCCAAGCAGCTGTTCGGAATGCCTGATATCGTCAAGCCCTACGGCATTATCACCAGCGGCATGTACACAACTGACAGCTCGAGGTAGGCGATCTGGTGCTACGGAGAATACAATCCAGAGAAGGGTTAAACAAACTCTCCCCCGACTGGGAGGGGCCCTTCCGAGTGATTAAAGTATCCCATCCCGGAAGCGTTCGCTTGGCTACCGAGGATGGGACACCTCTCCCAAATCCTTGGAACATCGAGCACCTCCGTAAGTTCTACACTTAATACCACGGAGGTGAGTCTTGAGTAACTTGAGATGTATGTTATAGAGTCATTGTACAGAGTCGGGTAGTTCCTCCGGGAGAGCAGCCGGACCTTTCCCGAAAGGTCCACAAAGTTCATGCAACACTTGTCACAGTCTCCGGACTAAAAGTGTGGCTAACTACCCTGGGTCAAACAAGAAATGAAACACGCTTAGCCTGGTTCCGTACCCTAAGAGTGTACTTGTTTCCCCTGTACCCCGGACCTATAATGAAAGACATCTTCATGTGAAATAGACTCCACGTGCATTTATTTTGTACAGGCACAATATTTTTATTTTTCTCTTTCTTGTCTATAACAAAGACGTGCAATTCTTAAGAAATTTTAGTTCAATCGATTTATATATGATTCGAGTTGTATTGTCAATTCTTTTGGATTCAAATATTGTTCATGGACAACTCGCCTGAAAGCCGCCAAGCCAATCTAGGGCTGGAGTGTGCTATTGACTTAGCCTGGTCAAGCACCCTAAGTACGCCACTATACCTACACCCCGACAGGCCGAAGTAAGGCGGGTCTGTGTACAGTTGGATCTAGAAGAAAAGACAACACATTCAGTTGTATTTAGAATCGCGTTTGACTTAAAATCTTCTTGAGAGTCATAAGCCGCGACAAAGTTATAGACAAGAAACAAATTTTACTATTTTTCTTGGCTTAAGTGTGCAGGAAAAATAAAATCTACGTTGATGGAGAAAAGCCGAAGCTAACTAAGCTCCGACTCCCCCAAGGGGGCCAGCCGTCGACGCTGAATAAAAGGTGGTGAGAAGACCCCGTAAATGGAGTCTGCTGCCAACAAACTGAGTGTTGGCAAAGGTCACTGCCGGAGCTACTAAGCTCCGACACCCCAGGGGATTAACTATCGATGCTCTACGCGTTGATAGAGACTATTGCCGGAGCTACTAAGCTCCAGCGATAGACAATGCCGGAGCTTCTAAGCTCCAACAACCTCAGGGGGCCTTCACTATCGAAGACTTCGAACCTAAATTCTACAAGTTCGGAGCAAAAGAGTCTTCAACAATGCACAATATCCTCTTGGTACATGTTCACAATCAAATTGTGTACATCTACCAGGGGGCCAAGTGAAGATAAAAGTGAGTGTTTAAGACAAAAATTGAAATTCACAAAAATTTTGGGGATTTCATTTATCTGGAGACAAGGGATTACATCTGGAGACAAGGGATTACAAAATTGAGGAAGAAGAAGAGAAAATACAAGTGAGAACTACAGAGATGGTCCTAGACCCTATGGAAGAATTGGGCGACCTTCTGGGCAACCTCCGATACGCTGGCTCGGGTAGCTTCGCCTTCTCCTTCGACGGGACTTCAAGCACCGGGTCCAGATGAAATTGGGAGTTTCGGCTGGTGTAGCACGTCAGCACGTACTCTGCGACGTTCTTCGCCAGGGATTGCCCCTCAACCTCCAGTTGGTCCGCGATGACATCGCCCACCTTGGAGAGCTTGCTACCTGCTGCGCTCAACGCCTGCAGCGCTAGGTCCGGCTCCGGCTCTGGATCATCCAGGCGCACGGGGCTGAAACCCATCGGTGTCAGTGCATCATTGGCCTTGCTCAAGAACTCCCAAATCTGTAGGGAGTCCTCAGCCCTCAAGCCCTTCATTTCTTCCAAGGATCTCCTGGCCGACGTCAGTTCGGAATTCTCACGGGCGAGGCGCTCAACCTCTTTGGTGTTTTGGTGAATCTTTTTAGCAACCCGCCTTTCGAGTTTTCTAAGCTCCTCCTCCCGGAGGTGGATCTTGTTCCGGCGGTCAACCAGGTCCTTATCTCTACCCCTCACTTTCTTCTCTCTGGCAGTAAGGGCACACTCTTATTCATAGAGTTCCTGCCCTCGCACCCAGACCTTCTCCTCTTCCTCTTGGCAGCGCTATTCCAATTTCTTGGCGCGCTCCTCAAGGCCCTTGTCAGCTAGAGCCACCTTCTCGGTGAGCTCCTCCTCCCTCCTTAGGACGTCATCCCGCAGCTCTAGGAGTTTTTGCTCTTCATCTTCAAGCTGTTTCTCCCTCTCTTCAAGTGCCTCTCAGCGCTTGATGAGTGTAGTGTTAATGGCCTCAAGCTGTTCGTGGCGTGCATCGGCCGCATTATTGCCAGCTTTGGCCTGATCGTAGATCTCCCGGGATTGAGCGTCGAGGGCACGAGTCATACTCTCCCTGTCATCCAGTAACTTGCCCCAATACTCCAGGCGAATCTTCTCCCGCTTAATCCATTCCTTGTCATCCGCTAGCCTCGACTGCGCCAGCTTGGTCTCGAAGTAGAGCCGATTATGCCACCGCCTAAGGGTTTGGCGCTCCTCTTCAAGAGCCTTGCTGTCGTGGAAGAAGGCCAGTTGGACTTGACGCAGACTGGAACATGCGTTGTCAATAGACAGCGACAACGGGATGGGTTCCGGACCTGCTGGGGTCTCCTCCGCTGGTTCCAGCGGGTCTTCGGATACAAAAATTGGGTCCCACTCTACAAGAGTAGTCCCCTGGGTCTCCATGGAACTAGGGCCATCCTCCGGGATGGCCTCAGTCGCCATCGAGGAAGGCCCCGCCGCCAAATCTTCGTTCACTCCCTCAGGCTGGGGGCCAGCGACTTCGCTGGGGCACTCCGGCTCGGCCGTAGGTACATCCGACATCGTCGCTTCCGGAGCAGGAGCCGCAACTGGCTCCGGCCTGGGCACCTCTTCCGATGGGAGCTCAAGCTCCGTCACCTCTTCAACAACCGGCTCAGGAGCCAGAAGATCTTCAACATCAACCGGCCCTGTGACCGGAGCTCCAACAGTGACCGGCTCAACAGCCGGTGCTTCGGAGGTAGCCGGCCCAACTGCCGAAATTACCTTAGTTTCCGGCGCACACGCCGGAGCTTCAATCACCTCTGGCTCAACCGCCGGGGCTTCGACAATTTCCGGCTCAGAGGCCGGGATTACTGCTTCCTCCGGCTCAACAGCCGGAGCTTCCATCATCGCAGCTCTAGAACCCGGAGCTTCAACCTCCGGGACAGGTGCCGTTGGCGCATCTTCACTCCCGTGGTCCGGCGCTACCACGGGAACTTCTGGGGATGAGTCGAGGTCCATTACCACGACAGCCGGCGCCGGAGCTGTCGCAACTTCGGCCACCACTTGGGGCGGCACCGGGACAGGAGCAGAAGCTCCCGCTCTCACGGCTTCAGCCACTGTGGCCGAGGGTGGAGCCTCACTCCCCTTCTTGGAGACACTGCAGATGATGAACGGAGAAAATAAAAAAATGGTTGCTACAATTAAAACAACTATCCAAGGTAGAAATAAAAAGTTACCTTGGGAGACTTCCGCACCAGCTTGCGCGGAACATTTTGCCCGAGCGTTTCGGGCTAGCCATAGCCGGCGTGGAAGCTCCAGAAGGCCCCCCAAAACTCGTCGCGGCCACGGGTGTTTCCCGGGTCGAGGCTCCCCTCGATCGGGAAGAACCCCCGGACCTGGAGGCCTCCACCAGCGCAGGAGCTGGAGTTGCACGCCCGGAGCTAACACCCCGGGAGGACCCCACTGCGGGAACAGCCGCGCTCCGAGAGGACCCCACCGCGGGAACAGTCGCGTTCCGAGATGACCCCACTACGGGAACAGTCGCCGCAGCTGCAGAGGA
This sequence comes from Tuctoria greenei, assembly GCA_036927565.1. Taxonomy (NCBI): domain Eukaryota; kingdom Viridiplantae; phylum Streptophyta; class Magnoliopsida; order Poales; family Poaceae; genus Tuctoria; species Tuctoria greenei. Next base: position 171,886,399 of record JAYESD010000007.1, on the reverse strand, counting down.
CCTTCCCCTCCGGGGAGAAGGAGCTGATGCAGAAGTAGCGGGCCCGACGAACCTTCCGTCGGCGTACTGCAACTTCCTCTTCCGGCTCACTGGTTCATCCGCCAGCTCCTTGCCCTTGCCGACGACTTCTCCCCTCGGCTTAGGAGCAGAGCCGGAGCCATCCTTGGGTACTCCGGGATCGCTAACCCGGAAGTTGGTCTTCTCTCGACGACACCAAGGTCGTCAAGCATGGGCATCTTCCGCCGGAGCTCCCTACTGAACTCCACCTCCAGGTTCAGAGGAAGAAAAGCTGATGGCGGAGTCAAGTCGTCGCCTTCGACATCGATGCCGTGCTGAAACTTCTTGAGGTGGAACTCCAAGGTTTTTCCCACCATGTTGGACTTCAACCCGGTCTCGACCCGGTCGTCGTCCATCACGCTGTTGAGGGCCCAAGCGAGTTTCTCCCTCTTCTTCAGCAGTGCCCACCTATTGACCAGGAAGTTACAAAACACCGCTTGAGGGGTTAATCCCCCCTCCACGCAGTGGCGAATCCTGGTCAGAACAGGGTCGAAGGCATCCGCCAGCACCGGAGCTTCACTCCAAATTGTTGTGTCAATGTTGGGGAGGCCTTCAGGCAACTCCAGCTTCTCATGCTCCTCGACCCGGATGACTATCCAGTCCTTCTTCCAGTCATCCCACTTCCCAGAGGGGAATGACCAAAGGTACTTGAATGGGCACTTCTTGCGCTTCACGAAGTAGTAGAAGCCAAGGTACTCATTGCTCCTACCGGTGGTGTGGACGGTGAAGAAGGTCCGGAAGAGCTCGATGCAGGGGGGGGATGCCCACCCACATCTCACAGAAGTGGACGAAGATAGACACGAGGAGAATGGAGTGAGGGCCAAGGTGGTATAACTGCAGACCATAGAAGTCTAGCAGCATCAAGAAAAAGGAAGAAAAAGGTGGGATCAACCCCACCATGGCGTACGAGGAGAAGTACACCATTTCGCCGGCGTGCTCCTTTTAGAATGGGAGCTCTCCACCGGCGCAGACCAAACGGTTGAAGAAGTCCGAGGACCACCCCATGAGGGCCCGGACCTTCTTTAGATCGCCGTCGGTCTTCAAGCGACTCTCGCGGAGACCCAACTCCATCGCGGCACAGCTAGGCAAGAGAAGAAAAGCGAAGCACAAGTTGGGAGTTTGATCTCAAGAACAGATGAGAGGCGTAAAGAACTCCCGACGGTGCGCCCTTTCCTTCTTAAGTAAGCCCTCGAAATGCTTGGATGGAAACCGCAAGGAAGTCGAAGGTACCACCCAAAAATTCCACCCAGCCGATGACAAGCGGGTCCGGGACCACCCCGACGATCAAGTCGAGGTTCTTACCCAGGTGAACGGTTGTCATCAAGAGGCGGGAAGCCCAAAGGCGGCGGCCTGACAAGGCGCGCGGAACAGATACGGTTTTCGTATCGGGAACCGGCGACCTTCAATTGCGTGAGATCCGCACGCCAAAGATCTCATCTGCCGCACGCGGGATACGCCACGCGACGAGGATTTAATTCTAAGTCCTTGCCAATGGCACCCTCAAAGACCCTTGAAGACTCAGTTCAAAGGTCGCGAGGATGGACCCACCTTCGGCGGAATGACTTCCCCGGAGGTAGGTCCAGGGGGCCACTGTCGGTACCCTAGAAACCGTACACCCCTTGAGGTTATAAAGATCTCAAAGGAAAATCATCTACTTGGTTTGAAGACCCTCGAAGGCCCACATGTCAGACATAACCGGACCCGCTTCTCCAACATGGTTAATCCCTGGGTCGCCACGTGTACTACCAAACCGGAGCTACCGCCCACAAGGGGGAAGCTTCGGGCCATATACCGAAATGGCACCTCCGGACTTAGCCCCAGACCGAGAGAAGCTCCGGACCTGACACGTGTCGGGTAGCCCCGGAGCTACCTGTTTCCACAGTATGCTCCGGAGCTGCCACGTGTCCAACCGTCGGATCTTCAGCCTCTAACCTCCGGAAGACCCCACAACGGCTTCGGATCTTCAAAGGGGAATCAAGGACTTCAAGACCCGATTAAGTGTCATTAATATCATATTAATGACACTTAAAGGGACGATCTTAACACCAATAACGGTGCTGTCAAAGCCCGTTACAGGGTCATTAAGAGCAATTAAATGTGTTAAATAAGTGTCAATACTAGTAACCGCCAGGGCCACATGTCGGGTCAGGCTAACTTGTAACGGTTTGTCCTTGTACTATAAAAGGACAGGCCGACGACACGTTCAAGGGGCTAGAGACACACACACTCCATTGACGCTCAACACAAGCTCAAACAGCTAATACAATACCAACACACCCGTGGAGTAGGGTATTACGCTCAGGCGGCCCGAACCACATAAACTCTTGTATCTCCTGTGTTAATTCCTACTCACCTTCTTGAATCTCCGCGCGCCCATACCGAACATCAAACTCCCCTATCACTTTAGCAGTGTAGGGAGATTTGCCGGTTCCAAATCACCGACAGATACCAATTGAATGTGGCCTAGAGGGGGGTGAATAGGCCTTTTTGAATTTTGTCGGAACCTGCAACACTTAACAACCAATTCAAAACCAGGGATATCGGACTAGTCCAGTAAAGTGCGGACTAGTGTGGTGTGTACCGACTAGTTTAATTAAGTTTGATCGATTAATTTGATTCTTCGATGTATGCAGCGGAAATATACAGTCAAATGAAGTGTTGCAAGATTATGTACTGGAGTATATCACAAGTCAATCTTAAATTTGATGTTTCAATGTAAAGTGAACAAGATTAATTCAAACCATAGATTTATATTATGTAAAGAACGATGAACACAAAGCAAGAACACAAGAGATTTATCCCGTGGTTCGGTTCCCACAGAGGCAACCTACATCCATATTGTGGAGTCCACAAAAGGATCGGGTCTTCACCAACCCTACCCTCGTCAGATCGCCATGAAGGCCAATCCTCTTCCACTTATCACAAAGGGATGAATAACTGAATTCAAAGGGGCCTTCTCACACGTTGAGAGCTCCCTTAGATTACAACACAAAATACCACCAAGAACACACTCAAAAGATTACAATGAAGTCACAGGAGTGTGTTAGAGAATCAAACCAAGAGCTCAATGAGTGTTGAACGTATCTCTCCAATGATCTAGAGTGAATCCTCAAAGGATTGATCTTTGTTGCACTTAATTTCGTGGAGAGATGTGGTTTTTGAGGCTCTTGGGAGGTGTGACGGCGCTAGGGTTCGAGAGAGTTTAAAGTTCGGTCATGCACCTCTATTTATATGGGGTTTCTAAAAGTGACCGTTAGGGTTCAAAAAGATCGGACTAGTCCGTGGTGGACACCGGACTAGTCCGGCGTGTTGTGTGTAGCAAACCCTAAGTGTCCCGAAATATCGGACTAGTCCGGCTAGGAGCGGACTTGTCCGATCTCGCTTCTGGAAATCCTCGGACTTGTCCGATAGTCATCGGACTTGTTCGGACATGTGAAACCCTAAGTGAATTGGGTGACAAGTCCGCACTTGGAGGACTTGTCCGATTTAGGTCAGAGGGTTTTTTGGACTAGTCCGTTCAAATATCGGACTTGTCTGATTTGGACCAGAATGAATATCGGACTAGTCCGGTGATGATCGGACTTGTCCGATTTTGTGTGACTTGTGAAGTGTTTTGGGGACTAGTCCGCACTGGGAAGGACTAGTCTGATTCTAGTCAGAGAGATATCGGATTAGTCCGATAGATATCGGACTTGTCCGATTTTGTGCAGAGAGGATATTGGACTAATCTGGTGGCATTTGGACTAGTCTGGTCCTGTATAACTTTGTGCAATGTGTGTGTTTAATTGTGATTGAGCTCTTGCGGTGTGTTTCCTTAACACACTCCATACACAATGATCTACTATTCTTCTTCCTTGAGCTCATTTCCACTTTGCTCCTCATTCTCTCTTCTTTTTGGCACTTTGCTTATTTTGCTATTAAAACTTGTGCTCATCTCAACAAATAGGTTAGAATCTCATTTGCTTGTCATAAATCATCCAAAACCCATAAGGGATTCCTAGATGCACTTTCACTCTGTAGTTTTGCGATCACACTCTGCTCTCTATTGTCGAATTTCTTCTTGCTTCTTGCGACGACACTCCTCTTGTTCAGCTCTATTCCTCCTCTCTTGCTCTATTCTTTCATTCCACTCTATTTCTTTTTTGAACTTCCAATATGCATGTTGAGCAATTCTCTGAACCTCTTCGGCGTCTTCTTCCGATTGTTCCTGGTCGATGTAGTTCCTGAAGTTGCAAAGAGGTGGTGGTGACTGCACAATTTTTTGTACAAAAGATTAGATTGTATAGCACTCATAAAAACATAAATAATGTTGCATATTACCTATTTTCTACCACCTGGAAGAAATGGGCACGTCTTGTGAGGAGGATCGTACTCGTAGTTATCGCACATCCAAAGCCGGCAACCATCTCCCTGTGTTAACTGATTCTCATAGTATTCCGATAAGGCAAAATACTTTTCTGTAGCTGATAAATTACTCGGGATCGAATTGTTCCACTTTGCAGAAATAATAGTATCATTCTCATTTTCATCATCAGAAGAATCAACTTCTAGAACATTTTCGTGTTTCATATCTTCGATCCTTATTTGTTCAACTATGTTCTCGATGTGCTCTACTTCATCTGCCACACCACGTGCTTGTATATGTATCGAGTTCTCTCCAACTTCTTCTATTCCTACATTATTTTTCACACTATTTGCTTCATCAGCTTTCGTTGCAATCTCTATTTCTTTTATTTCCGCTTGCGCAAGAAGCACTAGAGGTCAACCCCGCTCCACAACCAAATCTACAAATTTTCTCCAATTTTGTGTTCCCTTAATAACAATCAAATCCTAATAAAATTTATTTCTTGCGCGGTTAATCATTGCTTTCAATATCAACTGATGTTGTTGTGCTTCAAGGTTAAATGTTTTCATCAACTAGTTTACGACACCACTAAATATCCTCTCATTTGCTCTTTTTATCCCTCTATCACACGACGTGAACCCAGACAAATCAATCCAATTAAAATCATAAACAATTGTGTCTTCTCCATAAAATATCTGAAACACTAACTTCTCTAACATTCATATTGGAATTTATAAAAACAAATCTATCATATAGTATTACTTCTAAAATAAAAGTAATCGCATGTTAATAATTTACAAAACTAAAAATTTTTAAAACTAACATACAAAATTACATGTCTATTACTTTTAAAACTAGAAATTTAGTTTTACTTCTAAAACTAACATGTTAAAAACTTCTACATACTAAAAACTTTACATACAAATTTACATTACTTCTAAAACTCAAAAGTTATTACATGCTATTACTTCTAAAATAAATAACATTAACTACAAATAACATACAAATAAAAACCTATAAACTAGAAATAAATAATATTACTAAAAAAATATCACATAGCACTATTAACAAGTCCAAAACTAACAAAACCTTTACTAATTACTACTAAAATTCATATTTAATCATTAAATAATAGTACCAAAGAGGAATAGAAAATACAACTAACTAGAAATATTTAATCACTAAAGAGGACGATGGAATAGAAAATACCAGAGTGGAGGAGGCGGATGAGCGCAGGCTGAGCGATAGGCGAAGGCGGCCGAGCGGTGGCGCGGTGCCGAGCAGCCGCGCGGTATCGAGCGACGGCGCTGGCGCGGCAGGATGGAGCGGCGGGCGCGGGTGGAGTGCCAATAAAGGAGGATCGTCTCACGTTTTAACGACGACGAAAGTCGTCTGTGACACATACGACGGTTCGGGCGAGCCCCACGGCTCGACGAATTTCGTATATGGCTCATACGAAATTCTCACTGGAGCCGAATGTCGTATGAGCTACATACGAGATTCGCTCGACCTCGAGAACAGGTCAGCCGCCTCGGAAACACCAGTACAGCATGGCACACCACGTCAATTTTGTATGTGCCTCATATGAAATTCGTAGCCCACGTGTCATTTCGTATGAGGCACATATTAGTTTTCAAATTTTTCAAATTCGAAAGTCATTTATATTAAATTATTTTTTAAAAGGTATATTAATAAAAAAATCTCCTATTTTAAGCACACTGCTTTTAATGTGCTGCCTAACTTGAGCCGCCGACACGTGTTTCCATATTCGTGCCAAGGCCCAGATCACTTTACCGGCGACCCGAAGCAGACCCTAGACCCCGACGGCATCCGAGCCGCCAGTCCCGCGCCCACTCACTTCCTCCGCTCATTCATCCCCGTTCCATATACATATACATACCCCGTCGCTTCCCGTTCCTCCGCTCCGCCCTCGCCGCCTCCCGCACTCCAGCCATGCCGCCGCGCTTCCTCTTCCTCCTCCTCCTCGCCGTCGCCGCCGCATTAGTGCATGGCCGGCGCCTTGTACCCGACGACGACGGCGGCGGCGGCCTACTCCTCCCGGGTACTACCGGCACGGTCCTGCGGCTCCCGTCGGAGGCCTTGCCGACGGCGGCGGGAGGCGGGGAGTGCGAGATGACGTACGGGTTCCTGCCCTGCACGGAAACGGCGGGCGGGAACCTGTTCCTCGCCCTCGCCTACGGCTTCCTCATGTTCAAGTCCGCCACCTACCTCTCCGCAGGCAGCGAGCTGCTGCTAGCAATCCTTGGCCCAGGGATCGTCGGCGGCCTCTTCCTCCCCATCCTCGGCGCGCTCCCCGACGCCATGCTCATCCTCGGTCCGCTTACTGCACTTCGCATTCACGTGTTTATATACAATACTTCACATGTTTTTTAATAAAAGAATTAACCACGCTGTTCATCGACCTCAGTTATCTGTACACGCGAAACTCTGAACACGGTTTTGTTTACGTTACAGTTTCCGGTCTCGCTGGCACTAAAGAGGTTGCTCAAAGTCAGGTCTTAATAGGAATGGGCCTGCTCGCTGGGTCAACCGTCATGCTTCTGACCCTTCTCTGGGGATCTTGTGTTGTTGTTGGCCGAGAATTCACCTGCAATTGATTCTCGAGATACGAAAGGCTTCAGTCTGGTTGGTAGGTTGGATACTGGATGTTTTCTCTGTAATTTCTGTTCTGTTCTCGATCTTTTTTTTTTGGCAACGGAGACCTGACCTATATTTAAGGAGCATCGTATTTGAATCAGACTACTGCTGTAAAAGGCATGGTCAGTCAGGTTCCAACCTGGCAGTATAAAATGTATCAGTTTCCGTCTTCACAGTTACTTATTTCCTATACACTTTGCCAAATAAGCAGTTTTCGGGATACAATCCCATCATTCAGGCATTTTTTAGTCATACTCCTTCCATCTCAAATTACTAATCACTCTTTAGCAGTGTTGTAAATTGGCGCCTGGACGCCTAGGCACCTGCCCACCGACTGGGCGCCTAGGCGGCGTCTAGATTTGCAACTTGCAGCGAAAATGAGGGAGACCAGAAGAGTGGGACAGGACGGAGAAAGGCTTGAAAGCCGGCGGCGCTCAGGTCGGGCGGCTGGAGTCGAAGCGGAACCAGCCGCCAGGTGCAGAAGCGGCGGCGGGGTGTAGATAGAACTGGGACTGAGAGTTAGGGTTTTAAAGTTACAATAGTCTATGTTATATGGCTGGGCCAAAAAAAAGGCCCACCTTCAAACCCTAATACTCTCGTAACCTCTTCGTCTCCCTCCGCCTTGGACTCGACGTGCCGCCCCTCTCTGCGCTTGTGCTGCGCCGTGCAGCGGCGCCCCTCCTCCGTCCGAGCCTCGCCGCCCCATCCTCTGTCCGGTCTGCGCCACGCCGAGGAATCCCTTCCCCTGCTCGCCGCGCCGCCCCCTCTCCTCCTCCTCGCCGCGCCGCCCCCTCTCCTCCTGCTCGCCGCGCCACCTCTCCTCCTGCTCACCGCGTCGTCTCTGATCCTCGGGCCGTCAGACCGATAGGAAAATGGCGCCAGTCGCTGGCCTAAGACGACTGGACGCTGTGACAGGACGCCTGAGGACGCCATGGCGTCCCAGTCGGCCGACTGGACCGCTCCAGGCGAGGCGATGTGTCATGGCGTCCGTCGTGGAGCGACTGGACGCCTAGGCGCCGCCTAGGCGTCGCCTAGACGATGCCTGGACAACACTGCTCTTTAGTTCATTTTTATACTAGAGAGCAAGTAATTTGACATGAAGGGAGTATAAGATAAAAAAAATATTTTGAATTTCCCGACTCTGCTGTCTGTGCTGGAATCCTGAGATTCATTAGGACTGATGGACACTATTTTTTAGAATATTCTGTTTTGCATGGTCGAAATTTACATACATATCTGTCAGTTTATCCTTGCAATATTTTGGTAAATAACGTTTTTGCAGGTTCTGGTGTGTCTACTGATTTGCCAACCAGCTATGCGGCAAGAATCATGGCGATGTCTGTTATTCCCTTTATCATTGTTCAGATACCCCAGATCTTTAATCTCCATTCTGGTCACCGTTTCACGATCATGCTTGGACTTATTACTGCAGTTCTACTTCTGCTTGCATATTGCCTATATCAGGTATCGTACTTCCTGGGTAATTTTTATGATTTTTATTGTAGAAATGATGCTCTTATCATCATAGTGCATGTACATTCCTTTGTCGAACTGTGCATTGCTTTCGGTTGATTAAAATAATATTGAGATATTTCTTGCTTCCTTGAACACATATGTATCTTCCACAATAGATCTTTCAGCCATGGATCCAGAGGAGAAGATTAGAGTATGCAAGACTGAAGCACATAATGTCTGGACTTCTGAGACATGCTCAGAAGCATTCTTTCGGTCGTCTTTTTCATGACGATGGAACACCAAATGTTCCTGTGATAGAGAAGTATGTCTCTAGATCTCATCATACCTCTTCATCGTCTTTTTTTCTGGAACTTGCTCTTAAGAGTCTGAAAAAAAACGGCAGGTTATTCCAAAGGATCGATTTGGACAATGATGGAAGGATAGAACGTGGAGAATTACAGGCTTTCATTATTGGCGTTAAGTTTGAAGATGTGGACTTGGATAGTAACCTAGCTGTAGACCAAGTTATGGCAGACTTTGATACATCACAAAACTCTGTCATTGAAAAGGGGGAGTTTGTTAATGGAATCCTGAGATGGCTGGAGGAAGCTAAACGTTCTGCTGTTGCCCCTGGTGCCAACTTGGAAAAGTTTTTGCATGATTTTCATCAGGTTACTTTTCTTGTGTCGGTCAGGAGTTCGTGAAGGTTTTTTATCTTGGTAAGATAAGTTGCATCAACAATTTACATTTCTTGCAGAGAACAAGGGAGGAACATAGTGTGCTTCTTGACAAGGACAACGAGGATGGTGAGGCTATTGAAAATCCAACCCGGACTTGCCTTAAGGCCGTTTTATTTTTGCTTCTGGGAACTGCTATGGCAGCAGCATTTGCAGATCCACTTGTTGATACAGTGCACAACTTTTCGAATGCTACAAATATTCCTTCGTTCTTCATTTCCTTCATTGCAATGCCTTTGGCTACAAATTCCAGTGAGGCTGTCTCAGCAATTATATTTGCAAGCCGAAAGAAGCAGCGCACTTCGTCACTAACATTCTCTGAGGTATGTCTATTGGATATTTTGGCAAAAACCCCGTCCTGAAAATAGTCATTGTCATTGATTTCTTTTGGGGAGCCTTTTCTTTCCTTCTTCTTTTTAATTCATTGCTATTTATTTTACATTAATAACCTTATACGGTGCAAGCAACATCACGGAGAACTTGGATATTGTTAGACTTGCTATTCCATTTTTATCAAGCATAAGCACCGATTATTAACAGCTGGTTTCATGGTTTCTTCTTATTATCCGTTAAAAAAATCATCTTGGGATGTTCTTGCTCTGGTTCTTTTGCATCATGCCTGACGGTAGTGTTGTACTCCCAGTGAACTTGTAACTATGCACTACCTTTTTAACTGCAGATCTACGGTGCAGTGACCATGAACAACACGCTCTGCTTGGCCGTGTTCTTGGGGCTCGTTTACGTGAGGGGATTAACATGGGATTTCTCTTCAGAGGTCCTCGTCATCTTCCTCGTGTGCGTGATAATGGGCCTCTTCACCAGCTCCAGGACCAAGTTCCCACTCTGGACATGCCTCGTGGCTTTTCTACTGTATCCGTTGTCGCTGGTCGTCGTTTACGTCCTCGACTTCAAGTTTGGCTGGTCGTAAGGCTTGGGATCGATTTTATCATGCCAAATAACAAACACGTATAGTAGAGCTGCAGAGTCGTGAGCAACTGATCTGCTTCCTGTAAATTTCATCCTTTGCCGTGTTATACCTGAGATGGATCCTTGTGATTACGGTTATACTTCTTTCGTGCTTAAAATTTGTCGCTTGTGTTTATTTTTGAATTATAAAAGGACAAATTTTTAGGAAAGGAGAAAGTACATACTAGGTATAACTGTTACAAATATGTGCACGGCCATAAATAGGCAGACTGCTCATGTTATTGCTGAAAGCGTGGATTAAGTTCGGGAAATTTGTTATTGGTTGATGCTTCCTGGCAGGTCATTGTGCCGGATGAGAACTATTCTCTCAATTTCAAAGTAATTGTTGTTTTGGATAAGATTTTTTAGTTTAAAATGAATTAAAAATCTTATCTAATGATAAGATTTTTTAGTTTAAAATAAATTAAAAATCTTATCTAAGACGACAGTTACTAAAAATCTTATCCGACAGTTATTGTGGAATGGAGGGAGTAGCTCAAATAGAATAGAAGGTCAGTGTAGGTTTAAAATGAACTAGAAATCTTGTTTAATACGATAATTATTGTGAGATGAAGTGAGTAACTCAAATAAAATATAAGGTCAGTGTAGGTTCAAACTATGCCATCTTCAAGCTTTACGTATGAAAAAAAAACTTAACAAAGAAATCAGGTAGAAATCACTGGGAAACACACAGAGGCATTGGGCTGTTCATTCAGGGGTTAGCCCGGTCCCAATTGTTACCACAATCCTAGCCTAGCCCGGTCCAATTCAGATATTAGCCCGGTTTAGTGCCGGGCCGGGCGGCCCATTAACAGCGTCGATGGTGACCACGACCTCGGGCGGCCGTTCCGGCAGCACGCCGCGCCGGCAGACGGGGCACGTCGCGTGCGAGCGCAGCCACAGGTCGATGCAATCCTTGTGGAACACGTGCTGGCACGCCGGCATTCGCCGCACCGTCTCCCCTTTCTCCACCTCGCCGAGGCACACGGCGCAGTCTGCGGCGCCGTCGTCGTCCCGGTGCTCGTAGCTCGGGACGCGGCCAGCGTTCAGGGCGGCCATCATCTCCACGCGGACCATCACCGGAATATCGGGGTGTCGGAGGTCGTACTCGTTGCCTCCGGGGTTGTCGCCGTCTTCCTGATGCCTCCGGCCGCCGCGCGCTGACGCTGAGGCTAACGCCGACACCGAGGGCCGGCGTGGCCAGCATGGCGGGCGCTTGAGCTCGGCGTAGAAGCGGCAGCAGAAGACGAGGCTGATGGTGGTGCATAGGACGGCGAATATGGCAAAGAAGAAGGCGCTGCCCGAGTGCGGGCGCTTGACGAGGTGGAGCACGGCCACCGGCGCGGTGACGAAGCCGCTGGCGAAGACGGCGTGCGCCATGACGAAATCGCAGCTCCACCGGTAGCAGGTGGCCTCCTCGACGGACATGGCGAGCCTGCTCGGCTTGACCGCCGTCAGGTAGACAGATGAACAGAAGAAGACTTGATTAGTGAACTCTTCATTCGCTCGTACGGGCGGACGGGTAGATAAGCGCGCGTACGACGTACGCGTACCTGGCATTGCTCGGGACGTCAGTTGAGCTGCATTGACGGATCACATCTCAGTATCCGTCCTCGTGAGACGCGGAACGCCGGATGCTTAGCTCCGGAGATGGAAACGATGGTCTTTGTGCGAGTGAAGTGCGCTGTGCGCGTTCTTAAAAAAAAAAAACTCTGCCTCTAAATAACCGAAGCAATTTACCTCCTCGCATACAATACTCTCGTACATACTCTTGACAGGTGGCAATATCTGGTTGGTGCATGTTTCAATTACTCCCTCTATTTTTTTATTTGTCACAGACTGGTTCATCTTTGAGTTGACATGTGACAAATAAAAAGAAACGGATGAAGTATTAAATAAAATTGCATCCAACACGTAGCTGTAATCCGTGTTACGACAGAGATCTTGAACATCTTGTTTGATGACATAGTAATCGATATTCTATTTATACTAGTCGCTACACTCTAAGTATTGACTACTGTATTGTTAAACGTGCGAGATCTTCAAAATCTTTGTAATGTAAATTACTCATAGTAATCAATTCTCATACATTGACTACTATGGATATAGTATTGACTATTATGGCATAATCAATATTCTATCTGTACTAGTCAAACTAGTATTGACCACTCTCTCGTTCCTAAATATTTGTTGTCTTCTAGTATAAAAATGAATAAGACGACGATAAGTATTTAGAGACGGAGGGAGTATTATGTTGTAAAATAAGATCTCCAAGATATTTGTAATATAAATTACTCTATTCATACTAATCAATTTTCAGATATTAACTACTATGGATAGAGTATTAAGTTTTATGCTGTCAAACAATATCTTCAAGATATCTGTAATACAAATTACTGTCACATGTTTGGTGCTATTTATTTAATATAATTGAAATGTGGACCAACTAGATGTTGTCACCGGTCAGAAGTATGCATGTGAAGATTTTGTGGGCGGAGAGAAGTTACATTCCTAGATGATATACTTGCACTTATATATGTTCCTCTTGCTCTTTTAATCGTTGTACTTCTCACAATGATGATGATTCATCAATTGCTCTTTCTTATCAAGCTCAATTTATTATGCAGTAGGCACTAAACTGCTGACGTTTATGATTGTGCATGCCTTTCTAAGAACTAATAGCGATAATATTAGTAAAAACTAATAGTGGCCAGTATGCATTTTTTTCCTTCAACCTAATAACTGCAAGCATGCCCTTTAAGCTGTCCCGCTGAAATTGTGAATAATCTATGTCTGAGATGATCAACAATACCATCTATAGCATGTTCTTTTGCAACATTGTTTTCGCAAGTGAGACGACATGTGATAAGTATGGACCTGTAGAATTATTTGAAGCTAAGTGATTATTTGGCTAAAAGTTATTCCGATGTTTTTTTTTTGTATAGACTCTTAGAATTAAAACATATAAATCCTTCACAGAATCAGGAGAATCTATTTTCTCCAGCTCTACTGTAGTTCTTTAATGAGAAATTCACAAAATCGATCTAGAATCACTTATTCAAAATACACATGTGGTCTCTAAATTCCTTATTCAAAATCCTTCATATAAATTTTTGAAACCGTGTCAACTAGGTTCAAAGTCTTGAAGATACCCCTTATGCAGGCGTGCTGCTGATATGGTTTCTTCTAGATATGAGTTGACATCTTTTTATTTATATGATCATTTCATAATACATTCAAACAACGTCTTTGAGTATGATTTGTAATGACAACGTTGATCTAGAGAGAGAAAGGTTGTGCGTGGGCTTTTCAATTCGGCATCACGGTGTCCGCTCCTTGTGCGATGTCCGGCACAATAAAGCTTTGGGCGCTTCGTACCACAATGATTGATCTGGCTGAATGCGGTGAGAAATTGTTTACAGGATTTCATCGAGGTCGATCCACCCCATGCTATAGGACAGACGCATTTGCAACAAGGATTCTTGCTTACTAATGTATGGAACAAATATCGTAGTTTCTTGATATTTTGCAATTTGCAGACCTCAACAAAACTACATAGACAGAATCTACACAGTGTCCAATATATTCAAATTTTTTTATTAATATACCTTTAAAAAAATAATTTAATATAAATAACACACGGAATAACGATTTGACAAAAATAACCTAGAGTCGTGCGTCCGCATACAAAATTCGAATTTCATATGAGACTCATATGAAATGCGCATTTCGTCTGTGCCACGTCAGTTGGAGCATGCTACGGTGGAAAAAATGCTGGCCACGGTGTAACAAATGGGCATGCACACATTTCGTACGTGTTTCATACGAAGTGAACAATACCTTCGTACGAGGCACATACGAAATGTGTGTGTTGCCCATTTTTGACCCTGTGCCTAATGAAATTTACCCATAACTTTATAAAAATTTATAGACCAGATAGGTAGAAATTTCTAAAGTATAAAATAGAGCATACATTGTGAAGTTTTAAATTCAATGAACTTCGTATATGTTTAGTATGTAGAAACAAGAGTAATTGTATAAGTTATTAGGCAATACGATCATATTTCTGCACATTTGTAAAATTTATTCAGTTTTGGTTTTTTATTTAGAAACATTTGGAGTTAGAATTGGTAGAAACGTCCATAAAAGTTATTATAATATAAGTTTTGTTGAGTATAAAAAATAAGTTAGCAATATATTTTATGGGAGTTTAATGGGAGCTATAAAAAATTTTTAAAATCATATAGCGATAACAATTGCGTAGTTTTGAAAATTATAGAAATAATTGTACTAAAATTTAAAAGCTCAGCGGTGGTTACATCAAATGAAATTACATAGTTCTAAAAATATGTGCATGTTGTTTGCCACTCTACTACTACGGTACATGAGGCAAAACATACGTACACATATTTTTGAAAGAAAACATAAAATAGGTAATACAAATAGCGTGTGTACGATGCACTTAAGATGCGTCGAACTAATCCTAACATGCCCTAGTTCAATTGAACATCGAGCCTAGTTTACCCAAGTTGCTACTAAGTGCAACGGGTATTTTCCCTTACGCAAAGCATCCAGACCGGCTTCTCTTGCGCGACAAGCTCTCTCACGCATGTGTTCTTGCTCAGCCTCGTGCATGTGCTGCGACACGTTCCTTGAAAGCATCTAGGCCCCCATGAGGTATGGTTTCGGTGATTAATGACAACCATTGGATTTTACTAATGAATTTGTGGATGCAAGGTCTCCCATATCACTCAATCAAACGAAATTTATATGAACATCAATATCAACTACTAATCATTGGAGACCCATATACAATCACTTTATGAGATCAGATCAATGATATGAAGATAAGAAGTAAAAGCTCTTATGTCAAAGTCATTCAACCACAATTGATGACACTTAATGCTTGACAATCATAAGAAGTACATTTCCAACAAATGTCTAAGAGGTCAATCGAGCAAAGTTCAAAAGAATCACTTAGAAACAACTCGAAGCAAACAAAATCAACCCACTGGATCAACCGATGATTCTAGAGAATAACACGTCGGTCGAGTTGGTTTAGCAGAACAAGAAGACCTCAGAACAAAGTACTCACCGGATCATCCGATGTTAAGGGCTAAGCTACATCGGTCCATCAGTACAGTTTAAAATATCCTTGGACCAAGTGTAGCACCGGATCATCCGATGTACAGAAATATACACATCAGCCAATCACTCCAGTAAGCATCAAGTTTAAGCCAATTCTGGAGGAAGAGCCACCAGATCATCCGACGAGAAGACAAGTGCAACATCGGTCTAACAACGGTCATATCTGACACAATGACGTCAGCTAAAGTGAACTTGACCGATGATAACTAAAGGGGAGATATCGGATCATCCTGTTCACAGAAAGTTCTGTCAGCCTACCTTTCCAACGGCTATTTCGTGGAGGCTGGCTATAAATACCCCCTAAACCTGTCAAATCAACAAGTCTTGATCACCAGACATAATCAACACATCCACAAGCATTCAAGACCAAGAGCCATCACTTCTACATCATTTAGATCACTTACACACCAAGAGATAGGCTAGAACTAGCTAGAGAGAGAGCTTGTGTGCCTCCATTCTTGGTGAGTGGAATCTCTAGGGTAGTGAGAGCCTTAAGGGAGTGCCCCTTGGTGTTTGTAACTGAGAGAGACTTCTAGAGCTTGCCAAGAGGATTGTGGAAGCCCGGAGGATCGAAGTTGTACAAGGCTTGAGCTCCACCTTGCCAAGGATTGGCAAACGAAGAAGAATAGTGAAGATCCCTAGTCTCGGTGACTTGGGTGTGGCTATACCCCTTGGTGGGTGCCACAACGTGGATGTAGGAAGATCTTGACGATCTTGCCGAACCACAGGATAAATCCTCGTGTCTCCTCGGGAGTTTGCATCCTCTTCCTCTCCCTTACATTAATGCATTTTATATACCGCGGAGTTGCTATTTACTTTAATGCATAGATCGTTTGCGTACGGAATTGAGCTTTTAGGGATTAAGTTATATTGCTTAGATTTTTGAAAAGAAGCCCAATTCACCCCCCTCTTGGGCATTCGATCCTTACAATTGGTATCAGAGCAAGGTTGCTCATAGGATCATTCTAGCTTCACCGCTAGAGAGCTAAAATGGCCAAGGTTGGGGGTTCGGTTCCTATCTTCGAGGGCAAGAACTTTGCCTATTGGAAAGCACGCATGCGCGCTTATCTAGAGGCTATTGCTCCCGAAGTATGGGAAGCGACCCACGCGGGGTTTGGAGAACACAACTATGTTGGTGATCAAATTAAATGGGATGCTAAAGCTAGGAATGCAATCTATGAATGTAGTCAAGATGTGTTTGCTAGGATTGCTAGCAAAGAAAAAGCTTGTGAAATTTGGGCTTCTTAATAGAGATTCATGAGGGTTCTTCTCGAGTCAAGGAACTTAAATATCACATGCTTAAAGCAAAATATGATGAATTTAAGATGCCACCTCATGAAAATGTCAATGAGATGTTCTCTCGCTTGAATGTACTTATTGAAGAAATTAATGCTCTTGACATTGCTTCTCTTGGCAAGGGACTCATCAAGCGCAAGATCCTCATGCTCCTTCCCAAGCCAAAGTACAACATCATCAACTCCATGCTTCAAAAGGAGTCTCTTGACCACATTGAAGTTTCAGAGCTCATTGGAGAAATTCACGCTCATGAGATGAGTGTACCTGGGATGATGGAGCAATCATCTTCAAAAATAATTGCTCTAAAGGCCTCCACCAAGAAAACAAGCCTCAAGAAGAAGAAGGTGGTTGAGCCTAGCTCAAGTGAAGAAGAGCAAGCATCAAGTGAAGATGATGATTATGAGCTTGCATTGATGATGAGAAAGTTCTCACGCTTGAACTTCAAGATTACTAAGAAGGGATACACATTTGATCCCAAGAAGAAAGCGTTTCTACCAAGAAGAGATGATCACACGACTTGCTACAATTGTGGTGATCAAGGCCACATCTCCTATGATTGTCCAAAACCGGACAGAAGAAGAGAGAACCACAAGAGCAAGCATCGCAAGCTTGAAGAAAGTGATGATGATGAAGAAGAGGCCAAACCCAAACCAAGATCCTTTGGGAAGAAGAAACATGACAAGGGAAAGAAGGCAAGACTCTTCCCAAAGAAGAGAAATGGCCCACAAAAGGTGTTCATGTGTGAGGCAAATGAATGGGTCACCGACGAAGAAACAAGTGATGAAGAGAGTGAAGCGGAAGAAGAAAGTTTGGCCGGCCTCGCCATTGCCAACAACGATGACTCACCTCTTCATCCACCACCCATGTGCCTCATGGAGAAAGGTAACACCAAGGTATGTGACGACTCTAGTGATGATGAGCTTTCCCCCGATGATTTAACTTCTTTAATAAATGAATATCATGCTATCATTAAGAGGGAAAAGAGTAAGGTTAAAGATCTTGAAGAAACTCGTGCTAGACTTGAGAGTGCTAACCTCGATTTGCTTGACAAGTATGAAAGCATACTTAAAGAGCATGACATGCTCAAATCCCATGTCAAGCAAATTGAGGAAGATAAGGCTAAAATCAAGTTAGATAATCATGAGCTTAACTTGGCACACCAAACACTCTTGGGAGAGCACAACAAGCTAATAAAAGAACATCAAACACTTAACCTTGCTCATGACGTGCTTGATCAAGAGTTGAAAGATATAAAGAAACAAACTCTTAATGATAGGATATCCATTACTTCTCATGTCACTAATGCCTTGAACAAGTCTTTGCCTTTGAAAGCAAATGCTAGGGAGAAGGACTTGTTGGAAGAAATTGAGAGTCTCCGCACAAGTGTGGCTAGACTTTCAAAAGGGGAAGTCAAACACAAGGAAATACTCTTTCAACAAGCAAAGGCCTTCAACAA
Organism: Tuctoria greenei; assembly: GCA_036927565.1. NCBI lineage: Eukaryota > Viridiplantae > Streptophyta > Magnoliopsida > Poales > Poaceae > Tuctoria > Tuctoria greenei. The sequence goes on along the minus strand of JAYESD010000007.1, from coordinate 171,868,281 downwards.
GAGAGGACTTGGATCCTTCCCGGTGCCTAACAAAGGAAAGGTGCCCTCACCGGAGCTTAGAACAAGCTTCATCAAGGAAGTTGGTTCTTATTGCCAATATTGTGAGGTCACCGGTCACCACACAAGGGAGTGTCCTCTTCCTAACCGACCTTCTCCAAAGTTTCCTATTAATTACAAATCTACTTTCAATGATCGTTATTATCTCTCAAGTAAAGTAGATGGCAAGGTGAAGGCTATGTTCATCGGCAAAGACATGAAGGGCATGAAGGGGAAGCTCCCCAAGCAACTTTGGGTCCCAAAGACACTTGTATCACACATACAAGGACCTAAGTTGGCTTGGGTGCCTAAAGTTAAAAATTGAATTCATGTGTGTAGGTGAACTACAAAGCCGGAGGAAAGCATTGGGTACTCGATAGCGGGTGCATCCAACATATGATCGGCAATGATGGTATGTTCACCACCATAGAAAACCCCGACAATCATGAACAAGTCACCTTTGGTGATAAATCTAAGGAAAGGTAATTGGGTTAGGTAAAATTGCTATTTCAAATGACTTATCTATTTCTAATGTTTTGTACGTTAAGTCACTTAGTTTTAATTTACTTTCTATTGCACAACTATGTGATCTTGGACTAACATGCACATTTAGCAAAAATGATGTTGTTGTGAGTAGTGAAACAAGCCAAGACATAGTCTTCAAAAGATTTCGGCATGGACACCTCTACCTAGTAGACTTCTCCAACAAGAATGCTAGCTTGACCACTTGTCTCTTCACTAAGACAAGCTTGGGTTGGCTATGGCACCAACGCATAGCGCACATAGGGATGAGCAAACTCAAGAAGTCATTCAAGCTTGGGATGGTGACCGACGTGAAGGATGTTACATTTGAGAAGAACAAGCTTTGTAGCGCTTGTCAAGCCGGGAAGCAAGTTGCTTCACATCACCCGATGAAGAAAATGGTGTCAACCTCCAAGCCACTTGAACTACTCCACATGGACCTCTCCGGACCATCCACATATCAAAGCCTTGGCGGTAACCTCTATTGTCTTGTTATAGTTGATGACTACTCTCGCTATGCATGGACTTTATTTCTAGGTGACAAGAGTGAAACTCCGGAAGTGTTCAAGACCTTCGCCAACCGCGCTCAAAGGGAATTTCAACTTCCCATCATCAAGGTCCGAAGTGACAACGACACCGAATTCAAGAACTACAACATTGGGGAGTGGTGTGACCGTGAAGGCGTGAAGCATGAGTTTTCGGCCACATACACCCCTCAACAAAATGGTGTCGTTGAGAGGAAGAACAAGACTCTCATCACTCTTGCACGAGCAATGCTTGATGACTACGGCACGTCGGAGAAGTTTTGGGCCGAAGCAATCAACACGGCGTGCCATGCTGCAAATAGGGTCTACCTACATCGACTACTTCAAAAGACCCCATACGAGCTTCTCATTGGGAGAAAGCCCAACATCTCCTACTTTCGAGTCTTTGGATGCAAGTGCTACATCTACCGCAAGAAAAGGCTCGAGGAGAGTTTTGGTCATGATGAAATAGATGATGAGCCTCTACGAGAAGCCATGAAGAACATGACCATTGGAGACATCAAGCCTGAAGTTGAGGAGAGCCATGATCAAGGGGGAGCTTCAAGTTCCAACAACAACACCTCTATGACGCCTCAACTTGACGAAGAAGAGAAGGATGATCCATTGCCGACTCAAGACTCACAAGCCCAACAACATCAAGAAGAAGAAGAAGTCTATGATCAAGTCCAACTACAAGAGGAGCAACACGCATCACCATCGCCAAGTGCTTCGCAACCACTTATGAGGCATGGACGCATCTCCAAGGCGCATCCGATGGACCAAATCATCGGAAATCCGTCAAGGGGTGTAAGTACACGTTCTCGGCATTTCGCTTCATTTTGTGAGCACTACTCGTTTGTTTCATGTGTAGAACCCACTCACATTGAGGAAGCACTCCAAGACCCAAATTGGATGATGGACATGCAAGAAGAACTCAACAACTTCATCCGCAATGAAGTTTGGGTGTTGGAGGAGCGACCCAAGGACAAGAACGTCATCGGAACAAAGTGGGTGTACCGCAACAAACAATACGAGAATGGCGTTGTGGTCCGCAACAAGGCAAGACATGTGGCCAAAGGGTTCTCGCAAGTTGAAGGACTAGACTTTGGGGAGACATTGGCTCCGGTCGCTCGGCTAGAAGCCATCCGTATACTTCTTGCCTTTGCATCACATCATAATATTAGACTTTATGAAATGGATGTGAAAAGTGCCTTTCTTAATGGTTACATTAACAAGCTTGTTTATGTTGAACAACCTCCCGGATTTGAAGATCCGAGGAATCCTAATCATGTGTATAGATTGCACAAGGCGCTCTACGGGCTCAAGCAAGTACCTAGGGCGTGGTATGAACGACTACGGGATTTCCTTATCATGCAAGGATTCAAGATCGGGAGGGTGGACACTACACTCTTCACCAAAGACATCAACAGAGATTTATTTATTTGTCAAATTTATGTTAATGATATTATTTTTGGTTCAACTAACGAAGCTCTTAGCCATGAGTTTGGCAAAATGATATCTAGGGAATTCGAGATGTCAATGATTGGAGAGCTCAACTTCTTCCTTGGATTTCAAATCAAGTAACTTCAGGAGGGGACCTTCGTCTATCAAGAGAAGTACACCAAGGACCTCTTGAAGAAATTTGAGATGGGAGATTGTAGCTCAAGAAGCACTCCAATGACAACAAATTGTCATCTCGACGCGGATAAGGACGGTAAACCTATTGACCAATCTAATTACCATTCTATGATTGGTTCATTACTTTATCTTACCGCATCTAGGCCCGATATCATGTTTAGTGTATGCTTGTGTGCTCGCTTTCAAGCGACACCTAAAGAATCGCATAGGAAGGCGGTCTTTAGGATACTTAGGTATCTTAAGCATACCCCTAGTGTGGGCTTGTGGTACCCTAAAGGTGCAAAATTCCACCTCTTGGGATACTCGGATTCGTACTTTGCCGGATGCCGCGTGGATCGCAAGAGTACCTCCGGTGGTTGCCACTTGCTTGGGCGTTCCCTAGTATCTTGGTCTAGAAAAAAGCAAGATTCCGTCGCCTTGTCCACGGCGGAAGCGGAATATATAGCGGCCGGTGCATGTTGTGCCCAAATTCTTTATATGAAACAAACCCTTTTGGACTTTGGTATTAAACTTGGTTGTGTGACTCTCCTTTGTGACAATGAAAGTGCGGTTAAGATAGCTAAAAACCCTGTTCAACACTCCTGCACTAAGCACATTGATATTAGCCATCATTTCTTGAGGGACCATGAAGCTAAGGGAGACATCTCATTGCGAGGTGTTAGGTCCGAAGAACAATTGGCGGATATCTTCACTAAACCACTTGATGATAAAACTTTTTCTAGGCTAAGAAGTGAGTTAAATGTGCTAGATGCAACGAACGTCATGTAAGAATGCACTTCATATAGGTCTTGCCTAACTCTCAAAGGATAGGGGTGAGCAAGCGTTAGCTTGGGATGGAGGTTGTTTTGGGTTTCTCCCAAGGCTTGGAGAGTGGCTCTCCCTGAAGAAGCATTTGAAAGGTTCAAATTTGGCAAGATAGATTTATTTTATGCCTTGCATGATGCCTGCCATATAGACTTGTAATTTCTTGCATTATAAAATGTTTGGCATTGCATAGGGTAGATTGTCACAAAGGGAAACCCACCTCATGAGAAAGAGACTTGTTTGAAATGCAATATCTCAACTCATATGTGGTGGAAAGAACAAAATGTTAGGTGCGTTAATGCCTAGAGGAACATGCTCTAAAGAGATAGAAGTCTTCATACTCTAGCTCACAAAGCATGGGCCTTACATTTTATTTGGATGATTTACTTCCTATTTTCTTTGGTGTTCTATATGCTTTAAGGATTAGCCAAGTTATTGGCATATTAGCATTTTTGAGGGTTAAGGGGTTGCCCAAAAAGTCCTAAGACATGTGTTTCTTATTGTTTGTTTGTTTGGTCAAAGGACATATATGGGATGTTGCTGTTTTGTAGTCATCGGATTATCGGATGCTTAGGTCAGACCATCATCGGATCAGTTGGTGTTCAAAAGCCAAGAGTTAGACCAGTCAGCAACACAAATCAACTGACGCGTTCATTTGGAAAAACATCAGTCCATCTGGTGTTCACAATTTTGGAACTGTGATGAATTCCACCGATGATATTCCCTTCCACGTCGGACCATCTGGTGTCAATGGCACCTTTTTTTAATATCCTTACTTTGACATTCGACCGATGTTATCTCTTTGCACGTCGGTCCATCCGATGTCAACGGTACCTTTTTGAATACCCTTACTGTGCCATTCGACCGATGCTTCTAACGTTTAACGTCGGTCCATCCGGTGTTAAATTTTCAGCTAGGGTTTGGGACCCACTATTTAAACGCCGCCTTGCCTTCCTCCCTTCTCTATCCTCGATCCTGACTCACCCGCGACTTCGACACCGCCGCCGCTCTCCGGCCGCCGCTGCCGCCCTCCGGCCACTGCCGCCTCCCTCCGGCCGCCACCGCACCACAGCAACACCACCGCCATCCAAAGCAGCCGCATCGCCACCGCCGCTTCCATCACCGCAGCCGCCGCCGCCACTCGCCTCCACCGCAGCCGCCGCCGCCTCACCCAAGCGCCGCCGACCGCCGCTCGTGCACCACCGCCACCCTCTGCGTTGTTGGTACCTCTAACAGTCGCCGACGCTAGGGTTTCTGGCCATGTAAATCTTCGTGTCGCCATTTCGTGCATTTGACGTTGTCGACTTCATTCACGCACCCGATCGCAATGGCTCGTGACAAGAAGAACAAGGGCAAGGCCATTGTGGAGCCAGCCACAAAGAAGCAGAAGCTCTCGAAGGAGGAGAAGAAGGAGTTGATGGCCGCTCGCGCCGCCGAGGAGCGAGAGCGTGGCCGAGGAGGATCACTGAGGATCCGCGAGGCTCGTCCGAGGCAGCCTCCCGTGATCGATGAGTCCGAGGCAGAAGAAGAGCCGGAAGTGCCACTTGTCCGCCGGTGCTCAGCCAGGACCCGTGGGGGTCATCTGCCGGCAGCACCTTGTTCACGACCGTCAGCTGCCGATCGTCGTGAGGATAGGGCAGCCTAGAGAGCCGTCTACGAGATGGACACCACCGTCTACGTTGGTGAAGGTGTCCGGTTGACTGATTACCAGAAGATGAAGGCCAAACAGCTAAGAAGACTCAGATGGAGTGTTTTACTTGAGGAGTGGTACTCGCAGCCCAGAGAGGCTCTTGTGGACAGTCGTTTCTGGACCGTGACACAGGCGTCTCTATACGATACCTATAGATGCCGAGGCCACAAGCTATTCCAGCACAACTTTCTAGATTGGCATCAGCTCGCCCTGGTAGCAGAGACAGAGATACGCCCATACTTTGAGAGGTATCGAGGGCTGGTGCAGTTGATGTCCTACGAGAGGAGTGCCTACATGGAGGACTGGGTCCGCGTATTCTACACCACCCTCTACGTCTCTGAGGGCCGCAGGTCTATAGACTTCATGTTCATGGGCTAGCACTATCACTTAACGAGGCAGATGCTGACACAGCTGCTAGGAGTGGACCTGCACGACACTTGCGTGCATGAGAAGGTATATGGTCAGGCAGACCCGCCGAGGAGGACGCTCACTGGAGGAGTGGCGCCACCACTGGAGGAGATCCGCTCTTTGTTTGGACCGACTTTCTCTCCAGACCAGCTGAGGGTACCGGCACTACTGACTCCTGCTGCGCGCACAGTGCACCTTGCCTTGCGCCGCACACTCTTGCCGAGGTCAGGATACTTAGAGGGGTTCACCAGTCTGCAGCAGACCCTCCTGTTCTACATCATGAACGGGATGGAGTTCGATATAGTGGACATCCTCATATGCGAGATGGAGGACGTGATCACCGATGGAGTGGGCATGATGAGGCAGCTTGTGTATGGACACTGGATCAGCTACCTGCTCTGCATGATGGTTCCTGAGGAGTCCACCGTGTGTGACCGTCTCACTGACGAGAGTGTCACACGGTTCAGCCACTACCGTGCTCCAGCTCCTGGAGACCGCCGCCTTGGCCGTCCAGTCGAGCGACAGGTCAGGGCTCGTCTATCTGAGTAGGACTGGTCGAATCTGGAGAAGGAGGATGAGAGGCTGGCAGAGGTAGAGGCTCAGGGTGAGGACCTGCAACATATATGGTCCGAGAGCGACACAAATGACAGTGTTGAGGAGTACTTCCCACCTCCTCCCTCACCCAGGCAGCACGACGCGGAGGCTGGAGGCTCTATAGTGCCACCCCCTACTCCACCTCCCATCACAGAGGCACAGGTCTCTCAGCTGTCAGAGCTCACCTCACTTCTGCAGCAGATGGTTGAGCAGCAGCGCTTGGACCGGCTTGCAGCTGAGCAGGCCCGAGCTGAGCAGGTAGCACGTCTTCTGGAGCTCCAGCAGCAGCAGGAGATGCAGCGCCAGATCGCCCGTGAGAGGCGAGAGGACACTGACCGACTGACTGGGCTGATCAACCAAATGCACCAGCGCTCCCTCGACCAGCAGCACTAGACGCAACAGGCGATGATGGGCATTCTGGGGTTGATCACCAACCTCTACACCCAGACCGGGATTGCCCTACCGTCGCAGCTGCCAGGCGTTGCTCCACCACCACCTGTCCTTGCTCCAGCTGCAGCTTCGGTGCCGACCACGCCAATCCCGTCGATCAGCATGTCTCCACTACTGGCTCCAGGTGCACCGATCCACTTTCCACTGCCGGCTACGATGCTGTTCCAGCAGACGCCGGCATCCGTCATCAGTGCCCCCTTGCCAGTAGCTACTACTCAGCAGGCACCAATGGTGGCTCCTACGGCTACGACAACTCCTTCCATCTCTACTCCAGGCAGCAGCTCCGACGACAGCACCCCCGACGATGACCAGTTCGTCATCGCGCCTAGTACTCAGGGTCCTTAGGCACTCGGATCCCTTTTTGGTGTCTTGATGCCAAAGGGGGAGAAGAGTTAGAGGAGAGTCAGGGGGAGGATAGCTTAGTCTCAGGTGGAGTGTCCTAGCCTTAGGGGGAGTTTACCTATATCATCTTTTGTAATTCGATGTTTTTGCTACTCATTTGGTGTTTATTGAGTACTCTTAAGTTATTAATCAATTGATCTTATTTTGTGTTATGATCACTTATTCACTTGAGTTATTCCTTGATTGAGGTTTCAAATTCATTATTATCAAGTGTGATAATCTTGTATTCATTGCATATCCTCTTAAGTCTCGTACTATCAAATTCATTACTATTGTGCTTTAATTATTGTGTTGTCATCAATCACCAAAAAGGGGGAGATTGAAAGCATCTAGGCCCCCATGAGGTATGGTTTTGGTGATTAATGACAACCATTGGATTTTACTAATGAATTTGTGGATGCAAGGTCTCCCATATCACTCAATCAAACGAAATTTATATGAACATCAATATCAACTACTAATCATTGGAGACCCATATACAATCACTTTATGAGATCAAATCAATGATATGAAGATAAGAAGTAAAAGCTCTTATGTCAAAGTCATTCAACCACAATTGATGACACTTAATACTTGACAATCATTAGAAGTACATTTCCAATAAATGTCTAAGAGATCAATCGAGCAAAGTTCAAAATAATCACTTAGAAACAACTCAAAGCAAACAAAATCAACTCACCGGATCAACCGATGATTCCAGAGAACAACACATCGGTCGAGTTGGTTTAGCAAAAGAAGAAGACCTCAGAACAAAGTACTCACCGGATCATCCGATGTTAAGGGCTAAGCTACATCGGTCCATCAGTACAGTTTGAAATATCCTTGGACCAAGTGTAGCACCGGATCATCCGATGTACAGAAATATACACATCGGTCAATCACTCCAGTAAGCATCAAGTTTGAGCCAATTCTGGAGGAAGAGCCACCAGATCATCCGACGAGAAGACAAGTGCAACATCGGTCTAACAACGGTCATATCTGACACAATGACGTCAGCTAAAGTGAACTTGACCGATGATAACTAAAGGGGAGACATCGGATCATCCGATGTTTGCAGAAAATTTCTGTCAGCCTACTTTTCCAACGGCTATTTCGTGGAGGCTGGCTATAAATACCCCTAAACCTGTCAAATCAACAAGTCTTGATCACCAGACATAATCAACACATCCACAAGCATTCAAGACCAAGAGCCATCACTTCTACATCATTTAGATCACTTACACACCAAGAGATAGGCTAGAACTAGCTAGAGAGAGAGCTTGTGTGCCTCCATTCTTGGTGAGTGGAATCTCTAGGGTAGTGAGAGCCTTAAGGGAATGCCCCTTGGTGTTTGTAACTGAGAGAGACTTCCGGAGCTTGCCAAGAGGATTGTGGAAGCCTGGAGGATCGAAGTTGTACAAGGCTTGAGCTCCACCTTGCCAAGGATTGGCAAACGGAGAAGAATAGTGAAGATCCCTAGTCTCGGTGACTTGGGTGTGGCTATACCCCTTGGTGGGTGCCACAACGTGGATGTAGGAAGATCTTGACGATCTTGCCGAACCACGAGATAAATCCTCGTGTCTCCTCGGGAGTTTGCATCCTCTTCCTCTCCCTTACATTTATGCATTTTATATACCGCAGAGTTGCTATTTACTTTAATGCATAGATCGTTTGCGTAGGGAATTGGGCTTTTAGGGATTAAGTTTTATTGCTTAGATTTTTGAAAAGAAGCCCAATTCACCCCCCCTCTTGGGCATTCGATCCTTACATTCCTCCTCTGCAGCTTTGCGATCACACTCTGCGAACCATTGTCGAATTTCTTCTTGCTTCTTGTGACGACGCTCCTCCTGTTCAGCTCTATTCCTCCTCTCTTGCTCTATTCTTTCATTCCATTTCATTTCTTCTTTGAACTTCTAATATGCATGTCAAGCAATTCTCTGAACCTCATCAGCGTCTTCTGCCGATTGTTCCTTGTCGATGTAGTTCCTTAAGTCGCAAAGAGGTGGTGGTGACTACACAAGTTTTTGTACAAAAGATTAGATTGTATAGCATTCATAAAAACAGAAATAATGTTGAATATTATCTGTTTTCTACCACCTGGAAGAAACAGGCACGTCCTGTTAGGAGGATCGTACTCGTAGTTGTCGCACATCCAAAGCCGGCAACCATACGAGTCACCAGGTCGAAGATCTCTTACAGACCTACAATTAGTGCCATAGAAACACATTGAAGGTTGTAATCCCTCGGGGATTGGAACCTTTTCTCTATTTGTGGATGGTGAGTACTCGTCCATGGTACTAAAATATATGGATGATTGTAGTGAGTGTCTGTTGAAGCTGTTAGCAGAGTAAGTGTTATATAGACGAATGGATGATGGTGTATGGACCTAGTGTAGGAGAAATTTCATCCCTGAGATGGATAAGTGTGAACTGACATTTTACGTGGTCTGACATGTGATTTGCAATAAGCTGCAATGTAAGAGCACTATTGCACTTCTCCAATTCATGCAACTCGCATGTGTGATCAATCATTTTTGATACTCTCCATAGCTTCATCCACTTCTCCTCGAAACTATGGACCCGAAAAGGACAACTTGAGAACACACATTTCACATCATAATAGTTTTTACTTGACTTGTAAACTGTAATTGATCTCTGCACAGACAGAGACCAATATTTCACTACACCCTTCAAACTATCTTTGTATTTGTCGGTACCCTACGTACCGGATACTCTTTGGGACTGCAAAGAATGCTAAGGAACTCCACATACCTGAGTTGAAGACCTCCGAAGGCCCCACGTGTCATATGGAACTGGACCTGCCTCCCTTCTATGGTTAGTCCTAGTGCCGCCACGTGTATCATAAAATCGGAGCTACATTCCTTACATGGGAAAGCTCCAGGCTAGATACCTGTGCAGCACCCCCGGACCTAACCCCCGGCGGAGGGAAGCTCCAGTACCGACACGTGTACAACAGCACCAGACCTACTCGTCCAAGACAATAAGCTCCAGAACTGCCACACATCCAACCGCCGGACCTTCAAGTTCAACAGGCAGGTTGGTGGACCTCCAATGGCTCGGACCTTCAAGGAACAATTAAAGCTTCAAGACGTGATTGTGTGTCATTAATGCTATCCTAATGACACACGATCGGAGGACCCTTAATACCAGTAACGCCACCATCAAGGGGTGTTACCATGTTGTTAAGGGTAATTAAGTACATTAATTGTGTATTAAGCATCAGTAACCGCCAGGGCCACATTTCGGGCCAGGCTAACGATATAACGACCAGTCCTTGTACTATAAAAGGACTGGTCAAGCGATACACAGGAGGACACTTCCACATACGCCCACGTACGCTGAGACGTGACACTCTAGTCTTTCACACTCAAGCGCTTAGACGCTCAATACAACAACAACACACACCCGTGGAGTAGGGTATTACGCTCAGGCGACCCGAACCACGTAAATCCTCGTCTCAACTTTTCATCTTGTTTTGAATCTCTGCGCGCCTACAACCGAACTACAAACTCTGCGGGCTGCTAACGGTAGTACCGGGAGAATTGCCGGAATCAAACTCCGACAGTTGGCGCGCCAGGTAGGGGGGCCCGAGATTCAAACATGGTGAACTCTGTTGCTGGATCGTCCAACAATAACCATGCTGTGCAACCTGCTGGAGGCAATCCCTCCAACATGCAGCAGCCAGCAGGTGCTGTGGCTACAATAGGAGCCATGCCACTGCCGCTACCATCCACTATGGCGAATCAAGCTAGACGTCGAGATGGGGCGTCTGCGTCAGTCACTGCATCAGCGAACAACACCCTTGAACACACGATCAATGTCGCGCGTGCTCTTCTCCAATGTCCACCGCCTCCAGGAGCACCCCAGGGTGCGATGAAGCAGTGGAGAGCTGATGTGGAACATCTGGTTGCAGCAGCAGCCGATGGCATCAGCAATCAAGGTCCTCCCCCCTTGGGGCAGGCCCAATCGCAGCATCGGACCTTGACGGGTAGGCTCGGTCCGCACGCTTCACAACACAGGAGGCGTGCTGCATCTCAGCAGGCGACGTCGCTGCCTTCTGGGGCACGACGTACCAACACGATAACGAGGCTTTCGACTCATGACCTCCGGGCTGAGCTCGATCGTCGTTATCGACAACAGGACGGTCGCGTCCACATCGAGCATGCTCGCGAGAGGCGAGAGGCTAGGGATAGCCCTGCTCCTGAGGGAGTAGGAGGAGGCTGTTCTGCCTTGGCCATGCACCTACGCATGGTCAAATGGCCGCAAAAGTTCCGGCCTCACCTGCTGGAGAAATTTGATAGGACTGTCGATCCCACCGAATTTCTCCAAATCTACTCCACTGCAATCCTTGCGACTGGAGGAAATGAGGCCGTGATGACCAACTATTTCCCTGTGGCTTTAACTGGGACCGCTAGGTCTTGGTTCATGAGCCTCCCGCCTTACTCCATCAATAGTTGGGCGGAGCTGTGCCAACAGTTCACCGCCAACTTCGGTAGCTCATATACCTGGCCAGGCATAGAACTAGAACTTTTTGCTGTCAAGCAGAAGGGGGGAGAGTCCATGTGATCCCTTATCCAGAGGTTCTCCCAGGTACGAAACACCATTCCTTCTATCTCAAGCACTTCTGTTATTGTAGCAATCAGACAGGGCGTTCGAGACAAGAAGATGTTGGAGAAGCTGACGACCTAGGAAGTCACCAGCATCACAAAACTCTTCGGCTTGGTAGACAAGTGTGCCAAGGCTGCGGAGGGCTGTGGAATGCACTCCCAACCACCTCCGGAGGACAACAAAAAGTCTTCAAAGGGTGAAGCCGCTACCTCCGGGAGTGGTAAGAAGAAGAAAAAGTCCAACGACAAGAAAAAGCTGTCGGCCGGCACACCTACTGCTGCTGTTGCCGCTGCTCCGGGTGGCCGGGGGCCACACCCCGAGAAACGACCTCGACCGTTGTCTAAAGACGGTGGCAGTTCCAAGATGTGGTGTCCCATACAAAGACGAATAGCCACAACCTGGAAGGCTGTCGAGAGGTCCAGAACCTCGCCGAGCGCTACAACAAGCGCCGGGAAGAAGCTCCTTTCCGTCCAAGGGAAGGAAAACAAAAAAGTCGACGAATCTACGGCTGAAGAGGAGTTAGGCTTTAAGGACCTCAAAAAGGTCTTGAAGGCTATTTACACCTCCGTTGAAGATGATTCTGACGTCTCTGACAACGAGCGTCGGAAAACCATGAACACCATATTTGGTGGTTCGTGGGACATCACCTCCCGCCGTGTCCTCAAGACAATGCGGTGGGACATGGCCTCTGTAGCTCCCACCGCCAGGGCGGAGCCTCACCGGAACTGGATGGACACTGCCATCACTTTCAATGCTTCGGACTGCCCTTGGAACATGATCAAAGCTGGCCAACTTTCACTGATGGTATCTGTGACGCCCGGTTCCGAAAATGAACCAAGCTAACGCATATGTGTGCCCAGGATGTTCATCACACATACACGAGTGCAATCATAAAAGAGTATACAAAAAATTACCACAGAACAAGATTAATTAACCAAATTTTATTACACAAACCATATTATCCTCGAATACAAGCTCTAATAAATATTAATGACAAGTTCAACTAATGCAGCGGAAATAAACTAATTAAGCAACTAAGCAAACTAAGCATCAGCGATAGGGTATATATGCGCAGCTCCAATCAACACCACAGGCAAAGCTGACGGTAGACACGGCCTAGAACTCCGCATTATCACCATTAAACTCCCAATCCTGACCTGCAACTGTTGGGGTGGGGGATTGCAAGAGTGAGTACATGTCGTACTCAGCAAGTGTGGAAAGTATGACATGTGGCTGATTCAAATGACGACAATAATAATGGTAAAGTGCTGAAAAGTACATTAAAACATTTGAAAAGCAATATAGTATAAGTATGTGAAGTAATCCCAACATAATCACGAGTAATACCATAATACCAAACTGAATTCATTACCATCATCAATAAGTCCAGATTTCACCATTGCCAATAACCATATTCAATACCAGAGATTAATCCATAACCATCCATAACCATTACCAAACCATAACCATCCCAAATTCCAATTTGCCTCTAATCATGGAAGTTGTCCAGGCGCCCATAACCGGGAGCACGGCTATCATGATAGTTTTAGTTAACACTCTGTAGAGTTTGTACCCCTTTACCCACGTGTTCGTGATTTCATCACCCTTCGGCGACTAAGAACCTCCCTTATGCCCATGACCCGTCGGTCACATTACACACTTCCGTTGGTGTGTGGCCAAGAGATCACAAAATAGCCTTTACAAAGGGATTACTAGCCTATTTAGACCCCACTGAGGTTTCACCGGTGGCGATGTCTCCCGCAGAGCACATCTTCAACCAAGGGCCCCCTCTTGAGCCATTCGGATCCCAGGGTAGTCCCACCAATCATCAACAAACCCAATCCGACTACCCCTTCCCCAAGCATCCACAATGGTCCAAACAGCACTAGCAAAGCCCTAATTAATCAGCTACGCCGCACCCATACTTGGCCTCGTGGTGGCACTGTAGTCCTGGCTTATTCTCGCATGAACCGGTCCTTAGATCTAAATCAAGCAAACCACCATAACATCCAACCCATCCACATACCAGGCTTGCTTAGATCACCCATTACCATACCATGTTTAACCAGTTCATGTTAACCATAATCTCATCCATGCATAATTAAATTGAGTGATATAGTTGTTTCCCATCCCAGTTGATTAAGCGAAGCAAAAAGGTAAAAACCCTTCCCGACTCTCTCTACCATAAATTCCAGGTGACAAGGGTGGTTTAGCAAATCTAGTAAACTTCCTACCATAGGATTTCCCATCAATTTGACACAAGCATGCAATTTTGCAAACAAAACATTTATTTTAAAACAGGATCAATATGCTTCAAGGACACTTGCCTTGCTCTTGCTATTGATTAGGGTCAAAGCCTTCAAACTCTTGATGCTGTAGATCCTCCGCGGCACTCTCTAGCGCAAAACCGTCTAATCCACACAATAAACATACAAGACAAGAAACACAATCAAAGAGTGCACAAATATTACTCAATATGACATGACATGCATGATTGATGCAATGCAAGGTAGAACTTGTTACTAGATTGCTTTTAATGATCACTAACTAGCTCTGATAGATTTTAACAAGTTTATACAGGTTTGGATTCGATTAGATCAAATTTTAGAATTAATTCAACACAATTTAACCAGGAAGATCGGACTAGTCCGCTAGGGACCGGACAAGTCCGCACTTGACGAGATCAGCAGATCAGGGTTTTCTAGATCGACGTGAATTTGGAGATTAGGGGTTGAATTCACATAAGGAAAAGAGAATAGAAGGTATACCAGGTGTTTAGAACTCCAATGAACCAAGAAACTTGGAGGTAACACTTGGATCTTGATGATCTAGGGTTGGTGATGAACTTGGAGATGAATTAGTGGTGAAGGACGAAACTTGGTGGAGATCTTGATCCTCCTTCGTTTCCTCCTCTTCTTCTTCTTGTTTGGGATCTTCTCCTCCCTCCTTGATGGTGGCTCCCCACGAACTAGGGTTTGGGTGGGTGGAAAAGTGGCAAATAGATGTCAAACCAAGGGGTGGAGCTGTTTATATAGAGGTGGAGGCTAGGGTTAGATGGATTTCGAGTAGGATGAGTAGAAGTCGGTTTAGAGTCCCACATGGGCTCTAAAAGAGTTGGGCACGACGTACCTAGGCCCACTTGACGTGAAACCCAAGAAACAAGTCGTAAAACAAAAGGTCAATCTCGGAGTCACGAAATATCGGACAAGTCCGGACAGGACCGGACTAGTCCGAAGTCGTCCAGAGAGAAGATCGGACAAGTCTGGCCAAAAATCGGACAAGTCCGATCTTAGTCAGAAAGGAAAATGGACAAGTCCGCTGGAACACCGGACCAGTCCGGAAAAGTCCAGGGACTTAGCAAATTTTCAAGGATTCATGGAATACTGGACTAGTCCGCACAAAATCGGACAAGTCCGAAGTTGTCCAGAGGCAAATATCGGACTAATCCGCAGCAAAAACGGACAAGTCCGTTTTTAGACAGAGAGAAATCAGACTAGTCCTCAGCAAAACCGGACTAGTCCGCACTTTCCTACATTTTTAAGTGCGGTTTTGTTCCAAATCAATTTTAAACTTGTTCCTCTTGTTATGGGTTAATGTTAAACATGTATATGAGTGCATGTAGGGCATGCTGCATGAAAATGAGGGTGTTACAAACCTACCCCCCTTAAAATGAATCTCGCCCTCGAGATTCGACGCGGAAGAGAAGAGATAGGGAAATTCCTTCTTGAGATCATCTTCTAGCTCCCAAGTTGCTTCTTTTTCGGTATGGTGCTTCCATTGGACTTTACACCATCGAATCACCTTGTTCCTTGTGACTCTCTCCTTGGTTTCCAAGATTTTGACCGGTTGCTCGGCATACGTCAAATCTTCCTCTAGTTCCAATTCTTCCATTGGCACTTGATCTTCCGGTACCCTGAGACACTTCTCGAGTTGGGAAACATGAAACACATCATGTACGTCTGAAAGATGAGCTGGCATCTCCAACTTATATGCTACTTCTCCTCTTTTTTCCAAAATCTTGAATGGTCCAATATAACGAGGTGCGAGCTTGCCTCTTATGTTAAACCTCTTATGACCTCTCATTGGTGACACCTTGAGGTAAACAAAATCTCCTATTTCAAAGGCTAATTTCCTTCTCCTATTGTCCGCATAGCCTTTTTGCCTTGATTGGGCAGCCCTCAAGTTTTCACGAATTATTTGGACTTGCTTTTCGGCTTCTTGCAACACGTCTAGACCAAATACTTGAGTTTCTCCTGCCTCATTCCAGAATAAAGGTGTCCTACACTTCCTCCCATAAAGCGTTTCATATGGTGACATTTTCAAGCTTGCTTGGTAACTATTGTTGTATGAAAATTCTGTGTATGGCAAGCTTTTGTCCCAACTTTTCCCATGCTTTAAAGCACAAGCTCTTAACATGTCCTCCAAAATCTGATTGGTCCTCTCGGTTTGTCCATCCGTTTGAGGATGATATGCTGAACTAAAATTCAACCTCGTTCCCAAAGCTTCATGCAATTTTTGCCAAAATCTGGAGGTAAATTGAGAACCTCTATCCGAGACTATCTTCTTAGGGACTCCATGTCGACACACAATATGCTCCATGTATATTTCGGCCAATCGTGCAGCTGTATACTTGGTCTTCACAGGGACAAAATGAGCTGACTTGGTTAAGCGATCCACAATTACCCAAATTGAGTCATACCCAGACTGAGTACGTGGTAACCCAACTATGAAGTCCATACCAATTTCTTCCCACTTCCATTCCGGAATCTTCAACGGTTGCAATAGTCCGGCTGGCATTTGATGTTCCGCCTTGACTCGTTGACACACATCACACAATGCAACATATTCGGCTATGTCCTTCTTCATGCTATCCCACCAATAGCAAGTCTTCAAGTCTTTGTACATCTTCGTACAACCTGGGTGAATCGAGTAAGGCGAGTCATGTGCCTCCTTTAATATTGTCTCCCGAATATGCTTTACATTAGGCACAACGATTCTCTTTCCAAGCCATAAGGTACCATGTTCGTCTTTATCAAATCTGAATTCTCTCCCTTCTTCGATTCTTTCCTTGATTTCCTTGATCTTCTCATCTATGGTCTGTGCCTCTCGAATTTCTTGCTCCAAAGCTGGGTTTAACTCCATCATCTCCATCTCGTTTACAAACCCAAGGTTCAACCGTTCAAACTCCTTGCATAACTCGGACGGTAACTCTCGAACTGTAAGTTGATGGCTTACTCCCTTTCTACTCAAAGCATCGGCCACTACATTGGCTTTTCCCGGATGATAGTTGATCCCCAAATCATAATCTTTGATGAGCTCTAACCATCTTCGTTGCCTCAAGTTCAGATCCATTTGTGTGAAAATATACATCAAACTCTTATGATCCGTGTAAATTTCACACCTATGTCCAAGAATATAGTGTCTCCAAATCTTCAATGCATGTACCACGGCTGCTAGTTCAAGATCATGCGTGGGGTAATTCTGCTCATGTTTCTTCAATTGTCTCGATGCATAGGCGACCACTTGACCTTCTTGCATCAATACACATCCAAGCCCTTGTCTTGATGCATCACAATAGATGTCGAAACTCTTGCTTACATCCGGCAATACCAAAACTGGGGCTGTTGTCAACCGCTTCTTCAACTACTCAAAACTCTCTTGACACGCTTGAGTCCATTGGAATGCCTTTCCCTTCATTAGCAACTCCGTCATAGGCTTGGCTATCTTGGAAAAATCCTTGATGAATCTACGATAATATCCAGCCATCCCAAGAAAACTCCTTATTTCCTTGACGTTTTGCGGTGGTTCCCACTTCAACACATCCCTCACTTTACCGGGGTCAACCGATACTCCTCCTCCGGAAATAATATGGCCTAAGAAGGAAACTTCCTGTAACCAGAATTGACATTTACCGAACTTGGCGTACAATTGATGCTCCCTCAATTTCTGCAGCGTAAGCCTCAAGTGTTCCTCATGTTCCCTCTCATCCTTCGAGTAGATCATAATATCATCGATAAACACCACAACGAACTTATCTAAGTACTCCATGAAGACTTTGTTCATGAGGTACATAAAGTAGGCAGGCGCATTTGTCAATCCAAAAGACATCACAGTGTACTCATAAGATCCATACCGTGTCCTAAAAGTTGTCTTGGGTATGTCCGATGGTCTAATCTTCATTTGAAAGTATCCCGACCTCAAATCAATCTTAGAGAAGACACAAGCACCGTTCATCTGATCAAACAAGTCTTCTATGCGGGGCAAGGTGTACTTGTTCTTGATGGTCACCTCGTTGAGAGCTCGGTAATCCACACACATCCTTTGGGATCCATCCTTCTTGTCCACGAATAGAACGGGCGCTCCCCAAGGTGAAGAGCTAGGGCGAATAAAACCCTTCTCTAATTGCTCTTGAATTTGTTTCTTGAGCTCCGCTAATTCCATAGGAGGCATCCTATACGGCCTCTTAGCTATAGGTGCAGTTCCAGGTATTAAATCAATAACAAACTCAATGTCTCGATCGGGTGGCATACCTGGCAACTCGTCCGGAAAAACATCCAAAAATTCACACACCACCGGAATCTCCTCAATTGCGACACCGTCCATATGATTCAGCTCTAATTGCTTCGGTGCATGTTGGGTTGCTTCAAATTCTACGGTGATCCCTTCTTCATTAGTCAACTTCACCGTCTTTGTGGCACATTCAATAACTCCATTGTGCTTCCTCAACCAGTCCATACCAAGTATAACATCCAACCCTTGAGAATCTAAAACAATGAGGTTGGCGGAGAAGTCTACCCCCCTTATTCTAAGGCTTACTTTTGTACATACTATATTTGTCCTCATCTCTCCTCCAGGAGACTTAACCAACAGAGTAAACTTCATATGAGAGATAGGCAAACTATACTTGGCAACATACTTCGATGCAATGAATGAATGCGATGCTCCAGAATCAAATAACATAGTCGCGGGGTTGGAGTTGGCGAGAAACATACCAATGACCACATCATCCGCTTGTTGAGCATCCTCCGTAGAGACATGGTTCATGTTACCACGAGCAAAGTTCTGCTGTCCATGACTTCCTTGTGGTTGTCCTCCATTGGGTCTTGGGTTTTGCCTCGGCGCATTGCTTCCTTGACCAAGGCCTAACTTAGGACATTGATTCGCAAAGTGTCCAGCTTCTCCACAAGTATAGCACTTCTTAACTCCACCAGAATTATTGGGACGAGCTTGGTTTTGAACATTGGCTCCAGGAAAATCAGCACGAGGTGCATAAGGCATCGGAGGCCTAGGTGCTTGCATGACAGGGTGCTGCTGCACAAACTGAGTTGGGCGCGGTGCATAACCAGGGCGCTGAGCAGGAATAGAGGAGCTGTAATGAGGCGCATTGGGCGGCGCAAAGCGAGGGCGCACATTACTTCCTTGTTGCTGTCCTTGATATGGCGCCTTCCTCTTGATTTCTTGCTCCATCTCACGGATCTTGTTCTCAACCACAATTGCTTTGTCCACAAGCTTCTGGAAATTGACATAATCACAATTGAGCAATTGCACTTGGATCTCATTGTTGAGGCCTCTCATGAACAAATATTGCTTCCGGCTGTCCCGGCTAACATCCTCAGGCGCATATCTTGAGAGTTGAGTGAACTTATTGAGATATTCACTCACGCTTGATTTTCCTTGTCTCAAGTTCTCAAATTCTTGCCTCTTCAAGATCATAACACCTTCCGACACATAATGAGAACGGAAACTCTCCTTGAATTCCGCCCAGGTAATTCTCTCTTGGTTCTCATGAGCATTGCAATAAGAATCCCACCAATCTGCAGCTGCTCCAACGAGTTGATGAGAAGCAAATAGCACCTTCTCCCGGTCACTGCATTGGACAATGGCTAGCTTCTTCTCCACGGACTTGAGCCAATCATCCGCATCCATAGGGTCTGCGGCTTGAGCAAAGGTTGGCGGCCTAGTCCTCATAAACTCTCCCAATCGGTTATGAGGAGGTGGGGGTGGCGGTGGAGGCATGTGGGGCTGATTGTTGATATTGCCAGCCTGCAGCTGTCCCATAGTCTGTATCATGGTCTGCATGAGCTGGTTTTGCATGGCCAATAGCTGCTCGATGTTGATAGCCCCCTGAGTAGACCCTTGCCCATTGTTGTTCTGAGGCACTCCATTGTTCTCCTCCTCATCATTGCCATCCCTCTGGTTGCGAGTCCTCACCATCTGAAGAAAAGCAGTAGGTAAGAATTAGAAAACGTCCCCAACTATATGCATCAAGGGATATGAAACTAAACAACTAGCTACACTAGCCTAGGTGGACATGGCAATGCTAAAGCATCCCAATATCCTCTATTAAGCACACAAGCAACCAATATATATAGCAAGCAGCACTCCAAGCAAAAACACATCGATTCCTGAGTGCTCCTATGTGTCCTAAAGTGTCCATTCTATCTAGGCTGCATCCTACGGTCAACCTGTGGCTCTGATACCAATCTGTGACGCCCGGTTCCGAAAATGAACCAAGCTAACGCATATGTGTGCCCAGGATGTTCATCACACATACACGAGTGCAATCACAAAAGAGTATACAGAAAATTACCACTGAACAAGATTAATTAACCAAATTTTATTACACAAACCATATTATCCTCGAATACAAGCTCTAATAAATATTAATGACAAGTTCAACTAATGCAGCAGAAATAAACTAATTAAGCAACTAAGCAAACTAAGCATCAGCGATAGGGTATATATGTGCAGCTCCAATCAACACCACAGGCAAAGCTGACGGTAGACACGGCCTAGAACTCCGCATTATCACCATTAAACTCCCAATCCTGACCTGCAACTATTGGGGTGGGGGATTGCAAGAGTGAGTACATGTCGTACTCAGCAAGTGTGGAAAGTATGACATGTGGCTGATTCAAATGACGACAATAATAATGGTAAAGTGCTGAAAAGTACATTAAAACATTTGAAAAGCAATATAGTATAAGTATGTGAAGTAATCCCAACATAATCACGAGTAATACCATAATACCAAACTGAATTCATTACCATCATCAATAAGTCCAGATTTCACCATTGCCAATAACCATATTCAATACCAGAGATTAATCCATAACCATCCATAACCATTACCAAACCATAACCATCCGAAATTCCAATTTGCCTCTAATCATGGAAGTTGTCCATGCGCTCATAACCGGGAGCACGGCTATCATGATAGTTTTAGTTAACACTCTGCAGAGTTTGTACCCCTTTACCCACGTGTTCGTGATTTCATCACCCTTCGGCGACTAAGAACCTCCCTTATGTCCGTGACCCGTCGGTCACATTACACACTTCCGTTGGTGTGTGGCCAAGAGATCACAAAATAGCCTTTACAAAGGGATTACTAGCCTATTTAGACCCCACTGAGGTTTCACCAGTGGCGATGTCTCCCGCAGAGCACATCTTCAACCAAGGGCCCCCTCTTGAGCCATTCGGATCCCAGGGTAGTCCCACCAATCATCAACAAACCCAATCCGACTACCCCTTCCCCGAGCATCCACAATGGTCCAAATAGCACTAGCAAAGCCCTAATTAATCAGCTACGCCGCACCCATACTTGGCCTCGTGGTGGCACTGTAGTCCTGGCTTATTCTCGCATGAACTGGTCCTTAGATCTAAAGCAAGCAAACCACCATAACATCCAACCCATCCACATACCAGGCTTGCTTAGATCACCCATTACCATACCATGTTTAACCAGTTCATGTTAACCATAATCTCATCCATGCATAATTAAATTGAGTGATATAGTTGTTTCCCATCCCAGTTGATTAAGCGAAGCAAAAAGGTAAAAACCCTTCCCGACTCTCTCTACCATAAATTCCAGGTGACAAGGGTGGTTTAGCAAATCTAGTAAACTTCCTACCATAGGATTTCCCATCAATTTGACACAAGCATGCAGTTTTGCAAACAAAACATTTATTTTAAAACAGGATCAATATGCTTCAAGGACACTTGCCTTGCTCTTGCTGTTGATTAGGGTCAAAGCCTTCAAACTCTTGATGCTGTAGATCCTCCGCGGCACTCTCTAGCGCAAAACCGTCTAATCCACACAATAAACATACAAGACAAGAAACACAATCAAAGAGTGCACAAATATTACTCAATATGACATGACATGCATGATTGATGCAATGCAAGGTAGAACTTGTTACTAGATTGCTTTTAATGATCACTAACTAGCTCTGATAGATTTTAACAAGTTTATACAGGTTTGGATTCGATTAGATCAAATTTTAGAATTAATTCAACACAATTTAACCAGGAAGATCGGACTAGTCCGCTAGGGACCGGACAAGTCCGCACTTGACGAGATCAGCAGATCAGGGTTTTCTAGATCAACGTGAATTTGGAGATTAGGGGTTGAATTCACATAAGGAAAGGAGAATAGAAGGTATACCAGGTGTTTAGAACTCCAATGAACCAAGAAACTTGGAGGTAACACTTGGATCTTGATGATCTAGGGTTGGTGATGAACTTGGAGATGAATTGGTGGTGAAGGACGAAACTTGGTGGAGATCTTGATCCTCCTTCGTTTCCTCCTCTTCTTCTTCTTGTTTGGGATCTTCTCCTCCCTCCTTGATGGTGGCTCCCCACGAACTAGGGTTTGGGTGGGTGGAAAAGTGGCAAATAGATGTCAAACCAAGGGGTGGAGCTGTTTATATAGAGGTGGAGGCTAGGGTTAGATGGATTTTGAGTTTAGGATGAGTAGAGGTCGATTTAGAGTCCCACATGGGCTCTAAAAGTGTTGGGCACGACGTCCCTAGGCCCACTTGACGTGAAACCCAAGAAACAAGTCATAAAACAAAAGGTCAATCTCGGAGTCACAAAATATTGGAGAAGTCCGGACAGGACCGGACTAGTCCGAAGTCGTCCAGAGAGAAGATCGGACAAGTCTGGCCAAAAATCGGACAAGTCCGATCTTAGTCAGAAAGGAAAACGGACAAGTCCGCTGAAACACCGGACCAGTCCGGAAAAGTCCAGGGACTTAGCAAATTTTCAAGGATTCATGGAATACCGGACTAGTCCGCACAAAATTGGACAAGTCCGAAGTTGTCTAGAGGCAAATGTCGGACTAATCCGCAGCAAAAACGGACAAGTCCGTTTTTAGACAGAGATAAATCGGACTAGTCCTCAGCAAAACCGTACTAGTCTGCACTTTCCTACATTTTTAAGTGCGGTTTTGTTCCAAATCAATTTTAAACTTGTTCCTCTTGTTATGGGTTAATGTTAAACATGTATATGAGTGCATGTAGGGCATGATGCATGAAAATGAGGGTGTTACAGTATCTCCGACCATCAATAACATCCAGCTCCACCATGTAATGGTGGACGGAGGTTCGGGGCTGAACCTCATAAGCTTTGAAGCCTTCGTCAAGCTTCAGCTCCGACCTTCGGATCTTTGTCCCTCCCGACCTTTCTCTGGAGTAGGTCCGGGGGCCATCACTCCACTCGGTGCCATTAATCTCCTGGTGACCTTCGGGACTCAGGAGAATTACAGGACCGAGAAGTTGGTCTTCGACGTGGCGCAGATCAACTTACCATTCAACGCCATCTTGGGCAGACCAGCCTTGTACAAATTCATGGCTACTGCTCATTATAGCTACTTGGTGTTGAAGATGCCAACACCCTCAGGCGTTCTCCGGATCCGCGGAGATCGCACCGCCGGAGTTACTGCTCTGGAAGAACTCCACGCGCTTTGCTACAGCGCAGGAGGAAGAATCCAGAAAGGAACAAGCTCCGAAGCCCCCGAGCATTCGTCATCGAGGCTCAACCTCCACACCTCGTGTGCAACCAAGCGGCGATACCGACATTCCCGTCAAAATCGTCCAAATTGGTTCCAACGCCGCTCAGACCACTCGTATATCGGGAGGTCTGAACAACAAATAGGAACTCGCGCTCATCACTTTCCTCCAAGCTAGTGTCGACGTGTTTGCCTGGAAACCGTCACAAATGCCTGGGATCCCTAGGGAAGTGATTGAGCACAATCTGAAGATTTATCCCGACGCCCGGCCTGTACATCAGAAGCCTCGGAAACAATCAGTAGAGCGACAAAACTTCATACGTCAAGAAGTGAAGAAGTTGCTCGAAGCTGGATTCATCCGAGAAGTTTTCCACCCAAAGTGGCAGGCACACCCAGTCGTTGTACCTAAGGCCGGCGGGAAGCTTCGGATGTGTATCGACTACACTACACTGAATAAGGCATGTCCAAAGGATCCATTCCCACTACCTAGAATAGATCAGATAGTGGATTCCACTTCTGGGTGTGAATTACTGTGTTTCCTAGACGCATATTCTGGATATCATCAAATCAGAATATCTAGGAAAGATGAAGAGCATACTTCCTTCATCACAGTAGATGGATTATATTGTTACACTGCCATGCCATTTGGTCTCAAAAATTTTGCTTCAACGTTTGTACGAGCTATGTACAAAACTTTTGGAGAGCTCATCAGAGATGTAGTGGAAGTGTACGTCGATGACATCGTCGTCAAGACCAAGAACAAGGAGTCATTCCTTGATACCTTGCAAGCTGTCTTTGACAAGTTGTGAATCACACGCATGAAGCTGAACCCGTACAAGTGTGTATTTGGGGTTAGCTCCGAAAAGCTCCTTGGATTCTTGGTGAACCACCGAGGAATAGAAGCAAATCCGACGAAGATTAAAGCTATTGAATACATGCGGCCACCAGCCCGCATCAAGGACATCCAGAAGCTGACTGGATGTCTAGCTGCCCTCAGCCAGTTCATCTCAAGACTGGCATAACGGGCGCTACCCTTCTTTAAATTATTGAGGAAGTCCGGACCGTTCCAATGGTATGAAGAAGCAGAAAAGGCTTTCTAAGAGCTAAAGTAGCTCCTCTGTGACGCCCGGTTCCGAAAATGAACCAAGCTAACGCATATGTGTGCCCAGGAAGTTCAACACACATACACGAGTGCATTCACAAAGAGTTTACAGAAAATTACCACAAAACAAGATTAATTAATTAAATTTTATTACACAAACCATATTATCCTTGAATACAAACTCTAATAAATATTAATGACAAGTTCAACTAATGCAGCGGAAATAAACTAATTAAGCAACTAAGCAAACTAAGCATAAGGGATAACGCAGCTCCAATCGACACCACAGGCAAAGCTGATGGTAGACACGGCATAGAACTCAGCATTATCGCCATTAAACTTCCAATCCTGACCTACAACTGTTGGGGGGATTGCAAGAGTGAGTACACGTCGTACTCAGCAAGTGTAGAAAGTATGACATGTGGTGGATTCAAATGACGACAATAATAATGGGCAAGTGCTGAAAAGTACATTAAAATATTTGAAAAGCAATATACTATATGCATGTGAAATAAACCCATCATAATCATAAGTAATATCATAATACCAATCTGAATTCACTACCATCATCAATAATTCCAGATTTCACCATTGCCAATGACCATATTCAATACCAGAAATAAATCCATAACCAGCCATAACCATTACCAAACCATAACCATCCCAAATCCCAATTTCCCTCTAATCATAGAAGTTGTCCAGGTGCTCATAACCGGGAGCACGACTATCATGATAGTTTTAGACACACTCTGCAGAGTTTGTACTACTTTACCCACGTGTTTGTGATTTCATCACCTTTCGATGACTAGAACCTCTATTATGCCGTCTCACACTTCCGTCGATGTGTGGCCAAGAGATCACAAAATAGCCTTTACAAAGGGATTACTAGCCTATTTAGACCCCACTAAGGTTTCACCGGTGGCGATGTCTCCTACAGAGCACATCTTCAACCAAGGGCCCCCTCTTGAGCCATTCGGATCCCAGGGTAGTCCCACCAATCATCAACAAACCCAATCCGACTACCCCTTCCCCGAGCATCCACAATGGTCCAAACAGCACTAGCAAAGCCCTAATTAATCAGCTACGCTGCACCCATACTTGGCCTCGTGGTGGCACTGTAGTCCTGGCTTATTCTCGCATGAACCGGTCCTTAGATCTAAAGCAAGCAAAACAACCATAACATCCAACCCATCCACATACCAGGCTTGCTTAGATCACCCGTTACCATAACATGTTGACCAGTTCACATTAACCAGAAATCTCATCCATGCATAATTAAATTGAGTGGTATAGTTGTTTCCCATCCCAGTTGATTAAGCGAAGCAAAAGGTAAAAAACCCTTCCCGACTCTCTACCATAAATTCCAGGTGACAAGGGTGGTCAAACAACGCTAGTAAACTTCCTACCATAGGATTCCCATCAAATTGACACAAGCATGCAATTTTGCAAACAAAACATTTATTTTAACAACAGGATCAATATGCTTCAAGGACACTTGCCTTGCTCTTGATGTTGATTAGGATCAAAGCCTTCAAAGTCTTGGTGCTGTAGATCCTCCGCGGCGCTCTCTAGCGCAAATCCGTCTAATCCACACAATAAACATACAAGACAAGAAACACAATCAAAGAGTGCACATATATTACTCAATATGACATGACATGCATGATTAATGCAAATGCAAGGTAGAACTTGTTAATAGATTGCTTTTAATGATCAATAACTAGTTCTAATAGCTTTTAACAAGTTTATACAGGTTTGGATGTGATTAGGTCAATTTTAGAATTAATTCAACACAATTTAACTAGAAAGATCGGACTAGTCCGCTAGGGACCGGATAAGTCCGCACTCTACGAGATCAGCAGATTAGGGTTTTCTAGATCGACGTAAATCTGGAGATTAGGGGTTGAATTCTCGTAAGGAAAAGAGAATAGAAGGTATACCAGGTGTTTAGGACTCCAATGAATCAAGAAACTTGGAGTTAGCACTTGGATCTTGGTGATCTAGGGTTGGTGATGAACTTGGAGATGAATTGGTGGTGAAGGGCGAAACTTGGTGGAGATCTTGATCCTCTTTCATTTCCTCCTCTTCTTCTTATTGCTTGGCATCTTCTCCTCCCTCCTTGATGGTGGCTCTCCACAAACTAGGGTTTGGGTGGGGTGGAAAAGTGGCAAATAGACGTCAAGCCAAAGGGTGGGGTTGTTTATATAGAGGTGGAGGCTAGGGTTAGACGGATTTCAAGTTTGGGATGAGTAGAGGCCGGTTTAGAGTCCCTCATGGGCTCTAAAAGAGTTAGGCATGATGTCCCTAGGCCCACTTAACGTGAAACCTAAGAAACAAGTCGTAAAACAAGAGATCAACTCAGAGTCGCAAAATATCAGACAAGTCCGAAAAGGACCGGACTAGTCCGAAGTCGTCCAAAAAGAATATCGGACAAGTCTGGCCAAAAATCGGACAAGTCCGACTTTAAACAGAGAGGAAAACGGACAAGTCCGCTGGAACACCGGACTAGTCCGGAAAAGTCCAAGGACTTAGCAATTTTTCAAGGATTCTTGGAATATCGGACTAGTCTGCACAAAATCAGACAAGTCCGTTTTTAGTCAGAGAGAAATCGGGCTAGTCCTCAGTAAAATTGGACTAGTCCGCACTTTCCTGCATTTTAAGTGCAGTTTTGTTCCAAGTAAATTTTAAATGCTCCTAATCAATCTTAAACTCGTTCCTCTTGTTGTGGGTTAATGTTAAACATGTATATGAATGTATGTAGGGCATGATGCATGAAAATGAGGGTGTTACAAACCTACCCCCCTTAAAATGAATCTCGCCCTCGAGATTCGACGCGAAAGAGAAGAGAGAGGGAAATTCCTTCTTGATATCATCTTCTAGATCCCAAGTTGCTTATTTTTCGGTGTGGTGCTTCCATTGAACTTTACACCATCGAATCACCTTGTTCCTTGTTACTCTCTCCTTGGTTTCCAAGATTTTGACTGGTTGCTCGGCTTAAGTCAAATCTTCCTCTAATTCCAATCCTTCCATTGACACTTCTTCTTCTGGTACTCTTAAGCACTTCTTGAGCCGGGAAACATGAAAGACATCATGGACATTTTCAAGCTTGCTTGGTAACAATTGTTGTAAGAAAATTCCGCGTATGGCAAGCTTTTGTCCCAACTTTTCCCATGCTTTAAAGCACAAGCTCTTAACATGTCCTCCAAAATTTGATTGGTCCTCTCGGTTTGTCCATCCGTTTGAGGGTGATATGCTGAACTAAAATTCAACCTCGTTCCCAAAGCTTCATGCAACTTTTGCCAAAACCTGGAAGTGAATTGTGAACCTCTATCCGAGACTATCTTCTTCGGTACTTCGTGTCGACACACGATATGCTCCATGTATATTTCGACCAATTGTGTAGCTGTATATTTGGTCTTCACAGGGACAAAATGAGCTGACTTGGTTAAGCGATCCACAATTACCCAAATTGAGTCATACCCGAACTGAGTACGTGGTAACCCAACTATGAAGTCCATTCTGATTTCTTCCCACTTCCATTCTGGGATCTTCAATGGTTGCAATAATCCAGCTGGCCTTTGATGTTCCGCCTTGACTCGTTGACACACATCACACAATGCCACATATTCAACTATGTCCTTTTTCATGCTATCCCACCAATAGCAAGCCTTCAAGTCTTTGTACATCTTCGTACAATCGGGGTGAATCGAGTATGGTGAGTCATGTGCCTCCTTTAGTATTGTCTCCCGAATATGCTTCACATTAGGCACGACAATCTTTTTTCCAAGCCATAAGGTACCATGTTCATCCTCGTCAAATCTGAATTCTCTCCCTTCTTCGTTCCTTTCCTTGATTTCCTTGATCTCGTCATCTATGGTTTGTGCTTCTCGAATTCTTGCTCCAAGGTCGGATTTAACTCCATCATCTCCATCTCATTTACAAACCTAAGGTTCAACCGTTCAAACTCCTTGCATAACTCGGATGGTAACTCTCGAACTGTGAGTTGATGACTTACTCCCTTCCTAGTCGATGCATCGGGCACTACATTGGCTTTTCCCAGATGATAGTTGATCCCCAAATCATAATCTTTGATGAGCTCCAACCATCCCTGTTGCCTAAAATTCAGATCCGTTTGTGTGAAAATATACTTAAGACTCTTGTGATCCATATAAATTTCACACCTATGTCCAAGAATATAGTGTCTCCAAATCTTCAATGCATGTACCACGACTGCTAGTTCAAAATCATGTGTAGGATAATTCTGCTCATGTTTCTTCAGTTGTCTTGATGCGTAGGCGACCACTTGACCTTCGTGCATCAATACACATCCGAGTCCTTGTCTTGATGCATCAATAGATATCGAAACTCTTGCTTACATCTGGCAATACCAAAACTGGGGTTGTTGTCAACCTCTTCTTCAACTCCTCAAAACTCTCTTGACAAGCTTGAGTCCATTGGAAAGCCTTCCCCTTCATTAGCAATTCTGTCATGGGCTTGGCTATCTTGAAAAAGTCCCTGATGAATCGACGGTAATATCCAGCCATCCCAAGAAAACTCCTTATTTCCTTGACATTTTGCAGCGGTCCCACTTCAACACGTCTCTCACTTTTCCAGGGTCAACTAATACTCCTCCGCCTGAGATGATATGACCCAAAAACGACACCTCTCTCAACCAAAATTGACACTTGTTGAACTTGGCATACAATTGATGCTCCCTCAATTTCTGCAACGTAAGCCTCAAGTGTTCCTCATGTTCCTTCTCATCCTTCGAGTAGATCATAATATCATCAATAAACACCACAACAAACTTATCCAAGTACTCCATGAAGACCTTATTCATGAGGTACATAAAGTAGGCAGACGCATTTGTTAATCCAAAAGACATCACGGTGTACTCATAAGATCCATACCGTGTCCTAAAAGCTGTCTTGGGTATGCCCGATGGTCTAATCTTCATTTGAAAGTATCCCGACCTCAAATCAATCTTAGAGAAGACAAAAGCACCCTTCATCTGATCAAACAAGTCTTCTATACGTGGCAAGGTATACTTGTTCTTGATTGTTACCTTGTTGAGAGCTCGGTAATCTACACACATCATTTGGGATCCATCCTTCTTGTCCACGAACAGCACGGGCGCTCCCCAAGGTGAAGAGCTAGGGCGAATAAAACCCTTCTCTAATTGCTCTTGAATTTGCTTCTTGAGCTCCGCTAATTCCATAGGAGGCATCTTATATGGCCTCTTAGCTATAGGTGCAGTTCCAGGTATTAAATCAATAACAAACTCAATGTCTCGATCAGGTGGCATACCTGGCAACTCGTCCGGAAAAACATCCAAAAATTCACACACCACCGGAATCTCCTCAATTGTAGCACCGTCCATATGGTTCAACTCCAATTGCTTCGGTGTGGTTTGAGATGCTTCAAATTCTATGGTGATCCTTTCCTCATTAGTCAACTTCACCGTCTTTGTGGCACACTCGATAACTCCATTGTGCTTCCTCAACCAGTCCATACCAAGTATAATGTCCAATCCTTGAGAATCCAAAACAATGAGGTTGGCGGAGAAGTCTACCCCTCTTATTCTAAGGCTTACTTTTGGACATACTATATTTGTCCTCATCTCTCCTCCAGGAGACTTAACCAATAGAGTAAACTTCATATGAAAGATAGGCAAACTATACTTGGCAACATACTTTGATGCAATGAATGAATGCGATGCTCCAGAGTCAAATAACATAGTCGCGGGGTTGGAGTTGGCGAGAAACATACCAATGACCACGTCATCCGCTTGTTGAGCATCCTCCGTAGAGACATGGTTCACGTTGCCACAAGCAAAATTCTGCTATCCACGGCTTCCTTGTGGCGCTCCTCCATTGGGTCTTGGGTTTTGCCTCGGCGCATTGCTTCCTTGACCAAGGCCTGACTTAGGACATTGATGCGCAAAGTGTGCAGCTTCTCCACAAGTATAGCACTTCTTAACTCCACCAGAATTATTGGGACGTGTTTGGTTTTGAACACTTGCAGCAGGAAAATTAGCACGAGGCGCATAAGACATCGGAGGCCTAGGTGCTTGCATGACAGGGCGCTGCTGCACAAACTGAGTTGGGCGCGGTGCAAATCCAGGGCGTTGAGCAGGAATAGAAGAGCTGTAATAAGGCGCATTGGGTGGTGCAAGGCGAGGGCGCACATTACTTACTTGTCGCTGTCCTTGATAGGGCGCCTTCCTCTTATTGTCTTGCTCCATCTCACGAATCTTGTTCTCATCCACAATTGCTTTGTCCACAAGCTTCTGAAAATTTGCATAATCACAATTGAGTGACTTGGATTTCATTGTTCAAGCCCCTCATGAACAAGTATTGTTTCTGGCTGTCCCGACTAACATTCTCAGGCGCATATCTTGAGAGTTGAGTGAACTTATTGAGATATTCACTCACACTTGATCTTCCTTGCCTTAAGTTCTCAAATTATTGCCTCTTCAAGATCATAACACCCTCGGGCACATAATGAGAACGGAAGCTCTCTTTAAATTCGGCCCAAGTAATTCTCTCTTGGTTCTCGTGAGCATTGCAATAAGCATCGCACCAATCCGCAGCTGCTCCAACGAGTTGATGAGAAGCAAATAGCACCTTCTCCCAGTCATTGGGCAATAGCTAGCTTCTTCTCCACGGACTTGAGCCAATCGTCCGCATCCATAGGGTCAGCAGCTTGAGCAAAGGTTGGCGGCCTAGTCCTCATAAACTCTCCCAACCGGTTATGAGGAGGTGGGGGTGGCGGTGGAGGCATGTGGGGCTGATTGTTGATGTTGCCAGCCTGTAGCTGTCCCATTGTTTGTATCATGGTTTGCATGAGCTGGTTTTGCATAGCCAATAGCTGCTCAATGTTGATAGCTCCCTGAGTAGATCCTTGTCCAATGTTATTCTGAGGCACTCCATTGTTCTCATCCTCATCATTAGCATCCCTCTGGTTGCGAGTCCTCACCATGTAGAGAAAAGCAATAGGTAAGAATTAGAAAATGTCCCCAACTATATGCATCAAGGGATATGAAACTAAACAAATAACTACCCTAGGTGGACATGGCAATGCTAAAGCATCCCAAAATCCTCTATTAAGCACACAAGCAACCAATATATATATCAAACAACACACCAAGCAAAAACACATCAATTCCTGAGTGCTGCTATGTGCTCTAAAGTGTCCATTCTATCTAGGCTGCATCCTACAGTCAACCTGTGGCTCTGATACCAATTTGTGACGTCCGGTTCCGAAAATGAACCAAGCTAACACATATGTGTGCCCAGAAAGTTCAACACACATACACGAGTGCATTCACAAAGAGTTTACAGAAAATTACCATAGAACAAGATTAATTAACCAAACTTTATTACACAAATCATATTATCCTTGAATACAAACTCTAATAAATATTAATGACAAGTTCAACTAATGCAGCAGAAATAAACTAATTAAGCAACTAAGCAAACTAAGCATAAGGGATAGCGCAGCTCCAATCAACACCACAGGCAAAGCTGACTGTAGACACGGCCTAGAACTCCGCATTATCGCCATTAAACTCCCAATCCTGACCTGCAACTGTTGGTGGGGATTGCAAGAGTGAGTACATGTCGTACTCAGCAAGTGTGGAAAGTATGACATGTGGCTGATTCAAATGACGACAATAATAATGGGCAAGTGCTGAAAAGTACATTAAAATATTTGAACAACAATATATTATATGCATGTGAAGTAAACCTATCATAATCATAAGTAATATCATAATACCAATCTGAATTCACTACCATCATCAATAATTCCAGATTTCACCATTGCCAATGACCATATTCAATACCAGAAATAAATCCATAACCAGCCATAACCATTACCAAACCATAACCATCCCAAATCCCAATTTCCCTCTAATCATGGAAGTTGTCCAGGTGCTCATAATCGGGAGCACGGCTATCATGATAGTTTTAGACACACTCTGCAGAGTTTGTACCACTTTACCCACGTGTTTGTGATTTCATCACCTTTCGATGACTAGAACCTCTATTATGCCGTCTCACACTTCCGTCGGTGTGTGGCCAAGAGATCACAAAATAACCTTTACAAAGGGATTACTAGCCTATTTAGACCCCACTGATGTTTCACCGGTGGCGATGTCTCCTACAGAGCACATCTTCAACCAAGGGCCCCCTCTTGAGCCATTCGGATCCCAGGGTAGTCCCACCAATCATCAACAAACCCAATCTGACTACCCCTTCCCCGAGCATCCACAATGGTCCAAATAGCACTAGAAAAACCCTAATTAATCAGCTACGCCACACCCATACTTGGCCTCGTGGTGGCACTGTAGTCCTAGTTTATTCTCGCATGAACCGGTCCTTATATCTAAAGCAAGCAAAACCACCATAACATCCAACCCATCCACATACCAGGCTTGCTTAGATCACCCATTACCATATCATATTGACCAGTTCACATTAACCAGAAATCTCATCCATGCATAATTAAATTGAGTGGTATAGTTGTTTCCCATCCCAGTTGATTAAGCGAAGCAAAAGGTAAAAAGCCCTTCCCAACTCTCTACCATAAATTCCAGGCGACAAGGGTGGTCAAACAACGCTAGTAAACTTCCTACCATAGGATTCCCATCAAATTGACACAAGCATGCAATTTTGCAAACAAAACATTTATTTTAACAACAGGATCAATATGCTTCAAGGATACTTGCCTTGCTCTTGCTGTTGATTAGGATCAAAGCCTTTAAACTCTTGGTGTTGTAGATCCTCCGCGGCACTCTCTAGCGCAAATCCGTCTAATCCACACAATAAACATACAAGACAAGAAACACAATCAAAGAGTGCACATATACTCAATATGACATGACATGCATGATTAATGCAAATGCAAGGTAGAACTTGTTAATAGATTGCTTTTAATGATCAATAACTAGTTCTAATAGCTTTTAACAAGTTTATACAAGTTTGGATGTGATTAGGTCAAATTTTAGAATTAATTCAACACAATTTAACCAGAAAGATCGCACTAGTCCGCTAGGGACCAGACAAGTCCGCACTCTGCGAGATCAGCAGATTAGGGTTTTCTAGATCTACGTAAATCTGGAGATTAGGGGTTGAATTCTCGTAAGGAAAAGAGAATAGAAGGTATACTAGGTGTTTAGGACTCCAATGAATCAAGAAACTTGGAGGTAGCACTTGGATCTTGGTGATCTAGGGTTGGTGGTGAACTTGGAGATGAATTGGTGGTGAAGGACGAAACTTGGTGGAGATCTTGATCCTCTTTCGTTTCCTCCTCTTCTTCTTCTTGCTTGGGATCTTCTCCACCCTCCTTGATGGTGGCTCTCCACGAACTAGGGTTTGGGTGGGGTGGAAAAGTGGCAAAAAGACGTCAAGCCAAAGGGTGGGGTTGTTTATATAGAGGTGGAGGCTAGGGTTAGATGGATTTCGAGTTTGGGATGAGTAGAGGCCGGTTTAGAGTCCCTCATGGGCTCTAAAAGAGTTAGGCACGACGTCCCTAGGCCCACTTAACGTGAAACCTAAGAAACAAGTCATAAAACAAGAGATTAACTCGGAGTCACGAAATATCGGACAAGTCCAGAAAGGACCGGACTAGTCTGAAGTCGTCTAGAGAGAAAATCGGACAAGTCTGGCAAAAAATCGGACAAGTCCAACTTTAAACAGAGAGGAAAACAGACAAGTCCGCTGGAACACCGGACTAGTCCAGAAAGGTCCAAGGACTTGCAATTTTTAAGGATTCTTGGAATATCGGACTAGTCCGCACAATATCGGACAAGTCCGTTTTAAGTCAGAGAGAAATCGGACTAGTCCTCAGTAGAATCGGACTAGTCCGCAGTTTCCTGCATTTTAAGTGCGGTTTTGTTCCAAATAAATTTTAAATGCTCCAAATCAATATTAAACTCGTTCCTCTTGTTGTGGGTTAATGTTAAACATGTATATGAATGTATGTAGGGCATGATGCATGAAAATGAGGGTGTTACATCCTCACCACTCTACCAACTTTGGTAGCTCTGAATCCTGGTGAGCCACTTCTGCTTTACATTTCGGCAACTGATGAAGTTGTCATCATGGTCCTAGTTGCGGAAAGACCAGAACCATCTCCAGTTTAGGAAGCCAGACCCCTCTGGGAGGTTCCGGAGCTACCTGAAGGTGAGTCTGGGTCCCAGCTCCCAGACCCGGATCCTCAAGGCGAGACGCTAGAGGATCAACCTCCTTCAAGTGGAGGAGTTACTGTTGCCGAACAAGAAGATCCAGACCCCTCCGGGAAGGTCCGGGTCACTTCAGAAGAAGCTCCAGGTTCTTCAATCAAGAACCTAGAGGTCCCTGAAGAAGGTCCAGACCCCTCCAGGAGGGTCCAGGTTGATGAGGAGGATGCTCTGGGCCCCTCCGGGAGGGTCTGAACAGTCCAACGCCCAGTGTACTTCATCAGTGAAGTACTCCATGATGCCAAGACTCGGTACCTGGAGGTGCATAAGCTGCTCTACACAGTTCTTATTGCCTCTAGGAAGCTTCGACACTACTTCCAAGATCACAAGATTTCAGTGGTAACTTCTTATCCACTACGCGCAATCTTGCATAACCCCAATTCTACTGGGAACATCGCAAAGTGGACAGCGGAATTGGCCGAGTTCGATCTTGAATTCGTCCCAAGACAAGCGATCAAGAGTCAAGCATTGGCGGACTTCGTGGCAGAATGGACCCCCTCTCCATCAAACCCTGGGGGCCTCACTGAGCAGAAGCCGGAACCCAAGGTTCCGGTCTTCACGGAGTCTCACTGGACTCTCTACTTCAACGGATCCGTGCAAAAGCAGGGGGTCGGAGCTGGAATCCTTCTCCTCGCTCCGACCAGGGAGAAGGTCAAATACATGGTTCACCTTGACTTCAAGGCAACCAACAACATGGCAGAGTATGAAGCATTGATTTATGGGCTCAAAGTGGCACTATCATATGGTGTCAAGCAGCTGTTGGTAAAGGGTGATTCGTAGCTCACAATAAAACAAGTCAAAGGTGAATGCTGCTGCAACAACCCTCAATTAGCTGCATATCTACTTGAAGTCCAGAAGCTTCAGAAGGACTTCGGCGTCCTGTATCTTAGCCATGTCCAGCGTCTCAACAACGCTGAAGCTGACGAACTCTCGACGAAAGCTTCAACCGGAGCTCTAGCTCCCGACAGATCCTTCGTCTGGAGATTGTCAAGACCAACAACTCAGCCTGTCGAACGGCGAAGGGGGCGAGACCAGCACCTTGAAGCTGGCGGTCCTGATGGCCCTGTTACCATGGCGTCCATCAAGGGTCGTAGGTGCTGCAGGAAGCTCCGAGCAACCCAACACGCAAGACTCAAATACTCAAGTTAGCTCCGATGCATGGATCTCGGAGATCCGTGGCTACTTGAAAGACAGCATCCTTCCTGAAGACAATGTATCTACTGACCGGATAGTCAGATTAGCTAAAAGATACACACTGGTAGAAGGGGATCTCTACCGGCGTGGTGCCAACGGCGTCCTAATGCGGTGCATTACAAGGGAAGAAGGCCGCAAGCTTCTCGCAGAAATACATGGAGGCGAGTGTGGGAACCACGCATCTTCCCGCACGTTGGTCGGTAAAGCCTTCCGGCATGGTTTTTACTGGCCTACAGCACTCCAGGATGCAACCGAGCTAGTGAAGAAATGCGAAGCATGCTAGTTTCATGCGAAGCAAATTCACACACCAGCTCAACCTCTGCAAATGATACCTCCTACATGGCCATTCGCTGTGTGGGGGGTGGATATCTTGGGACCTTTCCCAAGAGCTGTCGGAGGTTACAAGTTCTTGTACGCTGCCATCAACAAGTTCACCAAGTGGCCAGAAGCAACTCCATTTGTGACAATAAACAAGCAATCAACTATCAATTTCTTGCAGTCCATAGTATGTAGATTTGGAGTCCCAAACAAGATCATAACTGACAATGGGACCCAATTCACAAGCTCTGCATTCCAAGGATATTGCGAAGACCTCAGCATTCAAGTCAGCTACGCCTCCGTAGCTCACCCGACAAGCAATGGCCAAGCTGAGAGAGCAAATGCAGAAATCCTAAAGAACAAGATTAATTAAGCACTATCCTCAAATACAAGCTCTAATGAATATTAATGACAAGTTTGAACTAATGCAGCGGAATTAACTAAATAAGCAACTAAGCAGCTAAGCAAATAGGGTATATGGCAACTCCAATCAACACCACAGGCGAAGCTGACAGCAGACACGACCTAAAACTCCGCATTATCATCATTATACTCCTAAATCTGACCTGCAACTGTTTATG
The DNA here is from genome assembly GCA_036927565.1 of Tuctoria greenei. NCBI lineage: Eukaryota > Viridiplantae > Streptophyta > Magnoliopsida > Poales > Poaceae > Tuctoria > Tuctoria greenei. The sequence goes on along the minus strand of JAYESD010000007.1, from coordinate 171,831,380 downwards.
GGGGAATTGCAAGGGTGAGTACATGTCATACTCAACAAGTGTGGAAAGTATGACATGTAGCTGATACAAATGACGAATGTAATAATGGCCAAGTGCTAAAAAGTACAGTAAACATTCGAAAAGCAATATATTTTATGTATGTAAAGTAATCCCATCATAAACCATATAGTTATCATAATACCAATCCACATTTCATTACCATCATCCATATTCCAGATTTCTCATTACCATTAATCATATCCATTGCCATAAACCATAATACCATCCCATAACCAGACCAAATCATAACCAGTGCCAATATCAAAACATAACCAAACCATCCTAAATCCCAAGTTTCCTCTAATCATGTAGGTCATCCAAGTGCTCTTAACCGGGAGCACGACTATCATGATAGTTTTAATACTCTGTAGAGTTTGTACCACTTTACCCACGTGTTTGTGATTTCATCACCCGTCGGCGACTAAAGAAAACCTTTATTATGCTAAAACACTACCATTGATGTATGACCAAGAGATCACAAAATAGCCTTTACAAAGGGACTACTAGCATGTACGGACCCACTGAGGTTTCACCGGTGGCGATGTCTCCAACTGAGCACATCTTCAACCAAGGGCCCCCTCTTGTGCCATTTGAATCCCAGGGTGTCCCGCCAACCATATCCAAATCCAATCTGACTCCTCTTCCCCGGTGTGCCAAATGATCCATGCAATACTAGCAATACCATAATTAATCAGCTATGCTGCACACATACTTGGCCTCGTGGTGGCACTGTTGTCCTGGCTTATTCTCGCATGAACCGGTCCTTAGATCTAAAGCAAGCAAACCACCATAACATCCAACCCAATCCACATAACAGACTTTCTTAGATCACCTATTACCATATCATATTGACCAGTTCATATTAACCATAATCTCATAATGCATAATTAAATGTGTAGTGTTGTTTTCCCATCCCAATTAATTAAGTGAAGCAAAAAGGTAAAAAACCCTTCCCGACTCTCCACTATGTATTCCACGTGACAAGGGTGGTTAAACAAAACTAGTAAACTTCCTATCACAGGATTCCCATCAAATTGACACAAGCATGCAGTTTTGAAAACAAAACATTTATTTTAGAAACATGATCAATATGTTCAAGGACACTTGCCTTGCTTTTGGCCTGGTTAGGATCAAAGTCTTCAAAATTCTGGTACTAGAGGTCCTCCGCAGCACTCTCTAGCGCAAATCCGTCTAAATCGCGCAATAAACATACAAGACAAGAATCACACTTAATAAGTGCATGTATATTACTCAATATGTCATGACATGCATGATTAATGCAAATGCGAAGTAAAACTAGTTAATGAGTTGTTAATGATGTTTACTAACTAGTTTTAATAGCTTTTAACCAGTTTGGATAGGTTTGGAATTGATTTGAATCAATTTAGCATTAGTTCAACAGAAAACAGTCAACAAAATCGGACTAGTCCGCTATAGGGCCGGACTAGTCTGTTGTCGGTAACCTGCGTATCGGGTACCCCCTGATACTGCAAGAAAAGCTATGGAGTTCCACCCGTTCAAGTTGAAGACCTTTGAAGGCTGCACATGTTACACAGTACTGGACCCGCCTCCCTCGTTTGGGTAGCTCCAACACCGACACGTGTAACACTAGGCCGGACCTAACTCCCTTCATTGGAAAGCTCTGGTCTTGCCACGTGTCTAGTGACTCCAGACCTAGCCCCCAGTAGAGGGAAGCTCTGGTGTTGTCACATGTATAATGGCTCCGGACCTGCGTCCCCACGATGGGAAGCTCCAGAGCCACCACATGTCAAACCTCCAGAGCTAGGACTTCAACGGAAGACTAGGAGATCTCCAACGACTCGTACTTTCAAGGGACATTTAAAGCAACAGTTATAAGACCTGATTGCGTCTCATTAATGCTATATTAATGACACACGATCAGTGGACTTTTAATAGAGGTAACGCCATCATTAAGGCACGTTATTACTCTATTAACCACACTTAATACTCGTCGATCGTGTATTAGACAATTAACTATGTCAGGTCCACATGTCGGTCCATGCAAGTTTTGTAAAAGCCAGTCCTTAGACTATAAAAGGATTGCATCGCACAATAGATGGACAAGCAAGCTCACACGCTCACAAGCGCCACTCAAATTCATACATACAACACACAACCTATGGAGTAGGGTGTTATGCTCAGGTGGACCGAACCACGTAAAATCCCTCGTGTAATCATCTTGTTCGTAATATCACGCGCCCCAACCAATCAAGAACCTCTGCAGGCTATGATATAGTAGTATCGGGGGAAGTGTCGATTGCACACTTCGACATTTGGCGCGTCAGGTAGGGTTTAAAACATCTGCCATGTCCAGCATCTCAACAACGCAGAAGCTGACGAACTCTCGATGAAAGCTTCAACTGGAGCTCTGGCTCTCGACGGAGTCTTTGTCCGGAGATTGTCAAGACCAACCGCTCAGCCCGCCGAACTGAGTGAAAGGGGCATGACCAACACCTCAAAGCTGGCAGTTCCGGTGGCCCTGTTACCATGGCGTCCACCAAGGGTCGTATGTACTGCAGGAAGCTCCGAGAAACCCAGCACCCAAGACTCAGAAGCTCAAGTTAGCTCCGATGCATGGATCTTCGAGATCCAGAGCTACTTAAAACAACCACCTTCCTGAAGACGGTGGATCTGCTGACCAGATCGTCAGATTGGCTAAAAGATACACGCTGGTAGAAGGGGATCTCTACCGGCGCGGTGCCAACGGCATCCTAATGTGGTGCATTGCAAGGGAAGAAGGCTGCAAGCTCCTCGCGGAGATCCATGGAGGCGAGTGTGGGAACCACGCATCTTCCCGCACGCTGGTTGGTAAAGCCTTTTGGCATGGCTTTTACTGGCCTACAACACTCGATTATGCATTTGAGTTGGTGAAAAGGTGTGAAGCGTGCCAGTTCCACGCAAGACAAATTCACACTCCAGCTCAGTCATTGCAAATGATACCTCCTACATGGCCATTCACTGTCTGGGACATGGACATCTTAGGACCTTTCCCAGAAGCTGTCAAAGGTTATAGGTTCCTGTATGTCGTCATCGATAAGTTCACCAAGTGGCCAGAAGCAACTTTAATTGTGACTATCAATAAGCAATCAACTATCAAGTTCTTGAAGTTCATAGTTTGCAGATTTGGAGTCCCAAATAGAGTCATCACTGACAATGGAACCCAATTCACAAGTTTAGCATTCCAAGAGTACTGCAAAGACCTCTGCATTCAAGTCAGTTACACATCAGTAGCTCACCCGACAAGTAATGGCCAAGCCGAGAGAGCAAACACAGAAATATTAAAAGGACTCAAGATGTGCACCTATGAGCGCTTGAAGAAACACGGAGCCAACTGGATAGAGGAGCTTCCGTCTGCACTGTGGGCAAGTAGGACACCACCTAACCGGTCTACTGGAGAGACACCCTTCTTCCTAGTGTACGGAGCTGAAGCAGTTCTTCCTTTGGAGATCACCATGGGCTCATTCCGGGTCCGGACCATCGATGAATCCATGCAGGACCATCTCCGACGTGAAGACCTTGACCTCCTTGACGATGGAAGGTGCCAAGCAGCTGTTTGGAATGCACGTTATCGCCAGGCGCCCCGACGCTATCATCAAAGACATGTACGCAACTGACACCTCGAGGAAGGCGATATAGTGCTGCCAAGAATACTAACTCATGAAGGGATGAACAAACTTTCCCCCAGCTGGGAAGGTCCCTTCTGAGTGATCAAAGTATCCCGTCCTGGATGCGTTCGCTTGGCAACTAAGGATGGGACCCCGCTTCTTAATCCTTGGAACATCGAGCACCTCCGTAAGTTTTATGCTTAGTATCACGGAGGTGAGTCTGTAATTACACACAATGTAAATTATAGAGTCTATACACAGAGTCGAGTAGGTCCTCCAAGAGAACATCTGGACCCCTCCGGGAGGGCCCAAAAAGTTCAAGCAACAATTGACACAGTCACATCACTAAAAGTGTAGCTACCTATCCTGGGTTATTACATGATGTATAGCACACTTAGCCTGGTTCTGTACCCTAAGTGTGTCCTTGTATCCCCTATAATCTGAACCTATAATGAAAAACATTGTTATGTGAAAGCGGACTCCACGTGCAGTGATTTTGTACAGGCTCATTTTCTTTTATTTATCCTTCTCCTTCTTGTCTATAATGAAGTTGTGCAATTCTTTTTGACCTTTAGTACAAGTTACTCATATGTTGTACAAGTTATACTATTGGTTTTTTTGGATCTTAGCATTGCTGGATGGTCTAATCGCCTGAACGCCAAGCCAACACAGGTGAGTGCGCTATCGACTTATCCTGGTCCAGCACCCTAAGTACGCCACTTTACCTACATTCCGACAGACCTCAGTAGGGCGGGTCCTAAAAGCATTCGGATCTGGAAATATTACATAAATGTGCTTGTTATCGTATTAAGTTCCTTTGGATCTATAATTCAAATAAGAACAGTAAGTCGCAAAAGAGTTATAGACGAGAGGATGAATTTTACGATTTTTCTTGTCTTTGATGTGCGGGAAAAATGAAAACTCATGACGATGGTGGACGATGTCGGAGCTACTAAGCTCCGACATCCCCAAAGGGGGCCCGCCGTCGACATTTTAGACGTTGAAAGTGGGCATCGTCAGAGCCAACAAGCTCCAAAAACTCTCATGGGGGTCCGTCGTCGACGTGAAGCATAATGGCAATTCAAGTGAAGATGGTGAAACCACTCGAGGGGATTCGCCGTTGACGTATTCTACGATTGATGGTGGATATCGTCGAAGCCGGGAACCTCTGACAAATTCAGGGGGCCCGCCGTCGATGTTTTATGCGTTGACAGTGGGTGCCATCGGACCTACTAAGCTTTGAGAGCCCCAGGGGTCCCGCTATTAATGTTTTATGTGTTGACAGTGGGTGCCGTCGGACCTACCAAGCTCCAACAACCCCCAGGGGCTCGCCGTCGATGTTTTACGTGTTGACAGTGGGTGCCGTCGGACCTACCAAGCTCTAACAACCCTAGGGGGCCCGCCGTCGACGTCTTACGCGTTGACAGTGGGCGCAATCGGACCTATCAAGCTCTGACACCTCCTAGGGGACCGCCATCGATGACACGAAGTGTTCAAGTCATCAAAATATTGTCAAACCTTTTGGTACATGTTCGCAATTAAATTGTGCACATCTACCAGGGGGCCAACAAGATAAAGGACAGTGTATTGAAGACAAACAAAAATGGAATTCATTCATTCAAAGAGTGAATTTCATTCATCCGAAGAACTAGATTACAAAATGAGGATTACAAAGGAAAAGGCAAAAAGAAAAAGGCACTAGGTCATATGGAAATATAAGGCAACTTTTTGGGCATATTCCTGGACACAAGCTTTGGCGGCATCTTCCTCTTCAGCAATGGGTCCTTCGAACACCAGATCCAGAGAAAGTTGGGGTTCTCGGATTTTGAAACACGTCAGCACAAATTCAGCAACGTTCTTGGACAAAGATTTTCCTTCTGTCTCCAATTGGTTGGCAATGACATCCCCCATCGCGTACAACTTGTTGCTGGTAGAATTCAATGCCACCAGCGCCCTGTCCAGCTCTGGCTCAGCGTCATCCGGATGTACCGGACTGAAGATGATAGGTACCAAAGCTTTATTGGCATGCCCCAAGAAGTCACAGACCTGCTGGGACCCAATCGTCCTTGCACTCCGTAGCTCCTCCAGTGATTGCCTAGCAGCTGCAAGCTCGGAACTCTCCCGGGCGATGAGCTCGACCTCTTTGGTGCGCCGCTGAATGCTTTCAGCCACTTGCCTCTCACGGTCAGCAAGCTCCATCTCCCGGAGGTGGATGCGGTTCTGCCGTTCGGCTAGGTCCTTCTCCCTGCCCTTCACCTTCTCCTCTCTAGTGGCAATATCAGCCTCGCTTTTAGAGAGCTCCTACCCCAGCTTCCAATACTTCTCCTCCTCTTGCTTGCACCATAGATCAAGCTTTTTTGTGCGGTCAACCAAGTTTTGCTCTCCAAGAGACAGTCTTTGGGCGAGCTCCTCCCCTCTCTTCAAAATGTCCTCCTGCTGTTCCAGGAGTTTCTCTTCCAGTTCACTGAGACCTTCTCGGTGTTTGAGAAGTGTCTCATGGAAAGTTTTGAGGTTATCCTGGCGGTCATTCGCCGTCTCATTGGCCTCTTTGGCCTGCTCAAACAGCACCCAAGATTGGTCGTCGAGAGCCTTGATCAAACCCTCCTTCTCGGTGAGCAGGCGCTTAAACCTTGCCAGCCGGGCCTTTTCCTGGTCTATCCAGTCTCGTTGGTCTACCAGCCTCGATTGTGTTAACTTCATCTTGAAGTGAAGCCTGTTGCGCCAACGCCTCAAGGTGTGGTGCTCTTCTTTGAGGACCTTGCTTTTGTGGTCAAAGGCGAGCTGAACTTGAGGGAGACCGAAGCAGCCATTATCGATAGACAAAGCCAGAGGGATAGGCTCCAGACCTGTTGGGGTCTTCTCCGAAGGCTCCAGGGGGTCTTCAAGCACAAAAATTGGGTCCCATACCAAAAGCACGGTTCCCAGTGGTTCCGCATCACTAGGGCCACCCCCGGAAGCTCTTCTGCTTCTATTGGCGCCGAAGTGGGTCCTACTAAGGGAACTTCAACCTCTGGTGTTGACACCGAATGTCCCCTTGCCGGATCTTCAACTGTCGGCTCTGTAGACAAAGGGCCGACCGTTGACTCTTCCGGATGTTCCGGCTCAGACATGGGCACCTCCGTAGTAATTGCCTCCGGGGCGAACGATGGAGCTTCGTCCGGAGCCGACGTCACCGCCAGCTCAGGTGTCGGTACTTCTGCTGCATCTGGCTCAGGTGTCGGAGCTTCAACAATTTCCGGCATAGAGGCCGGAACTTCGGACACCTCCGGCTCAATTGTCGGATCTTCAGCCACTTCCGGCATAGGCGTCGGAGCTTCGGTTACCTTTGGCTCAAGCGCTAGAGCTTCTACCACCTCCGACTCTGGCACCAGAGCTTCAGTCACTAGTGCTGCAGCTGGTGGTGCATCTTCATTAGCTTCTCCCCTATGGTCTCCCGCTACCACGGTGATCTATGGCGTCTCCTCTGGATCCAAGTCCACGACAGCTGGCACTGGAGCTGCCGTGTTTTATGCCACCACTTGGGGAGGCTCAGTGGTTGAAGTCGGAGCTTCTGCATGCTCAGCTTCAGTCGCTGCAGCAGGTGACGAAGCCTCGGAATTCTTTCTCGACACCTTGGAAACAAAAGGTCGGGAAAATTAAATATATAATAAAGACAAGGATAACACCTCATGGTGAGTTGATGGTTCTTACCTGGGGATGCTACTGCCCCAGTCGCTGCGGAATCTCTTCTTCTGAAGCTTGGAGTCAGAGCCCACCAGATCTGGTGAGACAAAAACCTCAGACCTTAGTCGGGAGCTAGTTACAGCAGTTGGGGTCTTCTCAGCCAGAACCTCCCCCGGTTGGGAAGGACCTCTGGACCCAGAGCCCACAGCTGGCATCGGAGCCAAAGGTGATCTGCCAGAGCTCGCTGTTGATGGTCCTTAAGTACCACATTTTGACCGTCAATTCACCTCGTAATGTGCATAAAAGAAACACAAAACATAGTGGTAGGGTTATACACTAACCCAATTCCACAAGTGTTGGTGTTTATTTGTATGCACGTGAATTATTACCCAAAATACCAAAACATGCAGGGATGAATCCATGAAAATGGATTTCAACAAATCAGGTGATGACACATGGCAACACATGGATCAAATGGCCCACAAACAAAAGAATACGAGGAGATACAACGGTGTTGCACCCATATATATCAAGGGGGCCCACCTGAAAGCCACCTAGAGGAAGCACTCCCCGAGGGGAGCCTTGACCAGGTCGGCCGAACCAGGGGTTCGACCGACCTCTTCCTGGCGCCAAACTCGGTCAAATGACACGTGTTGGCTCCTCCCGACTCCCTGGAGTCAATGGTGACTGATTCGCGTGTTAATTATGGCGGGAACCGACCCTTCTCCACCTATAAATAGACCCCCTCACCACACTTCTCACACACACCAAAAGTTGAGAATAGTGCTACACTCCAAAGGTTTAGATTAGTCCTAGAGTCTACCAAAGTAGAAGGAGAGTGTGGTGAAGAGTCTAGGAGAAGGAGGCTTGCGCTTATCAAGTCCCTCTTCTACACTTGTACCCCTACAAAAGTTTTACTCAACCAAGTAAGCCTTTGTGAATTCAATACAAGTTTGATATTTTATTCTTTGTAGTTTGCACAAGTAGTTACTTGTGGGTTCACTGCTTTAATTCATTAGGGGCTCTAGTTGTAGCTTTGTGTTCGAAACAACTAGAGTAGTGATTTAGAACGTAAGCGTGGTGCTTAAGTTATAAATCATCAGTGGATATCTCGTAGACCCACGGATTGAAGATGTAGGCAATAGGTGGTGACAGCCCTATCTGTCCTTCATAATCCTCCACGTTCGGCTATGCAAAAGGCTCTTGGCGGGAGTCGTCCTAGTATTGCTAGGAGTAAGCACGTGCCCAAAGCAAGCATCTATTGCAAACTACCTTGAATTAGGATCAATACTTTGAATTCCTAAAAGTGCATCTAGGATCCCCGTGGGTTTGGGATGATTGATGATGATAATTAAGTAACTAATGAGCTCAGTGATCTTAAGCACAGGTGTGGACTCAAGTGGAATCACAAACCCTCAAAAAGGAAAAGGATGAAAACGACGGTGTCAACCCGAAAAGAAGAAACTAGGGTTTCTAGCATGTCAAGTTTAGTCTAGCCATATATGTATGAGGATGTGTGCGTAAAGTGCATTGAGATCAAGTTGGGAGCTCAAAGCGGTTTAGAGATCAAAACCTATTGAGAGAAGAGTGTTACAGTGGTCTGGCGGGAGAGGCCGGACTAGTCCGTGCTAGTGGTCGGACTAGTCCGCTCCTGGCCAGCCTAGTCCGTTTTCAGGAGGACCAGAAGGGTCTGACTGACTTCAGACTAGTTCGTAGTGGGACGGACTAGTCTGGGGTAGTCATGGAGTGGGTTTTTGGGACTAAGTCCCAAGACCCCGTACTTGTCCATTTTAGTCCGGACCAAGAGGTCTTAACTGAGATCGGACTAGTCCACTCTAGAGGTCGGACTAGTCAGATTTGGTGAAAGTTGGGTGCTTCAGCGACTAAGTCTGGGAGGCCAGACTAGTGTGCCCTGGGGGCCGGACTAGTCCGTGGTCTCCAGACTAGTCCGTTTTCACACGGAACAAAAGGTTCTGTGTGAGATCGGACTAGTCTAGTTTGGAACAGACTAGTCCGTTATGAAGTGACCATTTGAATTTGATTTTGGCGGGTAGCGTGACGATTGCCGCGCAGTGTGGCAGTTGTCAGGGACGTCAGTGGTCCCAAAGGCTGGACTAGTCCGGGCCATAGGCTGGACTAGTCTGCCCATCTGCTGAGGTCAGCAGTATGGGCCTGGATCCTCTATAAATAGAGGATCCCCGAGTTCATTTGAATTACTTTGAAACCCTAGCGCCGCCACAACAAACTTTGAGCCTTCAAAAGCCTCCTTCTTGCCTACTTTCTCTCTAAAACTAATTCTTGTGTGGATTAGGGTTTGGTGAGGTGAAGAAGACAAAGAACACCACTCTTTGGCTCTCAGTTTGATCTCTTGCACTTGTTGAATCTTTGTGATCTGTGGATTGAGTTGTTCTTTGTGATTTGTGATCATATTTGTGGTGGGAGCCTCAGATTGTGAGAAGCCCCAACGAATCTTGTATTCACCCTTGTGATAGTGAAGAACCGATTTGGCCCTAGTGGCAAACTCGGTGAGGGAAGGGTTGTTGAACCCGGTCCTTCGTGGACTCCTCAACGGGGACGCAAATCCTTGTGTGGGATCAAACCTCGGGATAAAATCCTTGTGTCCCTTGTGTACTTCGCTTTCACTTATCGCATATCGCTTCTAGGGTTAGCTTTATTGTTTTTCACTCATCGTCTTCATTTCGCTGTGATCCTTAGCTTCATACTTGCTCTATAACTTGTTAAGGTTCACTGAATCATTCTAACAAATTTTGCATCACAATAATCAAACTAAAACTTGTTAGAAACCCTTTTTAGGTTTTCTCTGCAGGTGGACCGGACTAGTCCGCCTCTAGACCGGACTAGTCCGCCCTGATTTCGTTTTATTGAGTCATTTCAGGTCGATTAGCCTACTCACCCCCCTCTAGGCAACTCTCAATTGGTATCAGATCTAGGACTCTCCCAAAGAGTCTAACAACTCGGAGAGAAGATGGCCGGAGTGGGCTATGACAAAGTCTCGACCAATGAGGTCCAAGCAACCCAAGAGGAGATGCTTGTCTACTAAGACAAATCGACGGATGACGAAGAAACTTGCCAGCTCAAGGCAAAACTTTGAGAAAAGTTGAAGATTCCAAAGGTTGACACTTCGACCTCTACAACGGGTGGCACGACCCAGTACAACCAACAAGGCTACAATTATGAACGCCTTGTCTCCAACAACCACTACCTTTCCATCCCATTGGGGAAGCCTCCCCCAATTCGATGGAACCGACTACGGGATGTGGAAGCACAACATGAAGATTCACCTCGTGTCACTCAATCCTTCACTATGGCAAATTGTGTTTACCGGGGTGCATATCCCAAAGAATGACGAAGATATCACTCCAGAGCAAGTCGTGCTCCTTCACCGCAATGCCCAAGCCGCCGAAGTGATAATATCGTCTCTCTCAAGAGATGAGTTCAACCGGGTAGATGGACTTGAGGTGGACAAGGATATTTGGGACACCCTCAAGACGACTCATGAAGGCAACCGAGTTGTGAAGGAGGCAAAGATTGAGCTCATTGAAGGAGAGCTCGGGAGGTTTGCTATTATGGATGGTGAATCTCCCCAGGAAATGTACAATTGCCTAAAGCTGCTCATCAACAAGATTATATCTTATGGTGGCACAAAGTGGACGAACCACGAGGTGGTGAAGAGGATGATTCGTGCATTCATGCCTAGAAACGTCTCTCTTTGCTCCATGATACGAGAAAGCCTGGAGTTTGCTCAAATGACCCCGAAGGAGGTCCTAGGAAGGATCATCAACAACGAGATCATGGAGAAGTAGGTGCTCTTCTACAACGACCTACAAAGGTTCACTGCCTCAAAGATGAAGGATGTTGCACTCAAAGCGACATCCTCCTCAAAAGAGCAAAAAGAAGATGATGAGGAGAGTCTCGACACCGATGAGGAAGAGGCCCTCTTCATCAACAAGTTCGAGAGGATGATGAGGAGAAGGAAAGGAGGATACAACCACGAGATCAATGGCAAGGAAAAAGCGAAGCCCAAAACAAAGAGAGCTTGCTACAATTGTGGCGAGTATGAGCACTTTATTGTGGATTGCCCGCATGAAGAGGGCAAGAAGAACAAGGAGGGCAAGCCTCAAGAAAAGAAATTCTTCAAGAAGAAGAGGCCCTCCGGTCACGCTCACTTGGGCAAGGAATGGGACTCTAACGATGAGTCCTCCTCCGAAGACGAGGAGAAGGTGGCAACCATAGCCATTGGGAGGAGCTCTAAGGGAAGCAAGCTTTTCTCCAACCTCAACGACCACAAGCCAACGTGCCTCATGGCGAAAGAAGGAAAGAGAAAGGTTACTTCTCACTCATCCTCCTCCATATCCTCTCATGATGAATTTGATAGTGCTAGTGAAAATGAACACATGTTTAAGGGTATAAGTAAGAGCACTTTGCGTAGAATGAAATTGCTCTCGGATGAAATTTTTGATAAGGGGGAGCTCATACATAGGCAAGATGACATGCTTATCCATGAAAAGGAGATATGTCAAGAGCTCATTGAGCTCCTTGAGCTTGAGAGAGGGAAGAGCAAGGCATTAGAGCATGAACTTGCTCTAAGCAAGAAAACATGCTCAAGTCTTGAAGAGACAACCATTGGTCTCAAGGACGAACTTGGCAACTTGGCAAAAGTTAACAAGATCCTTGAAACTCAAGTTGAGTCCCTCAAGACTAATGTAGCCTCTTCCTCCAAAAGCTCACCCTCCTCAAAGGTTGCATCCGAAACAATCTCCACTTACAAATGTTCAAACTTGATCCTTAAACTGAAGGATGATATTAAGTTGACTCAAGGCAAACAAGCACCTAAGGGTGCCATCTTTGACAAAGAGAAGGTGGCGTATGCACGAAGTGCATACACCAACACAAGACCTCCCTATGTCAAGGATGGTCTTGGTTATACTAGAGGCGGAAAGCAAAATGCTAAAACCTCCAAGTATGGCAAAGACTTGATTGTCTTTGTCAAGGGAAGCACATCCCCAACTAAAATTGGGAAGAACATTTCAACTAGCAATAATAATATGCCTAAAACTGAACCACATCCTCTCTTTCATGATTTTGATGCATCTTATGTTCTAATGAGGAACAAGTATGGCAAAGTCTTTGCTAAATATGTTGGGCCACTCCGCAAGAGTCCCAAGCCTTGCGTGTGGGTGCCCAAGTGCCTCACTACTAACGTCAAAGGACCCAACTCCGCTTGGGTACCTAAAAGAAAGACATAATCTTGTTTTGTAGGCATACTCCTCCGGTGGATTGAAATGGGTGCTTCATAGTGGATGCACCAACCACATGAGCGGATAGAGGGAAATGTTCGTGGAGTATGAGCAAAACAATAATCCAAGTGAAGGGATCTTCTTCAGGGACAATAGCCAAGGGAAATGTAACACCCTAGATTTTCGCATCATGCATTGCATACATGATCATGCATTGCATACATGATCATGCATTAAACATTAATAGAATAAAAGAAAAATAATAAAACATAAAAGATGGAGCATATATATATATATATATATATATATATATATATATGTATGTAGCAAAAGAAGAAATAGAAAATAATAATTATAGCCTAAAACATGTATTAGGGAATAAATATAAAATAATAATAATAGATAAAAAGAAATATATATAAATAAATTATATAATAATAAATATATATATATAAATAATAATAAATAAAATGAATAAGATAAATAAAATAAATAAAATATATTATAATAATAAAAATATAAAAAAAAGAAGAGAAAAAAAACAAAACACAACCGCCGGCCAGGCCACCGACCGGCCCAGCCGGCCACGCACCCCGCCTGCAGCGCGTTGACGCGCCCCGCCAACCGCTCCCGCGCTCTGTCGCCCGATTTCCCCGCCGCCCGCACCGCCCGCCGCGCCCCGGGGTCCCACCCCGCCGCCCTCCAGCGCGCGCCCCCGCGCACACGCGACCCCGCCTCCCACTTGCCCTATTCTGCGCGTTTCGCGCGCTCGCCCTGCCCTCCCGCGGAACCGGCCTCGCCCCGATGCCGCCTCGCGCGCCGAATACCGCACGCACCCGTCCCGCCGCCCGGGTCCCACGCCCCGATTCCCGCGTCCCACCCCGACGCACGCACGATGCCCCGCGGCCCCGGCAACCGAAACGCGCGATTCCCGTGTCCCGCGCGTAACTCCCAGCGCCGGCCCTAGCCCTGGCGCCTATAAAAGCCGTAGGGGCTTCGTAATCCCCCGATGCCCAGGAAAAGTACCGCCGCCTCCACGCCGCCGGTACAGAGGAGAAAAAAAAGCACCAGAAGGCTGCACCGCCAGGGGAAGAAAAGGAAGAAAAAAGGAGGGGAAGAAGAGGAAGAAAAAGAGGAGGGTGTCGTCGTCCACCGGAGATCGTCGCCGTCGTCGTGCCGCCGGAGGATCTTGCGCATCTACTTTGTCTATGTGTCACCTTCATCCCTCGATCTTCCAAGCCAACGCATCTACGGCAGCATTCGTTCCCGATGCAAATTTTAGCGACGTATTAGATCTAATAGACGTAAATTGATTTTAGTTGCACCATAATTTTATTTTCAGCAGCATTAATTCTCGCTAAAACCCCCATAAACTCATATGAACATGTATGAACTATTTGCATCTAATTAATTAACAATTGTAGTTAATTAATAATTAAACTTTGCATGCATGCATATCATCGGATGTTGATTAATGTGTGTGCATCATGTTGATTGTATATGTTTTCTTGTATGTGTGATCACGAGTAGAGGGAAGTGCTCAAGAGATCGTGTACGAGGATTTTCAGAATCAAGATTTCGAAGCGCTTGAGCAACCCTATCCGCCGGAGCAAGGCAAGTGTCCTTGAAGCATATTGATCTTGTTTTTAAAATAAATGTTTTGTTTGCAAAACTGCATGCTGTGTCAATTTGATGGGAAATCCTATGGTAGGAAGTTTACTAGAATTGTTAAACCACCCTTGTCACCTGGAATATATGGTAGAGAGTCGGGATGGGATTTTTACCTTTTTGCTTCGCTTAATTAATTGGGATGACAAACAACACTACACATTTAATTATGCATCAATGATATTATGGTTAATGTGAACTGGTCAATACGATGGGTGATCTAAGCAAGCCTGGTATGTGGATGGGTTGGATGTTATGGTGGTTTGCTTGCTTTAGATCTAAGGACCGGTTCATGCGAGAATAAGCCAGGACTACAGTGCCACCACGAGGCCAAGTATGGGTGCGGCATAGCTGATTAATTAGGGTTTTGCTAGTGCTGTTTGGACCATTGTGGATGCTCGGGAAAGGGGTAGTCGGATTGGGTTTGTTGATGATTGGTGGGACTACCCTGGGATCCGAATGGCTCAAGAGGGGGCCCTTGGTTGAAGATGTGCTCAGTTGGAGGCATCGCCACCGGTGAAACCTCAGTGAGGTCTAAATAGGCTAGTAATCCCTTTGTAAAGGCTATTTTGTGATCTCTTGGCCATACACCAAAGGAAGTGTAATTGGCATAAGGGAGGTTCTTTAGTCGCTGACGGGTGACGAAATCACAAACACGTGGGTAAAGAGGTACAAACTCTGCAGAGTGTATTAAAACTATCATGATAGCCGTGCTCCCGGTTATGAGCGCCTGGATGACCTACATGATTAGAGGGAAATTGGGATTTGGGATGGTTATAGTTTGGTAATGGTTATGGTTGATATTATGGTTATGGTTATGGTTATGGTTATGAGATGGAATTTTGGTTTATGACATTGATTATGGTTATTGGTAATGGTGAATTATGGACTGGTATTATTATGGTTACATAGTTTATGATGGGTTTACTTCACATACATATAATATATTGCTTTTCAAATGTTTTACTGTACTTTTCAGCACTTAGCCATTATTATTGTCGTCATTTGAATCAGCCACATGTCATACTTTCCACACTTGCTGAGTACGACATGTTCTAGGCCGTGTCTACCGTCAACTTTGCCTGTGGTGTTATTGGAGTTACGCTATCCCTTTTGTTTAGTTTGCTTAGTTGCTTAATTAGTTTATTTCCGCTGCTAGTTGAACTTGTCATTAATATTCATTATAGCTTGTATTCGAGTATATAATAAATTATGTAATAAGAGTACTTATTTAATAATTTGAGCTGTGGTAATTATCTGTTTATCATTTGTGAATCACTCGTGTATGTGTGTTGAACATCCTGGGCACATATATGCGTTAGCTTGGTTCAGTTTTCGGAACCGGGCGTCACAGTAAAATCCTTGGCTCTGGTAAAATTGCTATTTCTCCCCAAAATACTCTTTCTCACGTTTTGCATGTTGATTCTTTAGACTATAACCTATTGTCCATATCACAACTATGTGACAAAGGTTATAATTGTGTTTTTACTAATGAGGGTGTGAGCGTCCTTAGGAGAAGTGATGACTCAATCGCTTTTAAGGGTGTGCTCAAAGGAAAGCTTTATCTTGTGGATTTTACCGCGGATAAAGCCCAACTTGACACATGCTTAATGGCGAAAACCAACATGGGATGGCTTTGGCATAGAAGGCTAGCCCATGTTGGGATGAGAAACTTACAAAAACTTCTCAAGGGCGAGCACATTTGTGGTTTGAAGGATGTTGTCTTTGAAAAGGATAGGCCGTGTAGTGCTTGCCAAGCAGGGAAGCAAGTGGGAGCTCAACACCCCTCCAAGAACATCATGACGATGACAAGACCGTTGGAGCTGCTACACATGGACCTCTTCGGCCCAATAGCCTACATTAGCATTGGCGGTAACAAATATGGTCTTGTTGTTGATGATGATTTTTCTCGTTACACTTGGGTATTTTTCTTGCATGATAAGGGTGAGACTCATGGTGTCCTCAAGAGGTTCTTGAGGAGAGCTCAAAACGAGTTCACATCAAGAATAAAGGCTATAAGAAGCGACAACGGCACTGAGTTCAAGAACACTCAAGTGGAAGAGTTCTTGAATGAGGAGGGCATTAAGCATGAATTTTCAGCCCCCTACCCCCCTCAACAAAATGGGGTGGCGGAACGGAAGAATAGGACACTCATTGAGATGTCAAGGATGATGCTTGATGAGTACAAACCATTGGACCGGTTTTGGGCGGAGGCGGTTAACACCTCTTGCCACGCCGTCAACCGATTGTACCTCCACCACCTCCTCAAGAAGACCCCCTACGAGCTTCTAGTTGGTAAGAAACCCAATGTCTCTTACTTTCGTGTCTTTGGGTTCAAATGCTATATTCTCAACAAGAAGCCTAGGACTTCGAAGTTCGCTTCAAAGTCTGATGAAGGTTTCTTGCTTGGTTATGATTCAAACACCCACGCCTATTGTGTCTTCAACAAATCCTCCGGGATTGTTGAAATAGCACGCGACGTGGTGTTTGATGAAACTAATGGATCCCAAGTGGAGCAAGTTGATCAAAGTGTGTTAGATCAAGAAGACTCTCCACAAGAAGCTCTTAGAAGGATGGCACTTGGAGATGTTCGTCCACAAGAACAACCTCAAAACTCAAGAGATCAACCACAAGATGATGCAAGTCATCCCCCACATGACCAAGTTGAAGATGGACAAGTGACACCTCAACATGATCAAGAAGACGAAAGTCAAGAGGGAAGCATACATAAAGGGGAAGACCAAGAAGAAGAAGAGGATGATGATGACTCAAGAGTTCAACCTCCACATCCTAATGTGCATCAAAGTGTTCAACGGGATCACCCCGTTGACAACATCCTAGGAGACATTACAAAAGGGGTAACCACTCGTTCTCGTGTTGCTAACTTTTGTGAACATCACTCCTTTGTCTCTTCTTTGGAGCCTCATAAGGTTGAAGACGCATTGAGAGACCCGGATTGGGTGGTGGCCATGCAAGAGGAGCTCAACAACTTTAAGAGGAACAAAGTTTGGGAGCTTGTCAAGAATCCACAAGCAAATGTTGTGGGCACCAAGTGGGTGTTCCGCAACAAGCAATATGAGCATGGTGTGGTGACAAGGAACAAGACACGACTTGTGTCCAAGGGGTACTCACAAGTTGAAGGTTTGGATTTTGATGAAACCTTTGCTCCCGTAGCTAGGCTAGAGTCAATTCGTATATTACTTGCCTTTGCTACTCATCATGATTTTAGGCTCTACCAAATGGACGTCACAGTGTGTTCCTAAATGATCTAATCAAGGAGGAAGTCTATGTGGAGCAACCGCCGGGTTTTGAAGACCAAGACTTCCCAAACCATGTCTTCAAATTACGTAAGGCTCTCTATGGCCTCAAACAAGCTCCTAGAGCTTGGTACGAGTGCCTTAGAGACTTTTTGATTCAAAATGGTTTTAAGATAGGAAAAGATGACTATACTCTCTTTACAAAGCACTTTAATGATGATCTCTTTGTGTGCCAAATATATGTCGATGACATCATATTTGGTTCTACTAACAAAGTGTTTTGTGATGAGTTTTCTAAGATAATGACAGAGAGATTTGAGATGTCCATGATGGGGGAGTTGAAGTTCTTTTTAGGTTTCCAAGTCAAGCAACTCAAAGAAGGCACGTTCATAGGTCAAACAAAGTACATTCAAGACATATTAAAGAAGTTTGACATGGACAAGGCCAAACCCATCAAGACTCCAATGACGACTAATGGACATCTAGACCTCAACGAAGATGGTCCAAGTGTGGAACAAAAGGTATATCGTTCTATGATTGGTTCTTTGTTATATCTTTGTGCATCCAGACTGGATATTCTGCTTAGTGTGTGTATGTGTGCATGTTTTCAAGTTGCACCTAAGGTGTGTCATTTGACCGCTGTTAAGAGAATTCTTAGATATTTAGTTCACACACCTAGCCTAGGACTTTGGTACCCCAAAGGATCCAAGTTTAACCTTATTGGCTACTCCGATGCGGGTTATGCGGGGTGCAAAGTTGATAGAAAGAGCACATCCGAGACATGTCAATTCTTGGGTATATCCTTAGTGTCTTGGTCATCCAAGAAACAAAACTCCATGGCTCTTTTCACAGCCGATGCGGAGTATGTCGCAGCAGGAAGTTGTTGTGCACAACTTATTTGGATGCGACAAACTCTAAGGGATTATGGTATAAACTTGCGCCACATTCCACTCCAATGTGACAATGAGAACGCCATCAAAATAGCCCATAATCCGGTTGAGCATTCGAGGACAAAGCACATCAATATTAGGCACCACTTCTTGAGAGATCATTCCTTGAAGGGGGATATAGTGATTTCCCATGTAAGAATCGAGAACCAACTAGCCGATATATTCACCAGGCCCCTAGATGAGAAGCATTTTTGTGAGCTTAGGAGTGAGCTCAATATCTTAGGTTCTCGAAATGTGGCTTGAAACATGCACATCTGAATGTTTACTTTGCACCTTATTCAAAAGAACGTATGTGTTTGAAAAATTCATCTCTATCTCAATTTTCTCCAAAATATTTGAAAAACTATTGACTTTGTGAGTTATGGTCATAGTTTGATTGTTGATTGCTTACTGACCATATTCATAAAGTTTTGTTGTAGTAATATGTCCAAAAGGATCAACTATAGTTGCTAAAACTCAAATATATATGTTTTCAGCCTTTTAGGACCGGACTAGTCCGACCTATGGACGGACAAGTCCGGATCCGGACTGATCCAGGTCTGGTCCACAGACCGGACTAGTCTGGCCCTATACCGGACTAGTCTGCCCCCTGGGGACTTAATCCCCCAGGAGGCAGCCCGACCCCTCCTCTCCCTCTCACTTGCCTCTCTCTCTTCCTCACGCGCGAAAATCTCCCCTTTTGGGCGGTTTTCAATTTCCTCCACCAAAAACTGATTCCAATCCATGCATTGGACCCTTTGGAGGCGTGGGAGACTATTCCCAATCATTCCCGACGTGATCCATCCCCGATCTTGTCAATTTGTCAAGATTTGAAGAGGTATTCCTCTCCTTTCAAAAACTTTCCTCATTATTGGTTCATAGAGTTTTTGATAGGTGCCTCTTCATTAAAGTTGTTTCTAGTACCATTATGATCATAGCCTAGGAGTATTGCGACTTGTTTCAAAGATTTTTAAAAAAACCGTTAGGGTTAGGGTTCATCCTTTGTAACCCGGACTACTCCGGTGCTACGCGGACAAGTCCGATTTACACAGGACAAACTCTAACTTTGCCTGTTTCTCGTGATTTCTTTTGCACTATTCCACTTTCTTGACCTTCTATCCTATGCCTTCTTCCTATTTCAGCAGCAATGGCAGCTCCTCGACGATCCGTTTCTCCTCCCACTGACCCCGAGTGGGAGGCTGAGTAGCTTCACCTTGGTGAAGAACGAGCACGGGCAGAGGTTGAGACTGACAAGAAGCACCTCGAGTGGCGAGAGAGAGAAAAAGCAGCCAAACAACTAAAAGCTCTCGCAGCATCTAAGGCCGCAGCTACGGCCTACAATGAGGATGAGGCAATGGCTCGTGCCATGGAGGAGTCCCGCAAGGAGCTCCGAAAGAAGAAGCGAGAGGAGCGAGAAGCACATAACTCTCAGACTGCCGCAGCACAAGTCTCTAAGCGGAAGAAGCTAGTGACAGTTGGAGAGTAAGAAAGGGCCAAGGAGAAAGCCCACGATGAGTTTGCTGAACATCTGATCGAGAGAGATCCAAAGAAGGGCAAGGTTCCGACTCCTGTAGAGCCCAAGAAAAAGAAACCCTCTGTGAAGTTTCCGGCTAGGAAGGCCAAGGGCGTGGTCATAAAGGAGAAGGGGCAGGCCAAACCCATTGGCCCCCTAAAGATGCACTCTCCGGCTCGCAACCCGAACAGGTAGCCTAACCTGACAGCTAATATCTTTAAGGGAAAAGGAGTTTAGAAGGCCCGAAGACTAAGGACTGACAGGGTGTATGACTATGAGAAGCACACCGCCGACCCACGGTTTTGGTGTGATTTTCATTGCAATTATTATCGCTCAGTCTACCAAGCCATGAAGACTCCTGTCATCCAAGCTTAATGGGTCGATTGGGAATACATGGCCAAGAAGAAGAATGCAACCTTTGATGATGTGATTGAAGCTGCTGAGCATCATGGCATCAAAGACATTCTGGGTTTCCAGTATGACTGGAATGTGGAGGTGATTGTGCAGTTTTACACAACTGTCTACTTTCACCCTCACGACAATCGAGCCATCACATGGATGACAAATGGTGAGCAGTACTCTGCCACATTTGAAGAGTTTGCTAAGGTTCTAAGACTTGAGCACCACTTGGACCACGAGATCATTATATCGAATCTCAAGGCAGTGGACAGGGATTAGTTGGCTTATATGTATCCTAGTCATGTCCCCTATGAGGTCGGGCTTGCAAGGAACATCAAGCCCTTCTACAGCATCCTGAACAGAATCCTGCGGAGGACCGTGGCTCCTAAAGAGGGCGATGTCAGGATCATACAGGGAAATCTGAGGCATCTTCTGCTATTGATCTATGGAGATGAGATGTTCAATCTTGTGGACTACATCTTCGATGACATCTCCAATATCTCACACACTCCGAACCTTGCATGTGGGTATGCACCCTACATCATGTGTTTCATTGAGAAGGTGTCAGGGCTTGTGTTTGCCAAGGATACAATTCATCAGCCCCTCCGTCCTCAGATGCCTCCATCCATCCCAAAGCCAGCTCGTCAGAAGAATGCTGAGCCTCCATCCCATCTGGGGATTCCAGCACCTCGCCCCGTGGCACCTCCATCTCCGCCTCAATCAATGAGCGCTTTCTTCAATTTCTTCAAGGCCATCTTCACCTCCTGCCGAAAGCAAGAAGTCTGCAATCAGCGGGCGCACAAGCGTCAAGAGAAGTACCTCAAGGCCGTGTGCGACAAGCTTGAGGTCCCCATGTCCCCTCTGGAGGAAAGCGATGGCGAGATCACTCCGTTCCCCGACTTCACCGCCGACGAGCTCGCCCAGTTCCATGAGGACGGGAGCTCTTCCCGGGAAGCTCCCTCAGCACAGGTCTCCGACGACGACGACGACTATGAGGATCCGGAGACCTCGGAGTGTGATGAGGCGGATGACTGCGAGGATGAGATGACTAGTTGATAGGCCTCGTAGTTCCCCTCTTCTTTTCCTTTTTGGTGTCTTGATTCCAAAGGGGGAGAGTTAGAGGGGTAGCACTTTATTTTGTTTGATCCTTGGACATGTTGCTCTTCTTAATATAATATTTATGTCATTTGAATGTTGAAATTTGTGCAAGACTATGTTTTGATTGTTTAATATCAATATGATACTTTGAATGTCTATCTTTTGATCATATTCATATTTAATATGTCTTGTCACGAATGTTGAGCACAACACGTAGGCACCCCACCATAACGCGTGTGTGTATGAAGTACTTCCTCAATCTTCTTTTCATGATGCATTCATTGAGGGGGAGTCACTCAAACAACCACACGTTATGAAAACCAAATTTTATACTCTTATATGTTAAAGACTTAGTGTGTTGTCATCAATCACCAAAAAAGGGGAGATTGAAAGTGCATCTAGGACCCTGGTGGGTTTTGTATGATTCATGACGACAATTAAGTAACTAATGAGCTCAGTGATCTTAAGCACAGGTGTGGACTCAAGTGGAATCACAAACCCTCAAAAAGGAAAAGGATGAAAACGGCAGTGTCGACTCGAAAAGAAGAAACTAGGGTTTCTAGTGTGTCGAGCTTAAACTAGCCATATATGTATGAGGATGTGTGTGTAAAGTGCATTGATATCAAGTTGGGAGCTCAAAGTGGTTTAGAGATCAAACCTATTGAGAGAAGAGTGTTAGAGTGGTCTGGCAGGAGAGGCCAGACTAGTCCGTGCTGGTGGTCAGACTAGTCCGCTCCTGGCCGGCCTAGTGCGTTTTCAGGCAGACCAGAAGGGTCTGACTGACTTCGGACTAGTCTGTAGTGGGACGGACTAGTACGGGGTAGTCATGGAGTGGGTTTTCGGGACTAAGTCCCAAGACCCCAGACTTGTTCATTTTAGTCCGGACCAAGAGGTCCTGACTGAGATTGGACTAGTCCGCTCTGGAGGCCGGACTAGTCCGGTTTGGTGAAAGTTAGGTGCTTCAGTGACTAAGTCTGGGAGGCCGGACTAGTCTGCCCTGGGGGCCGTACTAGTCTGTGGTCTCCAGACTAGTCTGTTTTCACACGGAACAAAAGGTTCTGTGTGAGATCGGACTAGTTCAGTTTAGACTGGACTAGTCCGTTATGAAGTGACCGTTTGAATTTGATTTTGGCGAGTAGCGTGACAATTGCCGCGCAGTGTGGCAGTTGTCAGGGACGTCAGTGGTCCCAAAGGCCGGACTAGTTCACCCATCTGCTGAGGTCAGTAGTATGGGCCTAGATCCTCTATAAATAGAGGATCCCCGGGTTCATTTGAATAACTTTGAAACCCTAGCGCCGCCACAGCAAACTTTGAGCCTTCAAAAGCCTCCTTCTTTCCTACTTTCCCTCTAAAACTAATTCTTGTGTGGATTAGGGTTTGGTGAGGTGAAGAAGAGGAAGAACACCACTCTTTGGCTCTCGGTTTGATCTCTTGCACTTGTTGAATCTTTGTGATATGTGGATTGAGTTGTTCTTTGTGATTTGTGATCATATTTGTAGTGGGAGCCTCAGATTGTGAGAAGCCCCAACGAATCTTGTATTCACCCTTATGATAGTGAAGAACCGGTTTGGCCCTAGTGGCAAACTCGCTGAGGAAAGGGTTGTTGAACCCCGTCCTTCGTGGACTCCTCAATGGGGACGTAGATCCTTGTGTGGGATCGAACCTCGGGATAAAATCCTTGTGTCCCTTGTGTACTTCACTTTCACTTGTCGCATATCTCTTCTAGGGTTAGCTTTATTGTTTTTCACTCATCATCTTCATTTCGCTGTGATCCTTAGCTTCATACTTGCTCTATAACTTGTTAAGGTTCACTGAATCATTCTAACACATTTTGCATGACAAGAATCAAACTAAAACTTGTTAGAAACCGTTTTTAGGTTTTCCCTGCAGGTGGACCAGACTAGTTCGCCGCTAGACCGGACTAGTCTGCCCCTACGTACTGATTTTGTTTTGTTGAGTCATTTCAGGTCGATTAGCCTATTCACCCCCCTCTAGGAAACTTTCAATTCCTCTCTGTTCCTTGCCTAACAAACAACTTTGTGTCCTTGGGTGAGCTAGTTCGAAAGATTAGCACACACGTTCTTTGGATTCGATACCCTTGGGAATACTCTTTAAGGGGAAGTGCTACAATGGTATTTCTGTGCGCTTGCGGATAACTATGTGGTGTTAAGAAATACCAACACTTGCATCCCATGAGGGCGCCAGCACCGAAGCAGGTGTAGCCACCAAAGATCTCCTTCGCTGGGGAGAAGGGGCTGTTGAAGTAGGAGCTGACCTGATGGGGCTTTCGTCAACATACCTTAACTTCCTCTTTCGGCTAGAAGATTCGGCCGACTCCTTTCCTTTGCCCTTGCCCTTACCAATGTCATCCACCTTCTGGTTTGGGGCGGTGGGGGCCACCCTTTCTGAAGCTCCAGGGATTGCTACCCCGGAGGTTGACCGCCTCTCCACCACGCCGAGATCGTCCAACAATGGCATTCTTCCCCAGAGCTCCTTACTGATCTCTGGGATCATGTTCAGAGGTAGAAGAGCAGCCGGCGGAGCTCAGGCATCAGGGGATATGGCTCCATTCTGAAACTTCTTGAGATGGAGCTTCAAAGCCTCATCATCCAATTTGGTGTTCAAATCGACTTCAATTCAGTTGTGATCCATTTCAGTGTTGAAAGCCCATGTGAGCCACTCCCTAGTCTTCAGCGGAGCCCACCTATTCACCAAGAAATTGCTTAAGACCATATGAGGGGTCACCCCTCCTTCTACGCATTCTTGGATCCTTTCCAGGATGGGCTTGTACGCATTTGATAGCTCCGAAACTACGTTCTGGGCGTCAGTGTCGACATTGGGAAGGCCTTTGGCCAGCTCCAGCCTCTCATGCTCCTCCATAGTGATGATCACCCAATCTTTCTTCCAATCGTCCCACTTGCCGAAGGGGAAGGACTTCAAGTACTTGAAGGGGCAGTTCTTCCCCTTCACGAAGTAGTAGAAGTCGATCAACTCTGTCCCCTTTTTGGTGGTGTGGACCGTGAAGAAGGTCCAGAATAGCTCGATACAGGGAGGCATGTCCACCCACATCTCGCTGAAGTGGACGAAGGTCACCACTATCAAGAGTGAGTGGGGGCCGAGGTGATGCAACTGGAGGCCATAGAAATCCAACAGCATCAAGAAGAAGGTTAAAAAAGTTGGGATTAGACCCACCATGGCGTACGCTGAGAAGTACACCATGTCTTCGGCGCGCTCCTTCTTGAAGGGGAGCTTGCCGAAGTGGATGTCGCGGTTGAAGGAATCACTAGACCACCCCATGCAGGTCCGGATCTTTGACAGATCATCGTTGGTCTTGATCCTGCTGCGGGGAAGACCCAAATCCATCGTGGCAAAGTGGAGCGAAAGTTGGAAGGCTATGCGAAGGTTGGGAGGCTCTGGGAGCAAGTTCGATCAAAAGCGTAAAGAGTCCTCAAACCGGGATGGCTTTCGTTTTTAAGTAAGCCTCAACAACGCTTGGATGGAAACTGCAATGGGACCAGGATCAAGTTTTCAAAAATCTATCCTACCAATGACGAATGGGTCTGGGTCCACTCCGGCGGAAAGGCCGAAGCTATTACTCCAGGTGAACTGTTGTCATGATGGGAAGTTGGAAGCCCGAGGGCGGCGGCCTAACAAGGCATGCAGAACCAATACGGTTTTCGCATTGGGAACCGGCAACCTTCAATTGTGTGAGATCCACACACGAAGATCTCACCTGCCGCATTCAAAAGAAGCCACGCCGCTATGGTTTAATAGCGGACCATCACCCCAACGGCACATCAGAAGACCTTTGAAGCTGCAACATGGGAATCAAAGATGGCCCCACCTCCGGTAGAATAACTTAACCCAACGAATTTATCCCGGAGGTGGGCCCGGGGGCCACTGTCGTTACTCTGCATACCGGGTACCCTATGATAGCGCAAGAAAAGCTAAGGAAATCTACCCGTTCAAGTTGAAGACCTCTGAAGGCCGCATGTGTTACACACTACTGGACCCGCCTCCCTCGTTTGGGTAGCTCTAGCACTGACACGTGTAACACGAGGCCGGACCTAACTCCCTTCATTGGGAAGCTCCGGTCTTGCCACGTGTCTAGTGATCCCGGACCTAACCCCCAGTAGAGGGAAGCTCCGGTGCTGCCACATGTATAATGGCTTCGAACCTGCCTCCCCATGATAGGGACCTCTGGAGCCACCACGTGTTGAACCTTCAGAGCTAGGACTTCAACAAAATACTGAGAGATCTCCAATGGCTCAGACTTTCAAGGGACAGTTAAAGCGACAGTTACAAGACCTGATTGTGTGTCATTAATGCTATATTAGTGACACACGATCAGTGGACTATTAATAGGGGTAAGCCATCATTAAGGCGTGTTATCACTCTATTAACCACACTTAATACTCGTCAATCATGTATTAGACAGTTAACTACGCCAGGGCCACATGTTGGGCTAGGCAAGTGTGAAACCCAGTTCTGAAAAAGAACCAAGTGAACACATATGTGTGCGTAGGATGTTCAACACACATACACGAGTGCATCACAAAAGAGTATACAGAAAAATACCACAAAACAAGATTAATTAACCAAATTTTATTAAACAACCCATATTATCCTCGAATACAAACTCTAATGAATATTAATGACAAGTTCAGCTAATGCAGCGAAAATAAACTAAATAAGCAATCTAAACAGCTAGGCAGCATAAGCGATAGGGTAGTGCAGCTCCAATCAACACCACAGGCAAAGCTAACGGTAGACACGGACTAGAAATCCGCATTATCACCATTAAACTTCCAATCTTGACCTGCAACTGTTTGGGGGGGGGGGGATTGCAAGAGTGAGTACATGTTGTACTCAGCAAGTGTGGAAAGTATGACATATGGCTGATTCAAATGACGACAATAATAATGGTTGAGTGATGAAAAGTACATTAAAACATTTGGAAAAGCAATATATTACATGTATATGAATAGACCCATCGTAAACCATAATTAAAATCATAGTACCAGTCCATAGTCCATATCCATCATCAATAATTCCAGATTTCACCATTTGCCAATAACCATATTCAATACCAGAAATTAATCCATAACCAGCCATAACCATAACCAAACCATAACCATCCCATAAACCATTCTAATACCAAGTCCCTTCTAATCATGTGAGGGTCCAGGTTGCTCATAACCAGAAGCACGGCTATCATGACAGTTTTAGACGCACTCTGCAGAGGTTGTACCGCTTTACCCACGTGTTTGTGATTTCATCATCTTTCGATGATTATAGAATCTCAATTATGCCGCCTCACACTTCCATAGGTGTGTGGCCAAGAGATCACAAAATAGCCTTTACAAAGGGATTACTAGCCTATTTAGACCCCACTGAGGTTTTACCGGTGGCGATGCCTCCCACAGAGCACATCTTCAACCAAGGGCCCCCTCTTGAGTCATTCGGATCCCAGGGTAGTCCCACCAATTATCAACAAACCCAATCCGACTACCCCTTCCCCGAGCATCCTTAATGGTCCAAATAGCACTGGCAAATCCCTATTTAATCAGCTATGTCGCACCCATACTTGGCCTCGTGGTGGCACTGTAAATCCTGGATGGTCGCTCCACGAACCGGTCCTTAGATCTAAAGCAAGTAATCCACCATACATCCAACCCATCCACATACCAGACTTGCTTAGATCACCCATTACCATGTCATATTAACCAGTTCACATTAACCAGAATATCATTAATGCATAATTAATTGTGTAGTGTTGTTCTCCCATCCCAATTAATTAAGCGAAGCAAAAAGGTAAAAACCCTTCCCGACTCTCTACCAGGTATTCCAGGTGACAAGGGTGGTTAAACAAAGCTAGTCAACTTCCTATCATAGGATTCCCATCAAATTGACACAAGCATGCAATTTTGCAAACAAAACATTTATTTCAAAACAGGATCAATATGCTTCAAGGACACTTGCCTTGCTCTTGCGGTTGATTAGGGTCAAAGCCTTCAAATTCTTAGTGTTGTAGATCCTCCGCGGCACTCTCTAGCGCAAATCCGTCTAATCCACACAATAAACATACAAGACAAGAAACACAATCAAAGAGTGCACAAATATTACAAAATATGACATGACATGCATGATTGATGCAAATGCAAGGTAGAACTTGTAAATAGATTGCTTTTAATGATCACTAACTAGTTCTAATAGATTTTAACAAGTTTATACAGGTTTGGATGTGATTAGATCAAAATTTAGAATCAATTCAACACAATTTACCCAGGAAAATCGGACTAGTCTGCAGAAGGCCGGACTAGTCCGCACTTCGCAGAACTAGCGAACTAGGGTTTTCTAGATCGATGTAAATTTGGAGATTAGGGGTCAAATTCACGTAAGGAAAAGAGAATAGAAGGTATACCAGGTGTTTAGCACTCCAATGAATCAAGAAACTTGGAGGTAACACTTGGATCTTGGTGATCTAGGGTTGGTGATGAACATGGAGATGAATTGGTGATGAACCACGAAAGCTTGATGGAGATCTTGATCCTCTTTCGTTTCATCCTCTTCTTCTTCTTGCTTGGGATCTCCTCCTCCCTCCTTGATGGTGGCTCTCCACGAACTAGGGTTTGGTGGGGTGGAAAAGTGGCAAATAGATGTCAAGCCAAGGGGTGGGGTTGTTTATATAGAGGTGGAGGTTAGGGTTAGATGGATTTCGAGTTTGAGAGGAGTAGAGGCCGGTTTAGAGTCCCACATGGGATCTAAAAGAGTTAGGCACGGCGTCCCTAGGACCGCTTAACGTGAAACCCAAGAAACAAGTCATAAAATAAAAGATCAATTCAGAGTCGCGAAATATCGGACAAGTCCGAAAAGGACCGGAACAGTTCGAAGTTGTCCAGAGAGAAAATCGGACAAGTCTGGCCTAAAATCGGACAAGTCCGACTTTAGTCAGAGAGGAAAACAGGCAAGTCCGCTGGAACACCGGACTAGTCCAGAAAAGTCCAGGGACTTAGCAAATTTTCAAGGATTCTTGGAATATCGAACTAGTCCGCACAAAATCAGACAAGTCCAAAAGTTTCCAGAGGCAAAATCGGACTAGTCCGCAGCAAAAACGGACAAGTCCGTTTTTAGTCAGAGAGAAATCAGACTAGTCCTCAGTAAAATCGGATTAGTCTGCACTTTCCTGCATTTTAAGTGCAGTTTTGCTCCAAATCAATTTTAAATGTTCCAAATCAATTTTAAACTCGTTCCTCTTTATGTGGGTTAATGTTAAACATGTATATGAATGTATGCAAGAAATGATGCATGAAAATGAGGGTGTTACAGCAAGTTTTGTAATAGCCAATCCTTAGACTATAAAAGGGATGCGCCACACGATAGATGGACAAGCAAGCTCACACGCTCACAAGCGTCACTCAAATTCATGCATACAACACACAACCCGTGGAGTAGGGTGTTATAGTCAAGCGACACGAACCAAGTAAAATCCCTTGTGTCATTATCTTGTTCGTAATCTCACGCGCCCAAACCAATCAAGAACATCCGCGAGCTACGATCTAGTAGTACCGGGGGAAGTGTCGATCGCGCACTTTGACATCCGCCCTTCGCAGAAACAGTGGATTAGGGTTTTCTAGATTGACGTGAATTTGGAGATACAGGGTCGAATTCACGTGAGAAAAAGGAAGTAGAAGGTATACCAGGTGTTTAGAGCTCCAATGAATCAAGGATTTTTAAGGCAACTCTTGGATCTTGACGATCTAGGGTTGATGAAGAACTTGACGATGGATTGTTGATGAAGAACGAAGACTTGATGGAGATCTTGATCCTCTTTCGTCTCCTCCTCTTCTTCTTCTTGATCGGGATCTCCTTCTCCCTCCTTGGCGGCGGCTCCACAAACTAGGGTTTGTGGTCTTTCAATTGAGGCAAAAGGATGTAAAGTCGAGTGGTGGGATTGTTTATATAGATGTGAAGGGCTAGGGTTTGATGGATGGGGAGGGTGGAGGCCGGTGTGGGGTCCCACATGGGCTCCAAATAGATTTAGACACGATGTCCTTAGGGCCACTTAAGGTAAATCTCAAAAACACGTCGTGAAAAAAAAATCAACTCAGAATCACGATTTACCGAACAAGTCTGAAAATGGTCGGACTAGTCCGAAGATTGACAGAGGTGAAAATGGACAAGTCTGGACTATATCGGACAAGTCCAAATTTGGTCAGAGGAAAATCAGACAAGTCTGGCCAAAACTGAACAAGTCGATTTTAGTCAGAGGGAAAACGAACAAGTCCGGACAAGTCTAGGGACTTAGCGAAATTTCCATGGAACTGGAATACCGGACTAGTCCGCAATGGATCAGACAAGTCCAAAACTATACAGGGGAAAAACCAGAATAGTCCGCACTAAAACGAACATGTTCGAGCAAGGTCAGAGAGAAATCGGACTAGTCCACACCAAAACCGGAATAGTCCGCACTTCTCAAAACTTTTGAGTGTGGTTTACCTCTAAATTCATTTTAAACTTGTTTCCTTTTTATGTGGATTAATGTTAAACATGTATATGAACTTATGCAATGCATGATGCATGAAAATGAGGGTGTTACACTTATGCCAATTACACTCCCTTAGGCGTATGGCCAAGAGATCACAAAATAGCCTTTACAAAGGGACTACCAGTATATTCAGACCCATTGATGTTTTGCCGATGGCGATGCTTGCAACTGAGCACATCCTAAACCAAGGGCCCCCTCTTCTGCCGTTCGGATCCCAGGGCAGTCCCGCCACTATTGCAAACCTAACCGACTTCCATTCTCCGCTCCTCCAAATGATCTGAATCGATGCTGGTAATACTCCTAATTAATTGGCTAAGCCGCACCCATACTTAGAATTGTGGTGGCACTGTAGTCCTGGCTTATTCTCGCATGAATCGGTCCTTAGATCTAAGGCAAGAAAAGCACTATATCATCCTACCCAATCCACAAACCATGCTTGCTTAGATCTCTCAAGTCCCACATTACTATTTAGCCATATTCATCAATTTACATAATCCATAAGTGCAATAATTCATAGTTAAGTCATTTGGTTGTTTTCCCATCCCAATTAACTCGAGTGAAGCAAAAAGGTAAAAAGCTCTTCCCGACTCTCTAAAATGTATCCCAAGCGACAAAGATGGTCAAACAAGTCTAGTAAACACCTATAAATGGGTTTCCCATCAATTTGACACAAGCATGCAGTTTCGCAAACAAAGCATTTAAAAATAGGATTAATATGATCAAGGACACTTTCCTTGCTCCTGAGCTTGGTTAGGGTCAAAAGCTTTGAAGTTCTGGTACTGGAGGTCCTCGACAGCATCCTCTAAAGAGAATCCTTCTATTCCGAGCGACAAACATGCAAAACACACAATTCAATCAAATAATGCTCATATAGTACTTAATATGCCATGACATGCATGATTAATGCAATTATAAGGTAAAACTTGCTAATGAGTAATTAATGTTTACTAACTGGTTCTAATAGTTTTTAACAAGTTTGGACAGGTTTGGAATTGATTCGAGTCAATTTGGAATTAATTCAACACAATTCAGATTCAGAGGACGGACAAGTCTGGTTTCAGGGCCTTGCGAACTAGGGTTTTCTTGATCAACAAGAATTGGGGTTAAATTTGCATGGAAAAGAGAATGTAGAAGTTGTACCACGTGTTTAGAACTCCAAGGATTAAGAATTGGATGTGAAACACTTGGATCTTGATGATTTAGGGTTGATGATGAAGAGTTGAAGGTGAATTGGTGATGAAGAATGAAAACTCGATGAAGATCTTTTTCACTTGATCCTCTTTCGTGTTCTCCTCCTCCTCCTTGCTGCTAGATCTTCTCTTGATGGCGGCTCCCACAAACTAGGGTTTGGGGTTCTTTCAATTGTTGCAAAGATCTGAAAAGGTGGGATGTTGGGTTGTTTATATAGGGGTGGAGAGGTAGGGTTTGATGGATTTTGAGTCTAAGGTGGGTGGAGGCCGGGGTGGGGTCCCACATGAGCTCCAAAAACGTTAGACACAACGTGCTTGGGCCCAATTAAAATAAATACCCAAAAACAAGTCGAGGAGGAAATGATTGAATCCGAGTCGGGCACACCGGACAAGTCCGCAATGGACCGAACTAGTCCGATAGCTAGTCAGAGAAAAAAGGGACAATTCTGGCCAAAATCGGACAAGTCCGATTTTAGCCAGAGATCAAAACAGACAAGTTCGGCGGAAAACATACAAGTCCGGGGATTTGGCAAAATTTTTGAAGGATGGGGTGTACGGACTAGTCCGCACTAGACCGGACAAGTCCAAAACAGAACAAAGAGAAAATAGACTAGTCTGAAGAGAGGCCAGAGAGAAAATCGGACTAGTCCGCACCAAAAACGGACAAGTATGCACTTCTCATAACTTTTGAGTGCGGTTTTGCTTCTAATTCATTTTAAACGTGTTCCTTTTTATGTTACTTACTTTTAAACATGTATTAGAATGTATCCAATGCATGATGGATGAAAATGAAGGTGTTACACATCGTAAAAAGTGCTCCAACATACAGAGTGCCATGGGTATGCAAGTCAAAATGTATTGTCTATATGTGACTTCGACATAAGGTTCACCTTTATGGTTGCCGAATGGCCAGGATCAGTGCATGATATGAGAGTGTTCAATGATGCTCTACCTAAATATGGCAACAAATTTCCACATCCTCCTCATGGTAAATCTAAATATTGCATTAAAAATTTCAAATATTTCGTTGTTTCTTTCTAATGTTCTTATTGTTTGTAGGAAAATTTTATCTTGCTGATTCGGGCTACCTTAACCATGATGGATATCTTGCACCATACAAAGAGACAAAGTATCATCTACCTGAGTTCCGTCAAGGCCCAAGACCAAGTGGAAAAAAGAATTATTCAACTTTTATCATTCATCTCTTGGTAACGTCATCGAGCGTTAGTTTGGTGTGCTGAAGATGAAGTGGGGATCTTGTTGCACCCACCGTGGTATCCAATGGTAAAGCAAACAAAAATAATATTTGCTAGCATATGCTCTACATAACTTCATTAGAGAAAGTGTTATAGCAGATGCGGACTTTGAAAGGTGTGGCAATGATGAAAACTATATGCCAATTATAACAGTCTATTCGTCTCAAAAAAAATGGTGAGGTAGAACAAGGCATGAATACTGTCGAAGTGTTAGAGCAGAACTTCCCCTGGATCTGCTAAGGAGCAGCCCACGGAGGTTCTTTGTTCGGCGGGGCTTAGGCCTCAATCAGGTGTTCTAGCAGATGGAAATATGAGACAATGGTTTTTACGTGGTTCAGGCTGCAAGAAGCATAACACCCTACTCCACGGTGGAAGGTATTGCTAGTATGTGTGTGTGATGTTCGATGTGGGGGTCCTTTTTTTGTCTGGTCATTTGGTCCGAGCGGACCCCCCCTGGAGGTGTGTAAGTTGGTGGCTGCCTAGTCCTTTTAAAGTCCAAGGCCGGACAACTTACAAGTGGGGCCCGGGGACCGACAGGTGGTCTCGGGGTGATCTTGTCTTGTACAAGATCTAAGGCTTCTTGCGAACGCTGCCCCTGACCGCACCTTGAAGACTTGTTTTTTTGTCGCGTCGGTCGCCAGTGGCTAGGCGTAGTCGTTGATGATGGCAGGGAATGTCACATCTGTCTTGTCGTCGTAAGCTACCCACTTGGCGGTGTGGGGTAGGCGTGCGGCGCCTTCACAGTGATGCGATTAGACATAGCGGTACCTAACAAGAGGCGTGTGCCGCACCTGTACGCTTAGGGAAGGCGCATGCCTTCAATGCGCGACTTGTCAGGACGCACCACCCCTTAATCCCGCAACCTACCGCCCAGGACAAGTTGCAGGACACTTGGCAGCTCCGGAGCCCTCCTCGGTGGGAGCAAGGGCCCGGAGCCGGAGGACGCGTGGCAGATCCGAAGCCCTCCTTGGTGGCAGTAAGGGCCCAGAGCTGGAGGACGCATGGAACCTTCGAATCCCTCCTCGGTGGGAGCAAGGGCCTGGAGCTGGAGGACGCGTGTCAGCTCCGGAGCGCTCCTTGGTGGGAGCAAGGGCCCGGAACCGGAGGACGCATGGCTGCTTCGGAGCCCTCTTTGGTGAGATCAAGGGCCCAAAGCCGGAGGACACGTGGAAGCTTTGGAGCCCTCCTCGATGGGAGAAAGGGCCCGGAGCTGGAGGACACGTGGTGGCTCCGGAGTCTGCCTCGGCATGGAGGCCGAGTCCGGAGCTTCTTCTTGTATGCGGGGGTACCCGGTCTTGAGGGTACTGACAGTGGCCCTCGGGCCCACCTCGGGGGAGGCGATGATCCCGTAGGTGTGGCCTTCATCTTGTCTTGTAAAAGTGACGCCAGTGGGCCCCCTCGAGGGGCACCGGAGCTCGGAGAAGTGACACCGGCAGCACCTTTGGGGGCGCCGGAGCTTGGAGAAGTGACGCCAGCGGCCCTCTTTGGGGCGCCAGAGCTCGGAGAAGTGACGCTGATGGCCCCCTTGGGGGGCGCTGGAGCTCTCAGAAGTAACGTTGGCGGTCCTCGTGGGAGGCATCAGAGTTCGAAGAAGTGACACCGACAACCCCCTTGGGAGGCATCAGAGCTCACAGAAGTGACGCCAACGTCCCCCTTGGGGGCACCGGAGCTTGGAGAAGTGATGCTGACGGCCCCCTTGGGGGGCACCAGAGCTCGCAGAAGTGATGTCAGTGGCCCCCTTGGGGGCGTTGAAGCTCGGAGAAGTGACGCCGACGGACCCCTTGGGGGCGCCGGAGCTCGCAGAACTGACGCCGGCGGCCCCCTTTGAAAGCGACGGAGCTCGAAGAAGCGTCGACGATGCCTACCATGGACGTGTAGAACGTCGGCGGCGGGCTCTCTGTACGTCCTGCACACACAGTAGACAAAGAGTAATTTTGCTCGTCGGTCACCACTTCCCTGCTCTTTAGTTTCGTTATGGCTTACAGTTCTTAACTAAGATACGGGGCATGGATAATTCGGTGCAATAACATTCAAGGTATTGTCGTTTTCTTGCTTAGGGCATGAGCCATCCGACCCCCTTTACTCAGCTGTTAGCACTGGGAGGCAAGGTGCGCATGCTTAGGGTATAGAACTAGGCTAAGCAGGGTGCACACCCTGGACCTCCAGCTCGGCGTTAGCCTTTTAGAAGTTAGAACCATTCGACACCATGGACCCCGACCAAGAAAACGATCATCGGACCCCAAACACATTCCAGGTACCTCATGCGGATCCACCTTTAGTAGGATAGCACAACTCTAACTAGGACGAGACGGGAGAAATGTAACTGGGCATATGGCAGACGATATGCGAAAGTAAGCAAAAAATTAAAGCATAATGTAAATAATTTTGCTTGTCGGTTACTCCCTTCCAGTTTTTAGTATTGTTATGTCTTACGGTCCCGAGCCGGGCTTACGATGCATGAGTAATTTAGTGCGACTGTATCTGGGTTATGGTTATCACCCTGCTCAGGAGTATGTGTCATTCGGCCCCCTGTACTCAGCCATTAGCGTTGAAGAACCAAAGTGTACACGCTTAGGGTGCAGGACCAGGCTAAGCAGGTTGTACACTCTGGATCTCCCACGGGCGTTAGCTTTCCAGGGGAGTGACCATTCGGCGCCATGGGCTCCTGAGCAGGAAATCAACCAAAGAACCCAAATACATCACAGGAACCTCAAGCAGACACGCTAGCAACAGGATTGCATAACTCCACTAGGCGCTGACAGAGAATATGCGAGAACGTGCATGATTTGATGATCATAGAATTAATGCATAATTAAATGAACATAAATGGAGCATAGGGCAAGACGGTGGTTCTTCTAACTTGGTAATCACAGGAGGGGGCAGGCTTTACAAGACGACCCGCTCCGGATGACAAGGGAGGAAAAATGTACAGGCTTAGGGTATGAAACCATGCTAAGCAGGCTGAACACCCTGGACCGGACCCACCGGAGCTTAGTTGCTTTGAGTGCTGCTCCTAGATGCTATGGAACCCTTTTTAGAGAAAAAAACAATATCCTACCACCACGCCCAGGGTGAAGCTTTACAGAAGTGGCGCTGGGGAGGCAAGGTGTACACGCTTAGGGTGCAGGACCAGACTAAGCACGCTGCATACTCTGGACCTCTCACCGTGTCAAAAGTAAAACTTACAGCGGATCTTCAAATCGAACTTACTATAACGCCTTGGTGATGTCATTGTTGTCGTGGTGGTGGGAAACCGCTTGACGTCCTGCCCATGAGACCCTTTAGAGGCCCCTTGGTAGGTGTGGCCAACTGGTTGGGCACGCCTACCACTTAGTCGCAGGATGTCGTCAGCGGGCCCCCAGCGGAGCGCGGGAGCATGTATAGTTGACGCTAACGGCGATGGCAACAAAGTAGCCACCGAACCGAGGCGGCACCCACCCTCAACATGCGAAACGTCGACAGCGGGCCCCCCGCGAGGTGCTGAAGCTGGATGCTCCGGCGGCGCCCACCATCAACGCTAAGAAACGTCGACGGCGGGCCCCCTGGGAGGTGCCAGAGCTGGATGCTCCGGCATCGCCCATCATCAACGAGAAGAACGTCGAAGACGGACCCCCTGGGTGGTGCCGGTGCTGGCTACTCTGGCGTCGCCCATCGCCGCTGTAGAAACGTCGACGGCAGGCCCCTTGGGTGGTGCCAGAGCTGGCTGCTCCGGCGTCGCCCATCATAGCTGTAGAAACGTCCAGGCCCCTTGGTTCATGCCGGAGCTGGTTTCCCCAGCGTCGCCCATCGTCGCTGTAGAAATGTCGACGACAGGCCCCTTGGAT
Source organism: Tuctoria greenei (assembly GCA_036927565.1). NCBI lineage: Eukaryota > Viridiplantae > Streptophyta > Magnoliopsida > Poales > Poaceae > Tuctoria > Tuctoria greenei. The sequence goes on along the minus strand of JAYESD010000007.1, from coordinate 171,795,112 downwards.
GGTGCCGGAGATGGCCGCTCTGGTGTCGCCCATCGTCGCTGTAGGAACGTCGACAGCAGGTCACTTGGGTGGTGCCAAAGCTGGCTGCTATGGCGTCGCCCATCGTCGCTGTAGAAACATCACTGGCAGGCCCCCTGGGTGGTGTCGGAGCTGGTCGACCTTTTGCGGCTTGATCTTATTGCTACTCGCAGGCTTGGTGAACACCATGGTGGTGCAAGCGCTACCACTTTTTTGAGGGAAAAAGCCCCTACCTGAAGCTTCAAATGTCGAAGTGTTAGAGCGACACTTCCCCTGGATCTGCTAAGGAGCAGCCCGCGGAAGTTCTTTGTTTGGCGGGGCTTAGGCCTCAATCAAGTGTTCTAGCGGATGGAAATATGAGATAGTGGTTTTTATATGGTTCGGGCCGCAAGGAGCATAACACCCTACTCCACGGCGGATGGTATTGCTAGTATGTGTGTGTGATGTTCGATGTGGGGGTCCTTTTTTGGTCTGGTCATTTGGTTCGAGCAGACCCCCCACCTCCCCGGAGGTGTGTAAGTCGGTGGTTTCCTAGTACTTTTATAGTCCAAGGCCAAACAACTTACAAGTGGGGCCCGAGGCCCGACAGGTGGTCCCGGGGTGATCTTATTCTGTACAAGATCTAACGCTTCTTGCGTACGCTGCCCTTGACCGAGCCTTGAAGACTTGCTGTCTTCTCGCGTCGTTCGTTAGTGGCTAGGCGTAGTCATTGATGATGGCAGGGAACGTCCCATCCGTCTTGTCACCGTAAGCTACCCACTTGGCGGTGTGGGGTAGGCCTGCAGCGCCTTCACTATGATGCGATTGGATGTAGCGGTACCTGACAAGAGGCGTGCGCCGCACCTGTATGCTTGGGAAGGCGCGTGCCTTCAATGCGCGACTGGTCAGGACGCACCACCCCTTACTCCCGCAACCTACCGCTCAAGACAAGTTGTAGGACACGTGGCAGCTCCAGAGCCCTCCTCGGTGGGAGCATGGGCCCGAAGCCGGAGGACTCGTGGCTGCTCCAGAGCCCTCCTTAGTGGGAGCAAGGGCCCGAAGCTGAAGGACGTGTGGCAGCTCCGGAGCCCTCCTCGGTGGGAGCAAGGGCCCGGAGCTGGAGGACGTGTGGCAGCTCCAGAGCCCTCCTTGGTGGGAGCAAGGGCCCGGAGCCGGAGGACGCATGGCAGCTTCGGAGCCCTCCTTGGTGGGAGCAAGGGACCGGAGCTGGAGGACGCGTGGCAGCTCCGGAGCCCTCCTCGGTAGGACCAAAGGCCCGGAGCCGGAGGACGTGTGGTGGCTCCGGAGTCCGCCTCAACAGGGAGGCTGGGTCCGGAGCTTCTTCTTGTATGCAGGGGTACCCGGTCTTGAGGGTTCCGACAAATATGTTTTTTGATAGCATTGCAACTGATTTGTTCAATATGAGAGGATGACCATGGACGGCACTAATCATGTTTAGAAATTATTTCAGTAAACTATTTAAATTTGGATCCGTGCTACACACGTTTGTATGGTTCTAATTTTTTTAATGCTTGAATGAAATAGTCAAGTGTCAAATACTTTTGTATGTTGCAGGAAATAACAACACAAATAAAACAGGGGCACTATGATCAATTCTCTATCAACTAAATAATTAGCTATGGTTCTAAACAGCCTCTATCTAATAATTAGTTGGTCCAATTCAGCTAATAGATTATTAACTAGTTAATTGTTAGCTCTAGAAGTTCCAAACATGGTTTAAGTTAGATTGCATGGTAGTCATTGCCACTATGTATAAGTCTGTTACAAATGTGTGCACGGCCACTAAATAGGCCGACTGCCCATGTTATTCCTGAAAGCATGGTTTAAGTTCGAGAAATATGTTGATGCTTCCTGGCAGGTCATTCTGCCGGATGAGAACTAATTCAAATGTAATGTGGGCTCAGTGTAGGTTCAAACTATGCCATCTTCAAGCTTTACGTATGAAAAAAAAATAACAAAGAAATCAGGTAGAAATCACTACGACTCTACGAGACATAACAGAGACATTGGGCTCAGGGGTTAGCCCACGCTACAGAAAATGGTGAATAAAGTGTCAGTTCAGTTACAGGCGTCGGGGCCGTCACATTTAAATCGATTAAGAGTGTTGGTTTTAAAAAACCAACATTTCTAAATGAAATGCGTCGGCCAGACTTAAACACCGACACTTACTAATTGCATTGGTTGAACCGACGCTTTTAATAAATACGTCGGTTCAACAGACGACCATACAGCTCTCGAAAACTTTTTCTCCCGCTCAACGCGCGCACGCGGGATCCTAAAATTTTTTAATTGCCGCGCCCAACTATCATCGTCAGTTTGGCCGACACCCTTTAGCGGGCCCCGCATGCGCCATCCGCGCCTGCCCGGTTTTTTATGCCGGCCCCCGGGCAACAACTCGTACCCACGCACTGAAACCCTACCTGCCCGCCGCCGCTGACACATGGCACCGCCCCCGCGCCTCTGCCCGCCCCCACTCAACCTAGTCCGGCGTCCTCGCGAGGCTCCGACCCGGCGTCGACTCCCGATGCCACTACAAGAAATGGGCCGCCTCCCTCCACGTGTAGGATCGAAGAGCACATGAAAAGCTACCAGAGTGGGTGAATGGTAGATTTAAAACTTTTTCAGCGGAAGCAAAAACCTCTCGGCAGAAAAATGGTCTGATAAAGAAAGCATGTGTGTGACTAATCTAAACGTGATCTATTGTGAAAAATCGTATAGATTGTGGAGAATCAAGTCACAAATATGTCACAATAAGAATCACGAAAATCCGTCGAGATAAACTCAAGTTACGATCGAAAGATCAAACAAAGGTCAATCTGGTCTACCCGAGAAATAAAAAACAGTTCTGGAACACTGCAAAGAAACTTGTGTAGATCAGAAACCACAAGTCCAATGACCGTGAATTTTTACAGATTATATATAATCAAGTTTTCAAAACAACCTAAAAAGAATCACGTCAATTGGATTTGTAAAACACGAGTTATGATAAATCCACCGAAGAAAGTTAATGAGATACATAAAGTAGTGTAAGTCATGTTAGAGATCAAATGTAATTTTCAATTTAAGCAAGTCATGATCTCACAAACTTAACTATTTCAAAACTTGAAAGCATGACATTTGTTGCTGTATTTTATTATTTTTCAAAGTACAAATTTAGATCATATGATATTTGCAAGAGATTATATGTGCATCTGCCTTATTCTAACTAACCAAGTCAATCCTATGTCATTTGACAATCAGAAGCTTAAGGACATGGTTTTAGTCATACATAACTTCTTCCAAGTTTATATCTAAGTGTAATGATAAGCCATCTAAAAAGAAGAAGTGCGATGCATGCATATTCTCTTGATCTTTTCTTAATTTATATTTAACCATAACAGCTCAACATGTGAGTTGGTTACTTGATTAATTCTTTATAATTAAAAGCACTTGTGAGCATGCAATAAGTTCAAAACGGCAAGAAAGTTCGATCATGACCAGATTTAGTATAAGTAATTATTCCAATTACTAGTCATGGCAAAAACTACAAAACGTATAACACGAGTAATTCAGTAAGAACTTTTAGCGTGTAAAAGGAATCACAAAGTCACATATGTATGAAATACTATGCTCATATTATTTTAATTTTAGATTCACACATAGACTTCCCAAGTTTCAAAAAAAAAACTCCCCCTCAATTTAAGCCATGAGGATGCATAACCCCTATTTCACTACGAATGAAACAAAAACGAGTGAAATCTAAAGGTTTTGTAAAAATGTCAGCCAATTGTTATTCGATATCTACATGGTGAAGCACAATGTTTCCTTTTTCAACATTATCACGGAGAAAGTGATACCTAATGTCGATGTGCTTTGTTCTAGAATGTTGCACAGAGTTTTTAGCAATCCAAATGGCACTTGCATTATGACAAAACAGTGGAACAATATCTAGATGAACCCCATAGTCCTTGAGTGTTTGAACAATCCAAATAATTTGTGAGCAAGCGCTAGCAGCAGCTATATATTCAGATTCGGTTGTGGATTGTACAACTGAGTTTTGTCTTTTAGAGGACCAAACAACAAAATAATTACCAAGAAAATGACAAGCACCCGAAGTACTTTTCCTATCAATCCTACAACCCCTAAAATCAGCATCCGAAAAAGCTTTCAAAGTAACGGTTGAGGAAGAAGGAAGAAAAATGCCAAATTCTTGAGTTCTATATAAGTACCTGAGAATTCTTTTGGTAGCTTGACGATGTGAAGCACGTGGGAAAGCTTGAAATCATGCACAAAGACATACATTGAATTGTATGTACGGTCTTGATATCGTGAGGTACAGAAGTGATCCGATCAGGCTTCTATATTCTTTTCGATCGATTGGGTCACCATCTTCATCAAGTTCAAGTGTCGTTGTTGTACCCATTGGTATCCAAAGAGGCTTGCTTTTGTCCATGTTGAAGTGCTTAAGAAGGTCTCTTGTATACTTCGTTTGATGCACAAAGGTTCCCTCCTTAGTTTGCTTGATTTGCAGTCCCAAAAAGTATGTGAGTTCTCCCATCATACTCATCTCAAATTTTGAAGTCATCATAGCTGAAAACTTGGACACAAGATCATGAGAAGCACAACCAAAGATAATATCATCCACATACACTTTAACGAATGATGAGTCATTGCCATGCTTAAGCACAAAAAGAGTTTTATCAAGCTTGCCCCTGGTAAACCTCTTTTCAAGTAAGAATGTTTTTAACCTATCATATTATGCTCTAGAGGCTTGTTTGAGATCGTACAAGGCTTTGGACAGTTTGTAAAAATGATTAGGAAAATCTGGATTTTCAAAACCTGGTGGTTGCCTGACATAAACCTCCTCATCTATATAGCTATTAAGAAAAGCACTTTTAACATCCATTTGATATAACTTGAAACCTTTATATGCAGCAAAAGCTAACAAAATTCTTATAGTTTCTAATCTAGCAACAGGAGCAAAAGTTTCATCAAAATCTAGACCTTCAATTTGTGTGAAACCTTGAGCAACTAACCTAGCCTTATTCCTAATCACAACCCCATCCTCACTTTGTTTATTTTTAAATACCCATTTAGTTCCAATTAGAGAATGACCTTGAGATGGAGGTACAAGTTTCCAAACATTATTTCTTTCAAAGTTTTCTAACTCTTCTTACATGGAAATAATACAAGATTCATTAGTGAGTGCCTGTGATATATCTTTGGGTTCAAAAGAAGCAACAAAAGCAGAATGAGCGTGAGAGTTTGAATTGCAAAACCTAGACCGTGTGACTCGTTCGTGCAAGCTTCCAATAACTTGTTGTGGAGTATGACTTTTGAGAATCCGGAGGGGAGTATATACTTCATAAGATTCTTCTTCTTCATGTTCATCACAAATCGATGAGCTTGTGACTTGAGGATGATCTTGACCAGCAATGGTGGTCGTCGGTGCTGGTTGTAAATCAAAATCAAGAGCTGGAACAATGTCATTAGCTGCTAAATTTCCAGGAAGCAACACCTCTTCTTCCTCATCTTCAATAAAAATACTCTCCCCCTGCGGATATGGATCCGAACCTGCAATATTTGAGCTAGTAACTGGGCTATCTTCATCAAAAGAAATCTCACAAGTCTCCACAATTTTGTTAGTGTCAAGTAAAAGCACACGACACAATTTTGTTAGTGTCAAGTAAAAGCACACGGTAGCCTTACGTTGGACCTTGCCGGAGCTACCCAAAATAAGTTGGACCAATTGTCGGACCTTGCTGGAGCTCGGACCTTGTTTAAAAAAAGTGTTTTGCTGATATTCAAAACTTTTATCGTTATAGTCAATGTATTCAGCACACATAGGTCTCACACCACGCGAGCTCCTCCACGCGAGCTCCATCTTCCCTCGGCTGCCTCCTCCACGCGAGCTTCATCTCCCCTGCGTCCGCCTCCTCCACGCGAGCTCCATCTCCCTGCGGTCGCCTCCCCCGACTCCCTCCACGCGCAGCTCCGCCTCGCGCACGCCTTCAGCGGCGGACGCGGACGCGACGTCAGCGAGGGCGGACACGGTGGCGGTGCCTTTCTCCTTGTCTTCGTCGACAATGTCACACGGTTGAAGATCTCAACATCTCCCTGCCGGCCTCGCTGCTTCTCTAGACGCTAAGGAGCAGCAAGGAAGGCGTCGTGGATTTTTTTTATTTTTTTGTTGTCTTAGGGGCATCGAATCACCCGGATTGTGTTCATTTTGTTGCTGTGAATCGATTCAGATTGATGCCGGATTACCCAACTTGTGTTCATTTTCTTGTTGTGAATTGATTCAGATTGATGGTCGATGTGCAATTTGTTGTTCAATGTGCAATGATATTCAGTGCAGGGCGAAGAGGAGAGCTCGGATGGGATGGGGACGTAACTTCTGTGCGCAGACGGGAGGTGGATTTTTTTTGTTATGTCAGACACATGTAAGTTGGTTGCTTTTTTCAACCGACACTTATAATGGTTTAAAAGCGTCGGTTCTAGAGGCCGACACATATAACTTTAAAAGTGTAGGTTTTCTAAAACCGACACTTATAATGGTTAAAGGTGTCGATCCCGATGCATTTATAAGTTAAATGTGTCTGCAGTATTTCGTTGGCTAAAGCGTCGGTTAATACATAATTGTCGGTTTCTATAGACAACTGACGCTCATATAGCCGACGCCCTATTCACAAAGTCTTGTAGTGCCGGTCCAAATTGTTACCACAATCCTAGCCTAGCCCGGTCCAATTCAGATGCTAGCCCGGTTCAGTGCCGGGCCGGGCGGCCCATTAACAGCGTCGATGGTGACCACGACCTCGGGTGGCCGTTCCGGCAGCACGCCGCGCCGGCAGAAGGGGCACGTCGCGTGCGCGCGCAGCCACAGGTCGATGCACTTTTTGTGGAACACGTGCTGGCATGCCGGCAGCCGCCGCACCGTCTCCCCTTTCTCCACTTCGCCGAGGCACACGGCGCAGTCCGCGGCGCCGTCGTCCCGGTGCTCGTAGCTCGGGACGCGGCCAGCGTTCAGGGCGGCCATCATCTCCACGCGGACCATCACCGGAATCTCGGGGTGTCGGAGGTCGAGCGGCACATCATCGCGCGTCGACTCGTGGCCGCCGGCGTCGTCGCCGTCTTCCTGATACCTCTGGCCACCGCGCGCTGACGTTGAAGCTGATGCTAACGCCGACACCGAGGGCAGGCGTGGCTAGCATGGCGGGCGCTTGAGCTCAGCGTAGAAGCGGCAGCAGAGAACGAGGCTGACGGTGGTGCATAGGACGGCGAATATGGCGAAGAAGAAGGCGCTGCCCGAGTGCGGGCGCTTGACAAGGTGGAGCACGGCCACCGGCGCGGTGACGAAGCCGCTGGCGAAGACGGCGTGCGCCACGACGAAGTCGCAGCTCCACTCAGGCCCGGCTCTAGGCATAGGCTAGAGGTGCAATGGCCTAGGGCCCACAGCAGAGAGGGGCCCATAAAAATGTGACTGATGTATATTGTTTATTGGCTTGCACGTAGGCATACAAAGCAAAACAGCTGGTTGCTGAGCTTGAATTAACTTTCTTAGGGGGTCAGCTCGTAGATGTTCAAAAGTTGAAGGCAACCATTTTCTGCTAGGCCTTCTCGAACTCTCTCTCTACTCTGGTTTTCTCCTTGCCCAACATCGTATTGTATCATTGCTTGATCCTGCTCATCACCTACTACTGTTGCCGCGTCATACCCATGGAGTTCGCGATCCTCCATGCTGTCTAGCCCTGAAAAGGGACCGGCGGGCTCCTAATTTACTTCTTGTTGTTTACTTCTTATTAGATATTGAAATGTTGGATTGACTGAAAGAAGCTTCTCAAAACTAAAATTACTAAAAAACAATTTAGGGTCAACCATATCACAAGACAGATTGATAGATTGAAGACATATTGAGAAAAATATTTGAAACAACATTGATCTCTGAACCGTCCTTAATGATTTTACTTAAAAAAATGCCTGAAGAAATCTATTTTTATGAAAAAACAATAGGCATTACTAAAAACCTACGATTTGTTAATAAGATTTGTTAATGTTGCATAATATATTTAAGTATATATTAGTATTAAAATACTAAAAATATTTGGCTTGAAGGGCCTACGATTCTGATTTCGCCTAGGGCCTCAAAATCCTAGAGCCGGCCCTGGCTCCACTGGTAGCAGGTGGCCTCCTCGACGGACATGGCGAGCCTGCTCGGCTTGACCGCCGTCGTCAGGTGGACAGCTGAGCAGAAGACTTCACTGGTAAACTCTTCACTCGCTCGTACGGACGGGCGGGTAGATAAGCGCGCGCACGGCTTACCCGGCCTTGCACGGAACGACGGGAACGTGAGTTGAGCTGCCTGGACGAATCGCATCTCAGTGTCCGTCCGTCCTCGTGAGACGCGGAACGCCGGACGCTTAGCTCCGGAGATGGAAACGATGAGCTTTGTGCGTGTGAAGTGCGCGTTCTTCTTTAAAAAAAACCTGCCTCTCGATGACATCTTTGGACTTGTATATGTTCCCCTTGCTCTTTTTAATCGTCGCTGCACGAAGTACTTCTAAAAATGATGATGATTCATCAGCTACTCTTGCTTATCAGGCTCAATTTATTATCTGCAGTAGGAACGAAACTGCTGACGTTTATGATTGTGTGCAAGCCTTTCTAGTGTTAGTAGCGATAATATTAGGGGGAAAACTAATATGGATGGAGACATAATAATAGACTTTGACACCTATAAAAATTATTTGAGTTTCGTTTCCCTGTGTAATTAGCAATGATGCTGAAATCTGTAATAATCCGTTGTCACATACAACAATGTAGAGGTTGGAAAATAAATTCAATTATCTAAACACAATACTGTTTTTGATCGACCTTCAACCTACAAACCTCAAACATAATCATAAACTATCCCGCTGAAATTATGAAAAATATATTTTATGATGAACAAATAACACCGTCAAACTTTTTTTATGAGGTTATAGCACGTTCCTTGTAGCATTGCTTTTGCAAGTGAGGCGACATATGATAAGTATGGACCTGTTTAATTAGTATAGCTTCTTTAAAAATGATTCTCTGTAATAATTTAATTTTTTGAAGTGAAGTGATTTTATGGCTGAAAGTCATTGTGTTTGATTCTTTTGTATAAACTCTTAAAATCAAGACGCAAATCCTTCATGGAATTAAGAGAATCTAGTTTTTTCAAATCTCATACCTTAGTTCATTTATAAGAGTCCCTTCACAGAATCCATCTAGAATCGCTTCACTACAGGAATGCGGCTGAGTTGTGACACGGTCGTAGCCGTCGCAAATAAGTAAAAACGATTGTAAATAAACTATTTACGAAGTTTCTCTTATCCGCGATGGTTTTCGGCCGTCACCGCGTTTTGTCATAAATAAGCTTAGTTACAACTGTCACCGTCGTATTACGACGGTGACTCGCAATCGTCGTAAATAAGGACCCATGCCCGATAGATGGGCTGAGTTTCCTTATTTACGACAGTTTTTATGATCGTCATAATATACAGGCTTCTTTGCAACGGTTTCTCTAGTCGTCGTAAATTATAATGATTAATTTGTGTAACATTTATGTATCAAAATTTGATCAAACCCTTGCACATTATTGTATGTATTTTTGGGTGATTTTTGAAGTTCAAACGTGTAGCAAACGATTTAAATTTGAATTTGAATTCAAATCAAAAGAAAAGAAATGAAAAAGAAAAAGAAAAACAAATGAAACCCCTGTTGGGCCAAATTTCCCCCTGGCCCAATTCTCCCTTCCCTCACCCGCAGCCCAGCCAGCCCCTCCCACTCTCACTCTCTCTGCCAGGCGGGGCCCGCCTGTCATCCCTCTCAGGGAGCAACTGTCGCCTCCCTTTTCCCGCGCCGCGCCCACGCCGAAAACCACCCCCCTACAACCATCGCTCCACGCACGGATCAACCCCGGGAAACCTCCCTTCGCGCGCGCCAGCAACCGCCGCCGCATTCCCCTCTATAAATTTCCCCTCTCCCCCTCTCTTTCCTCTCCTCCGCGCGCAAACCCTAGTCTCGCCGTTGCAAGGTCCGTCGCCCTCGTTCCCGACACCTCAACGGTTGCCTTGCTCTCCCCTTAGCCCTAACCTCTTCGCCGTGTCGCCAGGAACACGCCGGGCACGTTGGCGCGAAGAGATCGCCGGGGAATCGCCAAGTTCGACGGTTGCCGACGTAGATCGCCGCCGTTGCTCGTCGCCGACCCTCCTCCGACCGATTTCACACCCCGAAAACCCCCGAGGTATGCTCCCCTTCTTCCCCTCTTTAGTTTGGTGTAAAGTGTGCGTAGAATAGGCTTAGAATTCACCGGTTTGGCCAACTCCGGCGAGGTCGCCGCCGCGGGCGTCGTGCGCCGCCGCGCGCATGCGTCCAGCGTCGCCGGAGGCGACGTGGCCGCCTCCCAGCCGTCGGTTTCGACAGAATGGCTAGGATTAGATCTGTGTAACGTTTCGGTTAATTAAATCTCGTGCATTCACTTCAGATCCAACGGCCCACATTCAAACTCCTTTTCCCGCCTCCGCTTTTACACCGTGGCCCCTGGAATCTTGCAGGCTATCCCCTGGACTCTGCTGGAATTCAAGTCTAGCCCCTGAATTTAGCAAACTAGCCCCTGGAATCCCTGGAATTGGATTTAATCATTTAAATAAGCAATCTAACCCCTGGAAATTTGTAGAATTATGGATTTAGCCCCTGTACAGTGTAGGAAACTTATTATTCAGTCCCTAGACTTTTATTTAATTGCTGAATATTGTTTATAGGTGTATTTAATGTGTAGAAAATAGATAAAAATGGTGAATAAATATAATAACAGTAGGAAAATTTGTATAAAAATGTTTTTATGGTGTAATTAATTTGTAGGGTTCAAATAAAATATAGTTTGACCCTGTAAAATTTATTAAAAATGTTTAAAATATATTTTGGCCATAGAAAATTCAATAAAAATGATTTTGGGCCATAAATAAATCCTAAAAATGTGAGATAAATATAAAATGCATATTTTGGCTATGTAAAATAATAAATACCTCGTAGGGACGCTTTAGTATAGAGTTTTATGCCTATGTGTATGTTTGTTGCCATGTGTTGTGTGCTCTTTACTTATTTTAGCCTTTGTTTTCTCTTTGCCATACTTGGGTAATATATCTAGAGTCGTGCTACGACCCTAATTTCAATCTCCAAGACCAAGACTTCACCAACAACCAAGTCTTCGACGAAGGCAAATGCCCTTGACCATCTTGTACCAATTTTAGGAATTTAGTTAGATGCATGCTAATTAAATTGATGTCCTATTTCATGTTTCATGCCTTGTTCTATATAATTCCTTGTCTCCTGATGTGGGTTGGGAAGTAGATAGGTAATTAATTATGCTTAGTCATGCTTAGACAATGGGAATGGGTTTTCATACAATTATGACATGTTAAACTTATGATCACTTTAATTGTGGTGGATACACAATAGTAGTGGATAGGAATCTGGTGGTTGGATAGATTTGGTATGGTGCAGTTTGCACGAGATCCGGGGTTGGGTTTGGTACCACTGAATTCTAAGGACCGGTTTATAGAGGAAGCCACTAAGCTCTATAGTACCACCACGAGACTGAGATGGGGTAGCTTGGTCAACTAATTAGGTTTCTCCCAATGAAATGCTAGTAGTTGGATGGTGCGGGGAATGATGCAGGGGTACTGCTCTGGGAACCGCAAGGCTCAAGAGGGGGCTCTGAGGCAGAGGGTTACTCTGGGAATCCTCAGTGGTGGAAACCTTAGAGGGCTAGCACTAGTCGGGAGTACCTTTGTAAAGGCCATGTAGTGATCTCCTGGCCTCACACCAAAGGAAGTGTGTAGTGTGGTTAGCTACCACGGGCATTCAGGGAGGTTCACTTAGTCCACCTGGCAACAGGGGATGAAATCACTGCTTGTGGGGAAAGGGTACACTCTCTGCAGAGATTTGGTAAAACTGTCATGACAGCCGTGCTCACGGACAAGAGCGGCTTGGGGCCAGTTCATAATTAGTTTATGTTTGGGAAAGGGTGGTTATTTATGATTCAAGTTACATTCATCATCATCAATTATGTGTTGAATTACTTCTTGAATTATGATATTGATAACTGAAAGCTAAGGTTAGGTTCTAAGCATAGTGCTTAAGCAATATTTGGCCTTCCCTTGCTTTAGCCAATCATGTCATTCTCTTCCCGCACTTGCTGAGTACTCTATGTACTCAAGCGTTTACTTTTACTTTAGAATATGAAGAAGAAGTGGCACCAGAAGACTTCTTCGTCAACCCGGAAGACTTGGGCTAGGCTGGCGATCCTCCGCGCGACTGCCTGTGGAAATGGAGTTGTTCTCGTCTATTTAGCTTTCCACTGTAGTTTGATCGTTGTGAAATGTTTAGATGTTGTACATAGGTTATGGAGTGTATTTGTAGACCTTCGGGTCGTATTGTAAGATTATTTATGTATTTGAACATGGCTATGTAATGGTATTTCACTTTCGTCAATGCATGTACGATTCAACTGATCCTGGCGTACATGTGGTTAGCGTCTGTTCATCTCTACGATGACCGGACGTGACAATTTGTGAGGGTCAAGTCAGCCGTCATAAACTGCAAATGCTTTAGTTACGGTGGTACTGTATAAAAACTATCGTAAATAAGGTTTTTTTTAACTCTAAAACTATCCAGCGCGGTGGCTAGAAACACAGAAACAACACATAATAACATCACAACATACAACAACATATATAGCATTGCATCACAAAGTCACAAACTTTATATACATCACAAATATCACATCATATGATAATGACATAAACTGATCGAGAGGGGCTCTACTACTTCCAGAGCCGTAGACGTCGTCATCGCGTGTCACACGAGGTGCTGGTATAGACGGCAATGGAATTTGAGCCTCTGTCGCCGATCGCTGCAATACATGTAAGTAGTTTGACATGTTTATTACTTTGAAATTTGTTTTTTACTAGAATCGATTGAATAAGCTAGAATTGATCACATTTAGCTTAGTTTAGCTAAGTTGAGTTAGATTTGGCCATGTTAGATGAGGTAGAACTAGAATAATTAAGTTGAGTTAGATTTTCCTATGTTTGATAAAGTAAGACTAGAATAAGTATGATTTTGATTATCTGAACCGTCAGAGAAGGTGAGTCTGGCATGGTCTGAGTGACGGCGGTGGCAGTGGCGGTAGTTGGATCTGCTCCCCTACTGTTGAGCTAAAGTCTGTCATTGCAAACATTAGAAGTCACTTCATCCATCCAAAATTACTTGTCAGTTCATTTTTTAACTAAAGAATGACAAGTAATTTAGGATGGAGGGAGTACATATTATATGCATGTGATGAATTTAATTTATTTTAATTTCATTTCTTACCTTCATCGCAAATTTACATATCATAAGCTTATTCTAAGCATTGAACTCTCAAAATGCATATCTAAATCCCATGTTTTATTAAATTATGCCATCTGAGTCTAAAGATTCAAAAATAATCTTTATAGAGGTGTGCTGCTGATATAGCTCATTCTAGGCATGATTTAGAGTCTTTTTATATTTACGATTATTGCTTTGATATACTCCTTCTGTTCATAATTACTTGATGTTTATGATAAATATTTAGATCGTTTTAAACTAATTTTTTCCTAAGCGTGAAGTAATTAGGGGGTAGTCAAATAACGTCATCTAGCATGATTTGTGATGATACGTATTTTTGATTTAGACAGAGAAACGTCGTGCATTGACTTCTCTGTTTCGGCATGGCCGTGGCCGCGTGCGCTTCTTGTTTGATGTCCAGCACGCGTTGGGTGCTTCGTACGACAATGATTGATCCGGCAGGATGCAGTGAGAAATTGTTTACGTACACGGTTTTGTCAAGGTCGATCATCCCCATGTTATAGGACTGACTTAGGCCCCGTTTGGAATACGGTATTCTCAAAGGAGTTTCAAAGGAATGGGATTCCTCCATTCTGCTGACGTCATCACTACTACAAAAAGCATTTTTACATGCGCCTCAATTTTTCAAACACAGGCGGTCCTTAAAAATATGCGACTGTGATGACGAATGATATAATAACCGTCTGTGATGAAAGAACAACACAGGCGGATTTTAAAGAACAACCGTCTGGGTAAATACATGATCTTCAGAATCGGTTCTTAATTAAGAACCGCCTGTAATGCAACGAACTTCACAGACGGATTTTAAGAAACAACCGTCTGAGTAAATACATGATCTTCACAGACGGTTATTAATTATTAACCGCCTGCAATGCCATGAACTTCACAGACGGATTTTAAGAAACAACCGTCTGGGTAAATACATGATCTTCGTTGGTGGTTCTTGATTAATAACCGTCTGTAATGCAATGAACTTCACAGATGGATTTTAAGGAACAACCGTCTGAGTAAATACATGATCTTCGTTGGCGGTTCTTAATTAATAACCGTCTGTAATGCAATGAACTTCATAGCCGGTTCTTGATTAACAACGGCCTGAGAAGATCATGTATTTTCAGTGGCGGTCATTGTTTAATTATCATAAGCGGTTTTCATTGAAATTACAGGGATGTAGTTGCAATTATATATCACAGCCGCATGTAGTCGTGCGTGCAAAATTGTATGATCAGGAAAAAAACACAGATGAGCTAGCGGATACTAGTACAGTAATGCATTATAGGAAATGCTCGATCACCAGTGAGGCTGGCTTAATTGTGATAATACACCATTAGAGCCTTTACAATTGTTCAAAGATAATTTCTTTACACACTGAACAAAAATCATGCTACATTCATTGTAGATCGACGATGAAGCTCCCATCGATCAATCTAAATTGTACCGTCCTGCTTGCTCCCGAACACGTCTCTTATATTCCGCTGGATCCTGAAAATATTGACATTATTTAAATTAACAAATGTCGAAGGAGGAATGAATAACCTACATTGGTCACTAAGTCAAAGTGTCATCTAACCTTGATAAGTAGATTATAGCAATCATTTTCAACATCAGGCACATTTGGCTGATGCAGCAAACGCTGAACTTCAAGTAGTATAGTTTTGATTGTAAAAGCACTGCACCACCCCTACGAAATATAATTTAAGCAATATAAGAAACCAGTTCAAATAAGTTCGACAAAAATTATAAGTAATAATTACGTGAACAAAATAGGTCTATCTTACAGTCTCTTGATCAAGAATCCCGATGCAGAGTGCTCCCGAACGATGGACATTTGGGTGGAAGAACCCAATTGGAAAGGAGCATCTTGGAGGCACCAAGGGATAGTCCTTAGAGAAGGAGATTGTTAGGGGGTAGTAACCATCTTCCCATTCAGTCTGCAAAAGAAATTTATTAATAGGAGGACGATAGTTAAACTCATATTGTGCTTGTTCTTCATGACTTACCCCTTCTTTACCGGGGACGATGCACTGCCACTTCAATAAATCTCCCGATTCAGGCTTCGCAGAGAAACCCTACGCGGAGAAATTGAAAATACCAAAAACAAACAACACGGAAAAACAAACTACAGTTAAGTTCATCAGTCCATTACAGATACATATGTATATACAACCATGTGACCGGTGTGCCATATGTACATACATGGGGATGGTTCTTGCGCCACGCCAAGCGCTCCTCCTTCAATCGGCTACACGCCCGAGACATCATTATCTGAAGAAAGACCAAACTTCCAAACTTCCAAATCATTGATTCCAAACGCATATGTACACAAATGCAAAAGGACACAATCCATATACCAACATTGTTCTAAGTTGATTTCAGAAGATACAAATATATACAATATATATCATCTCGCATTGCTATATACATTTTTTCCAGCATTGACATCTTCTCGCATATAGGGTTTCAAATTCTTTTTAATGCTTCTCTCTACGCGCTTGATGTTTTCTGGTTCGGTGAAAAGGTACATCTCTTCATACTGATTATATTCCTCTTCATTATCTCCCACATTGTCAACCCCAACAATATTTTGCTTTCCAGAAACAACTACGTGCAACTTCTCAGTTTCTGGATCTTGAACATAAAAAACTTGTGCAACATTATCGGCGAGAACCCACAGGTCATCTTTGTAACCCACTTTATTCAAGTCTACCAGTGTCAGTCCGTAATTGTCCACTTTCAAACCATCAGGATGTTTGACCCATTGGCACTTAAATACGGGCATTACCATTCTTTCGCCATAATCGAGTTCCCATATTTCCTCTATGAACCCGAAGTATGTGGTCTTCTGCCCTTGTGAATCATAAGCCTCAATACGAACACCACTATTTTGTGCAACACTCTTACCGTCTTTTTCTTTAGTGTAAAATGTGTAACCATTGATGTCATATGCTTGCCATGATGTTACCAAAGCAGATGGGCCACAAGCTAACTTTTTCATTGTTGCCTCTTCTATAGTGTTTCCGTATGATATATTTTTGTCCATTAACCATTCAGTGAAACATCTTCTGTGCTCTTTCATGATCCAGTCCTCTTTGCGGTCTTGGTTTTTATCACGAAGCTCAATTTGGTGTTCCTCGATGTACGGCTCAGCTATTGCGAGCTGTTGTAGTACACCAAAATGTGCACGGTGTACATTCTTGTAATCTTGAACAATAAAAGTTTTCTTACCCACTTTGCCTCTCCCACGTAGTCTACCCTCATGTACCGGTATAGGCACACCTATCGATTTTCCATCTTTGATGTAATCAGCGCAACCCTCAATCACTTCTTCAGTGGTGTATCCTTCCATAATTTAACCCTCTGGGTGAGCACGGTTCCGCACATAACCTTTTAATACTCCTAAATATCTCTCCAACGAAAACATATGATGTAAATATAGTGGCCCCAATGCTTTTATCTGATCAACAAGATGTACGATTAGGTGTACTTGCATATCAAAAAAGGATGGTGGGAAACACATCTCAAGCTTGCACATTGTCTCGACGATGTATGTTTTCAGATAGTCTAAATCTTCACGTGCTATCACCTTTTGCGATACTGCATTGAAGAAGTAACACAAACGTGTGATGACAACTTTTATATGCTCAGGTTTGATTACTCTTATTGCAATGGCAAGGAAAACTGTCATCATCATGTGACAGTCGTGAGAATTATAACCGAATAAAGACAAGTCTTTCATCGAGACTAGTTTGCGGATATTGGATGAGAAACTTGTGGGCACTTTGATCCCACGCGAGCATTCGCAAATTGCTTTTTTCTCTTCTAGCGTCAAGTTGTAGCTGGCTGGGGGAAGGTAATGCTTCCCGTTCGCCTTTTCTACTGGATGAAGCTCTGGTCTCAAATCAAGATTTACTAGGTCCATACGTGAATTTAATCCATCCTTTGTCTTCCTCGGCATGTCCAGCAAGGTCCCAATGATGCTGTCAAATACATTCTTTGTAACGTGCATCAAATCAATACTATGGCAACATTCCAGATTCCTCCAATACGGAAGATACTTGAAAAAAATTGATTGTTTCTTGAAAGCCATGTCAGTTGTATCATCCGAAGATGTACTTTTCTTTCTCTTAATTCCTTTACTCTTTTTTCCCTTACCGAAAGCAATATGAATGTTCTTGACCATTTCAAACACAAGTTTTCCACTGTAAGGTTTCGGTGCAGTATCTTTTTCGATTTTGTTATCAAATTGTTCTTTCATCTTCCTATACTTGTGTGTATCTGTCAAGAACCGTCGATGTCTCATGTACACCGTCTTTCTGGATGAAGTGAGGTATAGATATCCAGTTCTATCCACGCACCTAACGCAACCTTTCTTCCCTTTCATTTGTCCCGATAATGTAAACAGTCTGGGATAATCATGCACGGTAACGAATATCATTGCTCTTAGCGTGAAATACTCCCGCTTGTACTCATCCCATGTACGTACCCCTTCATTCCACAATTTCGCCATATCTTCCATTAAAGGTTCCAAGAACACATCAATTTCGATGCCGGGTTGTTTCGGACCTTGGATAAGAACAGATAATAAGATATATTTCCTTTTGTGACACAACCACGTCGGTAGGTTGTACATAGTTAAGACCACGGGCCATGTGCTGTGTATGCTCCTTTTTTCACCAAACGGATTCATTCCATCTGTACCCAAGGCAAACCTCACATTTCTGATTTCCTTCGCAAATTCTGGATACTGAATATCAAAATTTTTCCACTGCGTTGCATCACCAGGGTGTCGTATATGTTTTTCATTCTTCTTGCGTTCCTCAGAATGCCAACGCATAAGTTCAGCCTCCCTAGGGTTTGAGAACAAACGCTTCAAGCGATCAATTACCGGAAGGTACCACATCACCAATGCAGGAATTTTTCTCTTATTCTTCCCGTCTGCATCGCCAGAAGTATCGTCATCGTCACCTTCAGGACCAATAATAAACTTCTTATTCTTCTGAGTCTTTTTCATGTTGGTAACATACTGGTGATTGTAGTCCTTCTTATATCTACTGACACCACAAATGGGGCATCTAGTTGCGAGCTCATGCTCTTTGCGATACAGAATACAATGGTTCACACAAGCGTGTATTTTTGTCACACCTAGTGCCATCGGGCAAAGAAGTTTCTTCGCTTTATAAGTGCTTCTAGGCAGTTTATTTGGATTTGGAAGAATTTCTGCCAGAAGATTCAAAAGATCAGAGAAACTACAATCGGACCATCCGTGCGTAGCTTTCAACTTTAGTAGTCCTAAGACTGCACGCAATGTAGTAAACTCTTTATCACAACCGTTTGATTCATCATATAAAAGCTCTGTGGCCGCATTCTGCAATGTCTCCATTTTACTTAAACCTTTGCTTGCTCCCATAGAAGTCAGTACATATGGTTCAATGTGACGCAACATCTCCTCACAATCGAACTCATCATCATCATCACCAGCTTGATTGTCACTACCATCATCGATATGAACATTATCATCATCTGAGCCTCTCTCATCATCTTTATCCACATCATGTGTATCTAAATCACCATGCTCTGTCCATATTGTGTAGTTATTTTTGAAACCTCTTTTCACCAAATGAGATTGGATTACTATAGTATCCGTCCAAGCAATCTTATTTTCGCAGTCGATACATGGACATAATATGTCATCTATCTTTTGCAACTTCGCATGTCTCTTGGATGCTTCAATAAAATTTGCAACATTACGAATGTACATAGGGTCGGGTCTTGGCATGTTATACATCCACGCTCGACGGTCCATGCTTCAATAATAGAATTTTTTGTCAGATTTACAAAATTTGGCCACAAATATTCTCTAAAGGTCTTCTATAAAATGAATTTACAGAGACATAACAAGTATGATTAGGGCGACTAATGTAGGAGACGGGCGACGTCTTGAGGCGAACGGAGTCAAAGCGGGAAACAGGCCCAGCAGCATGGGCTAGGTCTGGGTGGGATCCAGTCCGTTATATCGAGAAACAAGGCCCAGATGCATCTTATATATATTACAATAGCATCTGTTAATTAAACATCATATTCATGTCACATAATAGGTACAAAAAGGAAACAATCCATATAGTCCATACATCAATATACCAGAACACAATCCATACAGTCCTTACACATGCAAAAGGACAGAATCCATATACCAGAACACGCAAAACTAACAGCTTATCAGCTAATGAAAATATACAAAGAAAAAGTAAGGAAACTACATTTACCTTGCAGAGGCGTCAGCACGGTGGGGAGGCGTCAGCACGGTGGGCCGGCTGGGTGGAGAAGTGGCGGTGCGGGGTTGAGCGGCGGCGCGGCAGTATGGGCTGGGCGGCGGAGCGGCGGCGCGGCGCAGGGGAAATTTCAACAGCCTGGCGGCGTCGATATAAATTCTCCAGGGTTGCGTTTTGACTGCGGTGAGGGGTCCTTATATAGACGTAGGTTTTTCACAGGCGGTTTTTAACTTTATCGCAGACGGGTTTTACTTACCAACCGCCTGAGATGATGTTTATTAATTAAGAAGTAAATATCTTCACAGGCTGTTGGTACTTAATAACCGCCAGGGAAGATTTTTATCTCAGGCGGGTATTACTTAACAACCGTCTAAGATAATGGCAACTGAACAAAATATTTTTAAAACTTGTATAGCTGACGTTGAAATGTTTTGGTAAATATCAAATTAATTTCTACTCACATATTATTCACATTTGTGTATCTCATAAAAAAAGATCTTTCACTCAAAATTGTTGGTACGAACATATTTGCATAATTTATACATGTATGAATTTTTTTAATTTTTTTAAAAGCACTCCAACATGTCAAACTTCAAATTATCCACCAGTATTCATTGACACTTGATTGAAATATGTACAAAACACAAGAAAAATGTACAAGAACACTTGATTGAAATCCTAAAACTACACTACGGCCCCGCCTCCTCCATCCTCTCCGCCAGCTTCTCAAACCAAGCCAAGCGGTCCTCCTCCGACTCGTCGTCGTCGTCGTCGTAGTCGTCACCATGGTGGTGGTCGCCGTCGTCGTCGTCGCCGTCGTCAGTGGACGACTCGTCGTCGCCGTCGTCGGAGGACGACTCGTCGTCGCCGTCGTCGGAGGACGACTCGTCGTCATCATCGTCATCATCGTCGTCGTCGTCGAAGTCGTCCTCCTCCTCCTCCTCCTCCGGCGACGATGCAGCAGAAGAGAGGGTCGGCTTCTCCGGCTGAGCCGATTGCTCCGGCTGTACCGGTGGCTCCGGCTACACCGGCGGTGGAACGCGCTGGTCGTCATTCACCCTCTCGGGGGAGCTGCAGCGTATCCGCTTGCAGGGTGGCTGCCTCGGCGGGCTAGGTGGCGGAAGGTTGGCCATGGCTGTGGTGGTTAATCGGCGGTGGGCTAGGAGAGGTGGAACGATGGAAGAAGAAGAAAGGAGTGGAGAAAAGTTTTGTGCTTGTCCATAACCGACGATGCGCCTTATATAGGTCTGTGCGGAGTAGACGAGGGAGCGGTTCGTTTCCCGCGCATTGAACTCTTTGCAGACCTCGTGCGGCGCACAATTAAACCACTGTGGAAGACGATCTTGAGAGATCCTTGCACGCGTCCCTGCACCACGGCTTCTCAACTTCTCCGCAGACCTCGTGCGACGCGTCAGTTAATTAACACTTCTCAGGCCGTTAATTAACATATTGTAGTTTCAAAAATGATTATTTCAGGCGGTTATTACTTATAAACCGCCTGAGAAAAAAGAAGTAAAAATCTTCACAGACGGTTGGTACTTAACAACTGTCTACAAATATGTTTATCTAAGGCGGGTATAACTTAACAACCGTCTGGGATAATGCCCGATACTGTTCTGCAGTTTCCTTATCCCTTGCTTCTTTTTTATTTAGATTCCAATATAAATACTCAAACATGTTTACATTCTGCAAATTGTGTTCAAATTCGATGATTCTTTCTTCTACATTTGTATTAAATTAACATCTACCAACTGAACAAAATATTTTGTTCATTGCGCATTGAACTCTTTGCAGACCTCGTCCGGCGCACAATTAAACCACTGTGGAAGACGATCTTGAGAGATCCTTGCACGCGTCCCTGCACCACGGCTTCTCAACTTCTCCGCAGACCTCGTGCGGCGCGTCAGTTAATTAACACTTCTCAGGCCGTTAATTAACATATTGTAGTTTAAAAATGATTATCTCAGGCGGGTATTACTTATAAACCGCCTGAGAAAAAAGAAGTAAATATCTTCACAGGCGGTTATTGCTTAACAACCGCCTGGGATAATGCCCGATACTGTTCTTCAGTTTCCTTATCCCTTGCTTCTTTTTTATTTAGATTCCAATATAAATACTCAAACATGTTTAGATTCTGCAAATTGTGTCCAAATTCGATGATTCTTTCTTCTACATTTGTATAAAATTAACATCTACCAACTGAACAAAATATTTTTAAAACTTGTATAGCTGACATTGTAATGTTTTGGTAAATATCAAATTAATTTCTACTCACATATTATTCACATTTGTGTATCTCATAAAAAAAAGGTTCCTTCACTCAAAATTGTTGGTATGAACATATTTGTATAATTTATACATGTATGAATTTTTTTAATTTTTTTAAAAGCATTCCAACATGTCAAACTTCAAATTATCCACCATTCTAACTAAATGCTCATATTCATATGAGGCATTCATCAAATTATGAACACACATTGATTCCAAAAAATTTAAAAAAATATGAAAAAATTCGTAGATGTTGGTATGATGATTAAAAATGTCCACTGAAAAAATAAATGAAAAAAGCATTATATTCATCAAGATAGAAAAATGAAAAATAGCATTTGTTGTATGTTTTTTATGTTCTGACAAATTTAAAAGGATTTATGAAGTGAAATTTAATGGTAACCTTTACTTATCAATAATATTACAAGAAAGTGGATTTTTGCCTTTTTAAAGTACCACATTTAATCAAGAATATTAAATAAGAAGAAGTAAATATCTTCACAGGCGGTTATTGCTTAACAACCGCCTGAGATAATGCCCGATACTGTTCTTCAGTTTCCTTATCCCTTGCTTCTTTTTTATTTAGATTCCAATATAAATACTCAAACATGTTTACATTCTGCAAATTGTGTTCAAATTCGATGATTCTTTCTTCTACATTTGTATTAAATTAACATCTACCAACTGAACAAAATATTTTGTTTATTGCGCATTGAACTCTTTGCAGACCTCGTGCGGCGCACAATTAAACCACTGTGGAAGACGATCTTGACAGATCCTTGCACGCGTCCCTGCACCACGGCTTCTCAACTTCTCCGCAGACCTCGTGCGGCGCGTCAGTTAATTAACACTTCTCAGGCCGTTAATTAACATATTGTAGTTTAAAAATGATTATCTCAGGCGGGTATTACTTATAAACCGCCTGAGAAAAAAGAAGTAAATATCTTCACAGGCGGTTATTGCTTAACAACCGCCTGAGATAATGCCCGATACTGTTCTTCAGTTTCCTTATCCCTTGCTTCTTTTTTATTTAGATTCCAATATAAATACTCAAACATGTTTAGATTCTGCAAATTGTGTCCAAATTCGATGATTCTTTCTTCTACATTTGTATAAAATTAACATCTACCACCTGAGCAAAATATTTTTAAAACTTGTATAGCTGACATTGTAATGTTTTGGTAAATATCAAATTAATTTCTACTCACATATTATTCACATTTGTGTATCTCATAAAAAAAAAGGTTCCTTCACTCAAAATTGTTGGTATGAACATATTTGTATAATTTATACATGTATGAATTTTTTTAATTTTTTTAAAAGCATTCCAACATGTCAAACTTCAAATTATCCACCATTCTAACTAAATGCTCATATTCATATGAGGCATTCATCAAATTATGAACACACATTGATTCCAAAAAATTTAAAAAAAAATATGAAAAAATTCGTAGATGTTGGTATGATGATTAAAAATGTCCACTGAAAAAATAAATGAAAAAAGCATTATATTCATCAAGATAGAAAAATGAAAAATAGCATTTGTTGTATGTTTTTTATGTTCTGACAAATTTAAAAGGATTTATGAAGTGAAATTTAATGGTAACCTTTACTTATCAATAATATTACAAGAAAGTGGATTTTTGCCTTTTTAAAGGACCACATTTAATCAAGAATATTAAATAAGAAGAAGTAAATATCTTCACAGGCGGTTATTGCTTAACAACCGCCTGAGATAATGCCCGATACTGTTCTTCAGTTTCCTTATCCCTTGCTTCTTTTTTATTTAGATTCCAATATAAATACTCAAACATGTTTACATTCTGCAAATTGTGTCCAAATTCGATGATTCTTTCTTCTACATTTGTATTAAATTAACATCTACCACCTGAACAAAATATTTTTAAAACTTGTATAGCTGACATTGTAATGTTTTGGTAAATATCAAATTAATTTCTACTCAGACGTGAAATTTTAATTAACGATGAACACACTACATTCATTAACAATATTCAATCATTCACACAGTTGAAGAACACACAAGATACTCATTCATTAACAATATGCACATCTCACAAAAGAACACACAAGATGCACAATATTTACACAAGAACACAAAAGATACACAAGTAATATTCAATCACATAGATGAAAAAAGATAGATTTCATTCATTAACAATATTTACAAAACAGAAGCAACTAAAAACAACAAAAAGAAAAACTAATTAAATCCTACTCCTACTCCTCTTCCATCTCCTCCTCCTCGTCCTCCGGCGGCGACTCCGGCACCGGTGCAACAGGAGACAGGGCCGGCTGCACCGGCTGCACCGGCTGCACCGGCTGTGCAACCCCGAGGTTGCTAGCCGTCGCCTCCACCAGCGTTCTACGGCCCTCGGGGCCAAGAACCTGGGCCATCGTCGCGAACAGAATGTCGAGACGATCAGCCACCCCCACGAGGGCGTAGAGGTAGTGGCCCAAGGTACCCATTCCAGTATACTCTGGAAGGGTACCCAGCCCCAAGGCACTCATGGCACGAGACGTATTGTTGTACGCCTCTCGCGCCATGAGGAGGCGCTGCTCGGCGTTGATCTTCTCGGGGGAGCTGCAACATTGTTTCTTGTAAGGTGGCTCCCTCGGAGGGCTCGGCGGCGGAAGGTCGGCCATAGTGGTGTTGGGTCGTCGGAGCGGAGGAAGACGAAGAAAACAAGAGGATTCAAAGTGAGCGATGCGCTTGTGAGCGATAGCGCGTCTTTAAGGCCGCGCGGAGTGGAAAAGAAAGGTCGCGCACGCGTGACATGGTCACTGACGTGTGGGACCGGGTCCACATGTCAGTGACCGCTGATTAAGTCAGGGGATCCTCATCCCGGTTGGTGAGGGGTCTTTATGTAGGCGTTCATCAAATTAAGAAGAAGTAAATATCTTCACAGGCCCATGTTTAACTCAGGCGGGTGTTACTAACCAACCGCCTGAGATAATTGTATCTTCTCAGGCGGTTGGTAAGTAAAATCCGACTGAGGTAACAGTCTTCCCTGACGGTCGGTACTTAAAATCCGCCTGAGAAAATGTGAGTCTATATATACCCCTCGGCAGCATTGGAAAAACCTAACCCGGGCGAAACACTTAGACGCCGTTAGGCTGCCAAAATTTCGTTTGCCGCCAAGTGTTCCCCCTCGTCACTTCCAGGTACGCCGCCGAGCTTCGCCGTCGCCGAGCTTCGCCGTCGTCGCCGAGCTTCGCCGTCGCCGCCGAGCTTCGCCCTCCTCACTTCCAGGTACGCCGAGCGAAGCCATTTCCGTCGCCGCCGAGCTTCAAGGTAAACCCTAAACCCTTCGACCTTCCATCCTCCTTCGCCGTGCCGCCTCCCTCCCCGCCCTCGCTGCCGCCTTGCATATCCTTGGTTAGGGTTCGGGAATTAGATAATGGTAGGCATCCTTGGTTAGGGTTCGGTGGAATTCGAAAAACTGTCAAGTTCGGTGGCATCTTTGGTTAGGGTTCGGTGGGGCAAGATTTATGTGGATGGTTATATCACGATAAATTGGTAGTTGGTTCTGTGTGTCTGAAACTGTTCTGACACATTAGTGGTAAACATGATTCTAGACTCTAGTAACAGCAGTATATTCCCTATTTCTGTCATCGGCCTTGCATATGCCACATAATTCTCTATTAGGGGCAAGATTTAGCTATATTTGGTTAAGTTGACCAAATTTGGCTAATTTTGGCTAAGTTACATTAGATATAGTTATACTTGACTAATTTTGACTAAGTTATGCTATATTTAGCTATATTTGGCTACTTTTGCTTAGAGTTAGCTATGCTAGACTAAGTTTGGCTAAGTTTGCTTTTATTTCTCTAAGTTTCATTTGAGCAATTGTAGCTAATCTGTGCTACCAAAGATGTCTGCACTTGTGGCTCCATCAGCTTCATTTGAGCAATTGTACCTAATCTGAGCTACCAAAGTTATGCTATATTTAGCTCTGAAGCCAAACAAAAGTTGCTGGCCAACTCATTTGTGATGCCAGGAGCATCCTCACGCCCATATCTAGGTAACACTAGGTGTGGCGATGGAGTCTGAGCATATGATGCCGATCTCTATGATACAAGAATTTAGTTAGACCTATATAACTTCAAAAATGTGTTTTGGCTAAATTTACTTAATTGAGCCAAAATTGAGAAAATTTGTTTTAAATATGACCAAATTTAGTTATGCCATTTATTAGATTTTTTGTCTTATTAGATATAGCATGGAAAGCCCTAAGAAGACTGGTCCTGATTGTAACAGCAAAGAAGACAATATGGAGTTTACTGACTCCAGCAGTTCAGGCTCCTATCACAGTCCTTCGGATCCTTTTCCGAATATAAAAATTAAAAAGACTTCAGTGGATCTAGACCCGGAATATGATCCTGCCGACGAGGTATGGATCACGAATCTTAACTTCAGCAGTTCAAGTTAATGTTGGTTGTCAAGTATACGAAGTCTTATAATTTTTTTCTACCTAGATTAATCTCAAAGACAATGAGGTGACATCGGCTCCTAAAACCGCAGAAGGTTCACCAATGGATGAATTCTCAGCTTCACTCAAGCGGAAACGAGGGCAACGAGGTCCCAATAAGGGTCTATTGGACCGTATCATGTACATAACAAGGGTCGGTCCAAGTGGGCTTCCCCAAGAACCACTGGATTCAGTTACCAAGTACCGTAATGCATGCGGTTTTCTTGTTAGGGAGGTTGTGCCGATCACAACCGAGAATTGGAGGAAATTACCCGAGCAGACCAAGAATGAGTTGTGGGAAAAGATAAAGAAACAATTCAAGTTCCCAAAAGGCACAGAAGAAGCTGTAAAGAAAGCAACATTGGTCTCTTGCGACAAGAAGTTTCGATGCTGGAAGAGTGAAATGAATGCTTATGTTAAGGCCAATAAGGTCCCTAGCCCGAGGAAGATGGGAAAAATCACACAAGCTCAGTGGCAAGAGTTTGTTCGTCAAAAGAGCACACCTGATGCTAAATCTCTAAGTGCAACTAGGTCAGAGCTTGCAAAAAAGAACAAATACCATCATCGCTTGGGGTCTGCCGGATATGGCCCCAAAGTCCAGAAATGGAATAAGATAATAGACGAAATTCTTAGTAAGGGCAATCCTCACCCATTAGAAGGGTGCGATGAGCGAACTCAACGCTGGGTCTTTGCTCGGTCAGGTTTGACCAGCGAGGGCAAACTTGAAAAGCCCGACTCTCTGAATGAAGTAGAGGATAAAATGAAAGAAGTAATTGAAAAGCAACAGAAGGGTCTCTTCAAGCCGAAGAGGGAGAATGACCAACTTACCGCTATCTTGGGAAACCCTGAACACAGCGGACGGGTTCGAGCGGTCTCTTCTCAAATGTCTTGGCTAGATGGTTTCCCTAAAGATAAAGACACATATAGAAGACGTGAGAAGTTTAAGAAAACACTTGATGAAACAATTGCTCAAAAGGTCAAAGAAAATATGCAAGAAATAATGGAACAACTTAGACAATCAGGACAATTAGTGGCACCGAGTACAATGATGGTTCCGGTGCAAAAGGAGCAATTAGTATCTCCAACTGCCTACCCTAGCAGCGTTGGTTCCGTGCCAGGCTCAGGGTCAGCCCATAAGTTCCCTGTCGATGATATTGCTAACGACAAATCTTGTCGTCTTCTTGTCCCGATAGGCAGAGCAGGGAACAAAACCAAACAGGTTGCCACTGCTATGGCAAAGCCTGATCGTGACTTCAACGGGAGTCCACTTCCGTTGTATTATTCTGTGGTGCAAGTTCTTCAGATCATTGATAATGATTATGAAGATTATGAAATAGACAACGTCACACCTGAGGGGATCGCGACTCTGGGGCAGGCTGTCAACCAATTAATCCTTTGGCACCGACGCGATATCGTGTTGGACGATGAGCCAATTTCTAGCCCCGTCGCATCTCCAAATACTGCAACCCCATCTTCTAAGGCGAAAGTGCATGAAGATCCACTCCCAGTCCGGGAAGATCCACTCCCCCTATGTCTGAGCAAGGATGATGATATCCAAGAGCAACAAGTTGGACAACAACTTCAAGCAGTACCAGAGCAAGCTGTTGCTAGTAAAGAGCAACTAGTTGAGCAACAGCTTGAAGTAGTACTAGAGCCAGCTGCTGGGAGTAAAGAGCAATCAGTTGAACAACAGGTTCAACAACAAGCCAGTGTCCAACTTCCGACGACTACTCCTCGATCATCAGTGCCTGTCAAAGTTAGCTCATACGAAAATAAGAAACCTTCATCAGAAGTGACAAAGTATTTGGAAGCTATGAAGGAAAATATTAGAAAATCGAGTGCATCTCGTTCTTCTCATGAGCCAGCATTAGAAGATATCGAGGAGTGGGAAGAAGACGGTGTCATGTATAATCGGCGGACGGCTTTAGTTAAACCAGGAGTTCCAATATACAAGCTTGAGGATGTTCCTCCTAAATTTGAGAATGGGAAGCCGTTAATGACATCCGTACAACTTAGCAAACAACCCGTCGCGCTCAGAAGAATGCATGAGTGGTACATCACTGCCAGCACAAAATATGGTCTTGATTGCGTCACATTTCGTATTCCAAAAGAAGCATTCTGGAGCACTGGAGTAGATAAACGAGTCATTTTATTTGACGAGCTGCTTTCCCTTTTCCATCGGGGCATGCTCGAAATCAACCTGCTGCTCGTCTGGTGCTTGTAAGTGCTCTAATATTTTGTATTTGCTTTTCTTACTACACACATACGCATTTCATGAGATTATAACAATTCTGGACTTCTTCAATAGGATGCAATACATGGATAATGAAAAGTTGGCGCACAAGACAGGTATCCTTGACCCTACTAGGATTGCAAAGTCGCTATTCGACGTCCAGGCGAATCGAGAATCAAGCCAGTACAAACACATGAAAAAAAAGATTTTGAAAGAGCAATTGCAAAACTTAAGAAGGATAGAAAGGCAGAAGTTGCAGCTTACATAGGACATGCGATGTTTAACTTTGTCAGAGACGGCCAGGACCTCGTAAAGGCTCCATACCACTTCGAGTAAGTTCGACACATGGCATTGAAATAGCAATTATTGGTAATTGTTAACACGTGTGTTTGTATGTTTGCAGTAATCACTACATAATGATCTTCATCAAGCCAACGCAGGGAATGGCAACAGTCTTGGACTCGGCCGATTACCCACCAGATCGTTACAAAGATTTCCTTTCCATTTTGAAAAAGTACGTTTATTCAATAATTTTAATTTACGCACATTTAGAATGTGTTGACAAGTTTTATATGACATTTCTTGTATTACAGCGCTTGGCGGTTTTACGCGGAACAGCTTGGCGGTCAGAGACCTCCTAATACGAATGCATTGGACATTAAAACGTATTATGCTTGTCCGAAGCAGCCTGCTGGGAGTGTCTTATGCGGGTATTATGTATGCGAGCATCTTCGGACCGCCGCCGTATATAGAGTCAATCGTGAGGATGTAAGTTATCCTTAATGTCGATACCTTATTTTCTTACTTTTGTGTTTCATTTTCATTGTAACTAGCATAGTTTAATGCTTATATTCTCTGCTGTTCAATATTACCAGAAACATTATTTTCATATTTTGATTCCAACTTCAAAATTCAATTGCTCATAGTACAACTGCTCCAAAAATACCTACTAAATTCTTGTATACTCTCACTTTGATCTATACTTTGAGATTGTTCAAACCAACACATTCTAAACCTTGTTATGTGTTATATTGCAGCACAAGAAGAATCTGAACGAAGAATGGCCGGTTTGTAGAAGTATTCCTGATGGAGGAGCCGACAGGATTGCTTCTGAACTCTGTCAGTTCATTCGTCGCGAAATTTTGCACAAAACGGGGAAGTTCTTTGATAAGAGAGGTTCAACAGCTGATGTGCCAGAACTTTGCGACTATACCAATCTAAACAGTTTTTAGTGAAAACTTGTAACCTTTGAGATGAAATTGTATCTGTAACTTGTGTGTATGTATATTGTTTTAGTGAAATTGACTTCTGTGATGATAATATTGTTGTCTTTTGTTCTATGATGATTGTTGTTTTTTATTCTGTGATTATATTGAATTGACCTGGAAATTAGAAATAACAGCAGTAGTACTGCATGACTGTGAAAAACAATTATCACAGGCGGCTAGATACAAGTAAAGAAACATCTGTGATAATCTAATTTTCACAGGCGGTGTCTGTTATGGTAGAAACCGGCTGCGTTAAAGGGTCTTCACAGACGGCTGATATAGGTAAACTCCGTCTGTGATAACACCATTATCATAGACGGGTTAGTTATGCTTCAATAACCGTCTGTAAAGACACATTATCATTGACGGTTAGTTATGCTTCAAAACCCGCCTGTGAAGACATATTATCATAGGCGGTTAGTTATGCTTCAAAATCCGCCTGTGAATACAAATTATCATAGACGGTTAGTTATGCTTCAATACCCGACTGTGAAGACTCATTATCATAGGCGGTTAGTTATGCTTCAAAATCCGCCTGTGAAGACAAATTATCATTGGCGGTTAGTAATGCTTCAATACCCGTCTGTGAAGACTTCTTATCATAGACGGTTAGTTATTCTTCAATAACCGTCTGTGATAAGACATTTATCACAGACGGTTATATATGCTGCACGACCCGTCTGTGATAAAGTATTTTCACAGACGGCTAGCCTAAGTAAAGAACCGCCTATGATAATCGGTCTTCACAGGCGGCTATCCTTAGTGAAGAACCGCCTATGATAATTAGTCTTCACAGGCGGTTTCACTTCTCCGCCTGTGAAATTGCGGATTATCACAGACTCTTCGTTTCAGGCGGTTTTAAAAGCCGTCTGTGATAATAGGTTTGGAGCCACCTGTGATGAGGCTTATTGTAGCAGTGCATGGTGCGTTTGTAATGGAGGAAGGAGCAGGAAACTTTCCGTAGGAGAGGAAGGATCACCCGTATTCTCACAGGAAAGAAAAAATGAAGTCTGATCCTATGGAATGGGCGATGCTGCGCTTCACTTGTTTGCTATGCATAACCTACAACGATGTATTTAGAGACCAGCTGGTCTCTTCAGGATTCCTTGACTTGCTCGTGCTTGGGCAATGGGTTAGAGAGAGGATAGACAAGTTAGAGACTACAGAGAGAAAAGGAAGAGAGCTTGCTTCGGGAGGAGGAAATAAATAGTAATCAGTCCCACATGTAATTAGGTCAGTGCAACTTATTTTTTGTGTGTTTGTTTAGATAGGGAATAAAATCACGTCTATATTTTTTTTGTATTTTTATCAGTAATAAAATATTTTAAGAGTTGTTAATTACCTTTATTTTTCAATTCCTGCGTTGTGAGTTTCCTGCAATCCAAACACTTCAAAATTTTCATTCCTGTATTTTGGATTCCCACAGTTTTCTCACTTTTTTAATTCCCGTGTTTTCTCTATTCCTTCATTTTTTCCTATTCCTTTATTTCTCATTCATTCATTCCAAACAGGGCCTTAGCATTTGCAATAAGAATTCGTGATTACTGATATACTAGTAATAATGGAACAAAAGACCACAGTTTCTTGACATTTTGCAGATATCAAACAAAGCTACGTAAACATAATCTACGCAGTATCCATTAGCACACGTGCTCATGCAGCTTGCTCTGCCCCATCCTCGTCGCCCAACCAATGATCTTGTAGTTTCAGCGGCCCTGCACGCATATACCCTTCATCTTTTTATTTTTTTACCGACTGGTTCATTTTTAGGTCTCGTTTGGTATGATTTCAGATTCACACATAATCGGAAACAGTTCCGTTTCAACTGAGAATCAGTTTCAAACACTGAAACAAATCACATTAGAACTGTTTGGCTAGTATTTCTGTTTCAGTAATAATAGAAATAAGAGAAAGGCTGCATTGACCTATTTATCCTTTACCCTTTAATGTTTTTGTAGTTTTTCTTTGTATTCATTTGTGTTTATGTAATCACGTTGAATATTAAAAAAATTGCCCTCCGGCCATCCCCTCTGATTTTATTTCTTTTTCTTTTTTTTTGCTTCCATTTTTTTTCTCTTCCAGGGGAAGGTTGTCCTTTTTTCGTTTCCAGAGAACGGGAGTCAGGAACCTTCCCGAAGAATGTTCGGTTTTGAGTGGCAGGCCGTGTAATTACTCCTGGCTCCCTGCCCTCTTCCGCACGGGTGTCCCGTTCCGCTTTGCGGAACACCTTTTCGGCTGATTCAACTCTCCAGTTCATTTTCCGGTTGCGTTTCACCCCGTTCCGTTTCCACTAATTTACCATTTGAATGAGATTTCTAATTCCCTTGTGAATTGGAACTGATTCACTCATCAAAACGGACCCTTAAACTAATCGGTTATAAATAAAAAGATACAGAAAGTACATAGACATCAAACACGAGCCCCACGCGGCCGGCCGGCCGGAACATCCACAACACATAGCTTGGAGTACAAGTCCATGACGTCGTCGTGACCCTCACCATGGTACCTCCATTCTCAAAAGTTTGTCGCTTTGTAGTTCATTTATGAACTACAAAGCGATAAACTTTTGGAGACGGAAGGAATATGTCATATTCGTGGGTCAGTGTTCTCTTGCTGGCAAACAAATTAGTGGTCGTCGTGCAGTTGTGGAAGAATGCCGTTTGAGGCCTTTGTTTGATGGACTAAAACTAATTGTTAGTCCAGATTGAGCTGTAAATGCATGTCTAATGAAACCCAACTCGAACGGCTACGTGCATGCTTCGAAATTTTACTAAAAAGAAGTTGACGTATATCTCGTCAGATCCCAAAATTATACATTCACAAAGAGCAAGACAGTGTGTTAGACAACTTGGCCCAGTAGCGGCGAAGACGTCGCACCGGCAGACGGGGCAGGTGGAGTGCCTATTCAGCCACTGGTCGATGCAGTGCTGGTGGAACATGTGCAGGCACGCCGGCAGCCGCCTCACCATGTCGCCCTTCTCCACCTGGCCAAGGCACACCGCGCAGTCCGACGACGACGCGCCGGCGTCCGGCTGCGCGTACGCCGGTATGTCGGCGGCAGCGACGACCCGCCGCGCCCTGCCGACAGCGACGACCGGACCCTCCCGGGGAAGAACGCTCATGCCATTTCCTTGGCCGTGCACCAAATGTTGTGGCAGAGCATGATGCTGGCCTCCGCCGCTGCTCCAGCGCCTTAGCTGCCGGGCACGCTCCGCGCGCCACCGCCGGCACAGCAGGCAGAGCAGCCGGCCGACGCCGCGCATGCACCACCGGATCGCGTGGAGCGTCGAGGCGAGGCACTGCCCCAGCGCGGACAACGAGAAAAGCTCGCAGCTCAAGATACAGGCGGAGACGCTGACCCAGACGAGGAGGAAGATGGGGACCACGACGATTCCGGCCGTACTACGCTGCGGCGACCGCGCGAGCCGGACGAGCGTGTAGACGAGGAAGCCCGTGCCGCCGATGCACACCGAGTTGACGATGGCCAGCCCGTCCAAGCGGGAGCACCAGTCCATGGCGATCGAGTTGTCCTTGCTCGCCGTGGCTAGCCTTGCTGGATGTTCCACTGTTTTCTCGTGTGCGACGTGAGCCATCAATCTTATTGGCGGATGGGCGTGATTATAAGATGATAGAACACGTTAACAAACACAGAAATTCCTGATAAATTTCGGAGCCCCGCTACTCCCGAAATGTCAACGGAGAGATGGGTCGAAACAGCTTTTGTTTTCCGGGGCAGGAAGCCTCACAAGTCGTAGGTCGTCGCAACAAGCGCTATCCTTTCGATTCTCGTCTGCGTGGAAGTAACAAAACGGCTGACACGTACTTCCCCGTTCAATTTTTTTTTCATTTTATAGTTCAATTTTTTTTAAACTACAAACTTTTTAAGATAGATGGAGTGTTATATTCTGGCCACGGGGCCACAGAATTTCGTGTGCAATACTGTTTCACCGCAATTCAATAGCGAGTTAGCAAATAGTATTTGATTTCAGAAATAGTTGATGTGTAGTTGACTAGTTGGTACGGAGTAGTATTCAGACAGACTTTGCTAGTGCTACAATTTGCTCAAGTTACAGAGACTTCAGACTTGCACTGTTTCAGGAAGGTCTCGATCCAACTGAGTAGAAGACAATAACGGCTGTGTCACATCATCACCTACGCTGTGTCACATCATCACCTTTTAGGGTTCTTACGATCGAAACTGGCAATACCTAATTGGACAGTCTTTAGTCTAAATTAAAACAGAGCAAATAATCTTAGGAGTAATTGAACATCTATGCGCTATTTACTTAGGTGAATGATCAATTAAGGACATACAATTAGATTGAGTGTTACCTTCAGAGGGTCCACCTAATGCCATTGGGCTCGGGTGGATAGTCGCAGGAGAGAGAGTCGACGCAGGTAGTTCGTCGATGCAGGAAGAACGCCAACGCGGTGGCGGCTCGGTGCAACGCAGGCGGCAACGACAAAAGATTAGATTGGTTGTGGCGGGGACCTCTGAGAACGTGTGCGCACAAGGTGTACACGCCCTAAGGTCCCCTTGGGACTTATAAAGCACGTACCAGGTGGGGGCGCAACAGAACGAGTCTGTTACGCCCCCGGAGGCATCGCACAACTGAGAAGTACTCGGTGTGGGGTTGTTACCCCACGTCCGACTCTGATGGGGAGGATAGGGTCCTCGCCCATGGTTGTTGCCCAACGGGTTGGATCGGGATCAACCTAACATTCGCCCCCTTGATCTTGGGACAACTTATTTCTCATTTAACTTATTCTTATTCTTAATTACTAAACTTATGTATATTTCTTCTTGCTTTGACATAAGAAGCACGACACATCAGAAGCAGCCATTTACGTATTGTTCGACTCGAAGACCACAATATGTCTCACAATTAGAAATAACCTTATACTTAGGTGTCCCCTTAGTATCCAGGACTTGTTTCACAGGCTCTCCCCTAATCTCATGCCGGCTACGTGTTCTCTGAACACATTGGGAGGGAGACCCTTGGTTAGCGGATCTGCAAGCATTTGATTAATTCTTATATGCTCGAGATTAATTGAATTATCCTGGATTCTCTCTTTTACAACATAATACTTAATGTCGATATGTTTGGCAGCACCACTCAACTTGTTGTTGTGAGAGTATGTCACTGCTGGCTCATTATCGCAGTACAACTTAAGTGGTTTATGAATTTTGTCTACCACTCTTAGACCAGAACGAATTTCTTAAGCCAAGATGTCTGTCCAGTGACCTCATAACAAGCTATGAACTCAGCATACATTGTGGACGATGCAGTTATGACTTGCTTGGAGCTTCTCCACAATATAGCTCCATTCGCAAGGGTGAATATATAGCCTGATGTGGATTTCTTAGTATTCACACAACCCGCGTAATCTGAATCTGAGTAACCCACTATTTCTAATGGGTATGACTTACTATACTTTAACATGAGGTTCTTAGTACCCTGAATGTATCTTAGAGCCTTCTTAAGTGCTTTCTAGTGGTCTAAACCTGGATAACTTTGATATCTGCCAAGCATCCCAGTTTCGAAAGCTAAGTCAGGGCGCGTACATGTTTGAGCATACATTAAGCTTCTGACGGCAGAAGCATACATAATTCCTCTCATCTGATCAACCTCATATTGATTCTTAGACGATTGCGATTGTGAAAACTTGTCACCTTTAACTATTGGGACAGGTGAGGTCTTACAGCCTTGCATACAGTACTTTCTGAGCACACTTTCTAAGTATGCCTTCTGAGATAATCCTAATACCCCCTTTCTTCGATCTCGGCGAATTTCAATTCCTAGGACATAGGAAGCTTCACCTAAATCTTTCATCTCAAAGTTTGAGGATAGACACTTCTTAGTTTCTAAGAGTAGGTTGACATCACTACTTGCCAGTAGTATGTCATCTACGTATAGTATTAGGAAAATAAATTTCCCATTCTTGAACTTAGCATAAATGCAGTTATCCTCCTCATTCTCCTTAAACCCAAACTTTCTTATCGTCTCATTGAACTTTAGGTACCATTGCCTTGAAGTTTGCTTAAGACCATAAATAGACTTCTTTAAGTGGCATCCCATATGTTCCTTACCCTCAATAACAAAACCCTTTGGTTGATCCATGTAGACGTCCTCATAAAGATCTCCATTGAGGAACGCCGTCTTTACATCCATTTGATGTAATTCCAAGTCATAATGTGCTACTAATGCCATGATGATTCGAAACGAATCCTTAGACGACACGGGAGAAAAGGTCTCATTATAATCAATACCTTCCCGTTGCGTGAATTCCTTAGCCACAAGTCTAGCCTTATACTTTTCGATCTTCCCTTTGGAGTCACGCTCAATTTTGTAGACCCATTTACAGCCTACTATTTTGGCTCCTTTAGGAATTTCTACTAAGTCCCAGACTTTGTTGGCACTCATAGATCTTATTTCATCTTCCATGGCTTTATGCCATTCGGATGACTGAGGTCTACTCATGGCATCTTCATAAGAGGTGGGATCATCCTCAATATGAATTTCTTCACTTAAGTATAGTTGATAATCATGTGGAATTGTCGATCGTCTTACTCTTTGTGATCTTCTTATTGGTGCATCATCTGAGGGTTGAGGCTATTGTTGAACCTCATTTTGTTCACCATATCCTCAACAGGTTGAGGAGGTGGAACCTCACTTATTTCTGTTGTGGCCGACGGAGGTGCAACAACAGGCGTCGTGTCACTAGTGGCAGGCACCTGTAGCACAACGACAGCAGGTAGAGTGAAATAAGGCTCTTGAGTCATCGCAGCGGGTAGACTAATCCGCTCCTCCTCAATATCTATTTCACACCGTACGGTGCTCCCCCTGATCACAGTGTCCTCTAAAAACACGGCATGTCTAGTCTCAATAAACTTAGTGTATCTACCTGGACAATAGAATCTAAATCCCTTACTCTTTTTAGGATAGCCAATAAAATAGCAACTGATTGTTCTAGAATCCAGTTTGCTTAAGTTCGGGTTGAAAATCTTAGCCTCAGCTGGACATCCCCACACATGTAGATAGTTTAGTGAGGGCTTACATCCCGTCCACATCTCATACGATGTCTTAGGCACTGACTTAGATGGAACACGGTTAAGTACGTGAATGGCAGTCTTTAAGGCCTCCATCCACAAATTAATTGGTAGTGTAGAATAGCTTAACATGCTTTTTACCATGTCCATAAGCGTACGGTTTCGCCGTTCTGCTACACCGTACTACCGAGGTTCGCCCGGTGTAGAATACTGGGCTACTATGCCATTTTCCTGTAAAAACCTTACAAAAGGTCCAGGGTCTTGGCCATAAGGGGTGTGTTGATCGTAGTATTCACCTCCACGGTCAAACCTTACTACTTTAATCTTAATGTCGTGCTGATTTTCTACTTCAACCTTAAATATCTTAAATTTATCCAATGCTTCAGATCACTCCTTGATTGGATAAATATAGCCATAACGACTAAAGTCATGTGTAAATGTTATGAAGGAATCATAACCATCTACCGATGTTACGGGAAAAGGTCTACAAATATATGTGTAGATTATTTCTAAAACTCTCGTGCTACGTTTGGCATTTTTCTTAATAGTCTTGGAGAATTTTCCTTTAATGAAATCAATGCATTCCTCAGAATCTGAAAAGTCTAAGTGTGGAAGAATCGATTGAGATACTAGTCGTTCAATCCTCCCCCTCGAAATATGGCATAAACAACAATTCCATAATTTCGATGAAGTATCTAAATCGTTTCTTTTGCGCATATTACGTCCTAAGTCGTTCTTAGACGAAACTTGATCATCACTTATAGCATACACATTCTCATGAGTGGACAACAAGTAGAGCATGTGAATGTGGCCTAGAGGGGGAATGAATAGGTCTTTTTGAATTTTGTCAGAACCTGCAACACTTAACATCCAGTTCAAAACCAGAGATATCGGACTAGTCCGGTAAAGTGCGGACTAGTCAGGTGTGTACGGACTAGGTTGATTATGTTTGATCAATTAATTTGATTCTTCAATGTATGCAGCAAAAATATACAATCAAATGAAGTGTTACAAGGTTATGGACCAGGTTATATCACAATCAGTCTTACATTTGATGATTCAACTTGAAGTAAGCAATAATGATTGAAACCCTAGATTATTGTGAAGAATAAGAATGATGAACACAAAAACAAGACACAAGGATTTATCCCGTGGTTCGGCTCCCACAGAGGCAACCTACGTCCACGTTGACGAGTCCACAAAAGGATCGGGTCTTCTCCAACCCTACCCTCCACTACAGGAATATCGATCACTTACGTCGGCCATCGCCGACGTAAGTAAGGCATAAACCAACGTAAGTAACTTAATTACGTCGGTTTTCCTTTAATTACGTCAGCGACTGGCCGACGTAGCTGTTTGGACGTAATTAAGGTAACTTACGTCGGCCACTGATGTAAGTTACCTTAATTACGTTGGTCTGCAGCAGTCGACGTAAGTCACGTACAGGGATGGGCCTTGGGCTGGGTCGGAGTACTTACGTCGGCCAAAGCATGCCGACGTAAGTTATGTGCCCTAACTTACGTCAGTTAGCGCCAAATCGACGTAAGTTAAGTGGTTTAACTTACGTCGGCATGGTATGACCGACGTAAGTTAAACTGGGCTAACTTACGTTGGCAATTCCATAGCCGACATAAGTTAAGTTTTTGAATTTTTTTTTAAAAACAGAAACTGACTACCTCGCTCGATGGCGAGAACACAGAACAGACAGATAACATATACACAGCATAACAGTTACAAATATAGTCCAAAACATCGACAACAACACAAGTTGCAAAATAAATTCCACCGGGCTACACGCTAGCCCCTCCACTACCTCCGTGATCTTCTCGGCGTGTTCCCGAACCCTGCAGAAGAAACATAGTCACTAGTAAGCATCAATGTCAACTCAATGAAAACATCAGGGTCCAAAAACATCAGTGATAATGTTAGAGTTGGATTGCTTCACATTAAGTCATGCACCTGGGCTATCACAGAAGGTTTCAAGAGGTAATGTAGTGGTCTTTGATATTTTTTGACAGTCATGCTACATTACCTCTTGAAACCTTATGTGATAGCCTAGGTGCATGACTTAATGTAAAGCAATCCAACTCTAACATTATGGTATTACCCATTAAAAGCTTGATTACACTTAACTTCCTCACCACTATAGGAATCAATATCTGACAAGTCATCAATATCTACCTCTATATTCTACCTACTTATCTCTTTATGTAAAATACTAAAATGGATACAACAATATTAAAGAGAGAGTTTATCACCTGCTTCGGCGTTTGCTGCGGCAGAAGCGTAGGAATCTCGATATCTTGACCGCTGTGTCGAGCAAGAGCCTGCTATTGCAAAATATTAGAAGATATATGTTATTGAAGTGCTGTGAAATTTAACTATGGTACTTTAAATTACTTACCACCACTGCTGCTTGCATCTGTGCCATCATTAAGGCCGTCCTCTACTGCTCCTCCCTTGCATCCGATCTCGTCCTCTCCAGCTGTGCCTGGGTTTGCGTCAGCGTCTCCCTCATGGCCTGGAGCTCCAGCTGGGTCTGCGAGAGGTGACCACTGGTCCCAATGGTCGAAGCCTGCGACGATGAAGTGCCTCTCAAAGGTTGCGTCGACCTCGAGTCGACAACTCCATCAAAAATGGCAAAGTTGCAAAACAATGAAAACACTAAGTAGAAGAAGATTAATTGAAAAATAAATGAAACACACGAAGAACTCACCGTCCGTGGGCCTTCCCGCCTCCGCTTGCATACGCAGCTTGGGGGTCGATCGGTGCGCTTTCCCAATCGTAATCCACACCGTGTATCTTCGCGACCTCCAACGTGTACTTTGTATACAAAACAAATAAATCTTGTAAGCATGTCAATAATAGTATTAGTTATAATGAAATTGATGAATTTTGAAAACTTACCAGTCGGTCGGCTGCGACCTGACTACACTGCCCTGACTGAGAAGGGTCACTTCCCTTGTGACCTCTCTTCCAAACCTGGGTCGAGGTCGGCTCATGACCCATCTCTCGCTCCTGTACAGCCATGTTAGTGAGATAAATAATATATTAGGAACGCATAAATAAAATAAAAAGGTACTTACCATGTGTTTAGCCAAATGCAAGTAGCCGTCGCCGCCATAGTTGTGCTTGCCCTCGGACCCCATGCGGCACTGTCTAGCCTTTGTGGACTTGTTGATGAAAGCGTGGCTAGCCCAGTACCGACAGAGAGCTAAGTACGCTTCGATGTTACCCTGTAACCAGGAAATACTAACCTGCACATATTTCATTTTTCATCAACGCAGTTAACATACGTAGATATTGTAAATATTTAACAATATTAAAAACTTACCTCCGCGTACTGCTCCTCTGTCAAGTACGAGTCGGAGTCCTTCCTAAATACACCCCTTTGTTACTCCTGCTCCTGCTCCCGGGGGTGCTGCTTGTAGTACGTGTTGACGGCCTGAATCTGGGCGTACGACAACGCTGCCGTCGTGAGCTTCCGAGCGTTGTAATGGAACACGCGTCTCGTGTGGTCCTCCATGCCCGGTTCCTCTACTTAGTACCTCAGCTTTAAGCAAACAAATATTTATGTGATATGGATTAAGAATTCAAACGAGTTGAAAAAATGAAACAATTAAACTTACCATAAAATTGTGCCACACGGCTCCCTGAACTGTGTCGTGCACCGAGTGAGAGACCCGAGCGTAGTCATCCCACGACAGGGCAGGAAAACCGTCAATTACATCGGGGTAGTGCAACTTGACGATAGCACCGAGGACACTATTAACCTGCCTGTGGTGCTTCTCGGCCCCCGTGAATGAAAAGTCGTACCAACATCTACAAAATATATTAAATCGTTAAGTAAAGGAAAAAAACATCTAATATTTAATATACTATATACAGTATTTATACCTGTCTCCAACAGGACAGATCGTGGTCCGCTGAGTAGTAATCGGAGGAGGAGCCGCAAAGTGGGTCCTCCTCGTCCGTCGCCTCTGCTGCGACGCTACGGCGTCTTGTGACCCTGAAGGCTCTACAGAACTCCCGGAGCCTCCAGGAAGGCTAGTGGTAGCCGACTGCACAGGGAGGCTAGCGCTAGCCAGCTCCGAAGGGAGGCTAGCGCTAGAGGGCTCCTGTAGTGGCCCCCTAGCCTCTGAGTCAGGCTCCTGTAGTGGCCCCCTAGCCTCTGAGTCGGGCTCCTGTAGCGGCCCCCTTGCCTCTGACTCTGACTCAGAAGTCTTTGAGTCAGACTGCACAAAAGGAAAATATTGACAATTAATAATTAATAACAATTGCAATTTCAAAAATAACTTTATTGTAACTAAAATTTACCTCTGTCCGCTGAAAGCACACGACAGCTGAGGGTGGAGCGTGTGCCAGAAAGAGGGAACGTCGGCTAGAAAGGAACGAGCTCCCTGAGCAAGGGTCTCCTGGCGGCTCAAACCCTCTCACTGGCTTCCCCTTCCCCTTTGACGCGTGATCCGGAATCAAACGAAATTTCGGCAGCATAACCCCGTTGTTCTCCACTGCACGCCCAAAAATGGTGCAGCGGAGAACAACAGGGTTACGCCACCGAAATCTCATCCAAATCCGGACCCGCGTCTCGTCACAAGCCACGCCCCCTCGGTCACTCTGAGGCTGTCCAAAAAGGGACAATTCCGAACCTGCACGTCTCACATGCCAATGGCATGTGAGACGTGCCAATCCGAAATGGGCAATACATTGCTATAGGTTACGTTGCTCATTTTCATTTTGAGGTCATTTAAGAGAGAGAAAAGAACTAGAGAAAGACTGAGAGGAAAGTTGGTCTTAGATGAAAATTCCACATCCATTTCCCCCGTCCACACAATCGCGGGTCATTGACGTTCTTAAGGCGGTAAGGCAACTTAAGGCGACAGATCCCCCTGCTCCCGCGACACCAGCTTTCCCTGTCGCCGCCGGCTTCCCTGGCCGCCGCCGCCTTACCCTAGAAAGCAAGGGAACAGGGACGCCTTACGATGTCGGAGCGCCTTACCGCTTTAGTGTCGCTTTAGTGATGCAAAAGCGACGCCTTAATAACTATGTTCAACGACAAAATATATCGCGTTTCTCATTTCACCGCCGACGCGAGCTTCTTTTGCGCGCCGCCCACCGCCTCGAGCTCCTCCGCCGCCGCGAGCTCCTCTCAGCGTGAACTCCTCCGCATGCTCCATGACGCACCAAGCTGCGCCGCCGCCCCGATCGCCTCTGCTCACCCCTACACACGACCAACGTCCTCTCTCTCTCTATTGGAGCTACCGGCGATGCCGTGGCATCCGACAGTCGGCCGCCCCCGACGCTGCCCTCCTCATGGTGCAATTAACCACTTAAGAATAAATAGATAAATCACTTGAGCATAATTAAACGCATAAGCAAATTAACAACTTAAATAAACCACTTAAGCATAATTAAACATAATTAAATAAACCACATAAGCATAATTAAGCAAATTAAGCAAAAAAATAAGCAAATTAAGCATAATTATGCATAATTAAGCAAATTAATCATAATAAAATAAACCACTTAAGCATATTTAAGCACATTAACCACTTAACCATAATTAAATAAACAATTAAGCAATTTCAACAAAATTAAAAAAATTTCAAATTCAAAATTGAATTTGATTTCAATTCAAATTGAAATTTGACTTTCAATTGGGGGGGGGGGGGGGGGCTCGGGGAGCAGGGTGAGGGTGAGGGGGAGGCGGGGAGCAGGGTGAGGGTGGGGGAGGGGGGCCGGGGAGGGGAGGTCAAGGGGGAGGGGCGGATGAGGGGGAGAGGGGGGCTCAGGAGGAGAGGGGAAGGGGGGGGCGGCGCTCGGCCGTGGAGGGGAGGGGGAGGGGAGGGGGAGGGGATGGGGAGGCGAACGGCGGCGGTCGGCCTGGCAGGA
This sequence comes from Tuctoria greenei, assembly GCA_036927565.1. Classification (NCBI taxonomy): domain Eukaryota; kingdom Viridiplantae; phylum Streptophyta; class Magnoliopsida; order Poales; family Poaceae; genus Tuctoria; species Tuctoria greenei. The sequence goes on along the minus strand of JAYESD010000007.1, from coordinate 171,752,228 downwards.
CGGCGCTCGGGGAGGGGAGGGGAGGAGAGGAGGGGAGGGAAGGAGTACCTTGTGGCGGTGGCGTCGGACGGCGTCGGGCGCGGCGGCGGGGAGGGACAGAAGAAAGTGGCGCGCGACGGGTAAGGAAGAAAAGAGAAGGCGCGCACAGGGGGTAGGTTAAAATACGTAACTTACGTCGGCTATATAGTAAACTTATGTCGGCCGACTAAACTTACGTCGGCCAACCCCGCAGCCGATGTAAGTTAAGCCTAACTTACGTTGGTCTTTTATTTACGTCGGCTAGTTGCTCAGACTGACGTATGTTCACATTTACTGCTGTATGTCTGCTGACTTACGTCGGCCGCCGACGTAGTTCGTTTAACTTATGTCGGTTTTTTTAACCGACATAAGTTAGTTTATTTACGTCGGCTGGCCGACATAAATTAAGTTGGTCGACGTAAGTGTTAGCGTTTCCTGTAGTGCTCGTCGGATTGCCACGAAGGCCAATCCTCTTCCACTTATCACAAAGGGGTGAATAACCGAATTCAAAGAGGCCTTCTCACACGTTGAGAGCTCCCTTGGATTACAACACGAAATACCACCAAGAACACACTCAAAAGATTACAATGAAATCACAGGAGTGTGTTAGAGAATCAAACCAAGAGCTCAATGAGTGTTGAACGTGTCTCTCTAATGATCTAGAGTGAATCCTCAAAGGATTGATCTTTGTTGCACTTAATTTCATGGAGCGATGTGGTTTTTGAGGCTCTTGGGAGGTGTGACAGCGCTAGGGTTCGAGAGTTTTGGTGAAATATGGCCGTGCACCTCTATTTATATGGGTTTCTAAAAGTGACCGTTAGGGTTCAGAAAGATCGGACTAGTCTGTGGTGGTCACCGGACTAGTCCGGTGTGCTGTGTGTAGCAAACCCTAAGTGTCCCGAAATATCGAACTAGTCCGGCTAGGAGAGGACTTGTTCGATTTCGCTTCTGGAAATCTTCGGACTAGTCCGATAGTCATCGGACTTGTCCGGACATGTGAAACCCTAAGTGTATTGGGTGAGAAGTCCGCACTTGGAGGACTTGTCCGATTTAGTTCAGGGGGTTTTTCGGACTAGTCCGTGCAAATATCAGACTTGTCTGATTTGGACCAGAGAGAATATCGGACTAGTCTGGTTGTGATCGGACTTGTCCGATTTTGTGTGACTTGTGAAGTGTTTTGAGGACTAGTCCGCACTGGGGAGGACTAGTCCGATTCTAGTCAGAGAGATATCGGACTAGTTCGATGGATATCGTACTTGTCCAATTTTGTGCAGAGAGGATATCGGACTAGTCCGGTGTCAGTCGGACTAGTCCGGTCCTGTGTAACTTTGTGCAATGCGTGTGTTTAATTGTGATTGAGCTCTTGGAGTGTGTTTCCTTAACACACTCCATACACAATGATCTACTATTCTTTTTCCTTGAGCCCATTTCCACTTTATTCCTCAATTCTTCCTTCTTTTTGGTATTTTGCTTATTTTGCTATTAAAACTTGTGCTCATCTCAACAAAGAGGTTAGGATCCCAATTGCTTGTCATAAATCATCCAAAACCCACAAGGGATTCCTAGATGCACTTTCACTCTCCCCTTTTTGGTGATTGATGACAACCATTTGAGGTTTCACAAAATGTGATAAAATATTGAGATTTTCATAAAGCATGCACATATGGGTCTAAAATACATCAAGCAGTGAGAACATAATCCATATGTGCATTCTTTATGGTGGGATGCATAACTAAGTATGTTGAAACACTAATAATGACATAATTGACATTACTCAACCATGAGCAAGCATATATGTCATTCTAGGAACAAAATCACAGATTTCAACAAATACTTCTCAAGAGATCATAACATTGCATCACAGAACCATAATTGACTAAAGAACATAGTTAAAGCTTTACAACCCACAAAATAGTCAAAAAGCATAAAAGAGAGCTCTCTCCTCGCATCCTACAGCTAAGGCTAAGACTCCCCCTCAATCTCCCCCCCTTTGGCATCAAGACACCAAAAAGAAGGAGGGGAGGGTCCTAAGGTCTTCACTCTTTGCTGTCAGTCCTCTCGTCATCGTCTTCGTCATCTTCATCTTCAGCTTGATGATGATGATGATGAGGAGGAGGTGCGGAGCCACTCGAGCCCCCAATGCCAAAGTAGGCAAGCTCGGAGGGGGTCAAGGGCCCAAGCTCAGTGATGTCTGGGTCGGAGTCCTCAGAAATCACTGGAGATCCAATGGGGTCGATCTCCAGCTTCTAGCAAATTTGCTTCACATTTGCCTTCACGTACTTCATTTCTTCCTTTCTTTTCTTGTTAAGCTTATGGGCCCTCACTTCGGCCTTCTTGCAGGAAGCGAAGATGGCAGCCAGGTATTTGAAGATCCCACTGGCTGATCCCCTTTGAGAGGCTGCCCTACTAGCAGGGGAAGCTCTTGCATCTTCAGATCTTCTTGCCGGTGCCTCACGACTGGAGGCCGGCGAGGGAGCAGCCTGGATACTTGGCTTCTGAGGCACCTGAGGCCTCAAAGGTATATGCTCCACATCCTTGACAAATTCGATCCCGGTGACCTTCTCGATCACAAACATTTGATATGGGGCATACCCACAAGACATGTTGGGTGTGCAAGAAATGTTCACCATATCATTCCAAATGTAGTCCGCCACGTCAAACTGATGGTCTCTGCTTATCACCCTCATCAACATCCAGAGATAACCTTGCACACTCCTAGCATCTCCATCCTTGGGAGCAATGGTCTTCCTCAAGACTCTATTCAGGACCACAAAGAAAGGCTTCATGTTCTTTGTGGAGGGAGGGACAAACTTTGAGTTTGGCTCATATAGGAACTTCATCCTATCCCTCTCAATGACACTTATATTGTGGATGATCAAGCAGTCAGATCTTGAGGTGTCAAGGTGAAGCAGGCTTGCAAAGTCTTCTTGAGTGATACTGTACTTGGATCCATGAGTCATCCAAGTAACACTTTCCTCATCTTCACCCCAGAAGTGGCAAGTTGCAAAGAACTACGTAATCACTTCATCATTCCAGTTACTCCTGAAGGCAACAAGATCCTTCAGGCCATGACTCTCAATGGCTTGCACGACTTCAGTGAACGGGGAGCAGCCCTTCTTCTCAAAGTGTGCCCAATCAATCCACTGACTGCGCACAACTGGTGTCTTCATTGGGAGATACACAAATTTGTAGAAATCAGCATGGAAGTTGCACCAGAATCTTCAATCGACAGCTTGCTTCGGTCAGCCATACCAATTGATGCTTCTGAATTTTGCCGCCGAATCACTGCCCTTCCCGTTGAACTTCTCTTCAGTGGGGTCCCAGACCCCTTCCCTTGGAGCATGGAGTTTCAACGGGCCAACTGTGCCCATCGCTATCCCTTTGCCCTTGCCTTTGGCTAGGCAGGCACTTGCCGAGCTAGAGCCACCGCTGGTGGTGGCCCTAGAAGATGGCACCTTGGAGGCTGGCTTCTTTGCTAGCACATTCCTCCGAGCCTGTGGAGGAGATGGAGCTGGCTCAGAAGGTCTCTCTTAGCACTTCTTGCCAAGATCCGTCGAGGTCCGAGGTGCCACCTCGTGGTCCATCTCGGCCTCAAAGTCATAGACTTCATTGCCCGAGCTCGACATGACCTGAGAATGAGTGGCATGGTTGAGATGAATGGTACAAGGCATTGGGTATGGAAGGATAGCAAGAAATTGCATTGAGGAATTGAAAAGTTAGGTTTTGAGTACAGAAAAATCGGACTTGTCCGGTGCACAGGCACGGACTATTCCGGGGGACCGAACTTGTCCGTGCATGGACCGGACTAGTTTGGTATTCATCCTCAAAAATCTAGGCTACCAGTCACATGGTGATTCCTAATGCACAATAAGCTTAGCATAAATGTAATACATCAAGGAGGCATGTATATAGTGATATATGCTAGGCTATTCGATCAACAATGAAGAAATTTGGAATTTCTAGGGTTTGAGTGAAAATTACTGAAGAAATCGATTGATGCACGAAGAGGAGGGAGTTGAAGTACGGACTTGTCTGTGAACTTCAATCTTCGGGCAAGGATGCTTGATCTCCACCCAAACGCGGAGCTTTTTGGTGGAGGGGATGCAAAATCGCCTTGGGAGCTCGAGTGGAAGAGAGAGAACGCGTGAGGTAAGAGTGGAGGTAAATGAATTAGGGTTTGGCGGCGGCTTGGGTTATGGACACGAAGAATCGGACAAGTCCGGAGATGACCAGACTAGTCTGAACTTTTCCAGAGGACTATATCGGACTAGTCCGTTGTATACTGGACTAGTCCGGCCTAACCAGCACTCTGCGGACTAGTCTGCATGAGCGGACTAGTCCGTGGTCACCAGGTAAGAATTGCTTAGCCCATTCATATATATTTGAAGGTACATATTTAGAGAATAGGGAGGCAAATCAAATCAAATAATCTTGATGAATATGACCAGTAAGCATACAACAATCAAGCAGTGATCATAATTCACCAAGATCTAGTAATTGACATAATTTTTCGGAGAAAATTGAGAGAGATGATTTTCACAATCCAATCAACATATTTGAATAATTCATACAGGTATGCAACATTTCAAGCCACACTCCGAGCATCAAGGATATTTAGTTCATTTCGGAGTTCACAAAAGCGTTTTTCATCAAGTGGCTTGGTGAATATGTGGGTCAATTGCTTTTGGGTGTTGACATGGGAAATGGCTATGTCTCCTTTCATGGCATGATCTCTCAAAAAGTGATGTCTTATATCTATGTGTTTAGTTCTAGAGTGCTCAACTGGGTTGTGAGCAATTTTGATGGCACTCTCATTGTCACAAAGGAGTGGAATACGGTTCATATTGTAACCATAATCCCTTAGAGTTTGTCGCATCTAAAGGAGTTGTGCACAACAACTCCCAGCTGCAACATACTCCGCTTCGGCTGTGGATAAGGCAATGGAATTTTCTTTCTTGGAGGACCAAGAAACTATGGATTCCCTAGGAATTGACATGTACTAGAGGTGCTTTTTCTATCTACTTTGCACCCGGCATAATCTGCATCGGAGTAACCAATGAGATTGAATTTTGAGCCTTTTGGGTACCAAATACCAAGGTTGGGTGTATGAACTAAATATCTCAAGATCCTTTTTACGGCTATCAAGTGACATTCCTTAGCATTGGCTTTAAATCTTGCACACAAACATACACTCAACATAATATCTGGCCTAGATGCACATAAATAGAGTAGAGATCCAATCATGGAGCGATATACCTTTTGGTCGACGCTAGGTCCATCTTCATTGAGATCCAAGTGGCCATTTGTTGCCATGGGGGTCTTTATGGGCTTCACCTTGTCCATATCAAACTTCTTAAGTATGTCCTGCGTGTACTTGGTTTGACTACTGAACGTCCCTTCCTTTTGTTGCCGCACTTGGAATCCCAAGAAGTACTTTAGTTCTCCCATCACTGACATTTCAAACCTGTCTGTCATGATTTTACTAAATTCTTCACAAAAAGATTGATTAGTTGACCCAAAAATTATATCATCAACATAAATTTGACAAATAAAAAGATCATTGTCAAAATTCTTTGTAAATGTGTATAATCTACTTTGACAATCTTAAAGCCATTTTCAATTAAGAAATCTCTAAGACACTCATACCAAGATCTAGGAGCTTGTTTGAGGCCGTAGAGAGGCTTACGCAATTTAAATACGTGGTCGGGGAACTCTTCGTCTTCAAACCTGGGGGGTTGCTCCACATACACCTCCTCCTTGATTGGTCTGTTGAGGAAGGCGCTTTTCACATCCATTTGATACAGCTTGAAATCATGGTGAGTAGCATATGCAAGTAATATTCTGATAGATTCAAGTCTAGCTACTGGATCAAAGGTCTCATCGAAATCTAAACCTTCGACTTGTGAATACCCTTTGGCCACAAGTCGTGCCTTGTTCCTTGTCACCACCCCGTGTTCGTATTGTTTATTGCGGAAGACCCACTTGGTGCCGACGATGTTTGCATTGAGTCTTTCCACAAGTTCTCACACCTCGTTCTGCTTGAAGTTGTTCAATTCTTCTTGCATTGCCACCACCCAGTCCGGATCCTTCAATGCATCCTCAACCCTGCGCGGTTCCAAAAAGGATACAAACGAATAGTGCTCACAAAAGTTAGCTATGCGAGATCTAGTGGTTACTCCCTTTTGGATGTCATCGATGATATTGTTGATTGGGTGATCCCTTTGGACGCATTGGTGTACTCTTGGGTGTGGCACTTGAGGCGTTGTATCTTCATGATCATCTGCTTCTCCCCCTAAGTGATTGCCTTCATTGACTTGTTGATTATCTTTGTATTCTTGTGGTTGGTCTTGTGCTGAAGCTCCCCCTTGATCTTTGGCCTCCTCTTGTGGTTCATCTTCCTCATGTATGTGTGGAGGTGGCTCTTGTGGTCGAACTTCACCTAGAGCCATTCTTTTCAATGCTTGACAAGAAGCTTCTTCTTTACCTAGTTCACATGGATCAACTTTCTCCTTTTGGGAGCCATTAGTCTCATCGAACACTACGTCACGTGCTACTTCAACAAGTCCAGAGGTCTTGTTGAAAACACGATAGGCGTAAGTGTTCGAATCATAACCAAGCAAGAAACCTTCATCGGACTTCGAAGTGAACTTTGAAGTCCTAGGCTTCTTGTTCAAGATATAACATGGAGAATCGAAAACTCGAAAATATGAAATATTTGGCTTGTTACCGGTGAGTAGCTCATAGGATGTCTTCTTGAGTAGTCGATGAAGATAAAGTCGATTTACAGTGTGGCAAGCGGTGTTAATCGCTTCCGCCCAAAATCGATCCGAGGTCTTGTACTCATCGAGCATTGTTCTTACCATCTCTATGAGTGGTCGGTTCTTTCTTTCGGCAACTCCATTTTGTTGTGGGGAGTACAACGCTGAAAATTCGTGCTTTATGCCTTCTTCATCAAGGTACTCCTCCACTTGTGTGTTCTTGAACTCCGTGCCGTTGTCGCTTCGAATATTCTTGATTGTCAATGAGAACTCGTTTTGAGCTCACTTGAAGAACTTCTTGAGTATTCCTTGTGTTTCTGACTTATCATGCAAAAAAGAAAACCCAAGTGAAGTGAGAAAAATCATCAACGACAACTAAACCATATTTGTTACCGCCGATGCTTATGTAGGCAATTGGACCAAACAAGTCCATGTGTAGCAGCTCGAGCGGTCTTGTTGTAGTCATGACGTTTTTGGCGGGGTGAGGTGCTCCAACTTGCTTCTCGGCTTGGCACGCGCTACAAGGCTTGTCTTTCTCAAACACAGCATCCTTTAAATCTCGGATGTGATCGCCTTTGAGGAGTTTTTGAAGGTTCCTCATACCAACATGCGCTAGCCGTCTATGCCACAGTCAACCCATGTTGGTCTTTGCAATCAAGCATGTGTCAAGTTCAGCTTTATCCTTGTTGAAGTCAACAAGATAAAGCTTTCCCTTTAACATACCCTTGAATGCAATGGAACCATCACTTCTAGAGACGGTCACACCCTCGTTAGTGAACAAGCAATTATAACCTTTGTCACATAACTGAGATATAGACATCACGTTATAATCTAAGGATTCAACATGAAAACATGAGAAAGTGTGTGTTTAGAAGATATTGCAATTTTACCAGTACCGAGCACCTTTCCTTGACTATTATCTCCAAAGTAGATGCCCTTGTTTGGGTCCTCATTCTCTTCATATTCCACGAACATTCTTCTTTCTCCGGTCATATGGTTGGTGCAGCCACTGTCTAGCACCCATTTAGATCCACCAGAGGAATAGGCCTGCAAAAACAAATTATGCTTTGGTTTTAGGTACCCAAGCTTGCTTGGGTCCTTGGAGGTTAGTTACAATACATTTGGGCACCAACACATGAGACTTGGTGTTCCTATGGCGTGGCCCAACATAATGAGCATAAACCTTGCCAAAATTATTTCTCATTAAGACATAGGAGGCATCAAAAGTTTTAAACAATAACCGTTGTTGTTTATGTACAGGACTAGTCTGGGAGGTCAGACTTGTCCGGAGGACCGTACTTGTCCGGACACCAACCGGACTAGTCCGGTGATCATGAGTAATTATTGTCTTAATCTTTGACTTTCCAGTTTGAGAGAGTCTTCCCTTTATAAAGGTAATCCTCTCCTTGTTATTCATATGGCTTCCAGCATGTTGCTTTTCACCATAAGAGTAACCAATGCCATATTTGACATTTGGAGGTCTTTTGACTAAGTATGCACTACGTGCATATTTGATCTTCTCCTTGTCAAATATGCCACTTTGGGTTGGATGTTTATCCTTTGTAGAGGTTGGCTTGTCCTTCAAACTGGTGTCAACTTTCTTACATGTGCAAGCATGAGCAAACTCAGTTTTAGTGGGTTGAGAAGGTGAGCTTGAAGAGGAAGAAGGTTCCCTTTGCTTGAGTGACTCAACTTGCACTTCAAGGATCTTGTTAACCTTGATCAGGTCAGCAAGTTGGTCCTTGATTGTAGCATTTGAGTCGGTTAACTCCAAGAAAGTTTCCTTGCTCGAAGCTAACTCAAGCTCTAGTGATTTGCTTCGTTCCTTTTCAAGTTCTAGAAGCTTGTCAAGTTTGACATATTCCTCCTTTTGGAAGATGATCATGTCCTCTTGACGATGTATTAACCTCTCCTTTTCAACAAGTTGATCAAGCAAAAATTTCATTTTTGTGGCTGTTTTCCTATCTAGTCCAATAAGCATGTCCTCATTATCACTATTGATTTCATCATCGCTAGGATAGGAATGCACGGAAGGGGGTTTAATGGTTACCTTGCGTTTACCTTCCTTTGCCATAAGGCAAGTGCCATCTCCCTTCCATGCGCCAAGTGTAGGGAAGAGGGTAGACTTCTTGGATGTCTTCTCGATGGCTATGCTAGCCATCTCTTCTTCTTCGGATGATGAGGACTCATCATTTGAGTCCCACTCTTTCCCAATGTGCGCTTGTTCGGCTTGTTTCTTCTTCTTGAAGAATTTCTTTGGTTGAGGCTTGGCTTCTTTGGTCTTCTTCTTGTTCTCCTCATATGGGCAATCAACTATAAAGTGGTTATACTCACCACAATTATAGCATGTCTGCCTCAACTTTGGCTTTGTTCTTTCCTTGTACTTTCCTTCGCTTGACTTTGTACCTTGTCTCTTTTTCATTATTATCTTGAATTTCTTCATGAACAATATCATGTCTTCTTCATCTAATTCACTCCTCTCGTCGTCACTATCTTCCTCTAGTTGTGCTTCTCTAGCTTCTTTGGATAGGTTCTTGAGGGTGGACTTCAAAGCAACCCCTTTCTTCTTTGTCGAGGTGAGGTCGACAATCTCCTTGACATGTTTTGCTTGTTTTTCCATCATCTCGAAGTTGATGATCTTTCCAAGCAGTTCATCTGGAGTCATCCTTTTGTATCCGAGGCTTTCTCTGATCATGGAGCATAGAGTGACATTGCGAGGCATGAAAGCTCTAAGGATGAGCTTTACCACCTCGTGGTCATTCCACTTCTTACTTCCGTGTGATTTGACCTTGTTGACGAGTGTCTTTAATCGATTGTACATGTCTTGGGGTGACTCGTCTTCTTCAATTGCAAATCTTCCTAACTCGCCTTCAATCATTTCGATTTTTGCTTCACGCACATGTTGGTTACCTTCATGTGCAGTTTGTAGTGTGTCCCATATCTCCTTAGCAATCTTGAGTCCATCCACCTTGGTGAACTCGTCCCGACTGAGTGAGGAGGTAATTACGGTTGTGGCTTGAGCATTTTGGTGAATAGCCTGCTCTTGGCTTGGTGTGAGCTCTTCGTCGTCGTCCGGGATATCTATCCCTGTGCACACAATATGCCATAAACTTGGATTAAGAGAAATTAGATGCATTTTCATATTTTGCCTCCACATTGAGTAATCACTTCCATCGAAATGTGGGGCTTTTCCAAGTAGGATAGACAAATAATGATTATTATTCGAATTGAGATGATCATAATCGGGAGTAGTTGGTGTGACTACTCCCCTTTTTCTTTTCTTCAATCTTCACTTTCCCTTTGGAAATTGTCTTCTTTCTTAGGAGCGCCTTTAGTTCTAGCGTCTCCTCATCGTCGTCCTCGAAGTCTTGAATGGCTTCGAGGAGTTTCTCCACCTTAAGGTTCTTTTCATCATCAACCTTTTCTTGGTTGTTGCTCTTGTGAGTGTCCTTCATGTCCGACATGATCTTCTTTGAGCGATTAGTCTCTTTCTTGAAGAACCCGCTCTGATACCAATCGAATGTGGCCTGGAGGGGGGGTGAATAGGCCTTTTTGAATTTTTTCGGAACCTGCAACACTTAACAACCAGTTCAAAACCAGAGATATCGGACTAGTCCGGTGTGTACGAATTAGGTTGATTATGTTTGATCAATTAATTTGATTCTTCAATGTATGCAGCGGAAATATACAATCAAATGAAGTGTTACAAGGTTATGGACCAGGTTATATCACAATTCAATCTTATATTTGATGATTCAACTTGAAGTAAGCAATAATTATTGAAACCCTAGACTATTGTGAAGAATAAGAACGATGAACACAAAAACAAGACACAAGGATTTATCCCGTGGTTCGACTCCCACAGAGGCAACCTACGTCCACATTGAGGAGTCCACAAAAGGATCGGGTCTTCTCCAACCCTACCCTCGTCGGATCGCCACGAAGGCCAATCCTCTTCCACTTATCACAAAGGGGTGAATAACCGAATTCAAAGGGGCCTTCTCACACGTTGAGAGCTCCCTTGGATTACAACACGAAATACCACCAAGAACACACTCAAAAGATTACAATGAAATCACACGAGTGTGTTACAGAATCAAACCAAGAGCTCAATGAGTGTTGAACGTGTCTTTCCAATGATCTAGAGTGAATCCTCAAAGGATTGATCTTTGTTGCACTTAATTTCGTGGAGAGATGTGGTTTTTGAGGCTCTTGGGAGGTGTGACAGCGCTAGGGTTCGACAATTTTGGTGAAATATGGCCATGCACCTCTATTTATATGGGATTCTAAAAGTGACCGTTAGGGTTCAGAAAGATCGGACTAGTCCGTGGTGGTCACCGGACTAGTCCGGTGTGCTGTGTGTAGCAAACCCTAAGTGTCCCGAAATATCGGACTGGTCCGACTAGGAGCAGACTTGTCCGATTTCGCTTCTGGAAATCTTCGGACTAGTCCGATAGTCATCGGACTTGTACGGACATGTGAAACCCTAAGTGTATTGGGTGAGAAATCCGCACTTGGAGGACTTGTCCGATTTAGTTCAGAGGGTTTTTCGGACTAGTCCGTGCAAATATCGGACTTGTCCGATTTGGACCAGAGAGAATATCGGACTAGTCCGGTTGTGATCAGACTTGTCCAATTTTGTGTGACTTGTGAAGTGTTTTGAGGACTAGTCCGCACTGGGGAGGACTAGTCCGATTCTAGTCAGAGAGATATCGGACTTGTCCAATTTTGTGCACAGAGGATATCAGACTAGTCCGGTGATAGTCGGACTAGTCCGGTCTTGTGTAACTTTGTGCAATGTGTGTGTTTAATTGTGATTGAGCTCTTGGGGTGTGTTTCCTTAACACACTCCATACATAATGATCTACTATTCTTTTTCCTTGAGCTCGTTTCCACTTTGCTCCTCAATTCTTCCTTCTTTTTGGCATCTTGCTTATTTTGCTATTAAAACCTGTGCTCATCTCAACAAAGAGGTTAGGATCCCAATTGCTTGTCATAAATCATCCAAAACCCACAAGGGATTCCTAGATGCACTTTTAGCATGTCTTGTCGGAAGGCAAGACCAATAATCTCATTATTATAACTGATAGAACACTTATCATTACCAAAATGGCAAATGTATCCTGAATCATCCAAACACGAAACTGAAATCAAGTTCCTTTATAATGAAGGGACATAAAGAACATTATTTATCCTAAGTACAAAGTCACTAAGTAATCTAAGAGATAAGTCTCCAATGGCTTCGACTTCGGCTTCACGCCCATCTGCCACCTTAATCACTCTTTCCCTTCTTCTTATAGTTTTCATCGTACTTAATGCCTGCATAGAATTGCAAATGTGCACAGTGGCACCAGAGTCAATCCACCAAGTGGACCGTGAATAATTCACATATAAGGCCTCATTTACAAAAGTAATTATATCATTACCTTTCTTAGCACACTACTTAATGAATCCAACACAGTCCTTCTGGAAATGCTCATCTGAGCCACAGAAGTGACACTTATCCTTGTACCTCTTTTGAGGGGACTTGCCTTTGAACTTATTTGCTGAACTAGAGCCTGAAGTCTTGAAGGAAGGTGGTTTGGGAGAAGTAAAGTATCTTTTTGCTTTTCCCTTACCCTTAGTGTCGGCCAAATTGATGTAATGACCATTCTTAGAACTCTTTATGTGTTCCTCTTCCTGAACGCACATAGCAACAATCTTATCAATGTTCCAAGTCTTAGAGAGTGAGTTATAATTGACCACAAAGGCCTCAAACTCCTTAGGAAGAGAACTGAGGATGAAATAAAGAGCATCTTATCTGGCATCACAATGTTTAGCTCCCTAAGCTTAGAATTATAGTGACTCATCTTATTGATGTGCTCACGCACACCGCCTACAGAGTACTTCTCAGTGACAACCTTTCTCATGAGAGTGCTAGCACTCGCCTTAGTGGAGTCAGTAAACTGACTTCTGACTCTCTCTAAGTACTCTGCAGCAGTGTCACAGTCAGGGATTCCTCCCTTAATTGAGTCAGCTATGGTGCTCTTAATGATCACGAGACACTTCCTATTGGAAGTGTCCCACTTAGGAAGATCCTTCTCATACTGATCCTTCAAGCTTAGGTATTTAGCCTTCCGTGTAGTGAAAGACTCCTCAGTTTCCCCAGTCTCAGCAATGGGGACAGGTGGCTCAGTGAGTCGAGGCGATGTAATCACAAAATCGAGGTCAGAGACTACTAGAGCCATCTGGAGCTTCTCTTTCCATACCCCGTAATTTTGACCGTTGAGGGTCCCAATTGCGGAGATATAGATGAGTGATGAGGACAAGCCAGATCCTTCAAAAAAATAAAGATTTGAGGATTAATGACAAAAAAAAACTTATGGTAAAACATGACTTAAGAATGGCATTATTGCTTTTTCACGTTGTTTACTTAGCAAGAAAAATGCCCTTAGACATTAAAAAAAACTTAGTCATGATAACAAAACTTAATATGATAAACTCAAAAGCAAACTTAAATTAATCATGGCAATTCAATTTCACATTGGTTAATTTCAAATTCCATGCATAATTGACTTAACACATCTTTTTTCACGTTGGTTACTCAATGAATCTTAAATAATCATAATTAAAAAACTTAACCATAAGCTCAAATAAATACACTTAAAATTAGTTGGCAAAATTCAAACTTTCACGTTGGTTACTCATTCAAATTACCACTTATAAACAACTTAATTTAACTCAAAATTTGATAAATCAAAATTTCACTTTGGTTACTCAATTAATTTATCACTTAATCACAGCGGAAGCTAAAACTTAATTTCTTAATTGATGAAAAATTGCTTGAAAAATCACTTAATACCATTTAAATAACTGAGAAAATGCTCCAATTGACAATAAATAGCATAAAATGAAGAAATAATGCAATAAAAAAGGCACACAAAATTTTCTGAAATTTTCCCAGCTATTTTACTAATTTTTCTAATCATTTCTCTAATTTCTAGAATTAATTTTCCATTTTAAACTTATTCTGAAAATCAGAAAACGCTTAAAAATCTAAATGGGCCTAAAACCCAAAATCCAGCCTACTACTAACAACTGGTCGAGCCCACTTCTAAAAAATCCCCTCAGAAAATTGGAAAAACTCCACACGCGTAGCCCATAGTCATTTGGCCCACTGCTAAAACGAGTCCAACTAAAAATTCGGTAAAAACCAGAAAAATGAAAGGGCAGCCCAGCAGCCCATTAACCGCCTCTGCATGGGCTCCGAGCCCGCTGAGGCGAGGCGGCGGCCGGCGCGCACTGAAAGCCGTTGGATCGAGATCCAACAACCACAATCTGATGGAGGATTAAACCTTGGGCTGATCTGAGACGTCCGACGATGATCCAACGGCCACACGTTGATATCGGACGGTACTTAAGCGCTCGCCGCTGTGGTTCACGCGAACCCTAGTCCATTTCTCCCACACCACTCTCTCCTATCCGAACGAGCGAGTGAGCGAGGCGGCGGCGAGCCCGGGACCTCCGGCGCCGCCGCGCCATTGGCACCAGCGAGAGATCCCCCCATCAGAGTGGAGCTCCGTCGCGGCCGATGTCTATGGTTGGTCGACCGTCGAGGGAAACCAGCGCTCGCGCCAGGTCTGAGTGGAGGGGGGCGCCTCGCCGTGGGGACTTCTGGGACGGCCGCACATTCGCCGCCATCGAGCAACCGAGAGGTTGCTTGTCGTCGGCCGATGTAGCATCGACCGGTCACCGTTGAAGGAAACCCGAGGCTAGGGTTAGGGTTCCGACCCTTAACCCTAGCCCGGCGAGCGTTGAGGGTTCTGAGTGTTTTTATTTGCAGGGGTGTTGGCGCCGCAGAGGTCTCCACCATGGCGCGCACTTCGTGCCGTCGGTGGAGAAGGGTGACTAGGGTTGGGGTTTCCCAGCCCTAGGCCCTGATGTGGCAGCGGTGACTGAGGTGTGCAGCTAGGGTTAGGGCTTCAGCCCGAACCCAAATGTTGCGCCTGAGGAGGACGGCGCCGTTGTTGTCTCTCCGTTGGGAGGGACCACACGGTCGGCGTCGGCAAGGCCGATAGGGTTAGGGTTTCCCCTAATCCTACCCTGAGGAGGACAATGATGGCCGAAACCATCCAGTCCCAGGTAAGTACTTATCCCCTTTCTTTGTTTTCTTAATTTGGTTCGATTTTGTCTGATGTCTTAATCTTAGCCGAAATCGAAACTAAAATTTGATTCCCCTCCTTCTAATTTCTGCGCTAAGCAACTTAATTAAGACTGAGCTTAGGTAATTAGGAACTAGGCCTTAATTGAAATGATTAGAAACCAATTACTCTGATTTATGTTTGATTTCCAATTAGGGTTAGTCCAGCACGGCTCTGATGCCATTGTTATGTTTTAGTGTTCTTAGGATCGAAACTGACAACACCTAATTGGATAGTCCTTAGTCTAAATTAAAACAGAGCAAACAATCTTAGGAGTAATTGAACATCTATGCGCTATTTACTTAGGTGAACGATCAATTAAGGACATACAGTTAGATTGAGTGTTACCTTCAGAGGGTCCACCTGATGCTATTAGGCTCGGGTGGATAGTCGTAGGAGAGAGAGTCGACGCAGGTAGTTCGTCGACGCAAGAAGAACGACGACGCGGTGGCGGCTCGGTGCAGCGCGGGCTGCAGCGGCAAAATATTAGATTGGTTGTGGCGGGGCCTCGGAGAACGTGTGCGCACAAGGTGTCCACGCCCTGAGGTCCCCCTAGGACTTATAAAACGCGTACCAGGTGGGGGCGCAACAGAACGAGTCTGTTACGCCCCTCGGAGGCATCGCGGAGCTGAGGGGTACTCGACGTGGAGTTGTTACCCCATGTCCGACTCTGATGGAGAGGATAGAGTCCTCGCCCGTCGGTTGTTGTCCAACAGGTTGGACCGGGATCAACCTAACACAAATAATCATGCTGAGGTCCAGTTCGGTTAGCGGTACACTACATGTACAACGATCTCTCACACCGGCGGCTCTGCCTCCGGTGGCTTCACGTCAACTGGCTGCGCCCAGACCTCGCACCGACAGAGCAGGCACGTCGAGTGCGAGTGCAGCCACATATCGATGAACTCGACGTGGAACAGGTGCCTGCACGTCGGCAGCTGCCGCACCATCTCGCCGCCCTGGACCGCTGGACGTCCTCCAGGCACACGGGGCACAGCGCGCGCCTCCCGGCCTCGCGCGCGTCGCCGTGTCCACGAGCCCGAACGCTTGCCTGGCTCGCCGCAGGGCCGCGGCACCTGCGGCCACATCACCAGCTCGCGGCGCGCCCGTCGCGCCAGGCGTGCCGACGGGGAGCGCCAGCCGCCGACGAAGCCGAGGACAGCCACGGCAAGGCCAGTGACGGCGCAGGCCTTCACGACGCCGACGGTGCCGGCGAGAATGCAGAACAGGAGCAGCGACAAGCAGGCGATGACGAAGCCGTAGCATGCGCGGTACCCGACGTCGTTGTCGTCGCCGCCCCGGCAACCGGTGGATGATGAGTACTCGAGGCTGCTGTCTCCTAGATCCTTGTACGCCGACGACATGATTTGATCTGTCAGGGCCGCCGGTCGATGCGGCAAGAAATATCTGGACGGAGACGAGCAAAGCTTCGAAACGGACAGTGCTGCTGTGCTGGCGCGCGCGATCGCTTTGGTTACCGGCAACGCAGGCCCCCGGTTTGGGCTCCAGGTTTTGAGCTGCTTACCAGCTTATCATGGCCGCAGTTTTGGAACCGTTGTCGTAGCTGATGTGTACGAGGAGGAAAGGAAGATGCCATGATCATTTGTCGCTGACGTGCGATGGTCCGTCAGGTATACATGAAAGTGGCGCGGGTCATTAAGCTAACCCGCTGGGCTGGCCGCACCGCAACCCACATTTCCATTTTTGATCCACCCGAGAAAGGATTGCGGCGCCGCAAGGGCGCCGAACGCCGGGCGCCGCTCCAACTCGCGAGGCTGCGACCGAGTGTTAGGAATTCTCACGCCCCACGCGTTCAGCTGCAGGACGAATAGAGATGAAAGTGGCGCAGGGTAAGGATGGTAACGGGTAAAATTACTATGGATATGACCCGTATCTACCTGTACGCGTTCTCTAAAATCCTTACCGAAACCGCACCCGTTACCCGCACCAGGTAAAAAACGTTACCCGTATCTGTTATCTGCGGGTAATCCGAGGCGCAAGCATACGTGGCCGCCGGATCTAGCAAGTGGCCGGTGGTGTTGCAGGCTTGACGGCGAGCAGGACTGCAGGAGTGGCCGCGAGCAGCAGATCTTGCGCGGCGAGCAGGAGGAGTTGCGGCTGGATCTGGCGAGCAGGCGTAGTGCCGCGGCGGTGGGCCTAGCATCCTATGGGAGCAGCGTGGTGGCGAACCTTACGACCTGCGGGAGCAGCATGTCCAGCCTGGCGGTAGAGCGGTGTGGGCGCATGGTGGTGGGATCGGCACAGGAGCGTGGCTGCGGGAGCAGCGTGGCGAGCCTGGCGGCGGCCTGCGGGGCGGGGCGGTGTGCCCAGCTTGACGGCAGGAGCGGCGTGGGGGAGCCACAGAGAGCAAGCGTCACGGTGAGTTCTAGGCGACCACGGAGAGCAAGCGTGATGGAGCCACGGACGGGGCTCGGCAACGTTCGAGGGCCGAACGCGTTTGGCGGCTAGGGTTGGACTTCGACCGTCTGAGAGAAAAATGAAGGAACTGGGAACCCTAATCTTTGGTAGTATATATATGTAAGTACGGGTACAGGTATGGATATGAGTTTTTTTACCCGATAAAAAATATACAGCGGGCACAATCTTTTACCCGAATCCATACCTACGGGTGCAAATTCGTACTCGTACCCGTACCCATCGGGTCGGGTATCCGCGGGGGTACGCGTGTAATGGATACCCATTGCAATCCCTAGGTGCATGCCGCGCCGCTAGCCCGCCAAGCCAGCCCGCGCCACAACCGCAAAAATATTTCGATCCGGTCCGCAAACTCAAAGCAGCACCACAAGAGTGACCGTGTCTGTCTGTCGACCGCTGCATGGAGCCGCGAGCCAGCAACCCAGAAAGGCAGAAACACTATCGAAGCTCAAAACACCGAAGCTGCTGGAGGACCGCCGCCGCCGGTAGCCGTCGCCTCCGAGTTTGACCATGTGCTAGCCTCACTATCCCGACCCTTGCGACCTCTCGCTCTCTCTTCTTGGCTCTTACCTCGGTTGAATCTTACGGCAATTACAGGCGCCGTTGCCGCCAGACGCCATGAGGGAGTGTTGCCGCCCCATCGCCACCTCCCGTCGCCGGTGAGTCCACATCCATTGGCATCTCGCCTACTCGCGGCCTCCTACGGTTGGGATCTCCTCGATTCGTCGCCTCGCTGCTTCCACCGCCGGCCAGCCACCATCATCGTCTTCAAAATCATTCTGGATGTCACTGTATTGTGTTCTTTGGGCACTCAACTTATCAGTAGGTACATGGTTATGAGAGCTATGAGACATCATCTTCATATATTTACTGAATCATCAAACTCTCTTTTATCCATGAATTTTCTTGTACCCATGTCGTGCAATCTTATAAGAAATTCTTTAGTACTCAGATTTGGTAATATCAAAACACTGCTCTAAGCTAATACTTGGATTTTGCAGTGGTTCTTATCTCAGCTCAAGGCAGCTGATCATGTTCTCTTGCTATTTCTGTTAAGCTATGGCACAAGAGTGACTGGTTCATAAATCATATCTTGTGGCCCTAAAGCATTTTCTTGAAGACTTATGTTTTTACCCTGAACCTGAAGCAATTACATTAAGACTTGGGACTGCAATGTAGATTGTTTGCTCCTTGTCATGTTTACTTTTTTTATTTCTCAGGGGTCACATGCTTTATGCAGGATCAGCCCCTAAAGTAGTTCTGGTGTGCAAATCAATGCTCATCTGTCGTCTGTTTTGTTTGATCTATTGAATTTTTAATACCAGAACAAATTGAACTAGGTGTTGAAACATATTATTCCTGCTCCTCTATTAGTTAGAGGAGTTATCGTCTTTTTTGGTGACTAAAGTTTCAGTTTGTGTTGATTGAGAAGAAGCATCGAGTGATGCCAATAGGAGCAAAGTCTTTGGATACTGAATTTATGACAGTATCCGAATGCCTTGTAATTGTAGGCTCTATTAGCTTTCTAATGCTTTTGGTTGGCATGGTGGAAGGTGTTAAATTTTGGTAGTAAAAAAATCTTTGGCCTGCCGAGCCGTTCGATGTGTCTGTATCTGATTGTGTTGATTCCACAACATGTTTACTTGAAATAAACGTACAACATATATATATTTCAAATAATGTCAATCACTCGAAGCAACTGCTGTCCTTTTGATCACCGTGTAGACTTGATGAATTGGCAAGCTGAGGCAGGTTGGCGAATTAGCGAGCGAGGTGGGTGGACGGGCGGTCGAGCGAGTTGCGAGGAGGCCGGGCGAGGGAAAATGCAGAGGCAGAGGCGGGAGAACAAGGGCTGGCGGGCGCCGCTTCGCACCGCAATTTTTTGCGGGAGGGGAATCGGGTTGCAGCGGCTCCCGCATCAAATTCTGCGGCGGCGGGGTGGACAGCTGCAGCCCGTCCCGCTGTCATCCCGAAGGACGAACGAATGAACGACCCTAATGAGGAAACGATCGAACGCTTCCAGACCAATGAACAAAAGAACACTAACGGGAAGAATCGGACTAGCGGACGCCACTAGCCGTCACGAAAAAAACGAGAGCGACACAGTTTTCACTCCTCCCGACCATCTTCTCTCCGAGTGGTTAGACTCTTGATAGAGAGACCTGCTCTGATACCAATTGAAAGTCGACTAGAGAGAGGTGAATAGCCATATGACCTGAAATCACTTAATCAAACGAGATTAAATTTCTGAGGCCGGAGTAGTCTGGTTAGGGTCGGACTAGTCCGTTCAGTACACAAGGAAAAACCTAAAAACTTGATTTTGATGAGTTTTTAGTGGATTTTAGTGTGACGAATGATACATACTATATCAAGCAACCTAATAAAGCTTAGATTGACAAGAAAGAACAATTAGATTGTAAGATTACAATGAAGAACAACATGAAGAGCGATATGAATCCTAAGAGCAATTCTAGTAAATAGCAAAAAGTAAAGCGACAAGTGAGACAAGATTTATCACGTGGTTCAACTTTACAAGAAAGGCTACATTCACGTTGAGAAGTTCACAAAAGGATCGGGTCTCTCTTGACCATCTTCTCACCAAGGCACTACAAAAGGCCGACTTGGTTTCCACTAATCACAAGGGTAATCATCAAGTTCTTAGGGCTTCTCACAAGTTGAGGCTCCCAAAAATGATTTACAATAAGAGCACACAAAGTTCAACTGTCACAAGCCACAAAACGCAACACCAAGTGCAAAAGATCAAACCGAAAGCCAAAGCAAGACGATCTTCCTTCTCTCCCCTTTCCAAAGCCTAATCTTCTCAAGATTTGGTTCTAGAGGGCGAGTAGGCAGAGTAGAAGGCTTGGGATGGCTCAAGGAAACTTGTGACGACACTAGGGTTCAAAAGTTCTGTGTTAGAGGTTGGGTGATCCCTTTTTGTAGGGGTATTGAAATCTAACCGTTGTCAGCATTCAATGTGCGGACTAGTCTGGCCTACTAGGTCCACGCTACATCACACTCTGCATATGTACCCTCCAACGTTTGAATTTCAAACGGTTATAGCACACAGGACTAGTCCGGCCAACAATGTACTAGTCTGAACTACAACAGAATGGATAAGTCTAGACGGGCCGGACTAGTCCGACCATCTGTGGTGGACAAGTCCGGCCAACAAGATTTAGCCTCAGAAACCCCTTCTCTTACAATACCCGGCTACTCCGAAAAAAAACGGACAAGTCCAAAGTACAACAGAAACCTTTAGTCCGGCCAAAAACGGACTACTCTGGGACGTTCGGACTAGTCCGACCTCCCAGGATATAGCTTCAAAAACTCATTAAGTGTAGAACGGACTAGTCTGTTCTCAAACGGACAAGTCCGAACTCACACAGAAACTCTTAGTCCGTCTCAAAATGTACTACTCTGGCATACTCAGACTAGTCCGAACCTGAGGCCTGGACAAGTCCGGTCTCCTGAGAATTCTCTCAACAAGGCTTCTTACTTAGGTTTTCTCTCAACCGTGACTTTGAGCCCTCTTCTATGATCTCAATGCACCTGATACACACGCCCTCACACACATAAGGCTAGTCTAAACTCAACACATAACAAGCCTTAATTTCTATACTTGAGTCTTCGACACTCGTTTTAATCTTTTTTTTTGAAGGATTTTCTTTTATTTCAATCATCACACCTGTGCTTAAGATCAACTGAGCTTATTAGTCTCTTAATTTGTCATCATTGATCATCCAAAACCTACGAGGATGTCTAGATGCACGTTCACTATATAAACAGACGCCAGCCCTGCTCATGGGTCACGACATTTTGACACATCTTGACATGCTCGATACTGCAGATGGAGATTTCAGCACTATTCCCCCGTGTGGCCATCCTCGATCACCAGCGGTCACTGCTCACCATCGCCAACAGCCATCTCAAGCAAAGTATTGCAGCTATCGCCCAAGACAAGATCTTCAAAGATGGTACCAGATTTTCTGTGCCCATCTTGGTTAGAATTATCTGAACAACTACTGTGCAATCTTGCAATCATAGATTCTCAGGCATTGATTCTCATCCTACGGTGGTTGCACATTTTCACTTAAATCCTTCCACAATTTTTGCATATTTTCGGACACATGTGGGAGGATTTAAGTGAAAATATGCAGCCACTGTAGGATGAGAATCTAACGTCTGAGAATCTATAATTGCAAAATTACACAATTAAGCTGATTGCATAGTAGTTGTTGTCTTGCTGCTTTTTCGAAAGAAAAATATTATCTGTTGCTGCTCAAATGCTTACTTTCACCGGATAGGCCTAAACTCTACAAGGCTTCTAGTTTGTGGTATGACGCTTAGTTTCACACACCGATTGACAAACTAAAAGGAATCAAGACGTATAAATTGTACACATACCTGAGGACCCCCTGTTAGTGCTCTGTTAAAGTAACTACTAGTAACGAACACTGAATTTGCCAAAAAAAAATGCATTTAACACCATTAGCATGAGTAGATTTTGACATAGGTTAAGCAATTCTTGACAACGCGGTGTGTATTGGGACTCATGGCGAATATGCAATGTAACGCAGCTCAGCAAGAGGCACTCAAGCAGGAGATCGACGACACCTGTACCACCAGCAGCAGATCAAGGCCACCGGCGGCGCCGACATCGCCACCAGCGCAGCTTAGGTGCTGGCCAGGCAAGCGGTCCTCGCGTGCGAGGGCGCTGCCATCCGGTAGCGGGGAGGCGACCATGCGATTATGCGAACCAAGTCGTAGCGTTTTTTTTCAAGTATTTTAGGACAGAGGTTATAATTTTATTAGTAATTTTATAGCTTTGTGCAGTCTGATGATAAGTTCGTTTGTCTCTTGATTTGTAATGTTTGCTCGCTCTAGGCGAAAATTGGGCTGGGTGGGAGAAATTAATTCGTCGTGGGTGTAATGTTTGAACAACCTCATATTTGTATTGGTAAAAGATTTGGGCATGTCTTTATTTCAGATGCCTAAAATTTTAAAGAATTTCAGTCATCGGATAATTAGCAGTTAATAACTATCATTGACCACTAATCTTTATAGTGAATCATTAATCTTTAATTATATAGGTTAATCAATCACAAATTATTTTGTTTGCTTAATTTATAACTAACATAATCCTTACAAATCAACATATTATAGTTAACAAAATAATTAAATCTTTAATTAGCTCTCTAGCACGTCGCTGGTCAGTGTCCGGTAGAGATGAAAACAGATCGGATATTTTTGTCGGTTCATAATCGGATACA
This sequence comes from Tuctoria greenei, assembly GCA_036927565.1. Taxonomy (NCBI): domain Eukaryota; kingdom Viridiplantae; phylum Streptophyta; class Magnoliopsida; order Poales; family Poaceae; genus Tuctoria; species Tuctoria greenei. Next base: position 171,729,563 of record JAYESD010000007.1, on the reverse strand, counting down.
AATCAAATATCGAATATTAGATTTCAGATATTAGATCAGAGACGATATGACATAATATCTGTTTGAATGTTCGAATATCCATATTGTATCAGATACATCCGATTAGTATCCGGATTAATATCCTATTCATATTTTGATCCATTAACCGGCCCAACCCGCCACCAGTCCGGCAGGCACCCGACGGTAGGGGTGGGGAAAAAAACCGGAAACCAAAAACAAAAAATCGACACCGAATTAACCAAACCCAAACCGAATTAACCGAAATCGGTCCAAATCGGAAAATTTCGGTTGCTAAGTTGTGAAAACCGAATTTTTTCCGGTTCAGTTTTAAATTCCGGTTAACCAGGTTAACCGAATAGAACTAACTCAAACCCGGTCTAACAGAAAAGCCCATAGAAACATTGGGCCTTCCCCACAAACTGTCAAAGCGGCCCAGCCCAACAACTTCTAGACCCTAGCCTTACGCCCTGACCTATCACCCATTCGAACTCCCACACGGCCACACCACCGCTTTCTGTAGCTAGCCGCCACGCAGAGCGCGGTCTGCCGCCCATGGCCGCCTCGCCTCGCCTCACGGCCACTGCGCCTCGCCTCGCGCCCTCCCCTCCCCGCCCCAAGCTTGCTCCATCGCCCATCGCTGTCGCGCCCCGCCTCGGCCTCGCTGCCCCAAGCTTGCTCCGTCACCCGTCAGCTGTCGCACCCCATCGCCCGTCGCCACCGCGCCCCGCCTCGGCCTCGCCGCCCCACAACTGCGGCACCCAGCCGCCCGGGGTCGCCTCGTCCAGCCGCCCCACAGCCGGCATGGCCGACACACTCCTCCGAGCCCTCGCGCCCTCCTAGCCGCCGAAGGCCTCTGGGTCCCACAGCCGTTTCCAGCGGCCACCTCTCTGGCTCGTGCCCCCGTCCCCCGACGACCCCATCGAGAGAGAGATCGAGGGTTAGGGTTAAGTTCAGTTTTTTCGGTTAACCTGAAACCGAACCGAAATTCCCAATTAACCGGAGGACCAGTTTTCCTTTTTGAATTTTGTATTTCGGTTTTAATTTTTCAAAAACCGAATTTAAAAAAAAAACAAAAAAACCGAACGAAATGTGTGAATGCACATTCCTACCCGACGGCGACGATACCACTCCAGCGGCGCTTCCCCCAACGCTGAACTCCAGTACCCTGTCGCCTATCCTTCTTCTTTCCGTAACTTCTTGTATAACCCTAGTCCCTAGCTGCAGCCGCTGGAGTTTCGTGCAGGGTGCTGGTGCCTGGTGCTGCTGCAGTGCCGCTGCCTACTGGTGCTGGCGTACGCGTGCTGTTGCCAGTTGGCTGCTGGTGCCGCTGCTTACTGTTGTATTGCTGTTGACTGTTGTTGATGGGTGATGATGTAGTATTATGAATGAACTATGGATAAACTGTTTGTGTGTTTGATTATTAAATTATATATGAACAATGTATAAACTATTTGTGCTTCATGTATGAACTATATGTGCATTTAGTAAGGATGCGTTATGAATTATGTGTATGAACTATGTTAATTTTTAAAATTGTAATTACATGTGTTTTTTGTGTTCATGTGGATGTATAAATATTAAATGATGATTTTTATATTTTAAATGTTGTCGGTACCCTGCGTTCTGGGTACCTCACGATACCACAAGAAAAGCTACGAAGTTCTACCTGTCTGAGTTGAAGACCTCTGAAGGCTCCACGTGTCCTGCAGCACTGGGCCCGCCTCCCTCGTTTGGGTAGCTCCGGCGCCGCCACGTGTAACACAAGACCGGACATAACTCTCTGTATAAGGAAGATCTGGTCATAACACGTGTCCAGTGGCCCCGGACCTAACCCCCTGTAGAGGAAAGCTTCCGTGTTGCCACGTGTATAGCAGTTCCAGACCTGCCTCCTCACAGAGGGAAACTCCAAAGCTGTCACGTGTTGAGCCTCCGGACCTAAGCCTGCAACGGAAAGACTGCCGAATATCCAACGGTGCACAATTAAAGCTACTGTTTCAAGAACTGATTACGTGTCATTAGTGCCATGTTGATGACACACGATCAGATGACCTTTAGTACCGGTAACACTGCTATTAAGGCGCGTTATCACACTGTTAAATGTACTTAATACATAAAGGCCGTATATTAGGTAATTAAAGACCGTCGAAGCCACATGTTAGGACAGGCTGACAATGTAACGGTCAGTCATTGGACTATAAAAGGATTGCATTGTATAGTACAAAGGGACAAGTTCAATCAACCCCACGCAACTACACACTCATACATACAACAAACACCCGTGGAGTAGGGTATTACGCTAAGGCGGCCCAAACCACGCAAAAATCTCTCGTGTCACTGTCTTGTTCATAATCTCACACATGCCCCAACCAATTACGAACCTTCGCGGGCTACGATCTAGTAGTACAGGGGTATGTGTCGACCGCACACTTCGACATTTAGCCCACCAGGTAGGGGGCGCATGAGATTTGGAGATGGTGAACTTCACCGCTGGATCGTCCAACGACCACGGTGAGCAATCTGCTAGAGGAAATCCCTCCAACATGCAACTGCCAGCTGGTGCTATTGTCCTAGCGGGCGTCATTCCACCACCACCACCAACTGCTCTGCCAAACAAAGCTGGACAATAGGATGATGTCTTAGCGTCGGTCACGGCATCGATGCACAACAACCCTGAGAACGCAATCAACGCGACGCATACTCTTTTGCAGCATCCACCAGCACCCGAAGCAGCTCAGGGTGCAATGGAGCAGTGGCGCGCTGATGTGGAGCATCTGGTTGCAGCAGCAGCTGATGCCATCAGCAACCAAGGTCCTCCTCATTCGGGGCAGGCACCTTCCCAGCGAAGGGCCTTGTCTGGCAGACTTGGTCCTCAGACATCACAACACCGAAGGCGCACGCCTTCCCAGCAAGTGACGTCCCTGCCCTCCGGGGCACGCTATACTCACATGGCTTCCAGGCTCTCGACCCATGATATGCGGTCGGAGCTTGATCGTCGCTATAGGCAGCAAGACGGCCGCGTCCACATCGAGTGTGCTCGCAAAAGACGAGAAGCTCGGGAAAACCCTTCTCCTTTGGGAGTAGGGGCGGTTGTTCAGACCTGGCCATGCACCTTCGCATGATCCAATGGCCGCAGAAGTTCCGGTCTCATCTGCCGGAAAAGTACGACAGGACTGTCAACCCTATTGAATTCCTCTAGATATATTCTACTGCTATCCTCGCTATAGGAGGCAATGAGGTCGTGATGGCCAACTACTTTCATGTGGCTCTTACTAGGACAGCCAGGTCCTGGTTCATGAGTTTTCCGCCTGACTCCATCAACAGTTGGGCGGAGCTATGCCACTAGTTCACCGCCAACTTCGGGAGCTCCTACACCCGACCTGGCACAGAGCTAGATATGTTTGCCATACAGCAGAATTCGGGAGAGTTGTTGCGATCGTTCATCCAACGGTTTTCTCAGGTACGGAATACCATTCCTTCCATCTCCAACGCATCTTTCGTTGTGGCATTTCGACAGGACGTCTATCAGAGTGTGGTTCCTGCAATTCTCCTGGTACTACCGTTGGCAGACCGCGGAGTTTGTAGTTCGGTTGTGGGCGCGCAGAGATTCAGAACACGATGGCAAGTTGACACGAGGATTTACGTGGTTCGGGCCACCTAAGCATAATACCCTACTCCACAGGGTGTGTAGTTGTTGTATTGAGCATCTGAGATCTTGGGGGATTGTGTCAGAGCCTGGGAGTCTGGGAGTCTCGCTCGGCCAGTCCTTTTATAGTACAAGGAATAATCGTTACATCGTTAGCCTGGCCCGACATGTGGCCCTGGCGGTTACTGATGTTTAATACATAATTAATGAGCTTAATTACTCTTAATAGTATGGTAACGCACCTTGATAGTGGCGTTACCGGTATTAAGGGCCCTCCGATCGTGTGTTATTCAGATGGTATTAATGACACTTAACCGGGTCTTGAAGTCTTTAATTGTCCCTTTGTAAGACCTATGTGTACTGAATACATTGGCTTGTAGTGAATACACTTAGCTTTGATGATAAAAGTTTTAAATATCACCAAAACACTTTTTTTTATCAAGGTCTGACTCTAGCTCTGAGCTACAGCAAGGTCCGACGGTAGGTTCGGCTTGTTTTGGGTAGCTCTGGTTACGTTCGATGCTAGGTCTGACTTATTGGCAAGGTCCGACTAGCTTTGTCAGCTCCGGTGAGTTTTGTTTTTAGCTCCGACATGTCTTTGATAGCTCCGGCATGTTTTTGCTAAGCTCTGAGTTGATTTTTCTAGCTCCGGCTTTTGGGTTTACTAGTTCCGACTAGTTCTAGTTAGCTCCGGTGCTAGGTCTTGCTAGTTTTGGTAAGCTCCAGCGCTAGGTTCTACTAGCTTTTGTTAGCTCCGGCTCAAGGTTCGGGTTGCTCTGGCAAGGTCCGGAACTTGACCGAAGTGCTTCTGCTTTTCATTTGCAATGTTTCGTACTTGCTTTACATGGTTGGAAAGTTTGCTTAGTATTATTTTACTAAGTTTTTGGTGCGTTTTGGATGATATGGCTGATATCGTTTTGCTGTGCTTTGCAACATGCTTATGTGAGGCTCTCACGTAAGGTGTTGTGTTCGGAACTAACTTGAGTCAAGTCAAGGACTTGGGCTCGTATGGATTGGTTGTTTATTCATGTGCAGGTATTGCTTGAGTTCAAGACGTGGCTGGTGACAGGATCCATTGGACTAGTCTCAGGGAGGAGATGAGGTTCCAGCAACCAAATTCAGGAGGAATTGTGGTTGAGCTGATCATGAGGTTGCGCAGCATGATTGAATCAAGAACAATGCATATGAAGGTACTGTGGACGTCATTGGAAGATGTTTGCACGTGTGCAAGGAGTGCATGGACGTGGCTACATGGTTCCGAGACGTGATGAAGAGATGTGGACGTAAAGAATTGGTCGGAAAGGTCCAACCGACTAGGTTATGGACTCAGGCTGCGGCTGAGTTGGGTTTGACTCAAATATGGAAAGATTTGAGTTGGTTATGATAGGATTTCGTGTGGGTCACGGATTTGAGTTGTTTAGGAATGTGGGATATGTTCCTAAGGTGTTTGAAAGTCTTAAGATTGCTTCTATCTGCGTATAGAAGAATCTTGAGCAGTTATGGAAAGTTACGATTCGTGATCTGAGTAGGATTGGAGTCCTAGTTGATATTGGGTTGGCCTAAGGGCTGATTATATAAGCAAGGGAGCCCATAGCTCATGGCGCACGACTTTGGGGCTGTTCCTCTTGTGTTATATTGAATAAAATTCGCAGTCTGAAGGAACTTTTGTGCCTTGTTCGTCCGACTTGTTCCAGACAAGTTTTACTCGTCGAGTTTCTGGACAGCACTACCTTTCGTAGGTGGTTTTATCATAACTTGAGTTTTACATATCCAATCGAAGTGATTCCTTTTGGGTTGTCTTCACACCTTGATTATATATCATCTGTGAAAATTTCACGGTCATTGGATTTGTGGTCTATGATCTACACGAGTTTCTTTGCAGCGTTCCAGAACTGTTTTTTCTCGGGTAGGACAGATTGACCATTGTTTGATCTTTCGATCATAACTTGAGTTTTTCTCGTCGGATTTGAGTGATTCTTTTTGTTTTGTCTTCGTGACTTGATTCTCTCTGATATCTATCACTTATGTCATGGTGAAACACATTTAGATTAGTCTCACACACGATTTCTTTAATAGATCGTTTTTCTGCCGAAAGGGTTTGGGGTTTAATTGTTTCCGCTGCGTAAGATTTTTAAATCTACCATTCACCCCCCTCTGGTAGCTTTTCACGTGCCCTTCGGTCCTACAATTGGTATCAGAGAAACGGTGCTCTAATATTTGTGATTTGCACGTGTTTTTGACTAATCATCATGGAGAAGTACTCTGCCAAACCTTGTGTGTTCGCTGGTATTGATTTTCAGGTTTGGAAGGCACGCATGGAGGCTTTCATCCAGGCACAAGGCTTTGCAATATGGGAGAAGGTATACAAGCCTTACGAAGTGCCATCAAACGATCAAGTTACAGCTACAACTCTGAGAGATGTCGACAACAACAACAAGGCTCGAAACTTGATCATACAAGGATTAACACAAAGCGACTTCGATTGTGTTGCACACCTCCGATCTGCATACGATGTGTGGAAAGAACTTTGTGACTACCACGAAGGATCCAACACGATCAAAGAGGTAAGGCAAGACATGATATGTCTAGCTCCGGCCAATCATCATCTTGCAATACTCTTTCTTTGTTGTCCTCACTAACTCTGGAGCAGATCGAAGAATTTCCAGAAGAGGAGTTGACACTCATCTCTACTAGATTCTCAAAAGCATTGCAAAATGTGAGAACTAGAAGGAGAGGAAGCTCCGGACCTCAACGCTGTTTTGAATGTGGTAAAATAGGACACTTTCGTACAGAATGCCCTAACCTTTCAGGTCCGACCACCCGGGAAGAAAAACAAAGCAAGGTCCGGACCTCCTCTGGAAATTCCAACAAGAAGAAGAAAGGTACCATAGGACGCAAGATGATCAACAGTTTCATCACCGCACTTCAAGAGTTCAGTTCAAGTGATGTGGACATTGGAAGTGATGAAGATGAAGATGATTTGGCAAACTTGTGCTTTATGGCGGGCAAGTCAAGATCAAGTATGGAGGAGGCAGAACACAACATCGACAATGAAGAGGTATGTCCTACTTGCGAAGAAATGTGTGATGCTATTTATCGTGCCACTATTATTGTTAAGAAAAAGGACAAAAAACTTAGGGATAGTGCTGCTAAAATTGAATCACTAGAATCTGAAATTAACCATTTAAAAACTTTGATTCCTAGTGATGATGCATGTTCCTCATGTGATTTAATATATGGACAATTGTCCTCATTAAGAGGTGCGCACACCTCCACACTTGATAAATTTGAGTTAGAAATTGAAAAGAACAAAGAGCTTGCTGCACTTAATGATAAAAACTTGAAAGATGCTAGCTGTTCTACAATTGATTTGCATTGTTCTACTTGTGATGATCTTGATAAGAAACTACAGGATGCTATGAATGAAATTTCTATATTGAACTATGCTTTACGTTCTCATGAAGTTAAATTTTGTTCAAATTGCAAACTAAAAGGAAAAACTTCATGTGAAAATTGCCTTGATATGTCCAATAAACTTGATGACATGCATAGGACATTAGATCGGTTTTGTAATGGGAATAAGAACCTAAACTTACTGCTGAATTCTTCCAAGTCTTGCAATGATAAAACTGGTTTAGGTTTTGATTCTCATGCTCATGCTAAGGCACATCCACCTAAAATTGTAAAGTCATTAGGAAGTGGTTTGATTCAAACTGTTCCTAAACAAAAAGGAGTGGTTTTCAAATCTCCAGGAGTGTTGCCTCATTCGGTTTCAAATAAAAATATTGCTTGCTCATCTAGACATGAACACAAAGTTAAATTTCATTGTACCTTCTGTGGTAGAGATGGTCATGTCATATATTTTTGTTATAGACTAGCTAAACAACAGAAAAGGGAAAGAATGGTTGCTAGATCTCATAACTTTCATGCAAAATTTGCTGCACACATTGAACTGAATGTACAACCTGCTGTTTTGAGTCAAAAACCTTCAAAGTTTACCTCCGGACCTTCTGTTTTTGCCCCCGGAGCTACTGATTTTTGTGCTACACAAGTAACACCTTATAGGTCAGTAGTTAAGAATAAAAAATCTCAAACTTTGACTCATAAACCTGCTGTTTTGTCTCAGCTTTCGTGTGTTTTTCCTGCTGCACGTCGCGTGACTCAGTACTGGATTCCTAAATGCCTTATGACTAACCCCAGTATTGAGTCATTGACGTATTGTGCTTCTATGTAGGTTACACATTTGAAGAAGGCGAACATTTGGATTGTGGATTCAGGTTGCTCACGCCACATGACCGGTAACAAAGATTGGTTCTCCTCCCTCTCTTTTGTGTCATGTGTAGAGAATGTTACTTTTGCCGATAATTCTTCAACTCCTATAATTGCTAAGGTTTCGGTTAGAGTAAATGATCACTACACTTTGAAGGATGTGGCACTTGTCAAAAATTTGAAATACAACTTTCTTTCTGTTGCACAATTGCTAGATGAAAATCTAGAAATTATTTTCAATAAAATTGCTGCAAAGTTGTAGGTTCAAATAGTGACCTTATTTTTAACATGTCTCGGTTTGGAAGAGTTTTTAAAGCTGATTTTGATATGTCTTCCTCTAAGCATAGGTGTCTAGTTGCTATTGATTCAAAGGACTTATATTTTTGGCATCGTAGACTTGGACGTAGGCTTTGATCACCTAACGCGTGTTAGTACTCTTGATCGCATACGTGGGTTGCCTAAGCTTAAAGGGGACAAAGAAATTGTGTGCTCTTCTTGTAGACATGCTAAGATGGTTGAAGGTTCACATATCCCTCTCACAATGATCATGACAACTGAACCATGTCAACTTTTGCATCTTGACACCGTAGGACCTTCACGTGTTCAATCCTTCGGAGGTAAATGGTATGTTCTTGTTATCGTTGATGATTATTCTAGATACTCTTAGGTTTACTTTATGGCGTCTAAGAATGAAGTTTTTAGTCACTTTAGAACTTTATTTCTTAGATTATCAATTGATCACCCAGGATCATTAAAAGCAATTAGAAGTGATAATGGAACTGAATTTAAAAATCAATCTTTTGATCACTTTTGTGCTGAAAATAGAATAGATCATCAATTCTCTTCACCATATGTACCTCAACAAAACGGTGTTGTAGAAAGAAAGAACAGAACCTTAGTTGAGATGGCTAGGACTATGCTTGATGAATATCAAACTCCTAGGAAATTTTGGGCTGATGCGTTAGCAACCGCTTGTTATGTCTCAAATCGTGTTTTCTTGCGTGCTAAGCTAGGTAAAACACCATATGAGCTTCGGTTTGGACATAGGACTAGTGTTACACACTTTCGGGTCTTTGGTTGCAAATGCTTTGTTAAGAAACATGGTAATCTTGATAAATTTGAACCTCGATCCATTGATGGCATGTTTCTTGGTTATCCTACTAGAGGCTACCGTGTGCTTTTACTTGACACTAACAAAATTGTGGAGACTTGTGAAGTGTCTTTTGATGAATCTAGCCCAGGTACTAGCTCCGGTGTTGCAGGACCAGATCCGTATCCTCAGGGGGAGGGTATTTTTGAAGATGAAGAAGAGCCGGTGATACTGCCTGGTAGTTCCGAAGTTGACACGTGTCCAGCTCCGGACATTGAACAAGCTCCGGCTATCACCTATGCTGGTCCTGATTGTCCACAAGTCACAAGCTCATCAATCTACGATGAACATGAAGAAGAAGAAGCTTGTGTGACATCTGTTCCCCTACGGTTTTACAAAGATCATCCCCCACAACAGATGATTGGAAGCTTGCACGAACGAGTCACACGGTCCAGGTTTTGCGATCCAAACTCTCATGCTCATTCTGCTTTTGTTGCTTCTTTTGAACCCAAAGATATATCACATGCACTCACTAATGAATCTTGGATTATTGCCATGCAAGAAGAGTTAGAAAATTTTGAAAGAAATAATGTTTGGAAACTTGTACCTCCACCTCAAGGTCACACTTTAATTGGAACTAAATGGGTATTTAAAAATAAACAAAGTGAGGATGGGGTTGTCGTTAGGAATAAGGCTAGGTTGGTTGCTCAAGGTTTCACTCAAATTGAAGGTCTAGATTTTGATGAAACTTTTGCTCCTGTCGCTAGATTAGAAGCCACAAGAATTTTGTTAGCTTTTGCAGCATCTAAAGGTTTTAAGCTATATCAAATGGATGTTAAAAGTGCTTTTCTTAATGGCTACATAGATGAGGAGGTTTATGTCAAACAACCACCGGGTTTTGAAAATCCAGATTTTCCTAATCATGTTTACAAACTGTCCAAAGCCTTATACGGTCTCAAACAAGCCCCTAGAGCATGGTATGATAGGTTAAAAACATTCTTACTTGAACAAGGGGTTTACCATGGGCAAGGTTAATAAAACTCTTTTTGTGCTTAAGCATGGCAATGACTCATTATTCGTTCAAGTGTATGTGGATGATATTGTCTTTGGTTGTGTTTCTCATGATCTTGTGTCCAAGTTTTCAGCAATGATGAGTTCCGAATTTGAAATGAGTATGATGGGTGAACTCACTTACTTTTTGGGGCTGCAAATCAAGCAAACCAAGGAGGGTACTTTTGTGCATCAAACGAAGTATACCAAAGACCTCCTAAGGCGCTTCAACATGGACAAAAGCAAGCCTCCTCGGACACCAATGGGAATAGCAACAACACTTGAACTTGATGAAGAAGGTGAACCCGTGAATCAAAAAGAATATAGAAGCATGATCGGATCACTTTTGTACCTCACGACATCAAGATCAGACATACAATTCAGCATATGTCTTTGTGCACGGTTTCAAGCTTCCCCACGTGTTTCACATCGTCAAGCCGTCAAAAGGATTCTCAGGTACTTACATGGAACCCAAGAATTTGGCATTTTTCTTCCTTCTTCCTCAACCGTTACTTTGAAAGCTTTTTCGGATGCTGATTTTGGGGGTTGTAGGATTGATAGGAAAAGTACTTCTGGTGCTTGTCATTTTCTTGGTAATTCTCTTGTTGCTTGGTCCTCTAGAAAACAAAATTCAGTTGCACAATCCACAACCGAATCTAAATATGTAGCTGCTGCTAGTGTTTGCTCACAAACTCTTTGGATTGTTCAAACACTTAAAGACTATGGGGTTGATCTAGACAGTGTTCCACTATTTTGTGATAACACTAGTGCTATTTGCATTGCCAAAAACCCCGTGCAACATTCTAGAACTAAGCACATTCATATTAGGTATCATTTTCTTTGAGATAATGTTGAAAAAGGAAACATTGTGCTTCACCATGTAGATACCGAACAAAAATTGGCTGACATTTTTATAAAACCTTTGGATTTCACTCGTTTTTGTTTCATTCGTAGTGAAATAGGGGTTATGCAGCCTCATGGCTTAAATTGAGGGGAAGTTTTTGAAACTTGGGAAGTCTATGTGTGAATCTGAAATTAAAATAATATGAGCATAATATTTCATACATATATGACTATGTGATTCCTTTTACATGCTGAAAGTTCTTGCTACATTACTCGTGTTATAAATTTTGTAGTTTTTTCCATGTCTAGTAATTGGAATAATTACTTACACTAAATCTGGTCATGGTCGAACTTTCTTGCCGTTTTGAACTTGTTGCATGCTCACAAATGCTTTTAATCATTAAGAATTAATCAAGTAATCAACTCACATGTTGAGTTTTTATGAACAAATATAAATTGAGAAAAGATCAAGATAATATGCATGCATCGCACTTCTTCTTTTGAGATGGCTTGTCATTGCACTTAGATATGAACTTGGAAGAAGTTGTGTATGACTAAAACCATGTCCTTAAGCTTCTGATTGTCAAATGACATAGGCTTGGCTTGGTTGGTTAGAATAAGGCAGATGCACATATAATCTCTTGCAAATATCATATGATATAAATTTATGCTTTGAAAAATAATAAAATGCAGCAACTAGTGTCATGCTATCAGGTTTTGAGATAGTTAAGTTTGTGAGATCATGACTTGCTTAAATTGAAAATTACATTTGATCTCTAGCATGGCTTACACTACTTTATGTATTTCATTGATGTGATAATGTAAGGTACTTGATAGTATGACTTGGATGAGATTTGTTTATATGTATATGTTATAATATGCTCATAACAACTAAAGAGGGAGAGATGATTTGTTTATATGCTCATGACTTGCTGAATACATTGTCAAAGGGGGAGAGATAAGCATGAAGAGAAAGAGAATATGTGCATAAGGAGAGATAATAAAGGGGGAGAGATTTTCTTCTCATTTTACTTTTGATTTACAAAAAGGGGAGAAATTGCCTTCAAAACTTTTATGTGAATAAGCCAATGCATTCATCAAGGGGGAGATTGTAAGACCTATGTGTGCTGAATACATTGGCTTGTAGTGAATACACTTGGCTTTGATGATAAAAGTTTTAAATATCACCAAAACACCTTTTTATCAAGGTCCGACTCTAGCTCTGAGCTACAGCAAGGTCCGACGGTAGGTCCGGCTTGTTTTGGGTAGCTTCGGTTACGTTCGATGCTAGGTCTGACTTATTGGCAAGGTCCGACTAGCTTTGGTCAGCTCTGGTGAGTTTTGTTTTTAGCTCCGACATGTCTTTGATAGCTCCGGCATGTTTTTGCTAAGCTCCGAGTTGATTTTTCTAGCTCCGACTTTTGGGTTTACTAGTTCCGACTAGTTCTAGTTAGCTCCGGTGCTAGGTCCTGCTAGTTTTGTAAGCTCCAGCGGGAGCTTGGTTGAACTAGTTTTGGTAAGCTCCGGTGCTAGGTTCTACTAGCTTTTGTTAGCTCCAGTTCAAGGTTCGGGTTGCTCTGGCAAGGTCCGGAACTTGACCGAAGTGCTTCTGCTTTTCATTTGCAATGTTTCGTACTTTCTTTACATGGTTGGAAAGTTTGCTTAGTATTTTTTTACTAAGTTTTTGGTGTGTTTTGGATGATATGGCTGATATCGTTTTGCTATGCTTTGCAACATGCTTATGTGAGGCTCTCACGTAAGGTGTTGTGTTCGGAACTAACTTGAGTCAAGTCAAGGACTTGGGCTCGTATGAATTGGTTGTTTATTCATGTGCAGGTGTTGCTTGAGTTCAAGACATGGCTGGTGACGGGATCCATTGGACTAGTCTCAGGGAGGAGATGAGATTCCAACAACCAACTTCAGGAGGAATTGTGGTTGAGCTGATCAGGAGGTTGTGCAGCATGATTGAATCAAGAACAATGCATATGAAGGTATCGTGGATGTCATTGGAAGATGTTTGCACGTGTGCAAGGAGTGCATGGACGTGGCTACATGGTTCCGAGATGTGATGAAGAGATGTGGACGTAAAGAATTGGTCGGAAAGGTCCAACCGACTAGGTTATGGACTCAGGCTGCGGCTGAGTTGGGTTTGACTCAAATATGGAAAGATTTGAGTTGGTTATGATAGGATTTCGTGTGGGTCACGAATTTGAGTTGTTTAGGAATGTGGTATACGTTCCTAAGGTGTTTGGAAGTCTTAAGATTGCTTCTATCTGCGTATAGAAGAATCTTGAGCAGTTATGGAAAGTTACGATTGGTGATCTGAGTAGGATTGGAGTCCTAGTTGATATTGGGTTGGCCTAAGGGCTGGTTATATAAGCAAGGGAGCCCAGAGCTCGTGGGGCACGACTTTGGGGCTGTTCCTCTTGTGTTCTATTGAATAAAATTTGTAGTCTGAAGGAACTTTTGTGCCTTGTTCGTCCGACTTGTTCCAGACAAGTTTTACTCGTCGAGTTTCTGGACAGCACTACCTTTCGTCGGTGGTTTTATCATAACTCGAGTTTTACAGATCCAATCGACGTGATTCCTTTTAGGTTGTCTTCACAACTTGATTATCTATCATCTGTCAAAATTTCACGGTCATTGGATTTGTGGTCTCTGATCTACACGAGTTTCTTTGCAGCGTTCCAGAACTGTTTTTTCTCAGGTAGGACAGATTGACCGTTGTTTGATCTTTCGATCATAACTTGAGTTTTTCTCGTCAGATTTGAGTGATTCTTTTTGTTTTGTCTTTGTGACTTGATTCTCTCTAATATCTATCACTTCTGTCACGGTGAAACACGTTTAGATTAGTCTCACACACGATTTCTTTAACAGATCGTTTTTCTGCCGAAAGGGTTTGGGGTTTAATTGTTTCTGCTGCGTAAGATTTTTAAATCTACCATTCACCTCCCCTCTGGTAGCTTTTCACGTGCCCTTCGATCCTACACCCTTGAAGGTCCGAGCCGTTGGGGGTCCACCAGTCTGATTGTTGAAGTTGAAGGTCCGGCGGTTGGACGCGTGGCAGCTCCGGAGCTTACCGTCTGGGACGGTAGGTCCGGTGCTGTTGTACACGTGTCGGTACCGGAGCTTCCCTCTATCGGGGGTTAGGTCCGGGGGTGCCGCACAAGTATTTAGCCCGGAGCTATCCCATGTGTGGGATGTAGCTCTGGTTGCAGGATACACGTGGCAGCACTGGGACTAACCATAGAAGGGAGGCAAGTCCGGTTTTGTATGACACGTGGGGCCTTTGGAGGTCTTCAACTCAGACAGGTGAAGTTCCTTTGCTCTTTTTGCATTCCCAAGAGGTATTCGGTACGCAGGGTACCGACAGTGGCCCCCTGGGCCCACCTCTGGGAGAGATCTTTTGGGATGTAGTCGTTCTGCTAGAGGTGGGTCCATCTTTCGGTTTTTGAATCATGTCTTCAAGGGTCTTTGGATGTGCCGTTGGTGTCAGTTCGCAGTTAAACCATCGCCGTGTGGCATATCCAGAATGCGGCGGGTGAGATCTGAGCGTGCGGATCTCACGCAATTTAAGGTCGCCGGTTCCCGATACGAAAACTGTATCGGTTCCGCGCGCCCTGTCAGGCCGCCACCCTCGGGCTTCTCGCCTTTCATCATGACAACTGTTCGCCTGGGGTAAGGACCTCGAATTGATTGTCTGGGTGGCCCCGGGCCCCCTTGTCATTGGCAAGGTGAAGTTTTGAATTGTATCGTCGGCTTCTCTGCGGTTTCCATCCAAGCGTTGCGGGGGCTTACTTAAGAAGGAAAGCACACACTGTTTGGGGATTCTTTACGCCTTCATTTGAACTTGCGCTCGAATCCTCCAAACTTTCGCTTGCTTTTCGTCTCTCGCCTCACTATGCTACGATGAAGTTGGGACTCCCCAGGAGCCGCATTGGGAGCAAGAAGAAGTTGTCTAGAGTCCAGACCTACATGGGTTGGTCCAGTGACTCCTTCAACAACGACATTCGCTGTGGCAAGTTTCCATTCGAGAAGGAGCGAGCCGGAGATATGGTGTACTTCTGTAGGATCGAAGAGCACGTGAAAAGCTACCAGAGGGGGGGTGAATGGTAGATTTTAACAATCTTACGCAGCGGAAACAAATAAACCCCAACCACTTTGGCAGAAAAACGATCTCTTAAAGAAATCGTGTGCGAGACTAATCTAAATGTGTTTCACCATGACAAAGGTTATGGATATCAGAGAGAATCAAGTCACGAAGACAACACAAAAAGAATCACTCAAATCTGTCGAGAAAAACTCAAGTTATGATCGAAAGATCAATCAAAGGTCAATCTGCTCTACCCGAGAAAAAACAGTTTTGGAATGCTGCAAAGAAACTCGTGTAGATCATAAACGACAAATCCAATGACCGTGAAATTTTAACAGATGATATAAAATCAAGTTGTGAAGACAACTGAACAAGAATCACGTCAATTGGATCTGTAAAACTCGAGTTATGATAAAACCATCGACGAAAGGTAGTGCTGTCTAGAAACTCGACGAGTAAAACTTGTTTGGAACAAGTCGGACGAACAAGGAACAAAAGTTCCTTTAAACTACGAATTTTATTTAATAGAACACAAGAGGAACAGCCCCAAAGTCGTCTACCACGAGCTCTGGGCTCCCTTGCTTATATAACCAGCCCATAGGCCTACCCAATATCAACTAGGACTCCAATCCTACTCAGATCACGAATCATAACTTTCCATAACTGCTCAAGATTCTTCTATACGCAGATAGAAGCAATCTTAAGACTTCCAAACACCTTAGGAACGTATCCCACATTCCTAAACAACTCAAATTCGTGACCCACACGAAATCCTAACATAACCAACTCGATACTTTCCATACCGAGCCATAACCGACTCCACCGCAGCCAAAGTCATCAACCAGTATGACCCGATCCTTCCGACCAGATCTTTCCTTCCTTATCCCATCTTCGGAACCATGTTGCCACGTCATGCACCGCATGCATACGTGCGAACACCTTCCTTCGACGTTCAGTGACCTTCATATGCACTACCCTTGATTCAATCATCCTGCGCGACCTCCTGATCAGCTCAACCACAGTTCCTCCCGAACTTGGTTGTTGGAACCTCATCTCCTCCCTGAGACTAGTCCAATGGATCCCGTCACCAGCCATGACTTGAACTCAAGCAACACCTGCACATGAATAAACAACCAATCCATACGAGCCCAGGTCCTTGACTTGACTCAAGTTAGTTCCGAACATAACACCTTACGTGAGAACCTCACATAAGCATGTTGCAAAACCACAGTAACACGATATCATCCATATCAACCAAAACGCACCAAAAACTTAGCAAATGAATACTAAGCAATCTTTCCAACAATGTAAAGCAAGTACGAAACATTGCAAATGAAAAGCAGAAGCACTACGGTCAAGTTCCAGACCTTGCCAGAGCAACCCGGACCTTGAGCCGAAGCTAACAAAAGCTAGTAGAACCTAGCGCTGGAGCTTACCAAAACTAGTACAATGAAGCACCTGCCGGAGCTTACCAAAACTAGTAGATCCTAGCACCGGAGCTTACCAAAAACTAGTATAACCAAGCTCCCGCCGGAGCTTATAAAACTAGCAGGACCTAGCGCCGGAGCTAACTAGAACTAGTTGGAACTAGTAAACTCAAAAGCCGGAGCTAGAAAAATCAACTCGGAGCTTTAGCAAAAACATTCCGGAGCTATCAAATATATGCCGGAGCTAAAGATAAAACTCACCGGAGCTGACCAAAGCTAGTCGGACCTAGCATCGAACGTAACCGGAGCTACCCAAACCAAGCCGGACCTACCATCGGACCTTGCTGTAGCTCGGAGCTAGAGTCGGACCTTGATAAAAAGGTGTTTTGGTGATATTTAAAACTTTTATCATCAAAGCCAAGTGTATTCACTACAAGCCAATGTATTCAGCACATATAGGTCTTCCAATCTCCCCCTTGATGAATGCATTGGTAACACCACTTAAAATCCGAACATTGGCTTATTCACATGAAAGTTTTGAAAGCAATTTCTCCCCCTTTGTAAATCAAAAGTAAAATGAGAAGAAAAATTATCCCATATTATCTCTCCCCCTTTATTATCGCTCCTTATGCACATATTCTCTTTCTCTTCATGCTTATCTCTCCCCCTTTGATAATGTATTCAAGAAGTCATATTCTCTCTCCAACTTTAGTTGTTATGAGCATATTATAACATATACATATAAACAAAGCTCATCCAAGTCATACTATCAAGTAACTTACACTATCACATCAATGAGATACATAAAGTAGTGTAAGCCATGCTAGAGATCAAATGTAATTTCCAATTTAGGCAAGTCATGATCTCACAAACTTAACTATTTCAAAACCTGAAAGCATGACACTAGTTGCTGCATTTTATCATTTTTTAAAGCATAAATTTAGATCATATGATATTTGCAAGAGATTATATGCGCATCTGCCTTATTCTAACCAACCAAGTCAAGCCTATGTCATTTGACAATCAGAAGCTTAAGGACATGGTTTTAGTCATACACAACTTCTTCCAAGTTCATATCTAAGTGCAATGACAAGCCATCTCAAAATAAGAAGTGCGATGCATAAATATTCTCTTGATCTTTTCTCAATTTATATTTGTTCATAAAAACTCAACATGTGAGTTGATTACTTGATCAATTCTTCATGATTAAAAGCATTTGCAAGCATGCAACAAGTTCAAAACAGCAAGAAAGTTCGACCATGACCAGCTTTAGTGTAAGTAATTATTCCAATTACTAGGCATGGCAAAAACTACAAAATGTATAACACGAGTAATGTAGTAAGAACTTTTAGCATGTAAAAGGAATCACAAAGTCATATAT
This sequence comes from Tuctoria greenei, assembly GCA_036927565.1. Classification (NCBI taxonomy): domain Eukaryota; kingdom Viridiplantae; phylum Streptophyta; class Magnoliopsida; order Poales; family Poaceae; genus Tuctoria; species Tuctoria greenei. The sequence continues at coordinate 171,711,767 of JAYESD010000007.1, read as the reverse complement.
GTATGAAATACTATGCTCATATTATTTTAATTTCAGATTCGCACATAGACTTCCCAAGTTTCAAAACTCCCCCTCAATTTAAGCCATGAGGATGAATAACCCCTATTTCACTATGAATGAAACAAAAACGAGTGAAATCCAAAGGTTTTGTAAAAATGTCAGCCAATTGATGTTCGATATCTACATGGTGAAGCACAATGTTTCCTTTTTCAACATTATCTCGGAGAAAGTGATACCTAATATCAATGTGCTTAGTTCTAGAATGTTGCACGGGGTTTTTGGCAATGCAAATAGCACTAGTGTTATCACAAAACAGTGGAACACTATCTAGATCAACCCCATAGTCCTTAAGTGTTTGAACAATCCAAAGAATTTGTGAGCAAGCACTAGCAGCAGCTACGTATTCAGATTCGGCTGTGGATTGTGCAACTGAATTTTGTTTTCTAGAGGACCAAGCAACAAGAGAATTACCAAGAAAATGACAAGCACCGGAAGTACTTTTCCTATCAATTCTACAACCCCCAAAATCGGCATCCGAAAAAGCTTTCAAAGTAACGATTGAGGAAGAAGGAAGAAAAATGCCAAATTCTTGGGTTCCATGTAAGTACCTGAGAATCCTTTTGACGGCTTGATGATGTGAAACACGTGGGGAAGCTTGAAACCGTGCACAAAGACATACGCTAAATCGTATGTCCGGTCTTGATGCCGTAAGGTACAAAAGTGATCCAATCATGCTTCTATATTCTTTTTGATCCACGGGTTCACCATCTTCATCAAGTTTAAGTGTTGTTGCTGTTCCCATTGGTGTTCGAAGAGGATTGCTTTTGTCCATGTTGAAGCGCCTTAAGAGGTCTTTGGTATACTTCATTTGATGCACAAAGGTACCCTCCTTGGTTTGCTTGATTTGCAGCCCCAAAAAGTAAGTGAGTTCACCCATCATACTCATTTCAAATTCGGAACTCATCATTGCTGAAAACTTGGACACAAGATCATGAGAAGCACAACCAAAGATAATATCATCCACATACACTTGAACGAATAATGAGTCATTGCCATGCTTAAGCACAAAAAGAGTTTTATCAACCTTGCTCATGGTAAACCCCTTTTCAAGTAAGAATGTTTTTAACCTATCATACCATGCTCTAGGTGCTTGTTTGAGACTGTATAAGGCTTTGGACAGTTTGTAAACATGATTAGGAAAATCTGGATTTTCAAAACCCGGTGGTTGTTTGACATAAACCTCCTCATCTATGTAGCCATTAAGAAAAGCACTTTTAACATCCATTTGATATAGCTTAAAACCTTTAGATGCTGCAAAAGCTAACAAAATTCTTATGGCTTCTAATCTAGCGACAGGAGCAAAAGTTTCATCAAAATCTAGACCTTCAACTTGAGTGAAACCTTGAGCAACCAACCTAGCCTTATTCCTAACCACAACCCCATCCTCACTTTGTTTATTTTTATATACCCATTTAGTTCCAATTAAAGTGTGACCTAGAGGTGGAGGTACAAGTTTCCAAACATTATTTCTTTCAAAATTTTCTAACTCTTCTTGCATGGCAATAATCCAAGATTCATTAGTGAGTGCATGTGATATATCTTTGGGTTCAAAAGAAGCAACAAAAGCAGAATGATCATGAGAGTTTGGATCGCAAAACTTGGACCGTGTGACTCGTTCGTGCAAGCTTCCAATCATCTGTTGTGGGGGATGATCTTTGTAAAAACGTAAGGGAACAGATGTCTCACAAGCCTCTTCTTCATTAGGTTCATCGTAGATTGATGAGCTTGTGACTTGTGGATGATCAGGACCAGCATAGGTGATAGCCGGAGCTTGTTCAATGTCCGGAGATGGACACGTGTCAACTTTGGAACTACCAGGCAATTTCACCGGCTCTTCTTCATCTTCAAAAATACCCTCCCCCTGAGGATACGGATCTGGTCCTGCAACACCGGAGCTAGTACCTGGGCTAGCTTCATCAAAAGACACTTCACAAGTCTCCACAATTTTGTTAGTGTCAAGTAAAAGCACACGGTAGCCTCTAGTATGAGATGGATAACCAAGAAACATCCCATCAATGGATCTAGGTTCAAATTTATCAAGATTACCATGTTTCTTAACAAAGCATTTGCAACCAAAGACCCGAAAGTGTGTAACACTAGGCCTATGTCCAAACCGGAGCTCATATGGTGTTTTACCTAGCTTAGAACGCAAGAAAACACGATTTGAGACATAACAAGCGGTTGCTAACGCATCGGCCCAAAATTTCCTAGGAGTTTGATATTCATCAAACATAGTCCTAGCCATCTCAACTAAGGTTCTATTCTTTCTTTCTACAACACCGTTTTGTTGAGGTACATATGGGGAAGAAAGTTGATGATCTATTCCATTTTCAGCATAAAAGTGATCAAAATATTGATTTTTAAATTCAGTTCCATTATCACTTCTAATTGCTTTTAAAGATCCTGGGTGATCAATTGATAATCTAAAAATAAAGTCATAAAGTGACTAAAAGCTTCATTCTTAGACGCCATAAAGTAAACCCAAGAGTATCTAGAATAATCATCAACAATAACAAGAACATACCATTTACCTCCGAAGGATTGAACACGTGAAGGTCCTACGGTGTCAAGATGCAAAAGTTGACATGGTTCAGTTGTCATGATCATTGTGAGAGGAGTATGTGAACATGCAACCATCTTAGCATGTCTACAAGAAGAGCACACAATTTCTTTGTCCCCTTTAAGCTTAGGCAGCCCACGTATGCGATCAAGAGCACTAACACGCGTTAGGTGATCAAAGCCTACGTGACCAAGTCTACAATGCCAAAAATATAAGTCATTTGAATCATTAGCAACTATACACCTATGCTTAGAGGAAGACATATCAAAATCAGCTTTAAAAACTCTTCCAAACTGAGACATGTTAAAAATAAGCTCACTATTTGAACCTACAACTTTGCAGCAGTTTTTATTGAAAATAATTTCTAGATTTTCATCTAGCAATTGTGAAACAGAAAGCAAGTTGTATTTCAAATTTTTGACAAGTGCCACATCCTTCAAAGTGTAGTGATCATTTACTCTAACCGAACCCTTAGCAATTATAGGAGTTGAAGAATTATCAGCAAAAGTAACATTCTCTACACGTGACACAAAAGAGAGGGAGGAGAACCATTCTTTGTTACCGGTCATGTGGCGTGAGCAACCTGAATCCACAATCAAAAAATTCTCCTTCCTCAAACGTGTAACCTACATAGAAGTACAATACGTCGATGACTCAATACTGGGGTTAGTCAAAAGGCATTTAGGAATCCAGTACTGAGTCACGCGACGTGTAGCAGGAAAAACACGCGAAAGCTGAGATAAAACAGCAGGTTTATGAGTCGAAGTTTGAGGATTTCTATTCTTTACTCTTTTAGCACAAGAACCAGTAGCTCTAAAGGTAAAAGCAGCAGTTCTAAAAGACAAGGCTGAAGCTCCAGAAATAAAAGCTGAAGTTCCAAAGGAAACAACAGAAGGTCCGGGAGCTCTCGAAGCTATTGGAACTATCGAAGCTGCTTTTGCGGATTTCTTACCAGAAGGTCTGGAAGCTACCTTTTCAAATTTCTGACTCACTAAAGCAGGTTGTGTTTTTCTAATTGCATGGAAGTTATAAGATCTAGCAATTTTTCTTTCCTTTTTCTGTTGTTTAGCTAGTCTAAAACAAAAATCTATGACATGACCATCTCTACCACATAAGGTACAATGAAATTTAACTTTGTGTTCATGTCTAGATGAGCAAGCAATATTTTTATTTGAAATCGAATGAGACAACACTCCTGCAGATTTGAAAACCACTCTTTTGTTTAGGAACTGTTTGAACCAAACCACTTCCTAATGACTTTACAATTTTAGGTGGATGTGCCTTAGCATGAGCATGAGAATCAAAACCCAAACCAGTTTTATCATTGCATGACTTGGAAGAATTCAGCAGCAAGTTTAGGTTCTTATTCCCATTACAAAACCGATCTAATGTCCTATGCATGTCATCAAGTTTATTGGACAGATGAAGGCAATTTTCACATGAAGTTTTTCCTTTTAGTTTGCAATTGGAACAAAATTTAACTTCATGAGAACGTAGAGCATTGTTCAATATAGAAATTTCATTCATAGCATCCTGTAGTTTCTTATCAAGATCATCACAACTAGAACTAAGTTCTTGAAGTGCGGTGATGAAGCTGTTAATCATCTTGCATCCTATGGTACCCTTCTTTTTCTTTTTATTGGAATTTCCAGAGGAGGTCCGGACCTTGCTTTGTTTTTCTTCCCGGGTGGTCGGACCTGAAAGGTTAGGGCATTCTGTACGAAAGTGTCCCGTTTTACCACATTCAAAACATCGTTGAGGTCCGGAGCTTCCTCTCCTTCTAGTTCTCACATTTTGCAATGTTTTTGAGAATCTAGTAGAGATGAGTGCCAACTCTTCTTCTGGAAATTCTTCGATCTGCTCCAGGGTTAGTGAGGATAATAAAGCAAGAGTATTGCAAGATGATGATTGGCCGGAGCTCGACATATCACGTTGTGAGACAAATGCAATAGACTTATTTGGGTTCTTACGTGCTAGGATGTCAATTTCATGAGTTTTTAGCTTAGAATAGAGTACATCTAATGTAAGAGAAATCATGACAGTTGATTCACGAATAGATGTTACTTTCATCTCTCAAATTGACATGTCTAATGCACTAAGGAGTTGCCTAGCATTCTCAGCATCAGAAAAATTTACATTGACACTACGTAAATTGCTGAGAATTTTATTGAAACGAGCAAAGAGGTCATCGATAGACTCACCTGGTTGCATCTCAAAATGCATATATTCCTTTTTGAACATATCTTGTTTTACCTCCTTGATTGTGTTGGAGCCTTCATGATAATCACAGAGAGCTCTCCAAACATCGTATGCTGATCGGAGGTGCGCGACACGATCAAAGTCGCTTTGATTGAGTCCTTGGATGATCAAGTTTCGGGCTTTGTTGTTGTTTTCGACGTCCCGTAGGTTTGTGGCCGTGACTTGATCATTGGGTGGCACTTCATAAGGCTTATACACTTTCTCCCATATTGCAAAGCCTTGTGCCTGGATGAAAGCCTCCATGCGTGCCTTCCAAACCTGGAAATCAATACCAGCAAACACACAAGGTTTGGCGGAGTACTTCTCCATGATGATTAGTCAAAAACATGTGCAAATCACAAAGATTAAAGCACCGTGGCTCTGATACCAATTGTAGGATCAAAGAGCACGTGAAAAGCTACCAGAGGGGGGGGGCGAATGGTAGATTTTAACAATCTTACGCAGCGGAAACAAATAAACCCAACCACTTTGGCAGAAAAACGATCTCTTAAAGAAATCGTGTGTGAGACTAATCTAAATGTGTTTCACCGTGACAAAGGTTACGAATATCAGAGAGAATCAAGTCACGAAGACAACACAAAAAGAATCACTCAAATCCGTCGAGAAAAACTCAAGTTATGATTGAAAGATCAATCAAAGGTCAATCTGCTCTACCCGAGAAAAAACAGTTCTGGAATGCTGCAAAGAAACTCGTGTACATCATAAACCAAAAATTCAATGACCGTGAAATTTTGACAGATGATAGACAATCAAGTTGTGAAGACAACCGAACAAGAATCACGTTAATTGGATCTGTAAAACTTTAGTTATGATAAAACCACCGACAAAAGGTAGTGCTGTCCAGAAACTCGATGAGTAAAACTTGTCTGGAACAAGTCGGACGAACAAGGCACAAAAGTTCCTTCAAACTATGAATTTTATTCAATAGAACACAAGAGGAACAGCCCCAAAGTCGTCTACCACGAGCTCTGGGCTCCCTTGCTTATATAACCAGCCCTTATGCCTACCCAATATCAACTAGGACTCCAATCCTACTCAGATCACGAATCATAACTTTCCATAACTGCTCAAGATTCTTCTATACGCAGATAGAAGCAATCTTAAGACTTTCAAACACTTTAGGAACGTATCCCACATTCCTAAACAACTCAAATTCGTGACCCACACGAAATCCTAACATAACCAACTTGATACTTTCCATACCGAGCCATAATCGACTCCGCCGCAGCGAAAGTCATCAACCAGTATGACCCGATCCTTCCGACCAGATCTTTCCTTCCTTATCCCATCTTCGGAACCATGTTGCCACGTCATGCACCGCATGCATACGTGCGAACACCTTCCTTCGACGTTCAGTGACCTTCATATGCACTGCCCTTGATTCAATCATCCTGCGTGACCTCCTGATCAGCTCAACCACAGGTCCTCCCGAACTTGGTTGTTGGAACCTCATCTCCTCCCTGAGACTAGTCCAATGGATCCCGTCACCAGCCATGACTTGAGCTCAAGCAACACCTGCACATGAATAAACAACCAATGCATACGAGCCCAAGTCCTTGACTTGACTCAAGTTAGTTCCGAACACAACACCTTACGTGAGAACCTCACATAAGCATGTTGCAAAACCACAGTAACACGATATCATCCATATCAACCAAAACGCACCAAAAACTTAGCAAATGAATACTAAGCAATCTTTCCAACAATGTAAAGCAAGTACGAAACATTGCAAATGAAAAGCAGAAGCACTACGGTCAAGTTCCGGACCTTGCCAGAGCAACCCGGACCTTGAGCCGGAGCTAACAAAAGCTAGTAGAACCTAGCGCTGGAGCTTACCAAAACTAGTACAATGAAGCACCCGCCGGAGCTTACCAAAACTAGTAGATCCTAGAACCGGAGCTTACCAAAAACTAGTATAACCAAGCTCCCGCCGGAGCTTACAAAACTAGCAGGACCTAGCGCTGGAGCTAACTAGAACTAGTTGGAACTAGTAAACCCAAAAGCCGGAGCTAGAAAAATCAACTCGGAGCTTTAGCAAAAACATTCCGGAGCTATCAAATATATGTCAGAGCTAAAGATAAAGCTCACCGGAGCTGACCAAAGCTAGTCGGACCTAGCATCCAACGTAACCGGAGCTACCCAAACCAAGCCGGACCTACCGTCGGACCTTGCTGTAGCTCGGAGCTAGAGTCGGACCTTGATAAAAAGGTGTTTTGGTGATATTTAAAACTTTTATCATCAAAGCCAAGTGTATTCACTACAAGAAAATGTATTCAGCACATATAGGTGAAAGTTGCCTAGAGGGGGGGTGAATAGGCTAATCGACCTGCAAATGACTTAATAAAACGAGATTAAATCACAGGGGGCGGACTAGTCCGGTCAGGGGGCGGACTAGTCCGGTCAGCTTGCGTGAATAACCTTAAAAGGATGTTTCTGGCAAGTTTTAGGGTATTTTCTCTTTGCTACAAGTGAGTATATGTTTAAGTCAAGTTAAGCAACAACCTAAACAAGAGCAAGTCAAGTTTCCACAAGTTTGTAGCAAAGCGGAATATGAAACGAGACTACCAACCCTAGAACAAAGTAATCAATAGAATGAATGCGAAGAACACAAGGGGGCAAGGATTTTATCCCGAGGTTCGATTCCACACAAGGAATCTACGTCCCCGTTGAGGAGTCCACAAAAGGACCGGGTCCAACAACCCTTCCCTCACCAAGTTTACCGCACGGGCCTAACTTGGTTCTCGACTAATCACAACGGTGATTACAAAGTTCGTTGGGGCTTCTCACAAACTGAGGCTCCCACACCACAAAGATGATCAACACAATAAAACAAACTCAATACACAGCCCACAAAGACTCAACGAGTGCAAGAGATCAAACCGGGAGCACAAGCGCGATGTTCTTCCTCTTCTCCACCTCACTAAACCCTAATCCACTCAAGAATTAGTTTTAGAGGGAAAGTAGGCAAGAAGGAGGCTTAGGAGTGCTCCAAGTTGGCTGTGGCGGCGCTAGGGTTTGAGTTTTTCCAAGGGTGTTTGAAATGAGGCCGGGGGTCCCCTTTTTATAGAGGTCCCAAGCCCAATCTGCTGACTTCAGCAAAAGGGCGGACTAGTCCGGCCACTGGCCCGGACTAGTCCGGCCTAGGGGACCACTGACCCCTTTGTCAGGTCCCGACAGCTGACACACTATCGTCACGCTACCCGCCAAACTTCAAATTCAAACGGTCACTTCCAGAACGGACTAGTCCGGTCAACACCGGACTAGTCCGATCTCACACAGAGTCTTTTGCTCCGTGAGAAAACGGACTAGTCTGAGGACCACGGACTAGTCCGGCCCCTAGGGCGGACTAGTCCGGTCCTCCCAGACTTAGCCACCAGAAGCACCTTTTCTAGCCAACCCGGACTAGTCCGGCCCCACGGGCGGACTAGTCCGTTCTCACTCAGGACCTCTTGGTCCGGTCCAAAACGGACAAGTCCGTGGTTTTGGGACTTCATCCCCAAAACCTACTCACAGCTACCCGGACTAGTCCGGCCACAAACGGACTAGTCCGATCTCAGTCAGACCCTTCGGGTCCGGCCAAAAACGGACTTGGCCGACCAGGAACGGACTAGTCCGGCCACCTGCACGGACTAGTCCGGCCCTACGGCCAGACCACTTAATCACTCATTTCTTTCATAGGTTTGACCTCTAAACCACTTTGAGCTCCCAAACTTGATCTCAATGCACTTTACACACACACCCTCCTATTGCTACGGCTAGTCTAACTCAATCACGCTAGAAACCCTAGTTTCTACGCTTCGAGTTGACTCCGTTTCCTTCCTTTTCCTTTTTGAGGGTTTGCGTCTCCAATTGAGTCCATACCTGTGCTAAGATCACTTGAGCTCATTAGCGACTTAATTGTCGTCATCAATCATCCAAAACCCACGGGGAACCTAGATGCACTTTCAATCTCCCCCTTTTTGGTGATTGATGACAACACATTAAGTCCTTCACAAATAAGAGTATAAAGTTTGGTTTTCATAACATGTGTGCGTATGAATGACTCCCCCTCAATGTATGCAACATGTAAGAGAGGTGGAGGAGTTCTTTCATACCCACACACGTTATGGTGGGGTGCCTACGTGATGTGCTCAACAGTTTGTGTCAAGACATGAATAACATCAATACATTCATAAGATTGACAATAAGAGCAATATATTGATAGTAAGCAACAATAACGAGTCTTGCACAAATGTAGACATCCAAAAGCATAAATATGTTACAAAATAAGTCCACAAATCACAAACACACCCACAAACGATTAACTCCTCCTTAACTCTCCCCCTTTGGCATCAAGGCACCAAAAAGGAAAAGAAGAGAGAGAGCTAAGACCTAAGAACTAATCCTCGTCTTCGCCACTTCCACTCTCCGTGGCCTCGGAATCTTCGACGTCGTCCTCATCATCGACATCGTCGCCGTCGTCGTCGGAGTTCCTTGCCGAGGGAGCAGCCCGAGAGGAGCTTCCATCCTCTTGGAGCTGGGCGAGCTCATCGGCGGTGAAGGTGGGGAAGGGAGTGATTTCCCCATCACTCACCTCCGGAGAGGACATTGGAACCTCCAGCTTGTCGCACACCGCCTTGAGATATTTCTCTTGACGCTTGTGTGCCCTCTGAGCGCGAATCTCTTGCTTCCGGCACGAGGTGAAGATGGCCTTGAAGCACTTGAAGAACACACTCATGGACTGAGGCGGAGGCGGAGAAGGAGGCGCCACTGGGCGAGACGGAGGATCAGCATTCTTGCGTCTTGGAGGCACCGGCACATTTGGCGGCTTCTGGGGGCGCAGAGGTCGGTGCGATACATCCTTGACAAAGGACACGCCCGACACCTTCTCAATGAGGCACATGATGTAGGGGGCATACCCGCAAGCACGGTTGGGGGTATGCGAGATGTTGAAGATGTCGTCGAAGATGTAGTCGACGAGATTGAACTTCTCTTCCCCATCAATCAGAAGTAGTAGGTGCCTCAGGTTCCCTTGAATCACCCCAGCATCACCATCCTTCGGTGCTATCGTCCGTCTGAGGATTCTGTTCATGATGCTGTAGAAGGGCTTGATGTTTCGAGCTAGTCCGGCATCAAACGGGAGGTGGCTTGGATACATGTAAGCCAGCTCCTCACGATCCACTGCCTTGAGGTTCGAGATAATGATCTCGTGGTCCATGTGAGCCTCAAGACCAAGGATCCTTGCAAACTCAGCATAGGTGACAGAGTATTGTTCACCATGAGTCATCCAAGTTATCCTCCTGTCACCTGAGCTTGAAAAATAGATTGTGGAGTAGAATTGGAGAATGATTTCCACATTCCAATCATATTTGAAGCCCATGATCTTCTTGAGATCATGGCGCTCGGCAGCTTCAATCACGGCATCAAAGGCCGAGTGCTCCTTCTTCGCCATATAGTCCCAGTCCACCCACTGAGCCTCTATCACTGGCCTCTTCATTTGTTGGTAGAATAGTCTGTAATAATCACAGTGGAAGTCACACCAAAATCTGGGATCTGCCGTGCTCCTCTCATACTTGTAGACCTTTTCTTCCCTTAGCCTCCTGGCCTTTTCAGACCCCTTGCCATGAAATACATTTGCCGACAGTTCCTTTTGCCGGTTGGGATTCCTTTCCGGTGTGTGGACTTCAAGGGGGCCAATAGAGGTGGCCTTCCCCTTTTCCTTGATCACAACCCCTCCGGGTGCCTTCTTGGCTGGCACCTTGACGGAGGGCTTCTTCTTTTTCGGCTCGACTGGAGCCGGGACTTTTCCCTTCTTTGGGTCGCGCTCGACCCTAGGGACAGCCTCTTCTTGGGCTGGCTCCTTCCCCTTAGCCTTCTCGCCAACAGTGACGAGCTTCTTTCGCTTGGGGGCACTGGCCTCAGCAGCCCTGGAGTTGTGGGCCTCCCTATCCTCTCTTTTCTTCTTCCTCAGCTCATGGAGGGATTCTGCGGTGGCACGGGCAATGGCTTCATCCTCATTGTAGATGCTAGCTGCAACTTTGGAGGCTTCGAGGGCTTTCAGCCGCCTCTCTTCCTTTGCCTTTTGCGCCTCTAAAAGTGCAGCCTTGGTCCTTGCCTCGGCAATTTGGGCCTTGGTGCGCCCCTCGAGGTTGACACGCGGAGGAGAGCGCTCGGAGTTCGACATTCTGTGCAAAGGATAGAGAGAGGAACATATGAGCCTAGGAAGAAGAAGTATTGCCGAAAAGATCTCGAGAACCAACTAGAAGTAGGGTTTGCCCTGTGCAAACCGGACTTGTCCGCCCCAGGGGCGGACTAGTCCGCCGGCCGGACTTGTCCGCCTGGTGACCGGACTAGTCCGGATTACACAGGAAGAACCCTAACCCTAATTGATTCATCTAAAAATTTGTGAACCAATGCGCAATACTCCTAGGCTATGATCGCAAGGGTGTATAGAACAACATTAATGAAGGTGTTCCTATCAAAAACTTGAAGAATCAAGAATGGGGCTAGTTTTTGAGGAACGGTGAAATACCTTCAAAAATCCGCTTGAGTCGTCGAAATCGGCGTGGATCTCGAAGGTGGAGCACGGGGAAGTGATCCCTCACTCCCAAGGACTTCGATGCGCGGATTGGAGTTGAGTTTTGGTGGTTGGAGCGCAAAATCGCCGATTTGGGGGCGGTTGTGCGCGCGTGGAAGTTTGAGAGGCAAGTGAGAAAGAGAGAGAGGGGTCCGGGCCGCCTGGGGGTTTAAGTCCCCAAGGGGCCGGACTAGTCCGGTTGAGGGGCCGGACTAGTCCAGTCTGCGGACCAGACCCAGACTAGTCCGGGTCCGGACTTGTCCGGTGGAAGGCCGGACTAGTCCGGTGTGCGGACTGGCCGCGGACTAGTCTGACCCGGACTTGTCCGGCCGTAGGGGCGGACTAGTCCGGTCCAGCTGGGCTGAAAAGCGATATATTCGGGTTTTGCCCATAGAGATAAGTCCTTTGGTACGAATATAGCAAGGAAAACATGACAAGCATGATTATGAGCCAACAAGGAACAACTTATGAACATTTTCATGAAGAAAATAGATTTCTCAAACAAATTTGAGGAGAAATCGACATAGAGAGGAGTTTTTCGAAATGTGGCTCAACATATATGAGGAATGGTGTTTAAGCCACGTTTCGAGAATCCAACACGTTGAGCTCACTTCTTAGCTCACAGAAACGCTTCTCGTCAAGTGGCTTTGTGAAGATGTCCGCAAGTTGATGTTCCGTCCTCACATGCGAAATCTCAATGTCTCCCTTCATTGAGTGATCTCGCAAGAAATGGTGTCGAATGTCTATATGTTTGGTCCTAGAGTGTTCCACCGGATTATGGGCTATCTTGATTGCACTCTCGTTGTCACACAAGAGTGGGATTTTACGCAGGTTAATCCCATAATCCCTAAGAGTTTGTCGCATCCAAAGAAGTTGTGCACAACAACTTCCGGCTGCAACATATTCCGCTTCGGCGGTGGATAGAGCAATAGAGTTTTGCTTCTTGGAGGACCAAGACACAAGAGATCGACCTAAGAATTGACACGTACCCGATGTGCTCTTCCTATCAACTTTGCACCCCGCATAGTCCGCATCGGAATATCCAATGAGGTTAAACTTGGATCCTTTGGGGTACCAAAGTCCTAGGGTAGGTGTGTGTACAAGGTATCTCAAGATCCTTTTAACGGCGGTCAAATGACAAGCCTTGGGTGCTGCTTGAAAGCGTGCACACATACACACACTTAGCATGATATCGGGCCTAGATGCACAAAGATAGAGGAGTGATCCGATCATAGACCTATATAGCTTTTGATCCACACTTGGACCGTCCTCATTTAGGTCTAGGTGTCCATTTGTCCCATAGGGGTTTTGATGGGTTTTGCTTTGTCCATGTCAAACTTTCTTAGAATATCTTGAGTATACTTAGTTTGACTTATGAACGTCCCTTCTTTGAGTTGTTTCACTTGAAATCCTAGAAAGAACTTCAACTCACCCATCATGGACATTTCAAACCTCTCCGTCATTATCTTGGAGAACTCATCACAGAACACCTTATTTGTGGAACCAAATATGATGTCATCCACATATATTTGGCACACAAAAAGATCCTCATTGAAGTGTTTTGTGAAAAGGGTATAATCCGCTTTTCCTATCCTAAAACCATTTTCAACTAGAAAGTCTCTTAAGCACTCATACCAAGCTCTAGGAGCTTGCTTGAGACCATAAAGAGCCTTTCGCAATTTGTAAACATGGTTAGGATAGTCTTGGTCTTCAAACCCTGGAGGTTGCTCTACATAAACTTCTTCCTTGATTGGGCCATTAAGGAATGCACTCTTAACATCCATTTGGTAGAGTTTGAAGTCATGATGAGTAGCAAAGGCTAGTAATATCCGAATTGACTCAAGCCTAGCTACGGGGGCAAATGTCTCATCAAAGTCCAATCCTTCAACTTGTGAGTATCCTTTTGCCACAAGTCGTGCCTTGTTCCTAGTTACCACGACATGCTCATCTTGTTTGTTGCGAAACACCCACTTGGTTCCAACAACATTAGCTTGAGGACGCTTGACAAGCTCCCAAACCTTGTTCCTCTCAAAGTTGTTGAGCTCCTCTTGCATGGCAACTACCCAATCTGGATCCCTTAAGGCATCTTCAACCTTATGTGGTTCCAAGGATGAGACAAAAGAGAAATGCTCACAAAAGTTTGCAACACGTGAGCGTGTAGTTACTCCTTTTGTGATATCTCCTAGAATGTTGTCGACGGGATGGTCCCGTTGAACACTTTGATGAACACGAGGATGCGGGGGTTGACCTTTTGAATTACTTGGTTCATCTTCTTCACTTTGGTCTCCCCCTTGATCCAAGCCTCCCCCTTGATCCTCATTCTCATTATCACTTTGGGGAGCTTCTAGTGGATCTTCAACTTGTCCAATGGGGATTTGACCTACTTCATAATGATGATGGTCACTTGGGCTTTGAGATGGTTCTTGTGGGCAAACATCTCCAAGTGCCATTTTCCTTAGAGCTTCTAGTGGAGGTTCCTCTTGATCAAGGGCATGTTGATCAACTTGCTCCACTTGAGAGCCATTGGTTTCGTCAAACACCACGTCACGTGCTACTTCAACAATTCCGGAGGATTTGTTGAACACACGGTACGCATGAGTGTTTGAGTCATATCCAAGCAAGAAACCCTCATCGGACTTTGAAGCAAACTTCGAAGTCCTAGGCTTCTTGTTGAGGATATAGCATTTGCTACCAAAGACCCGAAAGTAGGAAACATTGGGTTTCTTACCAATGAGAAGCTCATAAGGGGTCTTCTTGAGGAGGCGATGAAGGTACAATCGGTTCACGGCATGGCAAGCGGTGTTAACCGCTTCCGCCCAAAACCGGTCCGATGTTTTGTACTCATCTAGCATCGTCCTTGACATCTCAATGAGCGTCCTATTCTTTCTTTCGGCTATGCCATTTTGTTGTGGAGAATAGGGAGCGGAAAACTCATGCTTGATGCCCTCCTCATCTAGGAACTCTTCTACTTGCATGTTTTTGAATTCGGTGCCATTGTCACTCCTTATAGCCTTTATCCTTAAGGTGAACTCATTTTGAGCTCTCCTTAGGAATTTCTTGAGGACACCGGGAGTTTCACTTTTATCATGCAAGAAGAACACCCAAGTATACCTTGAAAAATCATCAACGATAACTAGACCATACTTGTTGCCACCGATGCTAATGTAAGCAATGGGGCCAAAAAGATCCATATGGAGTAACTCCAAAGGTCTAGTTGTCGTCATGACATTCTTAGAGGGGTGTTGAGCTCCCACTTGCTTTCCCGCTTGGCAAGCACTACATGGCCTATCCTTTTCAAATACTACATTCTTTAGGCCACGAACATGCTCACCCTTAAGGAGCTTTTGAAGGTTCCTCATTCCAACATGGGCTAGCCTTCTATGCCAAAGCCATCCCATGTTGGCTTTAGCCATTAAGAATGTGTCAAGTTGAGCTTTATCCGCGGTGAAGTCCACAAGATAGAGCTTTCCCTTGAGCACTCCCTTAAAGGCTATCGAGTCATTACCTTCTCTAATGACACTCACTCCCTCACTAGTGAACACACATTTATATCCTCTATCACATAGTTATATGGATAGAAGATTATAGTCTAGAGAATCAACATGCAAGACATTTGATAAAGTATGTAATGAGGAGATAGAAATTTTACCGGAGCCAAGGATTTTCCCTTGGCTATTGTCCCCAAAGAAGATTCCTTCACTTGGGTCCTTATTCTCCTCATACTCTATGAACATGCTTCTCTCTCCGGTCATGTGGTTGGTGCATCCGCTATCCAATACCCATTTCGATCCACCGGAGGAGTAAGCCTACAAAACAAGTTTTATGCCTTTCTTTTAGGTACCCAAGCGGAGTTGGGTCCTTTGACGTTAGTGGTTAGGCATTTTGGCACCCACACGCAAGGCTTGGGGCTCTTGCGGAGTGGCCCAACATATCTAGCAAACACCTTGCCGTGTTTGTTCTTCTTCAACACATAAGATGCATCAAAATCATGAAATAAGTGATGCGGTTCAGATTTAGGCAAGTTTTTGCTAGAGGGTGAGTTCTTTTCATTTTTAGTTTGAGATGAACTCCCCTTTACAAAGACAATCATGTCTTTGTCATACTTGGAGGTTTTGGCGTTATGCCTTGCACCTCTAGTATAGCCAAGACCATCCTTGACATGGGGTGGTCTTGTGTTGGTGAATGCACTTCGTGCATATGCCACCTTTTCCTTGTCAAAGATGGCACCCTTAGGTGCTTGTTTGCCTTGTGCTAGGTTGAGTTCATCCTTAAGTTTAAGGATCAAGTTGGAGCACTTGCAAGGTGATGTTGCCTTGGATGAGGCCTTTGAGGGGGTTGAGCTCTTGAAGGAAGAGGTTACATTGTTCTTGAGTGACTCAACTTGAGTCTCAAGGATCTTGTTAGCTTTTGACAAGCTTCCAAGTTCATCCTTGAGCTCAATCGACTTCTCCTCAAGACTTGAACACGTTTTCTTGCAAAGAGCAAGTTCGTGTTCCAATGCCTTGCTCTTCTCTCTTTCGAGCTCAAGGAGCTCATCAAGCTCTTTACATCTCTCCTTCTCAAGGATGAGCATGTCCTCCTGTCTGTTGATGAGATCTTCCTTTTCAAAGATCTCATCCATAAGCAACTTCATCCTACGCAAGGTGCTTTTGCTTATGTCCTTAAACATATGCTCATTTTCACTAGCGCTATCAAAATCATCATGTGAGGAAGTTGGGGAGGAAGGATGAGATGTTACCTTTCTCTTTCCTTCCCTTGCCATAAGGCAAGTAGGCTTGTGGTCGTTGTTGAGGTTGGGGAAGAGCTTGCCTCCCTTGGAGTTCCTCCCGATGGCTATGGTGGCCATCTTCTCCTCCTCTTCTTCGGAGGAGGACTCATCGTTAGAGTCCCACTCCTTCCCCAAATGGGCTTGTCCGGAGGGCCTCTTCTTCTTGAAGAATCTCCTTTCTTGAGGCTTCCCTTCCTTCTTCTTCTTCGTTTCTTCGTGTGGGCAATCAGCGATGAAGTGCCCATACTCGCCACAGTTGTAGCAAGACCTTCTTGATTTGGGCCTTGCTCTTTCCTTTCCCTTGCCCTCATAGTTGTGCCCCCCTTTCTTCCTCCTCATCATTCTCTTGAATTTGTTGATGAAGAAGGCCTCCTCCTCATCGGTGTCGAGGCTCTCCTCATCACTTTCTTCTTGCTCCTTTGAAGAGGGCGTTGCCTTGAGTGCAACGTTCTTCATCTTGGAGGTGGTGAACTTTTGGAGGTCGTTGTAGAAGAGCGCCTCCTTCTCCATGATTTCATGGTTAATGATCCTCCCAAGGACCTCCTCCGGGGTCATTTGAGTGAACCCCGGGCTTTCCCGAATCATGGAGCATAAAGAGACGTTCCTAGGCATGAATGCCCGGATCATTCTCTTCACCACCTCGTGGTCGGTCCACTTGGTGCAGCCATATGATCGGCTTTTGTTGATCAGCACCTTCAGCCGGTTGTACATGTCTTGGGGGGATTCACCATCCAAGATGGCGAATCTCCCAAGCTCTCCTTCGATGAGCTCGATCTTGGCCTCCTTGACCACTCGGTTTCCCTCATGCGCCGTCTTGAGGGTGTTCCATATGTCTTTGGCCACTTCAAGGCCATCGACACGGTTGAACTCATCTCTAGAGAGAGATGAGATGATCACACCCGCAGCTTGAGCGTTGCGGTGGATGAGGATGGCTTGTTCTTGAGTTATGTTGTCCTCATCCTTGGGAATCTCCACCCCGGTCATGACAATTTGCCACAACGCTGGGTTGAGTGACACGAGGTGGATCTTCATGTTGTGTTTCCACATACCGTAGTCCGTTCCATCAAATTGGGGAGGTTTCCCCAATGGGATGGATAGGTAGTGGTTGTTGGCGGCAAGGCGTTCGTAGTTGAACCCTTGCCGGTTGTAGTTGGCTCCGCCACCACCACTTGAATGGTTTGACGGGTCAATCTTGGATATGTTCAGCTTCTCCCGGAGCTTCGCCTTGAGTTGGCGAGTCTCCTCATCGTCCGTTGGCTTATCTTGATAAGCCAACGTCTCCTCACGGGTCGCCTCGTAGTTGCTGCTCGATGCATCGTCATTCACCACTCCGGCCATCTCTCCGAGTTGTTAGACTCTTTGTGGAGAGTCCTGCTCTGATACCAATTGAAAGTTGCCTAGAGGGGGGGTGAATAGGCTAATCGACCTGCAAATGACTTAATAAAACGAGATTAAATCACAGGGGGCGGACTAGTCCGGTCAGGGGGCGGACTAGTCCGGTCAGCTTGCGTGAATAACCTTAAAAGGATGTTTCTGGCAAGTTTTAGGGTATTTTCTCTTTGCTACAAGTGAGTATATGTTTAAGTCAAGTTAAGCAACAACCTAAACAAGAGCAAGTCAAGTTTCCACAAGTTTGTAGCAAAGCGGAATATGAAACGAGACTACCAACCCTAGAACAAAGTAATCAATAGAATGAATGCGAAGAACACAAGGGGGCAAGGATTTTATCCCGAGGTTCGATTCCACACAAGGAATCTACGTCCCCGTTGAGGAGTCCACAAAAGGACCGGGTCCAACAATCCTTCCCTCACCAAGTTTACCGCACGGGCCTAACTTGGTTCTCCACTAATCACAACGGTGATTACAAAGTTCGTTGGGGCTTCTCACAAACTGAGGCTCCCACACCACAAAGATGATCAACACAATAAAACAAACTCAATACACAGCCCACAAAGACTCAACGAGTGCAAGAGATCAAACCGGGAGCACAAGCGCGATGTTCTTCCTCTTCTCCACCTCACTAAACCCTAATCCACTCAAGAATTAGTTTTAGAGGGAAAGTAGGCAAGAAGGAGGCTTAGGAGTGCTCCAAGTTGGCTGTGGCGGTGCTAGGGTTTGAGTTTTTCCAAGGGTGTTTGAAATGAGGCCGGGGGTCCCCTTTTTATAGAGGTCCCAAGCCCAATCTGCTGACTTCAGCAAAAGGGCGGACTAGTCCGGCCACTGGCCCGGACTAGTCCGGCCTAGGGGACCACTGACCCCTTTGTCAGGTCCCGACAGCTGACACACTATCGTCACGCTACCCGCCAAACTTCAAATTCAAACGGTCACTTCCAGAACGGACTAGTCCGGTCAACACCGGACTAGTCCGATCTCACACAGAGCCTTTTGCTCCGTGAGAAAACGGACTAGTCTGAGGACCACGGACTAGTCCGGCCCCTAGGGCGGACTAGTCCGGTCCTCCCAGACTTAGCCACAGAAGCACCTTTTCTAGCCAACCCGGACTAGTCCGGCCCCACGGGCGGACTAGTCCGTTCTCACTCAGGACCTCTTGGTCCGGTCCAAAACGGACAAGTCCGTGGTTTTGGGACTTCATCCCCAAAACCTACTCACAGCTACCCGGACTAGTCCGGCCACAAACGGACTAGTCCGATCTCAGTCAGACCCTTCTGGTCCGGCCAAAAACGGACTTGGCCGACCAGGAACGGACTAGTCCGGCCACCTGCACGGACTAGTCCGGCCCTACGGCCAGACCACTTAATCACTCATTTCTTTCATAGGTTTGACCTCTAAACCACTTTGAGCTCCCAAACTTGATCTCAATGCACTTTACACACACACCCTCCTATTGCTACGGCTAGTCTAACTCAATCACGCTAGAAACCCTAGTTTCTACGCTTCGAGTTGACTCCGTTTCCTTCCTTTTCCTTTTTGAGGGTTTGCGTCTCCAATTGAGTCCATACCTGTGCTAAGATCACTTGAGCTCATTAGCGACTTAATTGTCGTCATCAATCATCCAAAACCCACGGGGAACCTAGATGCACTTTCAATAGGTCTTACAACTTCCTTGGGTACACCATGGCGGGTTTGATCCCGCCTTTCTCCACTTTCTTTCTGATGCTGCTTGATTTCTATGGTCTGCAGCTCCACCATCTCAGCCCCCACTCAATCTTTCTAGTGGCGACTTTCGTCCACTTTTGCGAGATGTGGGTGGGAGTGCCCCCTTGCATGGAGTTGTTCCGGACTTTCTTCACTGTCCACCCCACCTAGAAGAGTGATGAGTTCATCGGCTTCTACTACTTCGTGAAGTGGAAAAACTCCCCCCTCAAGTACTTGAGGTCCTTTCCTTCCGGCAAGTGGGGCGACTGGAAGAAAGATTGGGTGGTCATCACCATTGAGGGACACGAGAGGCTGGAACTGCCTAAAGGCCTCCCCCGCGTCGACACCGACATTTGGAGTGACATGTCGGAGCTGTCGAGAGAGTACGGGCCCATTCTTGACAGAATCCAGGAGTGTGTCAAGGGTGGGGTGACCCCTCAGATGGTCTTCAACAACTTCTTGATGAACAGGTGGGCCCCACTGAGGGCTAGGGGGCGACCTGCCTGGGCCTTCAACAGTGAGATGGATACCAACCGCATTGAGGTTGGTTCGGGCACCAACTTGACCGTTGATGCCTTGAAGACCCATCTCAAGAAGTTCCAGCCTGGGAACATTGGCCCTGGCGACGTGTCTCCACCGGCGGCCTTCCTTCCTCTGAATATGATACCAGAGGAGTGCAGAGAGCTCCGGAGGAAGATGCCGCTGTTGGACGACTTGGGCCTGATGGAGAGGCGATCAACCTCTGAGGTGGCAATCCTTGGAGCTTCTGAAGGTGGCTCCACTCCCGCCCCAAAGCCAAGAGCTGAAGTCATAGGCAAGGGAAAGAACTTGGTCGAGCCCTTGAGCCGCAAGAGGAAGTTGAAGCATTCTAAAAGGAGGTCCGTCAGACCTGCTCCTTCAACGACAGCTCCTTCTCCTCGGCGGAGGAGGTCTTCTACGGTAGCAACCACTCTAGCATTAGCATCTTCCCGGGATGCTAGCTCCGGCCATGTGGCTCCGGTACCAGGGCCAGCTGAGGGCTCTAGGTCCGACGGTCCTTCTCAGTCGAGGGGGGCCTCAACCAAGGTGAATCCGACGGCGGCATAAAGCTTCGGGGAGCTTTCCAGAGCTACTATGCCAATGGCGACAGGGTCCGGCCCTGAGTGTCCGGTGAAGAGGTTCCGCGCTAGCTCGAGCGGAAGCCTTTTGAGGTAAATTTGATTTTTTACCTCAGTTGATTGTTTTTTGTTGTAACCATGTTTTGAGTTTCTTCGTCCTTCATCCACAGGGTGCCCAAGAAAGGGGTTGAAGCTCCGGTTCCTGCAGCAGCAACTGATGCTTTGCAGACGGAGGCTCCGACTCCAGTTCCAGCGCCGCCCCAAGAGGTGGCTGAGGCCGCGGCAGCTCCGGCGCTAGCTGTCGTGGTCCTTGACCTCGAGTCATCCCCTGAAGCTATCGTGGTAGCGCCGGACCACGGGAATGAAGATGTACCAGCGGCACAGACCCTGGAGGTTGAAGCTCCAGGTTTGGATGCTGAGATGATGGACGCTCCGGCCTCAGAGCTGGAGGTAGCTGCAGTTCCGGCCCTAGAGTTGGATGTTGTTGAAGCCCCGATGGCGGAGCCGGGTGTTAATGAAGTTCCGGCGGCGGAGCCAAGTCTTGATGAAGTTCCGGCGCCTGAGCCGGTTGTCGCAGAAGTGTCGGCGCCCGAGCCGATGGAGGTTGAAGCACCAGCGCCTGAATAGGTGGTGGAGGAGGCACCAATACCGGAGCCGGAATCTTCAACGCCTGCCCCGGAGGTGAAAGTTCCGGAGGTACCCACACCTGAGCCAAGCTGCCAAGACGAAGCGATCGTTCCTCTGCCTGAGGGACCAATTGCTGATGACCTGGTGGCGGGACCTTCAGAGCCAACTCCGGAGGTAGGAACTTCTGTTGCAGGACCTTCCTCGACGGTGACTGAGGCTATCCCAGAGGGCGGCCCTAGTGCTGTGGAAGCTTAGGGGATCGCTCTTGTAGAGTTGGACCCGATTTTTGTTACGGAGAACCCGCTGGAGCCAGCGGAGAAGACCCCGACAGGTCTGGAGCCAATCCCTTTGTCGCTGTCTATCGACAACGCCTGCTCCAGTCTTCGTCAGGTCCAGCTGGCCTTTTACCATGACAGCAAGGCCCTCGAGGGGGAGCACCAAACCCTTAGGAGGTGGCGCAACCAGCTCCAATTCGAGACCAAGCTGGCGCAGTCGAGGCTAGCCGACGACAAGGAGTGGGTGAAAAGGGAGAAGGTTCGGTTGGAGTACTGGAGTCAGCTGCTGCATGAGAGGGAAAGCATGAGGCGATCCCTTGACAACCAGTCCCGGGCCATCCACCAACAGGCCGTGGCTACTAATGAAGCAGCGAATGACCGCCAAGAGAAGCTCAACGCCATCCACGACAGCCTCGTCAAGCGCCGGGAGGCTCTTGAGGAGCGGGAGAAAAAGCTCGAAGATGAAGAGCAAAAACTCCTAGAGCTGCATGATGATCCCGTGAAGAGGGAGGAGGAGCTTACTCAGAGGCTGACTCTAGGTGACAAGAGTCTCGCGGAGCGCACCAAGAAGCTGGAGGAGCGCTGCGAGAAAGAGGAGAAGAAGGCCTGGCAGCGAGGACAGGACCTCGACAAGAGGGAGAATGAAATTGCTGCCAGGGAGAAGAAAGTGCAGGGCCGGGAGAAGGACCTGGTTGACCATCGGAAAAAGATCCACCTTCAGGAGGAGGAGCTCGGTAAACTCGAAAGGCAAGTTGCTAAAAAGATTCAGTAGAACGCCAAAGAGGTCGAGCACCTTGCCCGGAAGGATTCGGAGCTTGCGGCGACCAAGAGATCCTTGGAAGAGGTGCGAGGCTCAAGGGCTGCTGAGTCCCAACAATATTGGGATTTCTTAAGCAGAGCCAATGACGCGCTAATGCCGCTGGGCTTCAGTCCGGTGCGCCTGAATGATCCGGAGCCGGAGCTGGACCTGGCGTTGAAGGCGTTGAGATCGGCGGGCAACAAACTCAACAAAATGGGTGATGTCATCCTGGACCAGTTGGAAACCAAAGGACAATCCCTGGCAAAGAACATCGTACAGTACATGCTGACGTGCTACACAAGCCGGGATCCTCACTTCCCACTGGACCCGGTGCTTGAAGGTCCCATCGACGGAGAGGGAGATGCTGCCAAGGCCAGCGTGTCGGAGGTTGCCCAGAAGGTCGCTTCATTCTTCTATAGGGTTTAGGACTTTCTCTTTCTTGCTTCCGCTTGTATCTTCTCTTCTTTTTCTCCAATTTTGTAATCTCTTGTCTCCAGATTAATGAAATCCAAGAATTTTATGAATTTCATTTTTTTGTCTTCAACACCTTTGTCCCACTTGGCCCCCTGGTAGATGTACACAATTTGATTGTGAACATGTACCAAGAGGATGTAGAATTTTGTTGAAGACTTACGCGCTTCGAACTTCTAGTTTGTAGGTCTGAAGTCGTCGATAGTAGGGGCCTCCTGAGGTTGTCGGAGCTTAGTAGCTCCGGCAGTTACCCTTGTCAACACGTAGAGCGTCGACAGTTAGTCCTCTAGGGTTGTTGGAGCTTGGTAGCTCTAGCAGCGACCACTGTCAACACGCAGAACCCACTGGGGAGTCTTCCCACCATCTTTTCTTCACGTTGACGGCTGGCCCCCTGGATTTGCTGAAACTTAGTAGCTCCGGCGATGCCTACTATCAATGTTTGAAACATCGATAACGGGCCACCTTAGGAGGTGTCGGAGCTTTGAAAGCTCTGACTTCATTCACCATCATCTTGAGATCTTTATTTTTCCTGCACATTGAATTCAAGAAAAACAGTAAAATCCATCTCGTATCTATAACTCCACTGCAGCTTACTGTTCTCAAAAGAAATTTTTAGGTCGAATGCAATTCTATATACAATCAAGTGCATTTGCTTATGTTCTTCAGGTTCAATCGTATCCTGGACTCACCTTACTTCGGCCTGCTGGGGTGTAGGTAGAGTGGCGTACTTAGGGTGCAGGACCAGTCTAAGTCGATAGCACACTCCGGACCTAGATTGGCTTGGCGGCATTCAGGCGAGTAGACCATTCAACAATGTTAAGACCCGAAAGAATTAACAAAGCGACATGAATTATATATGAATAGGTCAAGGTAAAGATTCTTGAGAATTGCACAAATTTGTTATAGACAAGAAGGAGAAAAATAAAAAATATTGAGCCTGTACAAAATAAATGCACGTGGAGTCTGTTTTCACACAATGATGTCTTTCATTATAGGTCTGGGGTACAGGGGAAACAAGTACACTCTTAAGGTATGGAACCAGGCTAAGTGTGTTTCGTTTCTCGTTTGACCCAAGGTAGCTAGCTACACTTTTAGTTCTGAGACTATGACAAGTGTTGCCTGAACTTTGCTGACCTTTCAGTAAAGGTCCGGTTGTTCTCCCGGAGGAGCTACCCGACTCTATACAATGACACTATAATATACATTACATGTAACTACAGACTCACCTGCGTGATATTAAGCATAGAACATACGGAGGTGCTCAATGTTTCAAGGATTAGGGAGAGGTGTCCCATCCTCGGTTGCCAAGCGAATGCATCCGAGACGGGATACTTTGATCACTCAGAAGGGTCCTTCCCAGCTGGAGGAGAGTTTGTTTAACCCTTCTCGAGGTTGTATTCTCTGTAGCACCAGATCGCCTTCCTCGAGCTGTCGGCTGTGAACATGCCTTTGATGATAGTGCCAAAGAGCTTGGCGGTATCGGGCATTCTGAACAGCTGCTCGGCACCTTCCCTCTTCAACGAGGTCAAGGTCTTCACGCTGGAGCTGGTCCTGCGTGGCATCGTTGAAGGTCCAGACCCGGAGCGACCCTAGGGTGATCTCCGGAGGAAGGACTGCTTCAGCTCCGTACACCAAGAAGAAGGGTGTCTCTCCATTTGACTGGTTTGGAGTTGTCTTGTTGGCCCACAGGATGGGCGGAAGCTCTTCAATCCAGTTGGCTCCATGTTTTTTTAGGCGCTCATATGTGCGCGTCTTGAGTCCTTTTAGGATTTCTGCATTTGCTCTCTCAGCTTGGCCATTGCTTGCCGGGTGAGCTACGGATGCGTAGCTGACTTGAATGTCGAGGTCTTCGCAATATCCCTAGAATGCAGAGCTTGCGAATTGGGTCCCGCTGTCAGTTATGATCTTGTTTGGGACTCCAAATCTGCATACTATGGACTGCAAGAAGTCGATAGTTGATTGCTTGTTTATTGTCACAACTGGAGTTGCTTTTGGCCATTTGATGAACTTGTCGTTGGCAACATACAGGAACTTGTAACCTCCGACAGCTCTTGGGAAAGGTCCCAAGATATCCATCCCCACACAGCGAATGGCCATGTAGGAGGTATCATTTGTAGAGGTTGAGCTAGTGTGTGAATTTGCTTTGCATGGAACTGGTATGCATTGCATTTCTTCACTAGCTCGGTTGCATCCTGGAGTGTTGTAGGCCAGTAAAAACCATGCCAGAAGGCTTTACCGACTAGCGTGCGGGAAGACGCATGGTTCCCACACTCGCCTCCATGGATTTCTATGAGGAGCTCGCAGCCTTCTTCCCTTGTAATGCACCGCATTAGGACGCCATTGGCACCACGCCGGTAGAGATCCCCTTCTACCAGTGTGTATATTTTAACCAATCTGACTATCCAGTCAGCGGATACATTAACTTCAGGAGAGAAATTGTCTTTCAAGTAGCTCCGGATCTCCGAGATCCATGCATCGGAGCTAACTTGAGCATTTGAGTCTTGCGTGCTGGGTTGCTCGGAGCTTCCTGCAGCACCTACGACCCTTGATGGACACCATGGTAATAGGGCCATCGGGACCGCCAGCTTCGAGGTGTTGGTCTCGCCCCCTTTGCTCAGTTTGGCACGCTGAGCTGTTGGTCTTGACAATCTCCGGACGAAGGTTCCGTCGGGTGCTGGAGTTTCGGCTGAAGCTTTCGTCGAGAGTTCGTCAGCTTTAGCGTTGTTGAGATGCTGGACATGGCAAAGATCCACGACGTCGAAGTCCTTTTGAAGCTTCTGGACTTCAAGTAGGTATGCAACTAGTTGAGGGTTGTTGCAGCAGCATTCACCTTTGACTTGTTTTATGATGAGCTGAGAATCACCCTTTACCAACAGCTGCTTGACACCATATGATAGTGCCACCTTGAGCCCATAGATTAGTGTTTCATACTCCGCCATGTTGTTGGTCGTCTTGAAGTAAAGGTGAACCATGTATTTGACCTTCTCCCCTGTCGGAGCAAGGAGAAGGACTCCAGCTCTGGCCCCCTGCTTCTGCACGGAGCCGTCGAAGTAGATAGTACAGTGAGGCTCGATGAAAACCGGAACCTTGGGTTCCAACTTCTGCTCACTGGGCCCCCAAGGATTTGATGGAGAGGTGGTCCATTCCGCCATGAAGTCCGCCAGTGCTTGAATCTTAATTGCTTGTCTTGGGACGAATTCAAGATCGAACTCAGTCAGTTCTGCTGCCCACTTTGCAATGTTCTTAGGAGAGTTGGGGTTATGCAAGATTGCACGCAGTGGATAAGAACTTACCACTGAAATCTTGTGAGCTTGGAAGTAGTGGGAGCTTCCTAGAAGCAATAAGAATTGCGTAGAGCAGCTTATGCACCTCCAGGTACCGAGTCTTGGCGTCATGGAGTACTTCGCTGATGAAGTACACTGGGCATTGGACTGTCTAGACCCTCTCGAAGGGGCCTGGAGCTTCCTACTCATCAACCTGGACCCTCCTGGAGGGGTCCGGACTTTCGTCGGGGACCTCCAGGTTCTTTCTTGAAGAACCCGGAGCTTCTTTTGTAGTGACCCGGACCTTCCCGGAGGGGTCCGGATCTTATTGCTCAGCAACAACAACTTCTTCACTTGAAGGAAGTTGATCCTCTTGCATCTCGCCTTGAGGATCCGGGTCTGGGAGCTGGGACCCAGACTCGTCTTCAGGTAGCTCCGGACCCTCCCGGAGGGGTCTGGACTCCTGAACTGGAGATGGTTCTGGTCTTTTCGCAACCAGGACCATGCTGACAACTTCATCAGTTGCCGAAATGTAAAGCAGAAGTGGCTCACCAGGATTCAGAGCTACCAAAGTTGGTAGAGTGGTGAGGAGTTGCTTTAGCTCTTGGAAAGCCTTTTATGCTTCTTCAGACCATTGGAATGGTCCGTACTTCCTCAATAATTTGAAGAAGGGTAGCGCCCGTTCCGCCAGTCTTGAGATGAATTGGCTGAGGGCAGCTAGACATCCAGTCAGCTTCTGGACGTCCTTGATGCGGGCTGATGGCCGTATGTCTTCAATAGCTTTAATCTTCGCTGGATTTGCTTCTATTCCTCGGTGGTTCACCAAGAAGCCAAGAAGTTATCCGGAGCTAACCCCAAAGACACACTTGTCCGGGTTCAGCTTCGTGCGTGTGATTCGCAACTTGTCGAAGACAGCTTGCAAGGTGTCAAGCAATGACTCCTTGTTCTTGATCTTGACGACAATGTCATCAACGTACACTTCCACTACATCTCTGATGAGCTCTCTAAAAGTTTTGTACATAGCTCGTACAAATGTTGAAGCAACATTTTTGAGACCTAATGGCATGGCAGTGTAACAATATAATCCATCTACTGTGATGAAGTAAGTATGCTCTTCATCTTCCCTGGACATTCTGATTTGATGATACCCAAAATATGCGTCTAGGAAACACAGTAATTCGCACCCGGAGGTGGAATCCACTATCTGATCTATTCTGTGTAGTGGGAATGGATCCTTAGGACATGCCTTATTCATTGTAGTGTAGTCTATACACATCCGAAGCTTCCTGCAGGCCTTGGGTACAACGACTGGGTTTGCCAGCCATTTTGGGTGGAAGACTTCTCGGATGAATCCAGCTTCGAGCAACTTCTTCACTTCTTGACGTATGAAGTTTTGTCGCTCTACTGATTGCTTCTGAGGCTTCTGATGTACAGGCCGAGCGTCGGGATAAATCTTCAGATTGTGCTCGATCACTTCCCTAGGGATCCTAGGCATTTGTGATGATTTCCAGGCAAACACATCGACATTAGCCAGGAGGAAAGTGATGAGCGCGAGTTCCTATTTGTCATTCAGACCTCCCGATATACGGGTAGTCTAAGCAGCGTCAGAACCAATTTGGACGACATTGACAGGAATGTCGGTGTCACCGCTTGGTTGCACACGAGGTGCAGAGTTTGAGCCTCGATGACGAATGCTCGGGGGTTTTGGAGCTTGCTCCTTTTTGGATTCTTCCTCCTGCGCTGTAGCAAGTGCATGGAGTTCTTCAAGAGCAGTAACTCCAGCGGTGCGATCTCCGCGGATCCGGAGAACACCAGCTGGTGTTGGCATCTTCAACACCAAATAGCCATAATGAGGAGCAGCCATGAATTTGTATAAGGCTGGTCTGCCCAAGATGGCATTGAATGGTAAGTTGATCCGCACCACGTCGAAGACCAACTTCTCAGTGCGGTAATTCTCCCGAGTCCTGAAGGTCATCGGGAGAGTAATGGCACCAAGTGGAGTTATGGCCCCCGGACCTACTCCAGAGAAAGGTCGGGAGGGGCAAAGATCCGAAGGTCAGAGCTGAAGCTTGACGAGGGCTTTGAAGCTTATGAGGTTCAACCCCGAACCTCCGTCCACCATTACATGGTGGAGTTGGATGTTGTTGATGGTCGGAGATACCATCATTGGGAGTTGGCCAGCTCCTTTCATGTTCCGAGGGCAGTCCTAAGCATCGAAGGTGATGGCAGTGTCCATCCACTTCTGGTGCGGTTCTGCGCTAGCAGTGGGAGCTACGGAGGCCATGTCCCGCCGCATTGTCTTGAGGACACGGCGAGAGGTGATGTCCCACAAACCACCAAAGATGGTGTCATGGTCTTCTGACGCTCATTGTCGGAGACATCGGAGTCATCATCAACGGAGGTGTAAACAGCCTTTAGGACCTTTTTGGAATCCTCGAAGGCTAACTCCTTTTTAGCTAGAGCTTCGTCGACTTTTTGTTTTCCTTCCCTTTGATGGAAAGGAACTTCTTCCTGACACTTGTTGTAGCGCTCGACAAGGTTTTGGACCTCTCGGCAGCCTTCCAAGTTGTGGTTGTTCGTCTTGTGTATGGGACACCACATCTTGGAGCTGCCACCGTCTTCAGACGACGGCCGAGGTCATTTCTCGGGGCGTGGCCCCCGGCCACCCAGAGCTGTAGCAGCAGCGGCTGTAGGTGTGCCAGCCGACGGCTTCTTCTTGTCATTGGACTTTTTCTTCTTCTTACCACTCCTGGAGGTAGTGGCTTCACCCTTGGAGGACTTTTTGTTGTCCTCCGGAGGTGGTTGGGAGTGCATTTCACGGCCCTCCGCAGCTTTGGCGCACTTGTCTGCCAAGCTGAAGAGTTCCGTGACGCTGGTGACTTCCTTGGTCGCCAGCTTCTCCAGCATCTTCTTGTCTCGTACGCCCTGTCTAAATGCCACAATAACATAAGCGCTTAAGATAAAAGGTATGGTGTTTCCTACCTGGGAGAACCTCTGGATGATGGATCGCAGGGACTTTCCCCCTTCTGCTTGATAGCAAAAAGGTCCAGTTCTGTGCCTGGTCGGGTATATGAACTCCCGAAGTTGGCAGTGAACTGTTGGCACAATTCTGTCCAACTGTTGATGGAGTCGGGTGGGGGGCTCATGAACCAAGACCTGGTGGTCCCAGTCAAAGCCACAGGAAAATAATTGGCCATAACGACCTCATTGCCTCCAGCCGCAAGGATTGCGGTGGAGTAGATTCGGAGAAATTCGGCGGGATTGATAGTCCTGTCAAATTTCTCCAGCAGGTGAGGCTGGAACTTTTGCGGCCATCTGACCATGCACAGGTGCATGGCCAGGGCAGAACAGCCTCCTCCTACTCCCTCGGGAGCAGGACTGTCCCGAGCCTCTCGCCTCTCGCGAGCATGCTCGATATGGACGCGGCCGTCCTGTTGACGGTAACGGCGATCAATCACCTCCCGGAGGTCGTGAGTAGAAAGCCTGGTTACCGTATGGGTACGTCGCGCCCCGGAAGGCAGCGATGTCGCCCGTTGAGATGCAACACGCCTCCTGTGTTGTGAAACGTGCGGACCAAGTCTACCCGACACAGTACGATGCTGTGATAGGGCCCGCCCCGAGGGGGGAGGACCTTGGTTGCTGATGCGATCGGCCGCTGCTGCAACCAAATGTTCCACATCAGCTCTCCACTGCTCCATTGCACCCTGGGATACTCCTGGAGGCGGTGGACATTGGAGAAGAGCACGCGCAACATGGAGCGCGTGTTCAGGGTTGTTGTTCACCGATGCAGTGACCGACACGGACGCCCCATCTCGCTATCTAGCTTGATTCGCCGGTGTGAACGGTGGCGGTGGTGGCATGACTCCTGCTGGAGCCACAGCACCTGCTGGTTGCTGCATGTTAGAGGGATTGCCTCCAACAAGTTGCGCAACAGGGTTGCCGCTGGACGATCCAACAGAAGAGTTCACCATCCTTGAATCTCAGGCGCCCCTACCTGGCGTGCCAACTATCGGAGTGTGGTTCCGGCAATTCTCCTGGTACTACCGTTGGCAGACCGCGGAGTTTGTAGTTTGGTTGTGGGCGCGCAGAGATTCAGAACACGATGGCAAGTTGACACAAGGATTTACGTGGTTCGGGCCGCCTAAGCGTAATACCCCACTCCACGGGGTGTGTAGTTGTTGTATTGAGCGTCTGAGAGCTTGGGGGCTTGTGTCAGAGCCTGGGAGTCTAGGAGTCTCGCTCGACCAGTCCTTTATAGTACAAGGGTTGGTCGTTACATCGTTAGCCTGGCCCGACATGTGGCCTTGGCGGTTATTGATGTTTAATACACAATTAATGAGCTTAATTACCCTTAATAGTATGGTAACGCGCCTTGACAATGGCATTACTGGTATTAAGGGCCCTCCGATCGTGTGTCATTAAGATGGTATTAATGACACTTAACTGGGTCTTGAAGTCTTTAGTTGTCCCTTGAAGGTCCGAGCCGTTGGGGGTCCACCAGTCTGATTGTTGAAGTTGAAAGTCTGGCGATTGGACGCGTGGTAGCTCCGGAGCTTACCGTCTGGGACGGGTAGGTCTGGTGTTGTTGTACACGTGTCGGTATCGGAGCTTCCCTCTGTCGAGGGTTAGGTCCGGGGGTGCTGCACACGTATTTAGCCTGGAGCTATCCCATGTGTGTGATGTAGCTCCGGTTGCAGGATACACGTGGCAACACTAAGACTAACCATAGAAGGGAGGCAGGTCTAGTTCTGTATGACACGTGGGGCCTTCAGAGGTCTTCAACTCAGACAGGTGAAGTTCCTTTGCTCTTTTTGCAGTCCCAAGGGGTATTTGGTACGCAGGGTACCGACAACGTCAGAGACAAGAAGATGTTGGAGAAGCTGGCGACGAAAGAAGTCACAAGTGTCACAGAACTCTCCAGCCTAGCCAACAAATGTGCTAGGGCTGCGGAAGGCCGTGAAATGCACTCCAAACCAGCTTTGAAGGCTGGAAAAACTCCTCCAAGGTTGATGCCACTGCCTCTGGTAGTGGAAAAAAAGTCCAACGACAAGAAAAAGCTGTCGGCCGGCAGCATCAACTCTA
Organism: Tuctoria greenei; assembly: GCA_036927565.1. Classification (NCBI taxonomy): domain Eukaryota; kingdom Viridiplantae; phylum Streptophyta; class Magnoliopsida; order Poales; family Poaceae; genus Tuctoria; species Tuctoria greenei. The sequence continues at coordinate 171,680,854 of JAYESD010000007.1, read as the reverse complement.
CGTGGCTAGGGGCCATGCCCCGAGAAACGTCCACGACCATCGTCTGAAGACGGCGGTGGTCAAAAGATGTGGTGTCTGATCCACAAAAAGGACACTCACAATCTTGAAGATTGTCATGAGGTCTAAAATCTTGTCAAATGCTTCAATAAGCACCGAGAAGAAGCTCATTTCCACTAGCGAGAAGGAAAGCAAAAAGTTGACGAAGCTCGGCTGATCCGGAGCTAGGCTTCCAGGAACCCAAGAAGGTCTTGAAGGCTGTGTACAACACCGTCAATGACGATTCTGACATCTTCGACAATGAGCATCGGAAGACCCTCAGTACCATATATGGAGGGTCCTGGGTTATCACCTCCCGTCACATTCTCAAGACTATGCGTCGAGAGATGGCTGCCACAGCTCCTACTACCAAGGCAAAACCCCATCGAAAGTGGATGAACACTCCCATCACTTTCAATGCTTCAGACTGCCTAAGACATATGATCGGAGCTGGACAACTGCCGTTGATGGTGTATCCTACCATCAATAATGTCCAGCTCTACCATGTCTTGGTGGATGGAGGGTCGCCACTTAACCTCCTCACCTATGAAGCGTTCGTCAAGATCCAGCTGAAACTCTCGGACCTTCGCCCCTCACGTACTTTCTCCGTGGTAGGTCCAGGGGCCATTAGTCCCCTCGGCTCAATTACACTCCCGGTGACCTTCGGGACTAGGGAGAACTACAGGACCAAGAAGCTGGTTTTCGACATGGCGCATATCAGCTTACCCTTCAACGCCATCCTAGGCAGGCCAACCCTGTATAGGTTCATGGCGGCAGCCCATTATGGCTACTTGGTGTTTAAGATGCCGACACCTTCAGGCGTTCTTCGGATTTGCGGGGATCGTACTGCAGGAGTCGCTGCACTGGAAGAACTCCACGCGCTTACAACAATGCAGGAGGAAGCATCCGGTAAGGAGCTAGCTGCTCATCCTTCGAGCACTCATCACCGAGGCTCAACCTCTGCACCACGCGTGCATCCAAGTGGCGACACCGACATCCCTGTCAAAGTAATCCAAATTAGTTCTGATGCTTCCCAAACCACCCGTATATCGAGAGGTCGTGACAACAAATAGGAACTCGCGCTCATCACATTCCCCCGGGCGAATGTTGACGTGTTTGCCTGGCAACCGTCAAAAATGCCTGGGAACCCTAGGGAGGTGATTGAGTACAGCCTAAAGATATATCCTGACGCACGACCAATACACCAGGAGCCCCAAAAACAATCAGTCGAGCTGCAGAACTTCATTCGACAAGAAATCAAGAAGCTTCTCGAAGCTGGTTTTATTTGGGAGGTTCATCATCCATGATGGCTGGCAAACCCAGTCGTTATACCCAAGGTCGACGGGAAGCTTTGAATGTGTATCGACTACACCACCTTAAATAAGGTATGTCCAAAAGATCCATTTCCACTACCTAGGATAGACCATATAGTGGACTCCACCTCCAGGTGCGAGCTATTGTGTTTCCTAGATGCATATTCTGGATATCATCAGATCCAAATGTCTAGGGAAGATGAAGAGCATACTGCCTTCATAACAGTAGATGGGTTGTATTGTTATATTGCAATGCCTTTTGGTCTAAAAACACAGCTTCAACTTTTGTGCAGGCCATGCACAAAACATTTGGAGAGCTCATCACGGACTTGGTGGAGGTCTATGTTGATGACATCGTCGTGAAGGTGAAGAACAAGGAGTCACTCCTTGACAACTTGCAAACCGTCCTCGACAAGCTGTGCATTACGCGCACCAAGCTAAACCCGAACAAATGTGTCTTCGGGGTTAGCTCCGGTAAGCTTCTCCGATTCTTGGTAACTCATCGAGGAATTGAGGCAAACCCGACGAAGATCAAGGCCATTGAAGACATGCGGTCCCCAGCCCACATCAAGGATGTCCAAAAGCTAACTGGATGTCTAGCTGCGCTCAGCAGATTCATCTCAAGACTGGAAGAATGGACGCTTCCCTTCTTGAAGCTATTGAGGAAGTCTGGGCCATTCCATTGGTCCAAAGAAGCAGATAAGGAATTCCAAGAGCTCAAGCATCTCCTCACCACACTACCAATCCTGGTAGCTCCGAACCCTGGTGAGCCTCTTTTGCCTTACATTTCAACAACTTTGGAGGTTGTTAGCACTGTTTTGGTTGTGGAGAGACCAGAGCCACCTACAGTTCAGGAGCCTAGACCCCTTCGAGAGGGCCCGGAGCTACCTGAAGGTGAGTCTGGGTCCCAGCCCCCAAGCACGGATCCTCAAGGCAAGCTCCCCGAGGATGAACCTCTCTCATGTGAGGGAGTTCATACAACTGAAGAAGAAGTTCTGGACCCCTCCAGGAGGGTCCGAGAAGCTCAAGAAAAAGGTCAGGACCCCTCCAGGAGGGTCCGGGTTGATGAAGAAGAAGCTTCGGGACCTTCAGGGAAGGTCCGGACTGCCTAGCGACTAGTGTACTTCATCAGCGAAGTACTCCATGATGCCAAGACTCGATACATTGAGGTTCATAGGCCCTGTTTGGCACAACTTTTGCTGCAGCTTCTTAATAAAAATAAGTTGAGGGTGTGCCAAACAAGAAGCTTATGTAACAGCTTATTTGTTCAGCTGCTTCTCAGAATGAACTAAAAACAAGATATAAGCAGAAGCTGCTTTCTACCAGCTTTTCAAACAAGCTGCTTTTGTAACAAGTTCAAACTATGCCAAACAGGGCCATAAGCTGCTCTATGCAGTTCTCATCACCTCAAGGAAGCTACATCACTACATCCAAGACCACAAGATATCATTGGTAACCTCCTATCCACTGCGTGCTATATTGCATAACCCCAATTCTACTAGAAATATTGCAAAGTGGGCAGCGGAGCTGGCAGAGTTCAATCTTGAATTCTTGCCTCGACATGCTATCAAGAGTCAGGCATTGGCTGACTTCGTGGCGGAATGGACCCCTTCTTCATAGAATCCAGGGGGCCACAGTGAGCAGAAGTCACAACCCAAGGTCTCGGACTTCACCGAGCCTCACTGGACTCTCTACTTTGACACCTCCGTGCAAAAGGAGGGGGGCAGAGCTGAAATCCTTCTCCTCGCTCCAACCGGGGAGAAGGTCAAATACGTGGTACACCTTGACTTCAAGGCAACCAACAACATGGATGAGTATGAAGCTCTCATCTATGGGCTCAAGGTGGCGCTATCATATGGCGTCAAGCAGATGCTAGTGAAGGTGATTCGCTACTCATTATCAAGCAAGTCAAAAGCGAATGAAGCCGCAACAACCCACAACTTGCTTCTTACCGCCTTGAAGTTCAGAAGCTCCAGAAGGACTTTGACATCCTGGACCTCTACCATGTTCAGTGTCTCAACAATGTTGAAGCTGATGAACTCTCGATGAAGGCTTCAACCGGAGCTCAAACTCCTGACGGAGTTTTTGTCAGGAGATTATCAAGACCCACCGCTCAGCCTGCCGAACTGAGCGAAGGGGGCGAGAACAGCACCTCAAATCTGGCATTCCTGGTGGTCCTGTTACCATGGCATCCACCAAGGGTCGTAGGCGCTGCAGGAAGCTCCGAGCAACCCAGCGCACAAGATCCAGAGGCTCAAGTTAGCTCTGATGTATGGATCTTGGAGATCCAAAGCTACTTGAAAGACAACGTCCTTGTAAGGATCGAATGCCCTAAGAGGGAGGGTGAATTGGGCTTATTTTCAAAAATTAAAGCAATAAAAACTTGACTACTAAAAGCCCAATTCCCTATGCAAACAACCTATGCATTCAAGTGAATAGTAATTTTGCGGTATATGAAATGCATAAGTGTAACGTGAGAGAAAGAGTGTACAAACTCCCGAGGAGACACGAAGACACGGAGATTTATCCCGTGGTTCGGCAAGATCGTCATGACCTTCCTACATCCATGTTGTCGCACCCACCAAAGGGTACAGCCACTCCCAAGTCACCGAGACCAGGGATCTTTACTATAAGTCTCCGTTCTCCAACCCAGCAAGGTAGAGCTCAAGCCTTGTACAAGTTTGATCCTCCGGGCTTCCACAACTGACTTGGCAAGCTCCGGAAGGCTCTGTCCAATCACCGACTATTGCAAGGTGAATATAATTACCAAGAGACACTCTCTTACAGCTCTCACTATAGTAGAGACTCCAATCACCAAGAATGGAAGCACACAAGCACTATCTCTAGTAAGTTCTAGCCTATCTCATGGTGTACAAGTGGTGTAAATGATGTAGAAATGGTAGCTCAATGTCTTGAATGCTTGGTAATGTGTAGAGTAGCTCTGGGTATCAAGACTTATCGAAATGACTGGTTGAAGGGGTATAAATAGCCAGCTTCCACGAAATAGGTGTTGGAAAAGTAGGCTAACATCACTGTTCTGCAAACATCGGATGATCTGATGTTCTCCCTTCAGTTGTCATCGTTCGAATCCAAATTAGTTGATGTCACTGTGTCAGATATGACCGTTGATCGACTGATGTAACACTTGCCTCATCATCGGATGATCCGGTGGCACTTGATCAGGAATGGTCCAGAAATAATGCTTACTTGAGTGATTGACCGATGTGTTATAATTGTTCATCAGATGGTCCGGTGTTACACTTGGTCCAGGGAAATTGCTTACTGGAGTGATAGACCGATATAACACTTACTTCATCATCGGATGATCCGGTGTATACTCAAGTCTGAGGTCTTTTTCTGTGTTGAGCCAACTCGACCGATGTAGTTACTTCTGGATACATCGGTTGATCCGGTGAGTTGATTTTGTCTGCTTCGAGTTGTTCTAAGTTATTATTTTGGAATTTGTTCGAGTGACCTCTTAGACATTGGTTTGAAATGTTCTTCTGATGATGGCAAAGTCTTGAGCGCTGTCAATTTCGATGGAATAAATTTGACATATGAGCCTTTTCTTATAGTCTTCATAAAAATCGATTGACCTCGTGAAATAATTTGTTTAGGGGTCTCCAATTGTATCCAATGAGCAGTAGATGGTATAAGTATAGAGTCCATTGAGTGTGATGAGTGATATGAGAGATCTTGCATCCACAAACTCATTAGTAATATCCAACGGTTGTCATTAATCACCGAAACCATATCTCATGGGGGCCTAGATGCTTTCAGTCCTTCCTAAAGACAGTGTAGCCGCTGACCGGATCGTCAGATTTGCAAAAAGATACACGCTGGTAGAAGGGCATCTCTACCGGCGCGGTGCCAATGGCGTCCTATTGTGGTGCATTGCCCGGGAAGAAGGTCGCGAGCTCCTCGCGAAAATCCATGGAGGCAAGTGTGGGAACCACGCATCTTCCTGCACGGTTGTCGGTAAAGCCTTCCGACATGGCTTTTACTAGCCTACAGCTCTCCAGGATGCATTTGAGTTAGTAAAAAAGTGTGAAGCGTGCTAGTTCCACGCGAAACAAATTCACACACCAACTTAAAAACTACAAATGATACCTCCTACATGGCCATTCGTTGTGTGTGGGATGGACATTTTGGGACCTTTCCCAAAAGCCGTTGGGGGTTACAGTTTCCTGTACGTCGCCATCGACAAGTTAACCAAGTGACCGGAAGCTACTCCAGTTGTGACAATCAACAAGCAATCTGCTATCAAGTTCTTGAAGTCCATAGTCTGTAGATTTGGAGTTCCGAACAAAGTCATCACTGACAACGGAACCCAATTCACAAGTGCAGCATTCAAGAAATATTGTGAAGACCTCGGCGTACAAGTCAGCTACGCATCGGTAGCTCACCAAACAAGTAATGGCCAAGCCGAGAGAGCAAATGCAAAAATATTGAAAGGAATCAAGATGCGCATTTACGAGCGCCTGAAGAAACATGGAACCAACTGGATTGAGGAGCTTCCGTTCGCACTGTGGACGAGCAGGACAACACCTAACCCGTCAACTGGAGAGACACCCTTCTTCCTGGTGTACGGAGCTGAAGCGATCCTTCCTCCGGAGATCACCATGGGGTCACTCCGGGTACGGACCTTCAACGAAGCCACGCAGGACAAGCTCCGGTGTAAAGACCTTGACCTCGTCGACGAGGGAAGGTGCCAAGCAGCTGTTCGGAATGCACGATATCGCCAGGCGCTCCAGCGCTATCACCAAAATCATGTGCGCAACCGATAGCTCGAAGAAGGCGATTTAGTGTTGCAGAGAATACTAACTCATGAAGGGATGAACAAGTTGTCCCCCCAGTTGGGAAGGTCCCTTCTGAGTGATCAAAGTATCCCATCCCGGATGCGTTCACTTGGCAACAGAGGATGAGACTCCACTTCCCAATCCATGGAACGTCAATCACCTCCGTAAGTTTCATGCTAGTTTCACGGAGGTGAGTCTGTAATTACACACAATGTAACTTATAGAGTCTATACACAGAGTCGGGTAGGTCCTAAAGGAGAACATTCGGACCCCTTCGGGAGGGTCCGGGCAGTTCAAGCACACTTAACTTTAAGTGTAGCTACCTACCTTGGGTTAGAACAAGATGAATAGCACACTTGGCCTGGTTCCGTACCCTAAGTGTGTCCTTGTCTCCCCTGTAATTTGGACCTATAATGAAAGACATTGTTGTGTGAAAGCAGACTCCACGTGTAGTAATTTTGTACATGCTCGTTTCTTTTATTATTTCTTTTCCTTCTTGTCAATAACGAAGTTGTGCAATTCTTTTTTAAATTTAGTCCAAGTTATTCATATGATATACAAGTTATATTATTGATCTTTTTCGGATCTTAGTATTGCTAGATGGTCTACTCGCCTGAACGCCAAAGCCAATGGCAGGTCCGGAGTGCGCTATCGACTTAGACTGGTTCAGCACCCTAAGTATGCTACTCTACCTATATTTCGGCTGGCCTCAGTAAGGCGGTCCGGAAGGCATTCGGATCTGAAGAGATTACATCAATTTACTCGTTATCATGTTGAGTTCCTTCTGATCTAAAATTCAAATAAGAATAGTAAGCCGCAAACAACCTATAGACGAGAGGACGAATTTTACTGTTTTTCTTGTCTAACGCGCAGGAAAAATAAAAAATTCATGGCGACGGTGGACGATGTCAGAGCTCCTAAGCTCCACAACCCCCAGGGGGCCCCCCGTCGATGTTTTATATGTTAAAAGTGGGCGCCATCGGAGATGACAAAGCTTCGGCAACTCCCATGAGGGCCAACCATCGATGTGAAGAATTAACGGATCTAAACGGATACGGTGGAGAAATCACCCCGAGGGGGTTCGCCATCGATGTATCATACGTTGACAAGTGGACACCGTTGAAGCCAGGAAGCTCCGGCGATCCCAGGGGGCCCGCTGTCGACGTTCTAAGCGTTGAAAGTGGGCGCAGTCGGACCTATCAAGCTCAGACACCCCCAAGGGGGTCTGCCTTCGACATCACAAAGGGTCCCTAGAGATGTCGGAAGTAAACTTCAAACCTAAGAGCTAAGTGTTCTAGCTACAAGTTCGAAGCGTTCAAGTCATCAAGACATTGTCAAATTCTTTTGGTACATGTTCACAATCAAATTGTGTACATCTACCATGGGCCCAAAAAGATAAAGGACAATGCATTGAATACAAATAAAAAATGGAATTCATTCATTCAATAAGATTGGATTTCATTCATTCGAAAGATCGGATTACACAATGAGGATTACAAGAGAAAGGCAGAAGAAAAAGGTCCTCGCTACTGGAGGTCCTAAGTCCTATGAAAAAATGAGGCAACTTTCTCGGCAACTTCACGAACGCTGGCTCTGGCAGCATCTTCCTCTTCGGTAACGGGCCCTTCGACTACCGGATCCAGAGATAGTTGAGGGTCCCAGCTCTTGAAACACGTCAGCACATATTTGATGACGTTCTTGGCCAGGTACTTCCCCTCTGTCTCTAGTTGATCAGCGATGACATCACCCATTGCGTCCAGCTTGTTGCTGGTAGAGCCCAATGCCACTAGCTCCTTGTCCATCTCTAGCTCTGGGTCATCCGAACGTACTGGACTGAAGCCAAGTGGCATCAAAGCCTTGCTAGACTGCCCCAGGAAGTCCCAGACTTGTTGGGACTCCGTCGCCCTCATACTCCTCAATTCCTCCAGTGACCTTCTGGCGGCCTCAAGCTCCGAACCTTCCCGAGCGACGCGTTCGACCTCTTTGGCATGTTGTTGAATACTCTCAGCCACCTGATTTTTGCGGTCTGCAAGCTCTAACTCCCGGAGATAGATGCGGTTTTGGCGGTTCGCCAGGTCCTTCTCCCTACCTTTCACCTTCTCCTCCCTGGTGGCAACATCAGCTTCCCTTTTGGAGAGCTCCTGTCCCATCTTCCAATTCTTCTCTTCTTCCTACTTGCACCACTGTTCAAATTTTTTAGTGTGGTCAGCCAAACTTTGCTCTCCCAGAGATAGCCTCTGGGCGAGCTCCTCCTCCCTCCTCAAGATGTCCTCCTGCTTCTCCAGGAGCTTCTCTTCTCTCTCATCAAGGGTCGTGCAACGCTTGAGGAGCACTTAATTTAGTTCATTGAGGTTGTCCTGACGATCGTCAGCAGCCTCATTGGTCTCTCGAGCATGTTCAATAATCTCCTGGGCCTTCTCGTCGAGAGCCTTAATGGTAGCTTCCCGCTCGTTCAACAAGTGGTCCATCAGATCTAGCTGAGCCTTCTCCTAGGCCACCCATTCCTTCTGGTCAGCCAACCTTGCCTGCGTCAGCTTTGTCTCGAAGAGAAGTCGATTGCGCCAACACCTTAAGGTGTTGCGCTCTTCTTCGATGGCTTTTCTTTTGTGGTCAAAGTCCAGCTAAACCTGACAGAGACAGGAGCAAGCATTTTCTGTAGACAACACCAGCGAAATCGGCTCCGGACCAGCCTAGATCTCACCTTCCGGCTTGAGCGGATCTTCAAAAACAACAATTGGGTCCCATGGCACAAGCCTGGTCCCCTGCAACTCTACATCACTAGGGCCGACCTCTGGGGCTGATGAGAAAGGTCCCCCCACCATATCTTCATTCATCGGCTCTACAGGTGGAGGACCTGCTGTTGATTCTTGGGGGTGCTCCGGCTCCAACATAAACGCCTCCGGAGAAATCACCTCTAAGGCGGACACTGCAACTTGGTCCGGAGCTCTCTCCACCTCCGGCTCAAGTGTCCGGACTGCAACTTCTTCCGGCTCAGGTGCCGGAGCTTTGATTATCTCTGGCTCAGGTGTCAGAGTTTCCGCAGTCTCTGGCTCCAAGGCCGGAGCTTCAACTATTTCCAGCTCGAGGGCCGGAGCTTCAGTTACCTCCGGCAAAGGCGCCAGAGCTTTTGCTGTCTCTGGCTCCGACACTGGAGCTTCAACTGCTGGCGCAAAACCGTCGATGCTTCATCACGAGCATCTCCCTCGTGGTACGGCGTTACCATGAGAGCTTCTGGCATCGTCTCTGGATCCAAGTCCACGACAACAGGCGCTGGAGTTGTCGTGTTATCAGCCACCATTTGGGGAGGCACCGAGATCGAAGTTGGAGTTTCGACCTGCACAACATTAGTTGCTGCAACAGGCGCCAAAGCTTAGGCTTTCTTCTTCGACATCCTGGAAGCAAAGATCAAAAAATTCAAAACAAGAACTTAATGGAAACAACAACTTAGGGTGAGAATACAATGTTTACCTTGGGAAGATTCTGCCCCAGTTGCCGTGGAACTTCTTCTTCCGAGGTCCGGAGTTGGAGACCACAGGACCTGGTGAGGCAGAAACTTCGGACCTTGGTCGAGAGCTTGCTGCAGCAGCTGGTGTCACCTCAGTCGGGACCTCCCTCGGCTGGGAAGGACCTCCGGACCTCGAGCCTGAAGCTGGCACTGGGGTTGAGGTCGATTTCCTGGAGCCAGTGCCCCTTGGGGAGGCTGGCTCCGAAGAGGGCTTAGCTGCCGAAGTCTTGCTTGACTGGGGGGTAGGAGCTACTGGAGATGGAGCCGACCTGAGGGAGCTCCCATCAGCATATCTCAGCTTTCTCTTCCGGCTGGAGGATTCAGCCGGCCCCTTGCCCTTGCAATTGCCTTTGCTGGCGTCATAGACCTTCTTGCTTGTAGTAGTGGTTGGAGCCACACTCTCCGAAGCTCCAAGAATAGAAACCCGGAGGTCCTACACCTCTCCACCTGGCCGAGGTTGTCAAGCTTTGACATCCCCCTTCGGAGCTCCCTCCTGATCTCTGGAACCATGTCCAGAGGAAGGAATTCCGCCAGCAGGGTCAATGCATCGCGGGTGATGGCCACGTGTTGAAACTTCTGGAGATGGAGCTTCAAAGCTTCATCATCCAAGTTGGTGTTAAAATTGGCTCCTATCCGGTTATGATCCATTTCACTGTTGAAAGCCCATGCGGGCCACTCCCTTGTCTTCAGCGGAGCCCACCTGTTCACCAGAAAGTTGCCAAAGACCATATGAGGGATCACTCCACCCTCTATGCATTGCTGAATCCTTGTCAGGATGGGCTTGTACGCTTCGAACAACTTTGGAACTACATTCCAGGCGTCGGTGTCGACATTGGGGAGGCACTTGGGCAACTCCAACCTCTCGTGCTCCTCCAGTGCGATGATCACCTAGTCTTTCTTCCAGTTCTCCCACTTTCTGAAGGGGAAGGTCTTCAAGTAATTGAAGGGGCAGTTCTTGCACTTCAAGAAGTAGTAGAAGCCAATCAGCTCCGTCCCCTTTCCGGTAGTGTGGACTGTAAAGAAGGTACGGAAGAGCTCGATGCATGGAAGCACACCCACCCACACCTCGCAAAAGTGAAAAAATGTTGCCACTAGCAATAAGGAGTGGGGGCCTAGGTGATGAAGTTGGGGGACATAGAAATCCAGCAGCATCAGCAAGAAACTTGATAAGGGCAGGATCAGACCCACCATAGCGTACGTCGAGAAATAGACGATCTCTTTGGTGCGCTTCTTCTTGAAGGGAAGCTTACAAAAGTGGATATCGTTCTTGAAGGAGTCGCTGGACCACCCCATATAGGTCCAGACTCTCGATAGATCTTCGTCGCTAGTGATCTTGCTGTGGGGAAGACCTAACTCCATCACGACAAAGTGGAGCAAAAGTTGGGAAGGCTATGCAAAGGTGGAGAGGCTCCGAGCGTAAGTTCGAATGAAAGCGTAAGGAGTCCTCAAACCATGTAGGCTTTCCTTCTTAAGTAAGTCTCCACAACACTTGGATGGAAACCGTGTCGGGATCAAGATTTCATTTCAAAAGATTACCCCGTCAATGACAAATGGGATCGGGTCCACTTTGGCAGAAGAGTCAAAATTATAACACCAGGCCAACTGTTGTCATGATGGGAAGTTGGAAGCCCGATGGTGGTGGCCTGATAGGGCGCTCGGAACCGATACGGATTTATATTGGGAACTAACGACCTTCAATTGCGTGAGATCTGAACGCCATGATCTCACCTTCCGCATCAAGAAGAGCCACGCGACGGTGGTTAACTGCTGACCATCGCCCCAACATCCCAAGAAAAGACCTTTGATGCCACAGCACGGGAATCGAAGATGGCCCCACCTCTGGTAGAATAACTTAACCCAAAGGATTTCTCCCAAAGGTGGGCCCGGGGGCCACTGTCGGTACACTGCGTACCGGGTACCCCATGATACCGCAAGGAAAGCTACAGAGTTCCACCTGTCCGAGTTGAATACCTCTGAAGGCTCCATGTGTCATGCAGCACTGGGCCCGCCTTTCTCATTTGGGTAGCTCCGGCGCCGCCACGTGTAACACAAGGGCGGACCTAACTCCCTGTATAAGGAAGCTCCGGTCATGACACGTGTCCGGTGGTCCCGGACCTAACCCCCTGTAGAGAGAACCTCTGGTGTTGCCACGTGTATAGAAATTCCAGACCTGCCTCCCCACAGAGGGAAGCTCTGGAGCTGCCACGTGTTGAGCCTCTGGACCTAAGCCTACAGCGGGAAGACTGTCGGATCTCCAACGATGCAGACATTCAAGGGACAATTAAAGCTACTGTTACAAGAGCTGATTACGTGTCATTAATGCCATGCTGATGACACACGATCAAAGGACCTTTAGTACCGGTAATACCGCCATTAAGGTGCGTTATCACATTGTTAAATGTACTTAATACATACAAATCGTGTATTAGGTTATTAAAGATCGCCAGGGCCACATGTCTGGCCAGGATGACAATGTAACGGCCAGTCCTTGGACTATAAAAGTTTAAAAGCCCGCTTTTTGGAGGAACAAAAACGTAAAAATGCGAACTTAAAATTTTTGAAAGTGGACTTGGAAATTCAAACTCACATGAACCATATGAGTTAACCAATGTTCACTAAAATAGGAACTTGTTAAAATTTTACATATAGAACATGGTTGCTAATGTATATTAGAACTTAAGATATAAAACCCTTAATTTCCAAGTATTGACATTTTCAATGAAAATTAAAGGAGAAAAGAAAAAAAAAGAGAAAGAAAAAGGAATTATTCCAACCCTAAAATGGGACATTCAAATTCAAATCCGAAGTCATATGAAAAATGGTCAAAATTTGAAATTGGACCCACCATTGTTTTCTCTTACCTCAAATAGTTCTCATGCGAATTTTCATAATATTTGAATGTCATTTGATATTTATTTTGATGAGACCATTAAAATACATTTGAATTCAAATTCAAAATTTGAATTTGTTTGAAACTTTACCAAATACTGAAATTGGGTTCACATTTAGGTTCTACACAATTTATTTGCGTGACCGCCAAGTTTGGGCATTTTTTGAAGATTATTCAAAAAGAGGAAAGAGTTAACAGAGGAGATAAGGAGGGGGAAACTGTGGGTCCCACATGCCATGTTTATCTTTAGTGCCACAAACCCGAGTTCGCTTCTTCCTCTCCCAGTTCTGAACCACAACGCCAAGACTCCCTCCCGGCCGCGCTCCACCGCCCGCTCGCCCCTGGTTGCGCCACCTCCCGGCCGCCGCGGCGTTGCCCCGCGCCTGGCCGCTCACGACACTACCCCGCGCCTGCTCGCCTGGCCGCGCCGCTCTGCCTGGGTCGCTACTCAGCTTCACCGCCTGCCGCTGGCCCGCGTCCCAGCTCGCTCCAACGCGCCACCATGCGCCTCCGTTTCCGACCCCCGACAGTGCCCCGCCCCTACTCATTCCGCTGGCGCCGCCCACGAGCGCTCCGACCGCGCGCGAGTGCGCCGCCCGACGCAAGTGCCCGGCAGCCACGACCGCCGCTTCGGCTTCCTTCGCCGCTCGAGCTCGCCTCCACGCCGCACCAGCAGCGCCGTTGCAGCTTGCCTCGATGCCGCCACGGAGTCCCGTGCTGTCACGCTCGTCCTCTATTGTCAACAGCGTCCAGTCGCTTCTGCCGCTCGCCGGCACGAGTCGTCCTTGCCGTCGCGTGCCTCCTCCGGCTCACCATCACCCAAGTTAGTCCCTGCCCTCACCACCTCCATTCTTTCATCGTTCGTGGCCACCACACGTCGCATTTCTCGGTTAAGTGCCTGGTCATCGGCTGTCCCCACCGTACTGCAGCCGTCGAGCTCTTCCCTCCCGCTGCATCACGTCCCTATGTGTCTCACCATCGGTCTGGCCGCCCGTCGCCTCACAATGGCACCATCGTGCATGACGTCCTGGCTGAGTTCTCTGATGCTCTCGGTGACCGCCGATGGTACTCGAGCGACGTTGTGCCATATGTCCACGTTCTGCCTTGATACCTCGACTATAGCCATCCTCAAGCTGACTTTCCTTTGCCTTTGTGTTGTGTTGACACGTCCTTATGCACTCATGTCGTTCGGCTTGAGCCGCATCGATGTCGTTGTCCACATGACATCGTTGAGGTGTTCCATGTTCTCGCCATGTCCGTGTCATGCTGCAACGCTGCGCTGGTGAGCCTTGCCCTAAAATGCCTTACTTGACGCCGCTGAAGTCTGTTCGTGGTGACCGCTAAGGGTACTCATGTGTCGTCAAGTCCTGCGTCCATGTTCCACATTGATATCATTCCTATAGAAATCCCCAAGTTGACCTTCTTTGTCTTTTGTATTGTGTTGGCTTGTCCGTGCGTGCTCGTGATGCTCCACCCTGAGCTGCGTCAATGTCGTTGACCACATGACGTCGTCGTGACATTCTGAGCCATCATCGTGCCCTTGCATCGAGATGAAGGATGTATGTGATGTGTGTAGTGCTGGAACACAAGCACGACTTGTCGGACAATGGTTGCCAAGCCAAATTAGGTTTTAGTCGTGTTAGGGTGATCGAGACCTAGGTGTAGCCAAGGTGCTCGATAAAATGCCTTCCAGGTCAAACCTAGGTTGTTGGTAATCTTTGGTTGGTAATGCAAGAACGTTGCGATTGACAAGGAAAACTAGACCAAGGGGAACCTTGGATAAGAGATTCTTGATCGTGTAGATGATGTTTCCTAACCGTTCGCAAAATTGCTTAACTAGGTGTGCCGCTTCTTTGACGACAGGTCCGTCGAGTCGCTTGCAGATGATTGAGTCGACACCACTAACCTTGAGACTCATTAGGTGGTGTTCGGGATTCCGCTCACCACCATGGACGAGTCCGGGTCGATGTGAATGTCGATGAGATGATCTTACCGAGATGGCAAAGCACGTCATCGCGACATATTAATGCCTTATGTTCGAGTTCCAGTAGTTCACCGAGCTCATCTGGTCAATCTTGCAAAGGACACTGCAATAGTTTCATGTAAGAACTTGGACGATGCTTGCGAAGATAGTCGTAGCGATTGATTTACCTAAAGGTCATTTGAACGTTGTCTTGGTACTCATGTTAGGTTAGCAATGCTTGTGATGACGTCTTAAATCCAAGCAATGTTGACCTCACTTCACTCCCAAGTGTCGCTAGGGTTTCACTTTGATTCATCCTTATCAGAACCTTGCGACCACACTTATCACTTAACTAAGTTTACTCCTTTATGAGTTGAAACAACTTCTTTGGTCGACTTCTGAGTCACAACCTCTTGTTGCACAGTTCACTCGTGCCTTAAGCTTTCAATGCTCCACCTTGATCGCTTAGTCCTCCTTACATCAATCAGCCTGGTGCTTCTTCATCCTTCAATCATATACCTCTTAAGTGGCATATCTTCTAGTGTTGTCTACTAAGTTGCAATGTAGCCTTACATTGTACCTTTCCGTTCATACCGACACTACTATGTCCACCTTGACTCATCCTCTGATTACCCACACAACAGAGGCATACCTGTCCTTCCTACTGAAACTCCTTGTTCTTAAAGTTTACACCACCTCTTAGAGTCTATTATTAAGTTACCTTAATTACTTATATGCATATCATGTCGATAGGAATGTGATGATAGATGATCAACGAGAAGCTTCGCTTGGAGGAGAAGGCCGAGGAGTTCCAACTTCAAGTTTCCATGGCGGATTCTCCGGAGGAAGACCAAGCCATAACAACTGACATTGCTATAGAGTTGCAAACAAGGCAAGCCCCGGTTTGCATTTAAGTTCCTTATAGTGTCTTTGCAGTTTTCATTCACCTTATGTCTTTAAATGTTTGTGCATTACATTTAAAGTGTTTGACATCCACCTGCATGACCAAATAACCCAGGAAGTGGTTAAAATAGCTCACAGACTCATGTAGTAACTGCCATGCTTATATTCATAGGGATCTGGTAGAAGTCGAGTAGTTGGAATCTACTCGCGAGGTAGGATTTTATCACACGGGGTGAATTGGATCAATAAATTTTTTATAAATATAAAATTGAGACCGGTCAGAGATGAGTAGGAAGCGACAAGAGGTGGTCTTGGTCGCATAGCTCTGACTGTGTCGATTAAGGCCTATGCCGTGTGCAACCCTGCTAGACAAGCTTGAATTGTACCGGCTTCATACTGGAGAAATGGGCTCCAGTAAACTGACGTAGCTTGATACTGGTTTGTCGAGGCATTTCGTTCTGTTTTATAGGCTTGGGTTGAGGGCAGCAAGGTGTAAATCAGCTGGTGGGCACGTCAGAGTACGCCCCAAGCAGTGACCTCCTACTCGTGATGGATCGACCAGTTCGGCATTTGAGTGTTGGGTGAAAGGTGGCCATATACGACTAGTACTAAAGTGTTATGTAGATATTGTTGTATGTACTCGCTGGCACTTTCTAAATTGTGTATGTGTCGTGTTGTCTGGGTGTGTCCTGATTGCAATCACCGTCCCTCGAGGTAATAGAGTACCACTTGTTCACCATGTCGTGACGTAGTAAAATACTGAAGAAGTCAGGAGAATACGATGTATTGAATTATAATTGCTTTGCAACCTGGTGTGGCTTAGAGATAGCATAATTAAAAGTTTACAGTTTTCAAATACTTATCCTATAATAGCATTATGTGATTTGGGTATGTCATATCATCGGCACAGCGTTTCATGTTTGATTGTGGATTCTATGATGTGTCGTGCCTAAAGAATGTCATTTGCTACTTAAAACATGATTATAAGGATCCACTTGTAGGCGAGTCTATTTATGTTATTCCTTACCTATGGTTAGACATTACCTTGCATATGTCTAGTGAGATGGGTCAGTCTTGCTGAGCCTTATGCTCACGTTTGTACTTTAACGATTTTTGCATGTATTAAGTTTATTTCTGTTGTTTAGGTTGTATATGAGACCTCGAGGTGTTGAGATGAATCTCATGTGAACCACGCCGCTGCTCAATGTTCTTCATGTTGCTAGTGAGAAGCGTCCTAGGGCATGGACGTGTTCTCTCCTGCTTAGTTAAGTAAGATTATGAGTATGTATTTTCCACTGCGTATGTACCTCTATTGTACACTATTTTGTAAACTCTTCTTATTGTGAAATAAAAATTTTGCTTGTTTTGCATTCTTATCGTGTGTGCTGTTAGGTACCGCATTGCACGACACCACCCAATGAGATCCTTGGACATCGGGACCCCGGTCGCCACAAAAAGGACTGCGTCGCACGGTACAAAGGGACAAGTCCGATCAACCCCACGCTACACACTCATACATACAACAAACACATGTGGATTAGGGTATTACGCTCAGACGGTCCGAACCATGTAAAAATCTCTCGTGTTACTATCTTTTTCATATTCTCACGCGCGCTCCAACCAATTATGAACCTTCACGGGCTATAATCTAGTAGTACATGGGGAAGTGTCGATCGCACACTTCGACAAATGTCTATCATTTACTATAGTGAATTTTAATATGAAGTACTTATCTGATGTGATATGTGAAATGTTTTTTCGAAAAAATATCCGAGTCCGTCCGGTATCCATAAGTTTCCGATTCAATTAATTCGTTTCTGATACATTTGACATATCCGATAGCGAATCCATTTCCGACAACATCCAATCTGAATCCGTTTCCGAAATTATTATATGGATATGAATATATAAAAACATTTTATTCGTCTATATGTTCGTTTTCATTTCTAGCGTCTCAGCATGATGCCTGAAAGCAGTGCCCATTTCACGCACCTGCACTATAGCATTTCTGTAAAGATTTTTCATGGTGGTTCCTTTCTCCCGTTATTTGGATCGCTGTGACCGAGAGAGAGAGGAAACGTAACTAACCGCTGCCCGCAAGGAGTCTCTGCTTCGTGTAGCGGAGAACCGTCTACGATGGACGAGGCGACGGTGCTGCTGAGGAGCAAGTGGGGAAGCGGAGACACGAAGAACGGGGAGGTCTTTTGTCTGGATGGGCTTTTAAGAGCAGAGTAAGGCCCTGTTTGGCACAACTAAAATTTGTTACAAAAGTATGTTGTTTGAAAAGGTGGTATAAAACAGTTTCTGCTTATATCCTGCTTTTAGTTCATTCTGAGAAACAACTGAACTAATAAGCTGTTACAGAAGCTTCCTGTTTGGCACACGCTCAGCTTATTTTTATGAAGAAGTTGTAGCACAAGTTGTGCCAAACAGGGCCTCAATTAGAGGCCCATTAGCATAATCTTGTCTTGGTGCACTGAAATTGGCCCGGAACCAACGGACAGAGCCGCTTGTTGGGCTTCATGTTGGGCAAAGGCATGTGCTCGACCCAGTTTACAGGCCTAAAAAAGTGTCAGGCCTTTTCGCTGTCGCTTTGTTGTGCCCGCAATGCACCGTCACTGTCATCTTCTAGGGATGTCAATTGTACTCACGAGTACGGGTACTCGGCGGGTATTGTACCCGACGGGTACAGGTACAGATAGGTATTTTTACCCACGGGTACAACCCACACCTGACCCGGCATTTTACAGGTACAGGTACGGTTGATTTCTTATTTGCGGGTATCCGACAGGTTATCCAATTTTTTGAATTTGGCCCATGAGAAATGGCCCAGCCCACTAAACAAGTTTTGTTAAACTTGTGTTCTGTTTCTGTAACTTGTGTTTTGTAACTTGCAACTTGTGTTCTGGTTGAACCTTGAACCTGTAACCTGTAACTGAAGTTGTGACCTTGAACTTTTATCAATCTGTTATGTTTATGTATTGTCTTATTAAACCTGTAACCTGTTTTATTATTTTTCTCATGAAACCTGTAACTTGTGTTCAGCTGTTTTATATTTTACTCTGTAATTTTGTTATGAAAATTAAAATTTGATCTGTTATCTAAGCTGTTATGCTGTTCTGGACCTGTTCAATATTTAAAATATGATTTTATTAATTTTTTTGTTATGTTTGGTCATACCCAACGGGTACCCGAAACCCGCAGGTACATATTCAAATACGAAATTGTACCCTCGAGCAGTTTCAGTTCAGATGGAGTTTTTGCTCTACGCGACCCTAAGCTGACCCGTTACCATTTCTATCATCTTCGAACCCCTGTTCCCTGTTCGAAACGACAACTACTACACGTGTCGGTTACTCAACACCCAAACATATTAATCACCCGTGCTCTGCACAGCTGTTCCAACGTCACCTCGCCATCCTATTTTATGTGTCTTACTTGAGCTGCCGACACGTGTTTCCATATTCGTGCCAAGGCCCAGACGTGGCGACACATAAATTGCGCGCGCACGCCGCAGCCGCACGGAGCCAGAATATCTTTGCCGACGACACGAAGAAGACGACCCTAAACTCTCGGCATCCGAGCCGCCAATCCCGCGCCTGCTCATTCATCCCCATTCCATATACATATACATACCCCGTCGCTCCCCGTTCCTCCACTCCACCCTCGCCGCCTCCCTCACTCCAGCCATGCCGCCGTGCTTCCTCCTCTTCCTCCTCCTGGCCGTCGCCACCGCACTCGTGCATGGCCAGCGCCTCGTACCCGATGACGACGACGGCGGCGGCGGCGGCCTCCTCCTCCCGGGTACTACCGGCACGGTCCTGCGGCTCCCGTCGGAGGCCTTGCCGACGACGGCTGCGGGAGGCGGGGAGTGCGAGATGACGTATGGGTTCCTGCCCTGCACGGAAACGGCGGGCGGGAACCTGTTCCTCGCCCTCGCCTACGGCTTCCTCATGTTCAAGTCCCGCCACCTACCTCTCCGCCGGCAGCGAGCTGCTACTCGCCATCCTCAGCCCCGGGATCGTCGGCGGCCTCTTCCTCCCCATCCTCGGCGCGCTCCCCGACGCCATGCTCATCCTCGGTCCGCTTACTGCACTTCGCATTCACGTGTTTATACACAATACTTCACATTTTTTAAAATAAAAAAATTAACCACACTGTGCATCGTCCTCAGTTATCTGTACACGCAAAACTCTGAATTTCCGGTTTTGTTTACGCTGCAGTTTCCGGTCTCGGAGGCACTAAAGATGTTGCTCAAAGTCAGGTCTTGATTGGAATGGGCCTGCTCGCTGGGTCAACCGTCATGCAACCATGCTCTGGGGATCTTGTGCTGTTGTTGGCGAATGTGATTTGCCGGAGAATTCACCTACAAATGATTCTCGAGATACGAAAGGCTTCAGTCTGGTTGGTAGGTTGGATACTGGATGTTTTCTCTGTAATTTCTGTTCTGTTCTCGATCTTTTTTTTTACTTTTGGTAACGAAGACCTGACCTATATTTATGGAGCATAGTATTTGAATCAGACTACTGCTGTAAAAGGCATGGTCAGTCAGGTTCTAACCTACTACAACAACAACAAAGCCTTTGTCCCAAACAAGTTGGGGTCGGCTAGAAATGAAACCCAACAATTTTGAAGAAAAGTAATAGAAAATAAGATGAAAGTAAAAAAAACTACATTTTATTTATTCTAGAAACGGGTTAATAAGAAAGAAGATGAGAGTAACAAATTACGAATAAACTAAGATTCTGGCACATGAATTGCTAATTTCCATGCAGTCCTATCATGAGCCAAATCTCTAGGTATGTCCCACTCTTTTAAATCTCGTTTCACCGCCTCCTGCCATGTCAACCTTGGTCGACCTCTACTCCTCCTAAAATTTTCTCTACTCTTTATAATCTCACTGTTAACTGGTGCTTCTGGAGGTCTCCGCTGAATATGCCCAAACCACCGTAGGCGATGTTGGACTAGCTTCACCTCAATCGGTGCCACCCCTACCCTATCATGTATTACTTCGTTCCTAATTTTGTCTCTTCTTGTGTGACCACACATCCACTGTAGCATGCGCATCTCCGCAACACTTATTTGTTGGACATGTTGCCTTTTAGTTGGCCAACATTCTACTCCATACAACATCGCAGGTCTGATCACCGTCCTATAAAATTTTCCTTTCAATTTTTGTGGAACTTTCTTATCACATAAGATTCCAGATGTTTGTCGCCACTTCGTCCACCCGGTCTTGATCCTGTGGCAAACATCTTCGTCAATATCACCATTGCTTTGTAATATTGATCCTAAATATCGAAATGTGTCTCTCCTAGGTACTACTTGTTCTTGTAAACTAACATTACTATCCTCACACCCGACATCACTAAAGTCGCATCTCATATACTCGGTCTTGGTTCTACTAAGTCTAAACCCCTTAGACTCTAAGGTCTGCCTCCATAGCTCCAATTTTCTATCAACACCATCCCTAGTTTCATCTACCAACACTACATCATCAGCAAAGAGCATACACCAAGGGATATTCCCTTGTATATCCTTCGACACCTCATCCATCACTAAGGAAAAGATGTAAGGACTTAAGGCTGATCCTTGGTGTAACCCTATTGTGATAGGAAAAGTGTCGGTCTCACTATCTCTTACACGCACACTTGTCACCACATTATCGTACATATCCTTGATAAGGTTAATGTACTTTGTTGGGACTTTGTGTTTCTCTAGTGCCCACCACATGATCGGTCTTGGTACCTTATCGTATGCCTTCTCCAAGTCAATGAACACTAAATGTAGATCCTTCTTTTGCTTCCTATACCTCTCCATAAGCTGACGGAGTAAGAAAATCGCTTCCATAGTGGACCTCCCAGGCATAAAACCAAACTGGTTTTTAGTGACATTGGTCACTTTCCTCAAGCGGTGTTCAATCACTCTCTCCGAGAGCTTCATAGTACGACTCATGAGCTTAATTCCTCGGGAATTAGTACAACTTGGAACATCTCCTTTATTTTTGAAGATGGGTACTAAAATACTTTTCTGCCACTCTTCGGGCATTTTGTTTGACTGAAAAATGCGGTTAAATAGTTTAGTGAGCCATACTATTGCTACATCCCCTAGACATCTCCACACCTCAATGGGGACATCATCGGGGCCGCAGGCCTTTCCTCTTTTCATCCTTTTTAAGGCCTCTCTAACCTCGGACTCTTGTATCCTCCGCACAAATTGTCTGTTGGTGTCATCAAATGAGTCATCCAACTCGAACCTAATACTCTCATTCCCGTCATTGAATAGTCCATTGAAGTAGTCCTGCCATCTGTTCCTAATTTCTTCTTCCTTCAATAGAATTTGGCCTGCCTCATCCTTAATGCATTTGACTTGGTTGAGATCTCTCAACTTTCTCTCGCGAAGTTTCTCCATCTTGTATATATCCTTTTCGCCTTCTTTTGTCCCTAGCCTATCCATCATAGGCCTGCCCCCTTGCTTTACTCACAACACGCCTAGCATTTTTCTTAGCCTCTTTATACTTTGCCATGTTACTTGCACTTCTCTCATGATGCCAGCTCTTATAAGACTCCTTCTTCTCCTTAATAGCTTTTTGTACATCTTCATTCCACCACCAAGTGTCTTTATCTACAAGTTTCTTACCTTTTGTCCACCCAAGAACCTCCCTAGCCGTCTTCCTAATGTAAGTCGCCATCTTCTCCCACATACTATCTGCATCTTCCTCTTCACTCCAAGGTCCTTCTGCGATCATGCTCCTTTTGAATGATTGTTGCGCTTCATCCTTCAACTTCCACCACTTTGTTCTTGCGGTTTTAACATCTTTGTCTTGTGACACACGCACGTGGAAACGAAAGTCGGCTAGCACAAGTTTATGTTATCGAACAACACATTCCCCAGGAATCACCTTACAATCTAAACATGCCCCTCTCTCCCTTCTCCTGGTGAGGATATAATCGATTTGACTAGAATGTTGGGCACTAGTAAAGATCACTATGTGAGATAGCCTCTTCTTAAAGAGGGTGTTAGCTACCAATAGGTCATAGGCTATGGAAAAGTCTAGGATATCCTTACCCTCCTGGTTTCTATCGCCACACCCAAAACCTTCGTGTACCCCTCAAAACCTACCTTAGTTGTACCTACATGACCATTGAGATCTCCTCCTATGAAGAGCTTCTCGCTTACCAGTACACTACTAACCATATCCTCCAAGTCCTCCCAAAATTGTCTCTTAGTGCTCATGTCAAGCCCAACTTGTGGGGCATAAGCACTAATGACATTCAAGATAAGGTCCCCCACAACTACGTTGACTAGGATGATCCTATCCCCTCGTCTACATACATCCACTACTCCATCCTTGAGGCTCTTATCTATTAGGATGCCTACGCCATTCCTAGTTCCCGTCGAGCCAGAATACCAAAGCTTGAAACTGGTATTCTCAACCTCTCTCGCCTTTTGACCTGCCCATCTAGTCTCTTGTACACAAAGAATATTTACACGCCTCCTAATCGCAACGTCCACTAACTCTCGTAGCTTTCCTGTCAAGGATCCTACATTCCAACTACCCACCCGAAACCTAGTTTCCTCGGTTAGCTTCGTTACCCTTCGCATCCGTCGAGGAAGATGCAAAGACCCTTGCTCATTTAACACTACATTCGAGCGATGATGTAGCGCGCCACTAAGGTGATGGTGATCCGGCTCTCGCTCATTTAACACCACATCCGGGTTCCGATATGGCGCGCCACTAAGGCAGTGGCGACTCGGCCCTCGCCCACTTAACACCATACCCGGGTTCCGGTATGGCGCATCGCTAAGATGGTTACGCCCCAACGAATTTCCAATGGATTTCATTTCCATGAGAATGGCTAAGTTTAGTTGCTGGCTCGCCAAGCCTATCACAACCCCTACTCCTTTACCCGGGCTTGGGACCGGCTATGTCATTACAACATAGGCGGAGTTAGTCAGGTTCCAACCTGGCAGTATAAAATTTATCAGTTTCCGTCTTTAAAATTACTTATTTCCTATACACTTTGCCAAATAAGTGTTGGTTTGATCTCGGTTCAACTGAGAGAAACAAAAGGGAAAAAGTGAATAAATAAAAAAGGAAAAGATAAAGAAGAAAGAAAAGTAAAAAGGGGAGCCCGCAACTGACGGGACTCCAGTACGTGATCCACTTTGATCGAAGGTGGACGAACCAACTCGGGCTCGGTCCCCCATTGCCTTGCTCTATAAAAGCTA
Source organism: Tuctoria greenei (assembly GCA_036927565.1). Lineage (NCBI taxonomy): Eukaryota > Viridiplantae > Streptophyta > Magnoliopsida > Poales > Poaceae > Tuctoria > Tuctoria greenei. The sequence continues at coordinate 171,657,213 of JAYESD010000007.1, read as the reverse complement.
AAGGTGATTAAGTGTTAATCATGTTAAAAAAAAACACAAACCCAAAAACCGATCCAAAAGAGAGCAAGAGCGGCGGGAAGATCCGAGCTATTCCAAGACTGCAATGGCGACCAACGGATCCTCCTCATCCTGTAAGTGTGCTAATCCATCCGTTAATCATGTTTAATGATTGTTAGTGTATAAATCATGATTAGGGTTCATGCTTAAGTTCTGCACCTAAAGATTTAATACCTAACAATGGTAATCAGAGTCACCTTAATCATGTTTATGCCTATAATTAAGTTTTTGCCTCTGTTATTTTTGGATTAGCACTGTGATTAGAAAGTTTAAAGCAAATGTAGATGAATCCCCAAAAATCCCCAAATATCAAAACCCAACCATCCCAAATTAAGGCTCAAATTCGGATTGATATTGAAATTATGAAGATAAATAACTCACCTAATGACTGGTCAAGCTGCATACCCCTGGTCTGCAGCCGTAGCCTTGGCACATGCATGGCTGCACGCAGCTAGCATGGCACCGTGCTTTCCTGCACGTAAGAAACTTGCACCACTCTCATGTATACATGCAAACCTCATGAACAGATGCGCTGCCGTTGTGCTGCACGTAAGCGTGCGCATCTCCAGCTCATGCTAGCTGCGCTCACTGGCGCGTACGCTGCATCTCGAGCGGCCGCCTGGCCAACTGGCTGCACCAGGCACCCACGCGTGGGTCACCACCTGGAGCCTCGGTCGGTCCGCCGCCGCTGAGGATGAAGGGCTTCGGCTCCTCTGCCTTCCACGCTCAAGATCCATATTTTTCGGGAAGGGACTGAAATTGATTAGGGTTAGGGCTGGCCGTCGGTTTTGATCCCTCCTCCATGATTTTCGACCGTCGATCTCTTACTGACGGATAGGATTGAGCGGTGCCTGGCTGGGCCAGTGGGCCGCGCGCGGGGGAGGCAGTGGGGTGCTGAAGGGCCGATTTTGGCCACGAGCTTCGGCCTAGGTTGTCTTGACCCAGCATAATTTTTCAATTTGCTACTGGACTGGGCTTTTTGGTAGTTGGGCCAGCCGTGGGATTATGTCCTGCCACTGATTAATGTTCTTTTTCGCATTTTCTATTTAATTTAGTGATAATTAAGAGTTTTATTTATGTTTATTTACTGCTTTAAATAGAAAATGTTTATGCCCAGAATGTATGACATGTTAATGAGTCTAAATTAAATTTGAACCAATGGGATAATTTAATTTGGATGATTTAATATGTTTATGACGTTTTGATCATTTTAAGCATCAATAATGATGGTTTACGTTTAATATTAAGGATTGATGCTTAATTTGATGATGATGGCTTCAAAATTAATTCTGACCAACGTTGATTTAATCTTGAGTCATGTACCTATATTTAATTATGTTATGCAATTTTATGTTATTTCTACCCAACAGTGATGTGACATAGAATTGTATCTTATTGCATGTTTATTTATTTACCAACGTAAATTTATTTTCATGCATTTTCTCTGATAATTCTCATGTATAAATGATGACAGCCACTATGACGCTGTTTCGATATGAAAATATCAAACAACTTACAGGCAGTAACTTCCCTCGTTGGAAGACCTGCATTGAAGTGTCCTTGGGGTTTAATCAGCTGGATTATGCCCTGAGGGAAGATAAGCCTACGGCACCCACTCCTGGTGTCGAAGGATATGATGAACTCAAAAGGACTTATGAGCTTAAATTGGAAAGATGGGAGAATTCCAATCGTGTGACTCTCCTCGTTATGAACGCCTTAACATCTCCGGATATTGCAGGTGCCCTTCCAAAGAAAGACACCGCTAAAGAATTTCTTGCTGCGGTGGAGGAGCAATTCCAAGGATCCGAAAAGATTTATGATCATGAGCTTTTTGCGAAGCTTCTTGAGAAGTACACTATGGATGGGAATGTGAGGAGCCACATATTAAGAAAGGTGCATGCATCCTCAAAACTTAAGTCTTTGAAATGTGAATTAAGTGAGAATATTCTCATCATTATGATTTTGGAATCTCTCCCAAGTGAGTTTGATCAATTTAAGATCAACTACAGCTCACTGAAGAAAAAATGGTCACTTGCTGAGATGACTCCTAGAGTTGTCCAGGAAGAAGAAAGAATACTTAAGCAGGTTCAGGACCAAGCTCATTATGTTAATTCTCCCAAGAGAAAGAAGGAGTGGAATGGTCCTGGCCCCTCAAAAGCTCATAAGATGCCATTTAAGAATCAGTCTCCTCAAAAAGGCAAAGGTCCTAGTACTTTCGCTGCGCCTGGCACTTCTTATGCACCTAGGACCTTTGCACCTAAAGGAGAAGTTGTGTGCAAGCACTGCAAGGATAAGGGACATTTCAAAAAAGATTGCCCTGATTTTCTAAAATGGCTAATGAAGAGAGGTAATGATGAAATTACGTTTATTGATGAATAACTTTATGTTGATTTTTCAAGAAATACATGGTGGATTGACTCAGGTGCAACTGTTCATGTTGCAAATTCTATGCAGGTCTTCCGTACAACCCAAGACCTTCGGGACAGGGGAAGAAGCCTTAAAGTTGCTAATGGAAAAGAAGCGGTGGTTCAAGCTGTGGGGTCTCTCACATTAAAGCTGCATTCAGGACATCTGCTTAGATTGAATAATGTTCTTTATGTTCCTTACTTGAGTAGGAATCTCATTTCAGTTTCATGTTTAGATGATGACAATTATGCTTGCTTATTTGGTAATGGACAATGTAGTTTGATGCATTGTAATAAAAATGTTGGCCTCACCTTCCGACGAGGAAAGTTATATATGTTATCTCTACATGATTCTGTTATGCACGTAAATGATGATTATGGTGATGATGATTTGAAGTGCAACACTGAAAAGAAGTGGAAAGGCGTTAGTACCTCATCGAAATTGTGGCACCGTCACCTTTGCCACATTTCGAGGGGGAGAATTGAATGATTAATCAAAAATGATACGCTTCTTCCACTTGACTTTTCAGACACTGATTATTGTATTGATTGCATTAAAGGAAAATACGTTAAGACGATAAAGAAGGGAGCGACAAGAGCCACTAAAGTCTTAGAGCTCATTCATACCGACATATGCGGGCCCTTTAACGTTAAATTCATAGATGGTTTTGATTCATTTATAACCTTCACGGATGATTTTTCCCGCTACGGGTATATTTATCCCATACGTGATCGATCAGAGGCTTTGAACAAATTTAAAGTTTTTAAAGCCGAAGTTGAGAATCAACTTAATGAAAAGATCAAAGTAGTATGATCTTATCGCGGGGGAGAATATTACGGAAAACACGCTCCTTATGGGCAAATTCCAGGACCTTTTGCGAGGTTTCTAGCTGAAAATGGAATTATTGCTCAATACTCAATGCCTGGTGAACCTCAGCAAAACGGCGTGGCTGAGCGACGGAATCGCACACTCATGGATATGGTGCGAAGCATGCTTAGTCACACAAGTTTACCAGTAAGCCTATAGATGGAGGCTTTAAAGACAGCTGCACACGTACTTAATCTTGCTCCAACTAAAGCAGCACCGAACACACCTTACGAGATGTGGACGGGAAAAAAACCCATCTTGAATTATTTACGTGTGTGGGGTTGTCCTGCAGAAGCTAAAGTGTTCAATCCACAACTTAAGAAATTAGACTCAAAGACAGTCAGTTGTTTCTTTATTGGATACCCTCAACGGGGAAAGGGATATCGCTTTTATTGTCCAAATCATGTGACAAAATTTGTAGAGACAAGACAAGCAATATTTTTTGAGGATGATGTCACGGAAGTGAGGAATATTGATCTTGAGGAGAAACAGGTTTACGTATCATCCCCGAATATCCAAGAGTTCATCTTTCCATTTAAAAATGTTGTCGTGACACCGGACCATCCTCTCGTTCATTCCAGAAATATTGAAAATGTTGCTACAAATGAAAATGAGGAAGTGAACGAGAATCCGAAACCGGAGATTGATCTTCCACCAGCCCCTCCGTTGCGTAGATCGCAACGTGAAAGAAGAAATCTCATCCCAGATGACTATGTCATCTACATGACTGATGACGTAAGTGACATGGGTAAAGTGGAAGATCCTTCTTCTTATAAAGAAGCTATGAAAAGTTAAAACTCGTCTAAATGGCTTATGGCTATGGAAGACGAATTAAAGTCAATGGGCACTAATGATGTTTGGGACTTAGTAGAAATTTCCGAAGGTGCTAAAAGAGTTGGATGCAAATGGGTTTACAAAACCAAATATGACTCCAAAGGGAATATCGAAAGGTTCAAAGCAAGACTGGTGGCTGAAGGGTTTACACAACGAGAAGGAATCGATTATAACGAAACCTTTTCTCCAGTGTCAACCAAAGATTCGTTTAGAATTGTGATGGCATTGACAGCTTATTATGATTTAGAGCTGCACTAAATGGATGTTAAAATTGCATTCTTAAATGGTGATTTAAATGAAGATGTATATATGGCACAACCGGAAGGTTTTATCGTTGAAGGAAAAGAACACATGACATGTCGTCTGAAGAAATCCATTTATAGCTTGAAGCAAGCCTCAAGACAATGGTACCTAAAGTTCGATAAAGTGATTCGAACTTTTGGTTTTACGGAAAATACTGTGGACAACTGCATATACATCAAATTTAAGGGCAATAAGTTCACAATTTTGGTCCTATATGTGGATGACATACTTTTGGCTTGTAGCGATAAGGACATGTTACATGAAACCAAGAGCTTTCTGTCGTCAAACTTTGATATGAAGGATCTCGGTGAAGCCTCTTACGTTCTAGGCATTGAAATTCACCGAGATGGGTCCAAGTACACATTAGGACTATCACAAAAGGCATACTTTGAGAGAGTACTGAAGAAATTCAATATGCATAAGTGCTCTCCCACGCCTGCTCCAATAGTTAAGGGCGATAAATTTGGTACATTTCAATGTCCAAGGAACCAAATTGAATTTGGCCAAATGAAGTCGGTTCCATATGCTTCAGCTGTCGGAAGCATTATGTACGCTCAAGTTTGTATGCGCCCTAACTTAGCTTTTGTAACGGGAATACTTGGCAGATTTCAATCAAATCCAGGAATGGACCAGTGGTAGGCCGCAAAGAAAGTCTAGCGTGATATGCAAGGTACTAAAGATATCATGCTAACATATCAAAGATCTGATAACCTAGAAGTTATTGTTTATTCAGATGCTGATTTCGCCGGTTGTGTGGATAGTAAGAAATCCACGTCAGATTATATATTCACACTGGCTGGAGGAGCCATATAGTGGAAAAGCTCCAAACAAATGGTGACTGCATCATCTACGATGCAGGCAGAATTTGTAGCATGTTATGAGGCCACTGGGCTGTATGGCTAAAGAATTTCATTACCGAGCTCAAAGTGATAGACAGTATTAACAAGCCACTTGTGCTATACTGCGATAACGAACCCGCAGTTCTCTATGCGAGTAACAACAAGTCAAGTGATGCTGCCAAGCACATTGACATAAAGTATCATGTTGTGAAAGATAGAATCCAGGATCATACAATTAAAGTTGAACATATCAGTACGACTGATATGCTTGCGGATCCAATGAAAAAAAGCTTACCACCCAGCATCTTTCGTAAACACGTTGCCGGCATGGGATTATTGGAAGCCTTATGATTCTGGAAAGTTGGGACCTTTTAAAGAGCCGCTCTCCATAAAGAATAATGTTTCCATTTGAAATATGTTGATGTATTATAAGTGTTGAAGTTCAATAGTTTTAATAAACTTTTGTAACGCTTCACTTTGTACATTATACTTATTATAAATGGATAATAAAGTGAACCATACAATCAAGGGGAGAATGTTGGTTTGATCTCGGTTCAACTGAGAGAAACAAAAGGGAAAAAGTGAATAAATAAAAAAGGAAAAGATAAAGAAGAAAGAAAAGTAAAAAGGGGAGCCCGCAACTGACGGGACTCCCGTACGTGATCCACTTTGATCGGAGGTGGACGAACCAACTCGGGCTCGGTCCCCCACCGCCTTGCTCTATAAAAGCTAAAGGTGATTAAGTGTTAATCACGTTCAAAAAAAACACAAACCCAAAAACCGATCCAAAAGAGAGCAAGAGCGGCGGGAAGATCCGAGCTATTCCAAGACTGCAATGGCGGCCAACGGATCCTCCTCATCCTGTAAGTGTGCTAATCCATCGTTAATCATGTTTAATGATTGTTAGTGCATAAATCATGATTAGGGTTCATGCTTAAGTTCTGCACCTAAAGATTTAATACCTAACAATAAGCAGTTTTCCGGATACAATACCATCATTCAGGCATTTTTTAGTCATAATCCATCCATCCCAAATTACTAATCACTCTTTAGTTCATTTTTGTACTAGAGAGCAAGTAATTTGGCATGAAGGGAGTATAAGCTAAAAAAATATTCTGAATTTCCCGACTCTGCTGTCTGTGCTGGAATCCTGAGATTCGTTAGGACTGATGGACACTCTATTTTTTTAGAATATTCTGTTTTGCATGGTCGAAATTTACATACATATCTCTCAGTTTATCCTTGCAATATTTTGGTAAATAACGTTTTGCAGGTTCTGGTGTGTATACTGATTTGCCAACCAGCTATGTGGCAAGAATCATGGTGATGTCTGTTATTCCCTTTATCATTGTTCAGAAACCCCAAATCTTTAATCTCCATTCTGGTCACCGTTTCACGATCATGCTTGGACTTATTACTGCAGTTCTACTTCTGCTTGCATATTGCCTATATCAGGTATCGTACTTCCTGGGGTAATTTTTATGATTTTTATTGTAGAAATGATGCTCTTATCATCATAGTGCATGCACATTCCTTTGTCGAACTGTGCATTGCTTTCGGTTGATTAAAATAATATAGAGATATTTCTTGCTTCTTTAAACACATATGTATCTTTCACAACAGATCTTTCAGCCATGGATCCAGAGGAGAAGATTAGAGTATGCAAGACTGAAGCACGTAATGTCTGGACTTCTGAGACATGCTCAGAAGCATTCTTTCGGTCGTCTTTTTCATGACGATGGAACACCAAACGTTCCTGTGATAGAGAGGTATGTCTCTAGATCTCATCATACCTCTTCATCGTCTTTTTTTTTCTGGAACTTGCTCTTAAGAGTCTGAAAAAAGGCAGGTTATTCCAAAGGATCGATTTGGACAATGATGGAAGGATAGAACGTGGAGAATTACATGCTTTCATTATTGGCGTTAAGTTTGAAGATGTGGACTTGGATAGTAACCTAGCTGTAGACCAAGTTATGGCAGACTTTGATACATGACAAAACTCTGTCATTGAAAAGGGGGGGTTTGTTAATGGAATCCTGAGATGGCTGGGGGAAGCTAAACGTTCTGCTGTTCTCCTGGTGCCAACTCGGAAATGTTTTTGCATGATTTCTGTTAGCAAATTAATGCGTAAACAAGATCGAATACGAGACACAGATTTTACGTGGAAAACCCTTGCGGGAAAAAACCACGGGCGCCGACCGACGATCTTCACTATATGAGGAGAATTTACAATGGGGATTACAATGAGGGACTCTTCTCTATTTCTCTCCCTCAACAGCCTACAAGATGTATTTATAGGGGTGGCTTACAAAAAAGGAGATAAATCCCTCAAAAATAAATACGACCCGTAACGTGGGAGGACTCCACCTCTCACATCCCCTAGGCGTCCCTAGCGAGATCAGAATTTGGATCATATTCCAACAAACTCCACCTTGAGACAAATTCCATCTTGTAGCCAATGAAAGGATCATCAATCAGCTCCCTTCAATAATAAATAACACCGCGCGCCAATAAGTCACTAGGACTCAAATTGTAATACCAACCAAGCTTGAGCATAGCTCAAACTTGTTAGTAGGAACTGGCTTTGTCATCATATCAGCAGGATTATAATGAGTACTGATCTTGCACACTTTAATATCACCATGAGTCATAACATCTCGAATAAAGTGATACCTGACATCAATATGTTTCGTTCTCTCATGAAACATTTGATCTTTGGTAAGGTGAATAGCACTCTGGCTATCACAAAATATAGTAGTGCAAGAATCATCTCCACAAAGCTCAGCATATAAACCTCTAAGCCAAATAGCTTCTTTACAAGCTTCAGAAATAGCCATGTATTCAGCTTCTGTAGTTGATAAAGCAACAGTAGACTGCAAACAAGCTTTCCAACTAACAGCACAACCACCAATGGTGAAAACAAAACCCGTGAGAGACCTCCGTTTATCCAAGTCACCAGCATAATCTGAGTCAACATAACCAACAAGTCCATCTCCAGATTTTCCAAATTGCAAACAAGCATTAGAAGTACCGCGCACATATCTCAAAATCCATTGAACTGCTTTCCAATGCTCTCTACCAGGATTAGCCATGTATCTACTGACAACACTTAATGCATATGACAAATCAGGACGAGAGCAAACCATAGCATACATAAGAGATCCAACTGCGCTAGTATACGGAACTCTAGACATGTACTAAATATCATAATCTGACTCAGGACATAAAGCTGAAGATAATCTGAAATGTGGAGCTAAAGGAGTACTCACTGGTTTAGCATCATGCATACTGAAACGATGAAGGACCCTTTCAATATAACTTTGCTGACTAAGATATAACTTGCCAACTTGTCTCTCTCTAATAATCTCCATGCCAAGAATTTTCTTTGCTGCACCCAAATCCTTCATCTCAAATTCACTACTCAATTGAGCTTTTAATTTGGCTATTTCTGACTTATCTTTTGCAGCAATCAACATATCATCGACATAGAGAAGTAAATAAATAGCTGAATTATCAACAGTCTTCAAATAAACACAGCTATCATAAGATGACCGCTTAAAGTTTTGAGAGAGCATAAAGGAGTCAAACCTCTTATACCACTGTCTAGGAGATTGTTTCAAGCCATAAAGAGATTTCTTCAACTTACAGACAAGATGTTCTGAGCCTGGAACAATAAAGCCTTCAGGTTTGTCGACTGTTGGAGTCGGCAGATCCCCTGACACTATGAAAGTGTTTAGAGGGGTTGTGGTTCGGTTTGGGCGCGCGGAGATCTAAGAAAGTGAAGTGCGATTTGGACACGAGGGACACAGTAGTTTACGTGGTTCGGGCCGCCTGAGCGTAATACCCTACTCCACGGGTGTGTGTGAGTTGTATTTACTTGTGAGCTTGAGTGTGTTCCAGCGTTCTCCTCTCGTGTATCGGCGGTTTGTCCTTTTATAGTACAAGGACAAACCGTTACAAGTCAGCCTGGCCCGACATGTGGCCCTGGCGGTTATTGGCATTGATACACAAGATTAATTGTTGTTAATAACCCTGTAACGGCTCAGACAGTGCCGTTACGGGAGTTAAGATCATCCGATTAAATATCATTAATGTGGAATTAATGATAATTAACCGGGTCTTGAAGTCCGTGGCTGTCCTTTGGAGATCCGGAGCCGTTACAACGTCTCCCGGGGGTTTAAAGCGGCTAGCTCCGACGTATGGACACGTGGCAGCTCCGGAGCTTGCTCGAGGGAGGCGGGAAGCTCCGGGGCGGCCTGTCACGTGTCAGGTCCGGAGCTTCTCTCGGTCAGGGGCTACCTCCGGAGGTGCCGTTTCAGTACTTGGCCCGGAGCTTCACCTTTGCGGGTAATAGCTCTGGGCTGACAGTACACGTGGCAACCTAGAGGTTAACCATGTTGGAGAAGTGGGTCCCGTCACGTCTGGCGAGTGGGCCCCCGAGGGTCTTCAATTTGAGTTGATGTCCTTCCCTTGAGATCTTCGTAACCTCAGGGGGTGTATGGTTTTTAGGGTACCGACAGTGGCCCCCTGGACCTACCTCCGGGGAAGGCTAACGGGATGAAGTCATTCCGCCGGAGGTGGGTCCACACTTGCGACTCTTGAACTGGGTCTTCAAGGGTCTTCAGAGGTGCCTTTTGCGGGGCTTTATGGTTAAGTCCTGACGCGTGGCGCGCCTCAGGCGGCAGATAAGATCTTTGACGTGCGGATCTCTCGCAATTGAAGGTCGTCGGTTCCCGATACGAAAACCGTATCGGTTCCGCGCGCCTTGTCAGTCCGCCGCCTTTGGGTTTCCCGCCTCGTGATGACAACTGTTCGCCTGGGTAAGAGCCTCGACTTGATCGTCGGGGTGGTCCCGGGCCCTCTTGTCATCGGCTGGGTTGAATTCTTGAATAGTATGCTTGACTCTCCTGCAGTTTCCATCCAAGCGTTGCGAGGGCTTACTTAAGAAGGAAAGCGCACTGTCAGGAGTTCTTTACGCTTTCCATCTGTTCTTGCGCTCAAACTCCCAACTCGTGCTTTGCTTCCCTTCTCTCGCCTAGCTGTGCTGCGATGGAGTTGGGTCTGCGTGAGAGTCGTTTGAAGACGGAGAGCGATCTGAAGAAGGTCCGAGCCCTCATGGGGTGGTCATCGGACTTCTTCAACCGTTCAGTCCGCGCCGGCGGGGAGCTTCCCTTTAAAAAGGAGCACTCCGGCGAAATGGTGTACTTTTCATCGTACGCCATGGTGGGGCTGATCCCACCGTTTTTTTCCTTCTTCTTGATGCTGCTGGACTTCTATGGTCTGCAGCTATACCACCTTGGCCCTCACTCCCTCCTACTTGTGTCCATCTTTGTCCACTTCTGCGAGATGTGGGTGGGCATCCCTCCCTGCATCGAGCTCTTCCGCACCTTCTTCACCGTCCAAACCACCGGCCGAAGTGACGAGTACCTTGGCTTCTACTACTTTGTGAAGCGCAAGAAGTGCCCATTCAAGTACCTCCGGTCGTTCCCTTCCGGGAAGTGGGATGACTGGAAGAAAGATTGGGTAGTCGTCCGGGTGGAGGAGCACGAGCGGTTGGAGCTGCCAGACGGTCTGCCCGGCATTGACACGTCGGTGTGGAGCGAAGTTCCGGTGCTGGCGGCAGCCTTCGACCCCGTCCTGTCCAGGATCCGCCAATGTGTGGAGGGAGGATTAACTCCCCAGGCGGTGTTCTGCAACTTCCTGTCCAACAGGTGGGCGCCGCTGAAGAGGAGGGAGAAGCTCGCCTGGGCCCTCAACAGCGTGATGGACGAAGACCGGGTTGAGACCGGGTTGAAGTCCAACATGGTGGGGAAGTCCTTGGAGTTTCACCTCAAGAAATTCCAGCACGGCATCGATGTAGACGGAGAGTACCTGACTCCGCCACCGGCTTTCCTCCCCCTGAACGTGGAAGTTGAGTTCAGCAGGGAGCTCCGGCGGAGGATGCCCGCGCTTGACGATCTTGGCGTCGTCGAGAGAAGATCGACCGCCCGGTTGGCGATCCCCGGGTTGTCGGAAGGCGGCTCCGCCCCTGTCTCTCAGCCAAGAGCTGAAGTCACCGGCAAAGGCAAGGAGCTGGCGGAGGAGCCGGAGAGCCGGAAGAGGAAGCTGCGACATGCTGACGGAAGGTCCGTCGGGCTTGCTACTTCCCCGCCAGTTCCCCGTCCTCAGGAAGGAAGATCCTCCGCTGCTGTAGCGTCTGTCCCCGTGGTGGGATCTTTTCAGAGCGCTACTGTTCCGGCGGTGGGATCCTCCCGGAGTGCTGCTGTCCCTGTGATGGGTCCCTCCGGAGGTGCCAGCTCCGGACATGCGACTCCGGTTCGAGAAGCGGTGAGGGCCTCCAAGTCTAGGAGTTCCTCCTGGTCAAGGAGAGCTCCGACCCGGGAAACGCCCGTGGCTACGACAAGCCCTGGGAGTCTTCCCGGAGCTCCTACGCCGACCGTGGCCAGCCCGGAACGTCCGGGAAAGAGGTTCCGCGCAAGCTGGTGCGTGAGCCTCCCAAGGTAATTTTTCTTGCTTATCTCAATTAACTTTAATTATAGTAACTGTTTGCTCAATTTCTTCATTCTTCATCTGCAGCGTTCCCAAGAAGGGGAGTGAAGCTCCGCCCTCAGCCACAGTGTCTGAGGCTACAAGGGCTCCTGCTCCAGCTCCGGTGCCGCCCCAGGCGGAGGCTGCGACAGCTCCGGCGCCGGCTGTCGTGGTCATGGACCTCGACTCGTCTCCAGAAGTTCCTGTGGTAGCGCCGGACCACGGGTTTGAAGATGCGCCAGCGGCACCCGCTCCGGAGGTTGAAGCTCCGGGCCCCTGTGCTGCAGAAGTAGAGGCTCCGGCTGTTGAGCCGGAGGAAGCAGCGGTCCCGGCTTTAGAGCCGGAAAGTGCTGAAGCCCCGGCGGTTGAGCCGGAGGTAGCTGAAGCCCCGGCGTGCGAGCCGGAAGTTGAAGTGGTTCCGGCAATTGAGCCGGTTACTTCTGAAGCTCCGGTCGCAGAGCCGGTGGTTATTGGAGCGCCGGCTGCAGAGCCGGTGGTGGTGGAGGCGCCGGCTGTAGAGCCGGTGGTTGAAGAGGCGAGGGAGCTTGAGCCTCCCTCGGAAGGAGCGTCACGGCCGGAGCCATTGGAGGCGACGACGTCGATGGTACCCGTGGCGGAGCCAGAGTGCCTGAACGAAGTCGCCGGCCCCCAGCCTGAGGGGGCGAATGAAGATTTGGTGGCGGGACCTTCTTCGGTGGCGACTGAGGCCATCCCGGAGGAGGGCCCTAGTGCCTTGGAAGCTCGGGGTTCCGCTCTCGTAGAGTGGGACCCAATTTTTGTAGATGAAGACCCGCTGGAGCCAGCGGAGGAGACCCCAGAAGGTCCGGAGCCCATCTCGCTGTCGATGTCCATCGACAACGCTTGCTCCAGTCTGCGCCAAGTCCAACTAGCCTTCTTCCACGACAGCAAGGTTCTTGAAGAGGAGCGCCAAACCCTTAGGAGGTGGCGTAATAGACTCCAATTCGAGACCAAGCTGGCGCAGTCGAGGATTGCTGAGGACAAGGAATGGATCAGGCGGGAGAAGATCCGCCTGGAGCTTTGGGGTGAGATGCTGGACGAGAGGGAAAGCATGACTCACAACCTCGACGCCCAATCCCGGGAGTACCATGACCAAGCTAAGGCTGCCAATGATGCGGCCAACGCTCGGTTCGATCAACTCGAAGCCATCAGTACCGCACTCATCAAGCGCCGAGAGGCACTTGAGGGAAGGGAAAAGCGGCTCGAGGATGAGGAGCAAAAACTCCTGGAACTACGGGACGACGTCTTGCGACGTGAAGAAGAGCTCGCCGAGAAGACAGCTCTGGCGGACAAGGGCCTCGAGGAGCGCGCTAAAAAATTGGAAGAGCGCTGCCTCGAGGAGGAGGAGAAGACCTGGGTGCGAGGGCAGGAACTCTACGAGTATGAGTGTGCCCTCGTCGCCCGGGAGAAGAAAATAGAGGCTAGGGAGAAAGACCTGGTCGACCGCCGGAACAAGATCCACCTCCGGGAGGAGGAGCTCGGAAGACTCGAAAAGCGGGTTGCTGCGAAGATTCAGCAAAACGCCAAAGAAGTTGAGCGCCTCTCCCGCGAGAACTCGGAGCTGGCGGCGGCCCGGAGGTCCTTGGAAGAGATGAAGGGCCTGAGGAAGACGGACTCCCTGCAAATTTGGGAGTTCCTGAGCAAGGCCGACGATGCGCTAGCGCCGATGGGTTTCAGCCCCGTGCTTCCGGATGATCCGGAGCCGGAGCCGGACCTTGCGCTGCAAGCGTTGGGCGCTGCGGGCAGCAAGCTCTCCAAGGTGGGCGACGTCATCACGGACCAGTTGGAGGTCGAGGGGCAATCCCTGGCTAGAAACGTCACAGAGTATGTGTTGACGTGTTACACTAGCCGGAACCCTCGATTCCCTCTGGACCCGGTGCTTGAAGGCCCCGTTGAAGGAGAAGGCGAAGCTACCCGAGCCAGCGTGTCGGAGGTCGCCCAGAAGGTCGCTGAGTTCTTCCATAGGGTCTAGGACTATCTTTCTTAGCCTTTATTTGTATCTTCTCTTCTTCCTCAATTTTGTAATCCTTTGTCCCCAGATGCAATCTCTGGTCTTCAAATGAAATGGAATCCCCAATTTTTCGTGAATTTCATTTCTTGTCTTCAACATCTTTGTCTTCACTTGGCCCCCTGGTAGATGTGCACAATTTGATTGTGGACATGTACCAAAAGGATGTTGATTTTTGTTGAAGACAGATTTGCTTCGAACTCGTATAGTTTAGGTCCGAAGTTTTCGATAGTGAAGGTCCCTTGAAATCGTCGGAGCTTAGAAGCTCCGGCACTGTCCATCGTCGGAGCTTAGTAGCTCCGGCAATAGCTTCTACCAACACGTTGAGTGTCGATAGTTAATACTTCAAGGTGTCGGAGCTTAGTAGCTCCGGCAATGACCTTTGCCACGCTTGGCTTGCTGGCAACAGACTCTAGTGATAGAGTCTTCTCACCATCTTTAAGTTAACGCCAGTGGGAGTCGAAGCTTGGTTAACTCCGGTTTTTCTCCATCAATATCATTTTTATTTTTCCTGCACACTTAAGCCAAGAAAAACAGTAAAATTCGTTCCTTATCTATAACTTCGTCGCGGCTTACGGTTCTCAAGAGAATTTCAAGTTGAACACGATTTTTAGTATAATTGGATGAATTATCTTTTCTTTTAGATCCAATTGTCCATGGACCCGCCTTACTTTGGCCTGCCGGGATATAGGTAGAGTGGCGTACTTAGGGTGCTTGACCAGGCTAAGTCGATAGCGCACTCCGGCCCTAGAATGGCTTGGCGACTTTCAGGCGAGTTGATCACAGATGATATTTAAATCTAAAAAATCTGACAATTCAACTCAAATTGTACATAAACCGGTCAAACTAGAACTTCTTAAGAATTGCACGTTTCTGTTATAGACAAGAAAGAGAAAAATAAAAATGTCGAGCCTTATGCAAAAATGAATGCACGTGGAGTCTATTTCACATGAAGATGTCTTTCATTATAGGTCCGGGGTACAGGGGAAACAAGTACACTCTTAGGGTACGGAACCAGGCTAAGCGTGTTCGGTTTCTCGTTTAACCCAGGGTAATTAGCTACACTTCTAGTCCGGAGACTGTATCAAGTGTTGCATGAGCTTTCCAAACCTTTCGGGAAAGGTCCGGCTGCTCTCCCGGAGGAACTACCCGACTCTGTACAATGACTCTATAACATACACTTCAAGTTACTTAAGACTCACCTCCGTGGAATTAAGTGTAGAACTTACGGAGGTGCTCGATATTCCAAGGATTTGGGAGAGGTGTCCCATCCTCGGCAGCCAAGCGAACGCTTCCGGGACGGGATACTTTGATCACTCGGAAGGGTCCTTCCCAGCCGGGGGAGAGTTTGTTTTGCCCTTCTCTGGATAGTATTCTCCGTAGCACCAGATCACCTTCCTCGAGCTGTCGGTTGTGTACATGCCGCTGATGATAGCGCCGTAGAGCTTGGCGATATCGGGCGTTCCGAACAGCTGCTTGGCACCTTCCCTCCTCGAGGAGGTCTAGGTCTTCACGCCGGAGCTGGTCCTGCGCGGCTTCGTCGAAGGTCCGGACTCGGAGAGAACCCAGGGTGATTTCCGGAGGAAGGATCGCTTCTGCTCCGTACACCAAGAAGAAGGGTGTTTCTCCGGTTGCCCGACTTGGAGAAGTCCTGTTAGCCCATAGAGTGGGCGGAAGCTCTTCGATCCAATTAGCTCCGTGCTTTTTCAAACGCTCATAAGTGCGCGTTTTTAGTCCTTTCAGGATCTCTGCGTTTGCTCTCTCGGCTTGCCCATTGCTGGCAGGATGAGCTACGGAAGCGTAGCAAACTTGTATGCCGAGGTCTTCGCAATATCCTTGAAATGCGGAGCTTGTGAACTGAGTCCCATTGTCAGTGATGATCTTGTTTGGGACTCCGAATCTGCTCACGATAGATTGTAGAAAATTGATTGCAGATTGTTTGTTGATCGTCACAACAGGAGTAGCTTCCGGCCACTTGGTGAACTTGTCGATGGCGACATACAGGAACTTGTAACCTCCGACGGCTCTTGGGAAGGGTCCCAAGATGTCCATCCCCCACACAGCGAAAGGCCACGTAGGAGGTATCATTTGTAAGGGCTGAGCAGGTGTATGAATTTGCTTTGCATGAAATTGGCATGCTTTGCATTTCTTCACTAGCTCAGTAGCATCCTGGAGCGCTGTAGGCCAGTAGAAGCCGTGCCGAAAGGCTTTTCCGACCAGCGTGCGGGAAGACGCGTGGTTCCCACACTCACCTCCATGGATTTCTGCGAGGAGCTCGCAGCCTTCTTCCCTTGTGATGCACCGCATTAGGATGCCGTTGGCACCGCGCCGGTAGAGATCCCCTTCTACCAACGTGTATCTTTTAGCCAATCTGACTACCCGGTCAGCGGATACATCATCGTCAGGAAGGATGTTGTCTTTCAAGTAGTTCCGGATCTCCGAGATCCATGCATCGGAACTGACTTGAGCATTTGAGTCTTGCGTGCTGGGTTGCTCGGAGCTCCCGGCAGCACCTACGACCCTTGATGGCTGCCATGGTAACAGGGCCATCGGGACCGTCAGCTTTGGGATGCTGATCTCGCCCCCTTCGTTCAGTTCAGCAGGCTGAACTGTGGGTTTTGACAACCTCCGGACAAAGGTTCCGTCTGGAGCCGGAGCTCCGGTTGACGCCTTGGTCGAGAGTTCGTCAGCTTCAGCGTTGTGAGCACGCTGAACATGGTGAAGGTCTAGGACTTCGAAGTCCTTCTGAAGCCTCTGGACTTCAAGGAGATAAGCAGCCAGCTGGAGATTATTGCAGGAGCATTCACCCTTCACCTGTTTGATGACAAGTTGTGAATCTCCTTTGACCAGCAACTGCTTGACACCATAGGATAGTGCCACTTTCAATCCATATATGAGTGCTTCGTACTCCGCCACGTTGTTGGTTGCCTTGAAGTCAAGGTGCACCATGTATTTTACCTTCTCCCCGGTTGGTGCGAGGAGAAGGATTCCAGCTCCGGCTCCCTGCTTCTGCATGGAGCTGTCGAAGTAAAGGGTCCAGTGAGGCTTAGTGAAGGCCGGAACTTGTGGTTCCTTCTTCTGCTCGCTGGGGCCCCCAGGGTTTAATGGAGAGGGAGTCCATTCTGCCACGAAATCTGCCAACGCTTGACTCTTGATTGCTTGCCTTGGAATGAATTCGAGGTCGAATTCAGCCAGTTCCGCTGCCCACTTCGCTATATTCCCGGTCGAATTGGGATTATGCATAATCGCTCGAAGTGGATATGAGGTTACCACTGAGACTTTGTGAGCTTGGAAATAATGTCGAAGCTTTCTTGAGGCAATAAGAACCGCGTAGAGCAGCTTATGCACCTCTAGGTATCGAGTCTTGGCATCATGTAACACTTCACTGATGAAGTATACTGGGCGTTGAATGGTCCGGACCTTCCCGGAGTGGTCCGGAACTTCCTCTTCATTGATCCGGACCCTGTCAGAGGGGTCCAGACTATCTTCGGGGACCTCCGGGTTCTGGGTGGAAGAACCCGGAGCTTCTTCAGGAATGACTTGGATCCTATCGGAAGGATCCAGGTCCTCTGAAGTGGCTTCTTGTGGGCCCAAGTCTGGGAGCTGGGACCCAGACCCGCTTTCAGGAACCTCCGGATCCTCCCGAAGGGATCTAGATTCCTGAGTATTGGGTAGTTCCGGTCTCTCCGCAACCAGAACCATACTGACGACTTCGTCAGCTGCTGAAATGTAAAGCAATAAAGGCTCACCAGGGTTTGGAGCTACCAAGACTGGTAGGGTGGTGAGGAACTGTTTCAGCTCCTGGAATGCCTTCTCTGCTTCTTCAGACCATTGGAATGGTCCGGACTTCCTCAGCAACTTGAAGAAGGGGAGTGCCCTTACCGCCAGTCTTGAAATGAACCGACTGAGAGCTGCTAGACATCCAGTTAATTTTTGGACGTCTTTGATGCGGGTTGGTGGCCGCATGTCTTCAATGGCTTTTATCTTCGCCGGATTAGCCTCTATACCCCGGTGACTTACCAGGAAACCAAGAAGCTTTCCGGAACTAACCCCGAAGACGCACTTGTCTGGGTTTAGCTTCGTGCGGGTGGCCCGCAGCTTGTCAAAGACAGCCTGCAAGGTGTCCAAGAGGGACTCCTTGTTTTTGACTTTGACCACGATGTCATCAACGTACACTTCCACTATGTCTCTGATGAGTTCTTCGAAAGTTTTGTACATTGCTCGTACAAAAGTTGAAGCTGCATTTTTGAGACCAAAAGGCATGGCTGTGTAACAATATAATCCATCCACTGTGATGAATGAAGTATGTTCTTCATCTTCCCTAGACATCCGGATTTGATGATATCCTGAATATGCATCTAGAAAACACAGCAACTCACACCCGGAGGTGGAATCCACTATCTGGTCTATTCTAGGTAGTGGGAATGGATCTTTTGGACATGCCTTATTCAGTGTGGTGTAGTCGATGCACATCCGAAGTTTCCCACCGGCCTTAGGCACAACAACTGGGTTTGCCAGCCATTTTGGATGGTAGACTTCTCGGATGAATCCGGCTTCGAGCAACTTCTTCACTTCTTGTCGGATGAAGTTCTGTCGCTCTACAGATTGCTTCCGAGGTTTCTGGTGTACAGGCCGAGCGTCGGGGAAAATCTTCAGATTGTGCTCAATCACTTCCCTAGGGATCCCAGGCATTTGTGACGGTTGCCAGGCAAACACGTCAACGTTAGCCCGGAGGAAAGTGATGAGCGCGAGTTCCTATTTGTCGTTCAAGCCACCCGATATGCGGGTAGTTTGGGTGACATCGGAACCAATTTGGACGACTTTGACGGGAATGTCAGTGTCGCCGCTTGGCTGCACACGGGGTGCAGAGGTCGAGCCTCGTTGACGAATGCTCGGAGGTTGTAGAGCTTGCTTCTGTCTGGAGTCCTCCTCTTGCGCGGTGGTGAGTGCATGGAGTTCCTCCAGAGCAGTTACTCCGGCAGTGCGATCTCCACGGATCCGGAGAACGCCCACTGGTGTCGGCATCTTCAACACCAGGTATCCATAATGAGCAGCTGCCATGAATTTGTACAAGGCAGGTCTACCCAAAATGGCGTTGAATGGTAAGTTGATCTGAGCGACGTCGAAGACCAACTTTTCGGTGCGATACTTCTCCCGGGTCCCGAAGGTAACAGGGAGAGTAATAGCTCCGAGTGGAGTTATGGCCCCCGGACCTACTCCGGAGAAAGGTCGAGAGGGCTGGAGGTCTGAAGGTCGAAGCTGAAGCTTAGTGAAAGCTTCGAAGCTGATGAGATTAAGCCCCGAACCTCCGTCTACCAGGACATGATGGAGCTGGATGTTGTTGATGGTGGGAGATACCATCAAGGGCAGCTGGCCAGCTCCGACCATGCTTTGAGGACAGTCCGAAGCATCAAAAGTGATGGGTGTGTCCATCCACTTTCGATGTGGCTCCGGTCTAGCTGTAGGAGCTACAGCAGCCATATCCCGTCGCATAGTCTTAATAACGCGACGAGAGGTGATGTCCCATGATCCACCAAAGATGGTGTTCATGGTTTTTCGACGCTCGTTGTTGGAGACATCGGAATCATCGTCGACGGAGGTGTAGACAGCTTTCAAGACCTTTTTGGGGTCTTGAAACCCTAACTCCTCTTCAGCCGGAGCTTCATCGACTTTTTGTTTTCCCTCCCTCTGTCGGAAGGGAGACCCTTCCCGGCGCTTGTGGTAGCGCTCGGCAAGGTTTTGGACCTCCCGGCAGTCCTCCAGTCTGTGACTGCCCGTTTTGTGAATGGGGCACCACATCTTGGATTTGCCACCGTCTTCGGAAGACGGTCGAGGTCGCTTCTCGGGGCGTGGCCCCCGGCCACCAGGAGTTGCAGCGGCTGCAACGTTGGATGTGCCGGCCGACGGCTTCTTCTTGCCGTTGGTCTTCTTTTTCTTCTTGCCACTCCCGGAGGTAGCGGCTTCTTCTTTGGAGGATTTTTTATGATCCTCCAGGGTTGGTTTGGAGTGCATTTCACGACCCTCCGCAGCTCTGGCACATTTGTCAGCCAGGCTGAAGAGCTCCGTGACGCTGGTGATCTCTTTGATCGCCAGCTTCTCCAACATCTTCTTATCTCGTACACCCTGTCTGAATGCCACAATGACAGAAGCGCTTGAGATAGAAGGGATTGTGTTGCGTACCTGAGAGAATCTCTGGATGAATGACCGCAAAGATTCTCCTCCTTTTTGCACGACCGCAAAAAGGTCCAGTTCGGTGCCCGGACGGGTGTATGAACTCCCGAAATTGGCGGTGAACTGGCGGCATAGCTCCTCCCAACTGTCGATAGAGTTGGGTGGAAGGCTCATAAACCAGGACCTGGCGGTCCCAGTTAAAGCCACCGGAAAGTAATTTGCCATTACGGCCTCGTTTCCTCCAGCTGCTAAGATCGCAGTGGAGTATATCTGTAGGAATTCTACGGGATTGACAGTCCCGTCGAATTTTTCCGGCAAGTGTGGCCGGAACTTCTGTGGCCATCAGAAAGCATCTAGGCCCCATGAGGTACGGTTTCGGTGATTAATGACAACCATTCGATATTACTAATGAATTTGTGAATGCAAGGTCTCAATGACACTCAATCAAATGAAATCAAAATTACATTGGAGACCCATATAAAATCAACAAATGAGATCAAACCAAAACATGTGATGACAAGAAGTGAAAGCTCTAACTTGATATCATTCCATACTTGAAGACAATCAAAACAACACTTCAAACAAATGTCAAAGAGGTCACAAGTTCAAAATTCCAAAAGAACAACTCAAAACAACTCGAAGTCAACAAGATTGAACACACCGGATCAACCGACGTTATATGAGTTGACTGCATCGGTCAAATTGGTTCAACTGAAGAAGAAGACCTCAGACAAATACACTCACCGGATCATCCGATGTAAGTGGCTTAGTTCATCGGTCCATCATCACAGATTGCAACACCATTGGACCAAGTGAAGCACCGGATCATCCGATGTGCAGGATTACATACATCGGTCAATCACTCCAGTGAGCCTCAAGATCAAGCAAAATTCTGGAGGAAGAGCCACCGGATCATCCGATGAGAAGACAGTTCAACATCGGTCTAACAACGGTCATATCTGACACAGTGACATCAGCTAATTTGGCTTTGACCGATGATAACTGAAGGGGAGACATCGGATCATCCGGTGTTCGCAGACAAGTGATGTCAGCCTACTTTTCCAACGGCTATCTCGTGGAGGCTGGCTATTTATACCCCTTCAACCTGTCAAATCGACAAGACTTGAAGCCCAGACATACTCTACACATCCTAGAGCATTCAAGCAAGAGAGCTACCACTTTCACATCATTTACTCATCATTTGTACACCAAGAGATAGGCTAGAACTAGCTAGAGATAGTGCTTGGGTGCCTCCACTCTAGGTGATTGGAGTCTCTAGCATAGTGAGAGCCACAAGGGAGTGTCCCTTGGTGTGTGTAACTTCCGGAGCTTGCCAAGTGAATTGTGGAAGCCCGGAGGATCCCAAAAGTGTACAAGGCTTGAGCTCCACCTTGCCAAGGTTGGCGAACGGAGAAGAATAGTGAAGAAGCCCCTAGTCTCGGTGACTTGGGAGTGACTATACCCTTCGGTGGGTGTCACAACGTGGATGTAGGAAGATCCTTGTGATCTTACCGAACCACGGGATAAACTCCGTGTCCCTTGAGCGTTTGCATCCCTCTCCCTTTTTACTCTTATGCAATCTTCATTTCGCAACTTTAAATTATATTGATTGCATAGTTTAATTGCATAGGGAATTGGGCTTTGAATTGTTAAGTGTTTAATTGTCTTAAAATTTGAAAGAAAGCCCAATTCACCCCCCCTCTTGGGCGTTTCGATCCTTACAATTGGTATCAGAGCCTTGTTGCTCATTGGATCATTCTAGCTTCACCGCTAGAGAGCTTAAATGGCCAAGAATGGGGGTTCGGTTCCTATCTTCGAGGGCAAGAACTTTGCCTATTGGAAAGCACGCATGCGTGCCTACCTAGAGGCCATTGCTCCCGAAGTTTGGGAAGCGACCCATGCGGGATTTGGAGATAATGCCTATATTGGTGATCAAATTAAATGGGATGCTAGAGCTAGAAATGCCATTTATGAATGCATTAGTCAAGATGTATTTGCAAGAATAGCTAGTAAAGAAAAAGCTTGTGATATTTGGGCATGTCTAATTGAAATTCATGAGGGCTCATCTCGTGTTAAAGAACTTAAATATCACTTGCTTAAATCTAAATATGATGAGTTTAAAATGTTTCCTCATGAAAATGTAAATGAAATGTTTTCTCGCTTAAATGTTCTCATTGAGGAAATAAACGCTCTTGATGTTGCTTCTCTTGGTAAGGGACTTATCAACCGAAAGATCCTCATGCTCCTTCCCAAGCCAAAGTATAACATCATCAACTCAATGCTCCAAAAGGAATCACTTGATCACATTGAAGTCTCGGAGCTAATTGGAGAAATACACGCTCATGAGATGAGTGTACTTGGGATGATGGAGAGTTCATCCTCTACAAGGACAATTGCTCTCAAGGCTTTCAAGAGAACGAAGAAAATGATCAAGCCTAGTTCAAGCAAAGAAGAGCAAACATCAAGTGAAGATGATGATGATGATGAGCTTGCATCAATGATGAGAAAATTCTCCCGCTTGAACTCCAAGATTGCCAAGAAGGGATACACTTTTGATCCCAACAAGAGAGCCTTCCTCCCCAAGAAAGAAAGTAGCAAGACTTGCTATAATTGTGGTGAACAAGGCCACATCTCCTACGATTGTCCAAAACCGGACAAGAGAAGGGAGAACCACAAGAGCAAGCATTACAAGCTTGAAGATAGCGAGGATGAAGAAGAAGAGGTCAAGCCCAAGGCAAGAACGTTTGGAAAGAAGAAATTTGACAAAGGCAAAAAGTCAAAATTCTTTCCAAAGAAAAGACAAGGACCTCAAAAAGTGTTCATGTGTGAGGGGAATGAATGGATCACCGACGAAGAGTCAAGTGAAGAAGAGAATGAAGAAGAAGAAGAAAACTTGGCCGGACTTGCCATTACCAACAAAGATGATTCACCTCTTCCTCCACCTCCTATGTGCCTCATGGCAAAAGGTAACTTTGAGGTATGTGACGACTCTAGTGATGATGAACTTTCCCCCGATGAATTAACTTCATTGATAAATGAATATCACACCATCATTAAAAGGGAAAAGAACAAAGTCAAGGCGCTAGAACAAGCTCATGCTAAACTTGAAAATGCTAATCTTGATTTGCTTGGCAAGTATGAAAGCATACTTAAAGAGCATGACACGCTCAAAACCTATGTCAAGCAAATTGAAGAAGATAAGGCTAAAATTGAGCTAGACAATCATAAGCTTGGCTTAGTTCATCAAACACTCTCGGATAAGCACAATGAGTTAGTTCAAGAGCATCATGCACTTAATCTCTCTTATGAAGCCATTGAACTACAATTAAAAAATAAGGAGAAAGAAACTATTGATGGCAAGGTACCCATTATTTCAAATGCTACTAATGCTTTCCATGAGTCTTTGCCCATGAAAGAAAATGCTAGGGAGAAGGAGTTGATGGAGGAGATTGAAAGTCTCCGCACAAGCTTAGCAAGACTATCTAAGGGAGAAGACAAACATAAAGAAATCCTCTTCCATCAAGCAAAGGGCTTCAACAAGAAAGGACTTGGATCCTTCCCGGTGCCCAACAAAGGAAAGGTGCCCTCACCGGAGCTCAAAACAAGCTTCATCAAGGAAGTTGGCTCCTATTGCCAACATTGCAAGGTCACCGGTCACCATACAAGGGAGTGCCCTCTACCTAACCGACCTTCTCCAAAATTGCCGACTAACTATACATCTACCTTTGAGAATCACTATTATTTGTTGAGCAAAGTAGGTGCTAAGGTGAAGGCAAAGTTCATTGGCATGAACATAAAGGGGATGAAAGGGAAACTCCCCAAGCAACTTTGGGTCCCAAAAGCACTTGTATCACATATACAAGGACCAAAGCTTGCTTGGGTGCCTAAAGTCAAGAACACGTAACCATCTACGAGGTGACTTCAAGAGGGGACCTCTACCATCAAAGAAAATCTACCAAGGACCTCTTGAAGAAAGTTGAGAATGGGAGCCCAACGCGGATATGGACGGTAACCCTATTGTCAAATCAAATTACCATTCCATAAATAGTCTATTGCTATATCTTTCCGCATCTAGGCCCCATGTCATGTTAAATGAATGCTTGTTGATTATGTGTCTCTCCTTTGTGACAATGAAAGTGCGGTTAAGATAGCTAAAAACCCCATTCCCGCACTTGATGAGAAAACCTTTTCTAGACTTAGAAGTGAATTAAATGTGCTAGATGCATCTAACGTCATGTAAGTTGCCATGTTCATGTAAGGTTGCATATCATATAGGTCTTGTCTAACTCCCAAAGGATAGGGGTGAGCTAGAAATGGTTTTCCCTGAGGAAGCCTTTGGAAGGTTTAAACTTGACAAGATAGATTCATTTTATGCCTTGCATGATCCCTGCCATATAAACTTGCACTCATTTTATGTCTTGCACTATAATTTGTTTGGCATTGCATACGGTAGAATTGTCACAAAGGGGAACCCACATCATGAGAAGGAGACTTGTTTGAAATGCAATATCTCAACTCATATGATGTGGAAAGAGCAAAATTCTAAAGGAACACGCTTTAATGAGATAGAAGTTTTCATACTCTACCTCACAAAGCATGGGCCTTACATTTTATTTGGATATTTTTCCTCTATTTTTCTCGGTGTTCCATTTGCATTAAGGCCTAGCCAAGCTATTGGCATATTAGCTTTTTAAGGGGTAAGGGGTTGCCCAAAAAGTCCTAAGACATGTGTTTTCTTCTCAATTGTTTGTTCGGTCAAAGGACATATATGGGATGTTTTCGTTCTGTTGCCATCGGATTATCCGATGTCCCTGTCAATCCCTCATCGGTCAAATAGGTGTTCAATCCTCAAAGCCCAACTCTGTCAGAACCTCAGATGATCCGACGAGTTCATCCTGGAAAACATCGGTCCATCCGATGTTCACTCTTCTGGAGCGGTGATCTTTTCAACCGATGTCAACCTCCCTCTAACGTCGGATCATCCGGTGTCAATATCACTCGGTTGAACACCCTTACTGTGCTATTCGACCGATGTTCAAAACCCTAATCATCGGTTCATCCGGTGTCAACAGCAATTCCTGTATATCCTTACTGTTGCAATTGACCGATGTTCACTGCTTCTAGCATCGGTCCATCCGGTGTTGAAAAATCGGCTAGGGTTTGGGCCCCACTATTTAAACCCGCGCGCCGGCCCGACCCTTTCTCTCCCCGACACCCCGTGCTCCCGCCGCCGCCGACCATAGCCTCTCCACGCGCCGCCGCCTCTCCCTCGCCTGCAGCGCCGCCGCCGGCCGCCGCCGCCGTCCCCTGCTCGCGCCACCGCCGCCGGCCACCTCCGCGCCGCCGCCGCCCGTGCCCGCGCACCGCACCACCTTCGCAGCGCCGCCGCCGCACGCCCGCGCCGCCTCCTCCACCCTCGCGCCCCAACATCACCGCCGCCACTCACCACCGCGCTCAGGCCTCGCCGCCGCCCTTCTCCACCACCATCGTGCGCCATCTCCGGGCCATCTCCTCCTCGCTAGGGTTTCTCGGCCCGGTTGATCATCGTCGCTAAGGTGAGCTTCGTGCCGTGCGACGTCTCTCGTTACTTCTCTCGTCGTTCTTCCTTCATCGTCGCCTAACCCTAGTTCTCCGTCGTCTAGATGGGTCGCGACAGGAAGAACAAGGGCAAGGCCATTGTGGAGCCCGCCGCGAAGAAGAAGAAGCTATCCAAGGAAGAGAAGAAGGCCGTGATGGCCGCTCGCGCCGCCGAGGAGCGTGAGCGTGGCCGAGGAGGGTCCTTGAGGATCCGTGAGGCCCGTCCGAGGCCCCCTCCCGTGGTCGACGACTCCGACGTCGAAGAGGAGCCGGTCGCGCCCCTCGTCCGCCGGCGCTCAGCCCGGACACGTGGGGGTCACGCCGAGGCTCCTCCTCGTCCAAGACCGACGGCTGCCGACCGTCGTGAGGACAGGGAGGCTGAGAGGGACATCCATGAGGAGGACACGACCGTCCTTGTCCGAGAAGGAGTTCGCCTTGTGGATTACCGAAAGATGAAGGCAAAGCAACTCCGGAAGCTCAGATGGAGTGTACTGCTTGAGGAATGGTACCCACAGCCCCGAGAGCTTCTTGTGGATAGTCGGTTCTGGACGGTCACGCAGGCGTCTCTCTACGAGACTTACAGACGCCGTGGCCACAAGCTCTTTCAGCACAACCACTTGGACTGGAGGCAGCTTGCAGTGGCCGCGGAGACTGATGTCCGCCCCTTCTTTGAGAGATACAGAGGGTTGGTGGATCTACTGGACTATGAGAGGAGTGCCTATGTGGAAGAATGGGTCCGTGTCTTCTACGCGACCCTGTACATCTCGGAAGGCAGGCGGTCCATTGCTTTCATGTTCAATGGCCAGTACTACCACCTCACGAGGCAGACCTTGGGACACATTCTTGGTTTGGAGCTGCACGACACCAGCATACATGAGAAGGTCTATGGGCAGGCAGATCCACCGAGGAGGCCACTTACTGGAGGGGTAGCTCCACAGCTAGACGAGATCCGCTCCCTGTTTGGCTCCTCCTTCTCTCCGGACCAGCCGAGAGTCCCAGCCCTCCTGACTCCAGCTGCGCGCATTGTGCACCTCGCCTTGCGCCGCACGCTCCTGCCGAGGTCAGGGTACTTGGAGGGGTTCACGAGTCTCCAGCAGACCCTCTTGTTCTACATAATGAACGGGATGGATTTCGATATCATAGACATACTTCTCTGCGAGATGGAGGACGTAATCACTGATGGGGTTGGGATGATGAGACAGATGGTCTATGGGCACTGGATCAGTTTTATTTGCTCTATGGTAGTGCCAGAGGGGCACTCAGCACAGGCCCGGCTTGCAGACGAGAGCGTGACCCGCTTCGGTCACTACCGTGCGTCCGCTCCTGGAGACCGCCGTCTTGGCCGTCCAGTTGAGCGCCAGGTCCGGGCCCGCTTGACTGAGGAAGACTGGTCCGACCTAGAGCGGGAGGACGAGAGACTTGCTGAGGCTGAGGCTCAGGGGGAGGACCTGCAGCATATCTGGTCTGAGAGCGACACCGACGACAGTGTCGAGGAGTACTTCCCTCCCCCTCCACCTTCACCGAGGCCGCACGACGCCGAGGCAGGAGGATCAGCTGCTCCGCCACCGACACCACCTCCTGTGTCCGAGGCGCAGGTGACGCAGCCGTCTGAGCTGACGTCGCTTCTCCAGCAGATGATCGAGCAGCAGCGCCAGGACAGGCTCGCTGCTGAGCAGGCCAGGGCAGAGCAGGCTGCTCACTTGGCACAGCTGCAGAGGCAGCAGCAGGAGCTCCAGCTTGAGATCGCCCGTCAGAGGCGAGAGGATACGGACAGGTTCACAAACCTGGTAGATCAGATGCACCGCCGTACCCTCGACCAGCAGCAGCAGACCCAGCAGGCCATGATGGGGATCCTAGGGTTGATCACCAACCTATACACTCAGACCGGGATCGCCCTTCCTTCACAGCAGCCTGGACTGGGGCTGGCTCCAGGTGTCGCTCAGGTGCCTACTACTCCTATCCCTTCGATCAGTATGTCACCTCTTCTGGCACCTAGCGCACCGATTCACTCACCACTGCCGGCGACGACCTTGTTCCAGCAGACACCGGCGTCCGTGGTGAGCGCTCCACTTCCTCCAGCTCCTCCAGCACCTTCGGTCCCTGCTTCCTCTCCTCCAGCACCGGCAGCGGACCCTCCAGTTTCCACCGCTCCGGCAGCCCCTTCGACCGGCGACTCCAGCTCCGACGACTGCGACGGTGCCCAGTTCGTCCTCGCGCCTAGCTCTCAGGGTCAGTAGGCGTTCTGATCCCTTTTTGGTGTCTTGATGCCAAAGGGGGAGAAGGTGTAGGAGAGTTAGGGGGAGTAGTAGTTTCAGGGGGAGTGTGAGTGTGTGTGCTTATCTTTTGTATTCATGCTTGAGTACTCTTTTGTAATTTTAATTAAGCACTCTTTCATTTGTCTCATTTGCTTATGATTTTAATCGATTGAGCTTTTCGCATCAAAAATTTCATTTGCGTTTTACAAGCTAAATGTGTCCTATGCTGTATTCATTGCATATATTCTTGAGTATTTTCATCAAATTCATTATCATTGCGCTTTTAAATATTGTGTTGTCATCAATCACCAAAAAGGGGGAGATTGAAAGCATCTAGGCCCCATGAGGTACGGTTTCGGTGATTAATGACAACCATTCGATATTACTAATGAATTTGTGAATGCAAGGTCTCAATGACACTCAATCAAATGAAATCAAAATTACATTGGAGACCCATATAAAATCAACAAATGAGATCAAACCAAAACATGTGATGACAAGAAGTGAAAGCTCTAACTTGATATCATTCCATACTTGAAGACAATCAAAACAACACTTCAAACAAATGTCAAAGAGGTCACAAGTTCAAAATTCCAAAAGAACAACTCAAAACAACTCGAAGTCAACAAGATTGAACACACCGGATCAACCGACGTTATATGAGTTGACTGCATCGGTCAAATTGGTTCAACTGAAGAAGAAGACCTCAGACAAATACACTCACCGGATCATCCGATGTAAGTGGCTTAGTTCATCGGTCCATCATCACAGATTGCAACACCATTGGACCAAGTGAAGCACCGGATCATCCGATGTGCAGGATTACATACATCGGTCAATCACTCCAGTGAGCCTCAAGATCAAGCAAAATTCTGGAGGAAGAGCCACCGGATCATCCGATGAGAAGACAGTTCAACATCGGTCTAACAACGGTCATATCTGACACAGTGACATCAGCTAATTTGGCTTTGACCGATGATAACTGAAGGGGAGACATCGGATCATCCGGTGTTCGCAGACAAGTGATGTCAGCCTACTTTTCCAACGGCTATCTCGTGGAGGCTGGCTATTTATACCCCTTCAACCTGTCAAATCGACAAGACTTGAAGCCCAGACATACTCTACACATCCTAGAGCATTCAAGCAAGAGAGCTACCACTTTCACATCATTTACTCATCATTTGTACACCAAGAGATAGGCTAGAACTAGCTAGAGATAGTGCTTGGGTGCCTCCACTCTAGGTGATTGGAGTCTCTAGCATAGTGAGAGCCACAAGGGAGTGTCCCTTGGTGTGTGTAACTTCCGGAGCTTGCCAAGTGAATTGTGGAAGCCCGGAGGATCCCAAAAGTGTACAAGGCTTGAGCTCCACCTTGCCAAGGTTGGCGAACGGAGAAGAATAGTGAAGAAGCCCCTAGTCTCGGTGACTTGGGAGTGACTATACCCTTCGGTGGGTGTCACAACGTGGATGTAGGAAGATCCTTGTGATCTTACCGAACCACGGGATAAACTCCGTGTCCCTTGAGCGTTTGCATCCCTCTCCCTTTTTACTCTTATGCAATCTTCATTTCGCAACTTTAAATTATATTGATTGCATAGTTTAATTGCATAGGGAATTGGGCTTTGAATTGTTAAGTGTTTAATTGTCTTAAAATTTGAAAGAAAGCCCAATTCACCCCCCCTCTTGGGCGTTTCGATCCTTACACCATCTAACCATGCGCAGATGCATGGCTAGGGCGGAACAGCCTCCTCCTACTCCTTCCAGAGTAGAAAGGTCTTGAGCATCTCGTCTTTCTCGAGCTCGCTCGATGTGGATACGGCCATCCTGTTGGCGGTATCGGCGATCAAGCTCCGCCCGGAGGTCGTGTGTCGAAAGTCGAGATGCAGTATGGGCACGTCGTGCCCCAGAGGGCAACGACGTCACTTGCTGTGACGCAGCTCTTCTCCGGTTGTTGGAGACATGTGGACCAAGTCTTCCATACAACGTTCGTCGCTGCGACGGGGCCCGCCCTGAAGGAGGTGGACCCTGATTGTTGAGGCGTTCGGCCGCTGCTGCGACCAAATGCTCAATATCAGCTCTCCATTGTTCCATGGCACCTTGAGATGCATCCGGAGGTGGTGGTCGCTGAAGGAGAGCACGCGCTGCATGGAGCGCGTGTTCTGGGTTGTCACGACTTGTCGGCGCAGAATGAGACGCCGGTGCACCATCATGTCGTTCGGCATGTCTTGCCGGAGAAGATGGCGGTGGTGGGAGTGTGACTCCTGCTGGAACTGAGGCTCCCGCCGGTGGTTGCATGTTGGAGGGATTGCCTCCGCCAGCCTGAGCAGCAGGTTGCCCGTTGGATGATCCAGCTGCAGAATTCACCATTCTTGAAGATCTCAGGCACCCCTACCTGGCGCGCCAACTGTCGACTGTTGGAGTCGGCAGATCCCCTGACACTATGAAAGTGTTTAGAGGGGTTGTGGTTCGGTTTGGGCGCGCGGAGATCTAAGAAAGTGAAGTGCGATTTGGACACGAGGGACACAGTAGTTTACGTGGTTCGGGCCGCCTGAGCGTAATACCCTACTCCACGGGTGTGTGTGAGTTGTATTTACTTGTGAGCTTGAGTGTGTTCCAGTGTTCTCCTCTCGTGTATCGGCGGTTTGTCCTTTTATAGTACAAGGACAAACCGTTACAAGTCAGCCTGGCCCGACATGTGGCCCTGGCGGTTATTGGCATTGATACACAAGATTAATTGTTGTTAATAACCCTGTAACGGCTCAGACAGTGCCGTTACGGGAGTTAAGATCATCCGATTAAATATCATTAATGTGGAATTAATGATAATTAATCGGGTCTTGAAGTCCGTGGCTGTCCTTTGGAGATCCGGAGCCGTTACAACGTCTCCCGGGGGTTTAAAGCGGCTAGCTCCGACGTATGGACACGTGGCAGCTCCGGAGCTTGCTCGAGGGAGGCGGGAAGCTCCGAGGCGGCCTGTCTCGTGTCAGGTCCGGAGCTTCTCTCGGTCAGGGGCTACCTCCGGAGGTGCCGTTTCAGTACTTGGCCCGGAGCTTCACCTTTGCGGGTAATAGCTCTGGGCTGACAGTACACGTGGCAACCTAGAGGTTAACCATGTTGGAGAAGTGGGTCCCGTCACGTCTGGCGAGTGGGCCCCCAAGGGTCTTCAATTTGAGTTGATGTCCTTCCCTTGAGATCTTCGTAACCTCAGGGGGTGTATGGTTTTTAGGGTACCGACAAGGTTGATCCATATAAATATCTTCATCTAATTCTCCATGTAAGAATGCAGTTTTAACATCGAGTTGTTCCAACTCATAATCATGCATAGCAACAATACTGAGTAAACAGCGAATAGAGCTATGTTTCACAACAGGAGAAAAGACATCATTATAGTCAATACCTGCAATCTGACTATAACCTTTAGCAACCAACCTTGCTTTATACCTAACAGTCTCATTAGGAGAAATAGGATCTTTCTTCTTGAAAATCCACTTACAACGAACAGGTTTCTTCTCTTTAGGCAATGTCACTAAATCCCAAGTACCATTCTTTTCAAGTGACTCTATCTCATCTTGCATAGCGGCAACCCAATTATTGCAGTCAGCAGAAGTAATAGCCTCAGAATAATTAGAAGGTTCTGCATTACCTTCAACATCTTCTGCACAACTCAAAGCATAAGCAACAATGTTGCATTCCTCAATTAACCTCTTGGGCCGTATATGAGGTCTCCTAGACCTGTCAACTGCAATAGACTGTTGTGGAGGCTGCACAACAGGAGAATGTGGGATAACAGATGAATCATCATCAATAAGTGCATCTGAGTCATCATTATCTGGTGTATGTGCTGAATCAATTAAATGCTCCACTTGCACACCAAAGGTCTGAGAACTCTGAGCAGGAGCATTTGTATTCATAGCATTAGTAGTCATAGCAGATTCATTAAAGACAACACTTCTGCTAGTTATAACTTTCTTTGATTCAGGATCCTACAATTTATAACCTTTAACACCAGTACCATAACCAAGAAAAATGCACTTAATAGCTCTAGGCTCCAATTTTCCATTATCAACATGAGCATAAGCAGGACAACCAAATATCCTCAACTCAGAATAATTAGCTGGAGAACCAGACCATACCTCAATTGGAGTCTTTTTATCAATGGCAATAGAGGGAGAACGATTAATAAGATAACAAGCAGTGGAAGCGGCCTCAGCCCAGAAACGTCTATTAAGACCAGCATTAGACAACATGCAACGGGCCTTGGAGATGATAGTCCTGTTCATACGCTCAGCCACACCATTTTGCTGAGGTGTGTGAGCAACAGTGCGATGTCTCACAATGCCATGAGACTTACAATAAGAATTAAATTCATTAGAACAGAATTCCATCCCATTATCAGTACGAAGAACCTTCACCTTTTTCTCAGTTTGATTCTCCACCATAGTCTTCCACTCTTTAAATGCAGAAAATGCTTCTGATTTATGCTTTAAAAAATAAGGCCATACCTTTCTTGAATAATCATCAATAATAGTCAACATAAAACGAGAACCTCCAATAGATGTATTACGAGACGGTCCCCATAAATCAGAATGCACATAATCAAGAATACCTTCAGTTGTATGAACCGAAGTGTTGAATTTCACCCTCTTGTGCTTGCCAAACACACAATGCTCACAGAAGTCCAATTTACTGATGTTGTGCCCATTAAGAAGACCTCTCTTGCTCAGAATTGATAAACCAAGTTCACTCATATGACCAAGACGCATATGCCATAAACTTGTAGCATCAGACTCAGGTGACTTAGAAGAAACAACAACATTACCAATAATAGTAACGCCTTGTAGAATATATAAATTTGATTTTAACAAGTCACCTTTCATAATAACAAGAGAACCTTTAGTTACCTTCATAACTCCACCTTCAGCAGAATACTTATAACCTTTGAGATCAAGAGTACTCAAAGAAATAAGATTTCTCGTCATAGTTGGAACATGCCTCACATCTGTCAATGTCCTGACAATACCATCAGACATCTTAATCTGAACGGATCCAATGCCTACAACCTTACGAGGTGTGTTATCACCCATCAAAACGGAACCTCCACCCTGGACAGATTCATAAGTGGAGAACCAATCTCATTAATGCAAATATGAAACGTGCAGGCAGAATCAATGACCCATTCATCATTAATTTTAACACATCCAGCAAAAGCAACGAGAACATCACCATTAGAACTGCCATCGGAAGAGACAATAGAAGCACTACCATCATCATTGGATTTATTTGTAGACTTTTGAGCAACTTTTCTCTTTTCTTTATTCTGCAGCTTGTAACATTCAAAGATATCATGATTATCACGCTTGCAATATCTGCAGAACTTATCTTTACCTTTGGATTTAGAGCGGTGTTTCCGACCACTCGAATTTTTATTTGATTTCTTCTCTGTTCTACCACGAACAGACAAGCCTTCTCCATCAGAACTGGCAGCAGAATCAGTAGACACAATCTGTTTCATCTTTTCTTTAGCATGCAAAGCATCATAAACCTCTTGAACAGTAAGAGTATCATGACTGTATAATATAGTGTCTCTGAAATTTGAATAAGACTGGGGCAATGAACACAAGAGCATAAGAGCTAAATCCTCATCATCATATTTTACCTCCACGGACGCTAGGTCCGAAATAATCTCCTTGAAGACTTGAACATGAGAGGACATTGAACCACCCTCTTGCAACTTATGAGTAAACAATTTCATCTTCAAATGCATCTTGCTGGTAAGATCCTTGGACATGCAGATCGATTCCAGCTTGAGCCATAGAGCAGCAGCGGTTTTCTGTTCTAAAACCTCTTGCAAAATATTATTAGATAAATGAAGATGAATTTGTGAAAGAGCCTTACGATCACGACGCTTTTCATCGTCGGTCCAATTCTCCTGCTTCTTGGAGAACCCATCAAGCGCATCATCCAGATCGGTGTGCGCTAATATTGCCCGCATCTTGACTTGCCATAGAGTGAACCGTGTATCACGGTCTAGCAGCGGAATATCATATTTGAGAGAAGCCATTACGAGAGGAAATCAGCAACAATAAACCTGGTAGATCTTCCTGTGGATGTAGCAGAGAGAAATCCAGAAAACCAGTATCACGTGTAGATTGGTTTGTGCGTGTAGCAAAGATGTCAATTTCTTCTCCTCACGTGATGCAACTGGAGCATGTATCTTGATCCTTGCGCGCTGTTGCAGGCAACCAGGAGCACCTGGATCCTTGGAGCAGCTGTTGATGCAAGCCCGCACAAAAGACAAGCACGGGAATCGGAGAAGTGAGTACAGACTTTTCCTGAGAGCAGCCTTGTGCAGCACAACGATCGATGGATTCCTTTACGGTGGCAGAATCACGTGAAACCAAAATGCAGCTCCGAGGTGCAAGACCGGCGATTGTGGCAGGGGCGATCAAGCGGACAAATCGCAGAGGTCAGACGAGGTTGGAGAATAAAGATCCGCACGAGGCGGCGTAGATGACCAAAACCGATGTAATCGCCTGGCGGCGTGGGGTGCAGCCTGGCGGCGCACAAACCGAACAGGGTTAAACCCTAATTTTTTTTTAATCAATCTCGTGTCTGGCTCTGGTACCACTTGTTAGCAAATTAATGCGTAAACAAGATCGAATACGAGACACAGATTTTACGTGGAAAACCCTTGCGGGAAAAAACCACGGGCGCCGACCGACGATCTTCACTATATGAGGAGAATTTACAATGGGGATTACAATGAGGGACTCTTCTCTCTTTCTCTCCCTCAACAGCCTACAAGATGTATTTATAGGGGTGGCTTACAAAAAAGGAGATAAGTCCCTCAAAAATAAATACGACCCGTAACGTGGGAGGACTCCACCTCTCACATCCCCTAGGTGTCCCTAGCGAGATTAGAATTTGGATCATATTCCAACAATTTCCATCAGGTTACTTGTGTCGTTCAGGAGTTCGTGAAGGTTTTTTATCTTGGTAAGATAAGTTGCATCAACAATTTACATTTCTTGCAGAGAACCAGGGAGGAACATAGGGGTTGTTTGGTTTATATACTAAGGTTGTCATAATTTGTCACAAATTTTTGCCTAACTTGACTAAGGTTAGGTGCTTAAATTTTCAGTCACAATTTGGCAAGTCTAAGGAAATCTTGCCACACTTTTTTGAAACCTTGACATGTAGGATCCAGTTAGATGGCAAGGAATCTTGTCACAATTGTGGTTATAAACCAAACATATGACTAAGGTGGTCAAATTTGACTAACTTTAGGTGTGGCAAAGTGTGGCAAATTGTGGCTCCAAACCAAACATCCCCATAGTGTGCTTCTTGACAATGACGACGAGGATGGTGAGGCTATTGAAAATCCAACCCGGACTTGCCTTAAGGCTGTTTTACTTTTGCTTCTGGGAACTGCTATGGCAGCAGCATTTGCAGATCCACTTGTTGATACGGTGCACAACTTTTCGAATGCTACAAATATTCCTTCGTTCTTCATTTCCTTTATTGCAATGTCTTTGGCTACAAATTCCAGTGAGGCGGTCTCAGCAATTATATTTGCAAGCCGAAAGAAGCAGCGGACTTTTTCACTAACATTCTCTGAGGTATGTCTATTGGATATTTTGGCAAAGACCCCGTCCGGAAAATAGTCAGCATTGTCATTGATTTCTTTTGGGGAGCCTTTTCTTTCCTTCTTCTTTTTAATTTATTGCTATTTATTTTACACTAGTAACCTTATAGGGTGCAAGCAACATCGCGGAGAACTCGGATATTGTTAGACTTGCTATTCCATTTTTATCAAGCATAAGCACCGATTATTAACAGCTGGTTTCATGGTTTCTTCTTATTATCCGTTAAAAAATCCATCTTCTTGGGATGTTCTTGCTCTGGTTCTTTTGCATCATGCCTGACGGTAGTGTTGTACTCCGGGTGAACTTGTAACTATGCACTACCTTTTTAACTGCAGATCTACGGTGCAGTGACCATGAACAACACGCTCTGCTTGGCCGTGTTCTTGGGGCTCGTTTACGCGAGGGGATTAACATGGGATTTCTCTTCAGAGGTCCTCGTCATCTTCCTCGTGTGCGTGATAATGGGCCTCTTCACCAGCTCCAGGACCAAGTTCCCACTCTGGACATGCCTCGTGGCTTTTCTGCTGTATCCGTTGTCGCTGGTCGTTGTTTACATCCTCGACTTCAAGTTTGGCTGGTCGTAAGGCTTGGGATCGATTTTATCATGCCAAATAACGAACACGTATAGTAGAGCTGCAGAGTCGTGAGCAACTGATCTGCTTCCTGTAAATTTCATCCTTTACCGTGTTATACCTGAGATGGATCCTTGTGGTTACGGTTATATTTATTTCGTCCTTAAAATGTTTATTTTTAAACTATAAAAGGATAAACTTTTAAGAAAGGAGAAAATACATACTAGGTATAACTCTGTTACAAATATGTGCACGGCCACTAAATAGGCAGACTGCTCATGTTATTGCTGAAAGCATGGATTAAGTTCGGGAAATTTGTTGTTGGTTGATGTTTCCTGGCAGGTCGTGTTGGGATTTGGCCTTTTTGGTACAGTCTATTTATGGGCTCATTTATTTGGGCTAATTCCCCTGTTGGAAAGCCAAGGTGGTGTGAAGAGGTGGCTGGGGACTTTAGTCCCACATTGCCCATCTAGATGGATGTTTACTAACATATATAGTGACTCTTAGAATAGTTCTCAGAATGAGAATAATGAGGGAGATGAAGGTTGCTGCTATGGACACAAAGTCATAAGCACGCACGCGTGCGTGTTTTGCAATTTTACGCGTGTTCATCGCGTGACGTGTGTTCCACTGCCTTTATTTTCTGCCACATGTATTATCCGGGATATTTCATCAACACCTAGACTTCCAGGTCAACATGAGGAATAATTTGAGGCATAATTGCAGGTGTACGTTTAGTTGCACGTTGAGGGATTTTAGGGGGCGGTTTCCTGAAATTATGGCACAGATCGAATCTGAGGCGATTGGAGACTCGAGTATATATGAAGATGTCCTGTATACTGGAGGACAGATACACACAACACAGAACGCCTCTCTCGCTAACTGCTCTACGCTGTCGTGTTTTTGCCTTGCCGTCCCTTCATCCGCCGTACAGCGGATTGAGGGAGGGCGTTGTCTCCGAACCGACGCCGGCGATCTGAAGACCTGCAGGGTGCTGGTGATCAGGTTTCTGGGAAGTGCATTCGCATGACTGCTCGCTGCACTTCCATCTTGCTCAACAATTTCATCGTCTACTTCGTATCAGTACAATCTGTAAGTGAATCTCTCGAACTATGGCTGGTTCGACTTACTTGATGAGCGATTTATTCGTATTTGTTTTAGTTCTTGTTTGTGTATTACTAGCACTGTTTATGTTGACTGTTAGTATATCTGCTCTAGTCGTTTTGTTGTTTCGGATCATCAAATTAATTGCATGACATGTCTATTTTCCAATAATCCAAAAACCTGATAGAATTAACATTGTTGGACTTACTGATGCATTGAAATCTGAGTGATTTGTCGGGGGTGATAATTTTAAGAGATGGCAGACACGGGTCAAGTTCTGGCTCATGTCGATGAAGATTTGGTGGGTTCTTTCTCCAGTTCTTACTCTCACTGCGGAGCAGCACCATGACTTTGATCTGGACAATTCTACTTGTCTTGGCTGCCTATTGTCACTTTTGTCAGATCAGTTATGTGACATTTACCTGAACAACACTTCAACTAAGGAATTGTGGGAGGCTGTCGGAGGGTGATTCCGACAATTCTCCCGGTACTACCGATGGCAGCCCGCGGAGTTCTTAGTTCGGTTGTGGGCGCGCGGAGATTCAGAAGAAGGTGGCAGTTGACACGAGTATTTACGTGGTTCGGGCCGCCTGAGCGTAATACCTTACTCCATGGGTGTGTGTTATTGTTGTATTGAGCGTCTGAGCGCTTGGGTGTCGGAGACTAGAGCGTCTTGAGCCCGTGTGAATACGTCTTTCAGCGTGTCCCCCTGTGTATCGCTCGGCCAGTGCTTTTATAGTACAAGGACTGGTCGTTACATCGTTAGTCTAGTCCGACATGTGGCCCTGGCGGTTACTGATGTGTAATACACAATTAATGTGCTTAATTACTCTATGCGCCTTGACAATGACGTTACTGGTATTAAGGGCCCTCTAATCGTGTACCATTAAGATAGCATTAATGACACTTAATCGGGTCTTGAGGTCTTTAATGTTCTTTGAAGGTTCGAGCAGTTGGAGGTCCACCAATCTGCCTGTTGAGGTTGAAGGTCCGGCGGTTGGACGCGTGGCAGCTCTGTAGCTTACTGTCTTGGACGAGTAGGTCCGGTGTTGTTCTACACGTGTCGGTACCGGAGCTTTCCTCTGTCGGGGGTTAAGTCCGGGGGTGTCACACAGGTATCTAGTCCAGAGCTTTCCCATGTATGGAATGTAGCTCCGGTTTTATGATACACGTGGCGGCACTGGGACTAACCATAGAAGGGAGGCAGGTTCGGTTCCGTATGACACGTGGGGCTCTGAGATCTTCAACTCAGACAGGTGAAGTTCCTTTGTGCTCTTTGCAGTCCCAAAGGGTATCCGATACGTAGGGTACCGACAGTGGCCCTCTGGGCCCACCTCTGGGAGAGACTTTTTTGATTAAGTCATTCTGCCAGAGGTGGGTCCATTTTTCGATTTTTACGACGGGTCTTCAAGTGTCTTTGGATGTGCCGTTGAGGTGGTGGTTCGCAGTTAAACCACCGCCGCGTGACGTCTTCAGGATGCGGCGGGTGAGATCTGCGCGTGCGGATCTCACGCAATTGAAGGTCGCCGGTTTTCGATACGAAAACCGCATATGGTCCGCGCGCCCTGTTAGGCCGTCGCCCTCGGGTTTCCCGCCTCTCATGATGACAACTGTTCGCCTGGGTAAGGACCTTGACTTGATCGTCATGGTGGCCCCGAGCCCCCTTGTCATTGGCAGGGTGAAGTTTTTGAACTGTATCGTTGGCCCTTCTGCGGTTTCCACCCAAGCATCACGGCGGCTTACTTAAGAAGGAAAGCACGCACCGTTTGGGGATTCCTTACTCCTTCATTTGAACTTGCGCTTGAATCCTCTAAACTTTCGCTTGCTTTTCCTCTCTCGCCCCGCCTTGCTGCGATGGAGTTGGGTCCCTGCAAGAGCCTTCTCACGACCGACGGCGACTTGAAGAAGGTCCGGACCTACATGGAGTGGTCCAGTCACTCCTTCAACCACCTGGTCCGCCCCGGCAAGCTCCCGTTCAAGAAGGAGCGCACCGACGACATGGTGTACTTCTCCGCGTACGCCATGGTGGGACTGATTCCACCTTTCTCCACCTTTCTCTTTATGTTGTTAGACTTCTACGGTCTGCAGCTGTACCACCTTGGCCCCCACTTCATTCTTCTGGTGTCAAGTTTTGTTCACTTCTTTGAGATGTGGGTGGGTATTCCCCCCTGCGTCGAGCTCTTCCGCACCTTCTTCACCATCCACACCACCGGCAAGAGTGACGAGTACCTTGGCTTATATTATTTTGTGAAGCACAAGAAGTGGCCGTACAAGTACTTGAGGTCGTTCTCTTCTGGCAAGTGGGACGACTGGAAGAAGGATTGGATTGTCATCACGGCAGAGGAGCACGAGAAGCTGGAGCTGTCCGAAGGCCTCCCCAATGTCGACACTGAAGCCTAGAGTGAAGTTCTGGTGTTGTCGGATGCCTTCAACCCTGCCTTGACCAGGATCCGCCAATGTGTGGAAGGAGGGGTGACTCCCCAGGCGGTCTTCTGCAATTTCCTAGTCAACAGGTGGGCTCCGCTGAAGAAGAGGGAGAAGCTCGCTTGGGCCCTCAACAGTGTGATGGACGATACCGGATTGAGACCGGTTTGAAGTCCAATCAGGAAGGCGCAGCTTTGGAGCTTCATCTCAAGAAGTTCCAGCACGACATCGAGGTCGAGGGCGATGACTTGACTCCGCCGGCGGCTTTCCTCCCTCTGAACATGGAGGCAGAGTTCAGCAGGGAGCTCCGGCGGAAGATGACGGTGCTTGACGATCTCGGTGAAGTTGAGAGGTGTTCGACCACCAAGCTGGCGATCCCCGGAGCTTCTGAGGGTGGCCCTGCTCATGCCTCGAGACAGAGAGTTGAAGTCGTAGGCAAGGGCAAAGAGTTGGCCGAGCCCTCTAGCCGAAAGAGGAAGTTGAAGCACTCTGACGTGAGGTCCGTTAGACCTACTCCTTCCTCAGCAACTCCTTCTCCCAGGCGGGGGAGGTCTTCAACGGCGACAACCACTCCAGCATCGGCGTCTCCCCGGAATGTCAGCTGTGCCCAGGTGACTCCGGTGCCGGAGCCAGCAAAGGGCTCTAGGTCCGAGGGTCTCTCCGAGTCGAGGAAGGCTCCAACCAAGACACCGCTTATGGCGACAGCAAGCTCCAGAGAGCCTTCTGGAGCTACTACCGGAGTTGCAACTGGGTCGAGTGCTGAGCATCCGGTTTAGAGGTTCCGCGCTAGCTGGAGTGGAAGCCTTCCAAGGTTATTTGATTTTTTTTACCTCAGTTGATTGTTTTTGTTGTAATACTATTTTGAGTTTCTTCGTCCTTCATCCACAGGGTACCCAAAAAAGGGGCTGAAGCTCTGGTTCCTGCAACAGTGGCCGATGTTGTGCAGGCGGAGGCTCCGGCTCCAGTTCAGCGCCGTCCCAGGTGGTGGCTGAGGTCGCGACAGCTCTGGTGCCAGCTGCCGTGGTTCTTGACCCCGAGTCATCCCCTGAAGCTCCCGTGGTAGCGCCTGACCATGAGAAGGAAGATGTACCAGCGGCACCAGCTCCGG
Organism: Tuctoria greenei; assembly: GCA_036927565.1. NCBI lineage: Eukaryota > Viridiplantae > Streptophyta > Magnoliopsida > Poales > Poaceae > Tuctoria > Tuctoria greenei. Next base: position 171,616,497 of record JAYESD010000007.1, on the reverse strand, counting down.
AGGTTGAAGCTCCGGTTTTGGATGCTGTGATGATGGATGCTCCGGCCACAGAGCCGGAGGTAGCTGCAGTTCTGGCCCTAGAGTCGGATGTTGTTGAAGTCCCGGCGGTGGAGCCGGTAGTTGATGAAGTTCCGGCGCCCGAGCCGGTTATCACGGAGGTACCGGCCCTCGAACCAGCAGAGGTTGAAGCATCGGCGCCTGAACCAGCAGTGGAGGAGGCGCCAGTACCGGAGCCAGAAGTGGCCTCAGCTCCGGTCGAATCTTCAATGCCTGCCCCGGAGGTGGTGGTTCCGGAGGTACCGTGCCTGAGCCAGGGTTCCTAGACGAAGCGACCGGTCCTCTGCGAGAGGGAGCAGTTGCTGATGACCTGGCAGCGGGACCTTCGGAGCCGACTCCAGAGGTAGGATCTTTTGTTGCAGGACCTTCCTCGGCGGCGACCGAGGCTACCCTGGAGGGCGACCCTAGTGCCACGGATGCTCAGGGGATCGCTCTTGTAGAGTGGGACCCGATTTTTGTTATGAAGAACCTGCTAGAGCCGGCGGAGAGGACCCCGGCAGGTCCGAAGCCAATCCCCTTGTCGTTATCCATCGACAACGTCTGCTCCAGCCTTCGTCAGGTTCAGCTGGCCCTTTACCACGACAGCAAGGCCCTCGAGGAGGAGCGCCTGACCCTTAGGAGGTGGTGCAACCGGCTCCAATTCGAGACCAAGCTGGCGCAGACAAGACTGGCTGACGACAAGGAGTGGGTCAAGAGGGAGAAGGCCCAGATGGAGTATTGGGGCCAACTGCTGGATGAGAGGGAAAGCATGGTGTGATCCCTTGACAACCAGTCTTGGGCCATCCATGAATAGGCCGTGGCTGCCAATGAAGAAGAAAATGATCGCCAGGAGAAGCCCAGTGCGATCCACGACAGCCTCGTCAAGTGCTGGGAGGCTCTTGAAGAGCGGGATAAAAAGCTCGAAGATGAAGAGCAAAAACTCCTGGAGCTCCGGGATGACCTCGTGAAGAGGGAAGATGATCTCCCTCAGAGGCTGGCTCTGGGTGACAAGAGCCTCGCGGAGCGCACTAAGAAGTTCGAGGAGCTCTGCGAGAGCGAGGAGAAGAAGGCCTGGCAGCATGGACAGGACCTCAACAAGAGGGAGAACGAAGTTGCTGCCAGGCAGCGCTGGTATTGGGCGAGTGTGGACTCAATACTCAGATCGACCCTCCTATAGAGGATTATAGGCCCTACGCTCGGATCGGTCCATATCACGTCGCTAAAACTTGATCTCAGCTCGAACCCGCCCCCAGCCCGACTCACGCGTATGGGCTTTGCCCAGGCTCGAGCTATCTGTATCGAGCTTTGGTCAATACGTTGCATGGACCGCTGAAGACAGTTAAAAATGCGTAGATTTTTCTGTACTCAGCAGACGCTCATGCAATTGGTGAAAAAAGCAGGAGCAATGAGAGGGGAGAAAGAGAGCGGAGATAGGAGATGCCCCAAGGACAATTATTGGCAAGGATTAGAAATCGATGTTGCACCTCGTCGCCAGAGGCGTTATCACCGTGGATGCATCTGTGGGCACTTGCATCCGCTGCACGTAGTAGAACTCCTTTCCCGGCTCCCTCCGATACGTGTGGAGTGGCCGCATCCTGGCACATCCAGACGGCCGCATCCTGGCGGACGGCGTGGGCGGTGGTCAGGGGACGGACGCGGTGGCGGCCGCGGACGAAGGAGAGCACGCGCATCGGGAGGTGGGAGGAGGGGAACAAGTGGGAGTGGAGGCGGGGAGGCGCGGAGATTGCCGCAACCGGATGTTGCCGGTGAAGTTGTATTAGAGGAGGTCCCCGCGGTTGTTGCCGCCGAGGCCATTGACAAGGTCAAAGCGGGACAGCGCAGCGGCAGAGAGAGGAGAAAGAGAGCTGAAATGGCGAGATGCGGCTGGTTGGAGAAGACAATCGGTTCAGTCTCGAACGAGCGGGTCGTCCATGTAAGATTCGATTGCAAAACTTTATTCGGTTTCGAGCTGAGTTTTAGGCCCGGACTATAAAGAACTCGGTCCAATAAAGTTTAACTGATCTTAGGCCCTATAAGCCCATGGGTCGGCCCGGTCCATTACCACCCCTACTGCCAGGGAGAAGAAAGTGCGGGGCTGGGAGAGAGACCTGGTCGACTGCCGGAATAAGATCCACGTCCGGGAAGAGGAGCTTAGTAAACTTGAAAGGCAAGTTGCTGAAAAGATACAGCAGCACGCCAAAGAGGTCGAGCTCCTTGCCCGGGAGGATCCGGAGCTTGCGACGACCAAGAGGTCCTTGGAAGAGGTGCGAGGCTCAAGGGATGAGGAGTCCCAACAAGTATGGGACTTTTTGGTCAAAGCCAATGACGCGCTGACGCTGCTGGGTTTTAGTCCCATGCGTCCGAACGATCTGGAGCCGGAGCTGGACCTGGCGTTGAAGGTGTTGAGCTCGGCGGGTAGCAAACTCAACAAGATGGGCGATGTCATCGCGGATCAATTGGAGACTGAACGGAAATCCCTGGCGAAGAATGTCGCAGAGTACATACTGACGTGCTACACAAGTCGGGATCCTCACTTCCCACTAGACCTGGTGCTTCAAGGTCCCATCAATGGAGAGGGAGATGTCGCCAAGGCCAGCGTGTCGTAGGTTGCCCAAAAGGTCGCCTCGTTCTTCCATAAGCTTAGGACTTTCTCTTTGTATCTTCCGCTTGTATCTTCTCTTCTTTTCTTCAATTTTGTAATCTCTTGTTCTCAGATGAATGAAATCCAAGAATTTTATGAATTTCATTTTTTGTCTTCAACACCTTTGTCCCACTTGGCCCTCTGGTAGATGTACACAATTTGATAGCGGACATGTACCAAGAGGATGTAACATTTTGTTGAAGACTTGAGTGCTTTGAACTTGTAGAGTATAGGTCCGAAGTCATCGATAGCAGGACCCCCTGAGGTTATCGGAGCTTAGTAGCTCCGGCGGTGACCTTTATCAACGCGTAGAACGTCGACAGCTGGTCCTCTAGGGTTGTCGGAGCTTAGTAGCACCGGCAGCGTCCACTGTCAACACGTAGAGCGTTGACAGTAGACCCCATTAGGGTGTCCTTCTATCATCTTTTCTTCACGTTGACGGCTGGCCCCCTGGATTTGCTGTAACTTGGTAGCTTCGGCGATGCCTACTATCAATGTTTAAAACATCGACAGCGGGCCACCTTAGGGGTTGTCGAAGCTTTGATAGCTCCGATGTCATCCACCATCATCATGAGATCTTTATTTTTCCTGCACACTGAAGTCAAGAAAAACAGTAAAATCCATTTCTTATCTATAACTCGTTTGCAGCTTACTATTCCCGAACAAAATTTTTTGGTCGACCGCAATTCTATATACGATCAAGTGCATTTGCTTATCTCCTCTAGGTCCGATCATTTTCTAGACTCACCTTACTCAGGCCTGTCGGGGTGTAGGTAGAGTGGCGTACTTAGGGTGCTGGACCAGACTAAGTTGATAGCACACTCCAAATCTAGATTGGCTTGGCGTTTAGGCGAGTAGGCCATTCAACGATGTTAAGACCCGAAAGAATTAACAAAACGACTTGAATTATACCTGAATTGTTCAAGCTAAAGTTTCTTGAGAATTGCACAACTTTGTTATAGACAAGAAAGAGAAAAATAAAAAATATTGAGCCTGTACAAAATAAATGCACGTGGAGTCTGTTTTCACATAATGATGTCTTTCATTATAGGTCCGGGGTACAGGGGAAACAAGTACACTCTTAGGGTACGGAACCAGGCTAAGTGTGTTACATTTCTTGCTTGACCCAGGGTAACTAGCTACACTTTTAGTTCTGAGACTGTGTCAAGTGTTGCTTGAACTTTGCGGACCTTCCGGGAAAGGTCCGGCTGTTCCTCCAGAGGGGCTACCTAACTCTGTACAATGACGCTATAACATACATCATATGTAATTACAGACTCACCTTCGTGATGTTAAGTGTAGAACTTACGGAGGTGCTCAATGTTTCAAGGATTAGGGAGCGGTGTCCCATCCTCGGTTGCCAAGCGAACGCATCCGGGACGGGATACTTTGATCACTCGAAAGGGTCCTTCCCAGCTGGGGGAAAGTTTGTTTAACCCTTCTCGAGATTGTATTCTCTGTAGCACCAGATCGCCTTCCTCGAGCTGTCGGTTATGCACATGCTTTTGGTGATAGCGCTGGAGCGCTTGGTGTTATCGTGCATTTCGAACAGCTGCTGGACACCTTCTCTCTTCAACGAGGTCAAGGTCTTGACATCTGGGCAGGTCCTGCGTGGCTTTGTTGAAGGTCCAGACCCAGAGTGACCTCAAGGTGATTTCCAGAGGAAAGACTGCTTCAGTTCCGTACACCAGGAAGAAGGGTGTCTCTCCAGTTGATCGGTTTGGAGTTGTCCTGTTTGCCCACAAGGTGGGCGGAAGCTCTTCAATCCAGTTGGCTCCATGTTTTTTCAGGCGCTCATATGTGCACGTCTTGAATCATTTTAGGATTTCGGCATTTGCTCTCTCAGCTTGGCCATTGCTTGCCAGGTGAGCTACGGAAGCGTAGCTGACTTGGATGCCGAGGTATTCGCAATATTCTTGGAATGCAGAGCTTGTGAATTGGGTCCCATTGTCAGTTATGATCTTGTTTTGGGCTCCAAATCTGCATACTATGGACTGCAAGAAATTTATAGTTGATTGCTTGTTTATTATCACAACTGGAGTTGCTTCCGGCCACTTGGTGAACTTGTCGATGGCGATGTACAAGAACTTGTAACCTCCGACGGCTCTTGGGAAAGGTCCCAAGATATCCATCCCCCACACAGCGAATGGCCATGTAGGAGGTATCATTTGTAGAGGTTGAGCTGGTGTGTAAATTTGCTTCGCATGGAACTAGCATGCTTCGCATTTCTTCACTAGCTTGGTTGCATCCTGGAGTGCTGTAGGCCAGTAAAACCCATGCCGGAAGGCTTTACCGACCAACGTGCGGGAAGACGCATGGTTCCCACACTTTCCTCCATGGATTCCCACGAGGAGCTCGCAGCCTTCTTCCATTGTAATGCACCGCAGTAGGACGCTGTTGGCACCACGCCGGTAGAGAACCCCTTCTACCAGTGTGTATCTTTTAGACAATCTGACTATCCGGTCAGCAGATACATTATCTTCAGGAAGGAAATTGTCTTTCAAGTAGCTCCGGATCTCCGAGATCCATGCATCGGAGCTAACTTGAGTATTTGAGTCTTGTGTGCTGGGTTGCTCGGAGATTCTTGCAGCACCTACGACCCTTGATGGATGCCATGGTAACAGGGCCATCTGGACCGCTAGCTTCGAGGTGTTGTTCTCGCCCCCTTCGCTCAGCTTGGCAGGCTAAGTTGTTGGTCTTGACAATCTCCGGACGAAGGTTCCGTCGGGAATCGGAGCTCCGGCTGAAGCTTTCGTCGAGAGTTCGTTGGCTTCAGCATTGTTGAGACACTGGACATGGCAAAGATACAGGACTTCGAAGTCCTTCTGGAGCTTCTGGTCTTCAAGTAGATATGCAGCTAGTTGAGGGTTGTTGCAGCAACATTCACCTTTGACTTGTTTTATAATGAACTGCGAATCACCCTTTACCAACAGCTGCTTGACACCATATGATAGTGCCACCTTGAGCCCATAGATTAGTGATTCATACTCCGCTATGTTATTGGTCGCCTTGAAGTCAAGGTGAACCATGTATTTGACCTTCTCCCCAGCTAGAGCGAGGAGAAGGACTCCAGCTCCGGCCCCCTGCTTCTACTCGGAGCCGTCGAAGTAGAGAGTCCAGTGAGGCTCAATGAAGACCAAAACCTTGGGTTCCAACTTCTGCTCACTGGGGCCCCCAGGATTTGATGGAGAGGGGGTCCATTCCGCCACGAAGTCCGCCAATGCTTGACTCTTGGTCGCTTGTCTTGGGACGAATTCAAGATCGAACTCGGCCAATTCCTCTGCCCAATTTGCAATGTTCCCAGTAGAATTGGGGTTATGCAAGATTGCACGCAGTGGATAAGAGGTTACCACTAAAATTTTGTGAGCTTGGAAGTAGTGGTGAAGCTTCCTAGAAGCAATAAGAATTGCATAAAGCAGCTTATGCACTTCTAAGTATCGAGTCTTGGCGTCATGGAGTACTTCACTGATGAAGTACACTGGGCGTTGGACTGTCCAGACCCTCCCGGAGGGACCCGGAGCTTCCTCTTCATCAACCCGGACCCTCACGGAGGGGTTCAGACCTTCTTCGGGGACCTCCGGGTTCCGGCTAGAGGAACCCGGAGCTTCTTCTGGAGTGACCCAGACCTTCTCGGAGGGGTCCGGATCTTCTTGTTCAGCAACTGCAACTCCTTCATTTGAAGGAGGTGAATCCTCTAGCGTTTCACCTCGAGGATCTGGGTCTGAGGGATGGGACCCAGACTCGCCTTCAGGTAGTTTCGGACCTTCCCGGAGGGGTCTGGACTCCTGAACTAGAGATGGTTCTGGTCTTTCCGCAACCAGGACCATGCTGACAACTTCGTCAGTTGCCGAAATGTAAAGCAGAAGTGGCTCACCAGGATTTGGAGCTACCAAAGTTGGTAGAGTGGTGAGGAGCTGCTTCAGCTCTTGGAAAGCCTTTTCTGCTTTTTCAGACCATTGGAATGGTCCGGACTTTCTCGATAATTTGAAGAAGTGTAGCGCCTGTTCCACCAGTCTTGAGATGAAACGGCTGAGGGCAGCTAGACATCCAGTCAGCTTCTGGACATCCTTGATGTAGGCTGGTGGCCGCATGTATTCAATAGTTTTAATCTTCGTCGAATTCGCTTCTATTCCTCGGTGGTTCACCAAGAATCCAAGAAGATTTCCAGAGCTAACCCCGAAGACACACTTGTCCAGGTTCGGCTTCGTGCGTGTGATTCGCAACTTGTCGAAGACAGCTTGCAAGGTGTCAAGGAATGACTCCTTGTTCTTGATCTTGACGACGACGTCATCAACATACACTTTCACTACATCTCTAATGAGCTCTCCAAAAGTTTTGTACATAGCTCGCACAAATGTTGAAGCAGCATTTTTAAGACCAAATGGCATAGCAGTGTAACATTACAATACATCTACTATGATGAAGGAAGTATGCTCTTCATATTCCCTAGACATTCTGATTTGATGATATACAGAATATGCGTCTAGGAAACACAGTAATTCACACCCGGAGGTGGAATCCACTATCTGATCGATTCTAGGTAGTGGGAATGGATCCTTTGGACATGCCTTATTCAGTGTAGTGTAGTCGATACACATACGAAGCTTCCCGCCGGCCTTAGGTACAACGACTAGGTTTGCCAGCCATTTTGGGTGGAAGACTTCACGGATGAATCCAGCTTCGAGCAACTTCTTCACTTCTTGACGTATGAAGTTTTGTCGCTCTACTGATTGTTTCCGAGGCTTCTGGTGTACAGGCCGAGTGTCGGGATAAATCTTCAGATTATGCTCAATCACTTCCCTAGGGATCCCAGGCATTTTTTACGGTTGCTAGGAAAACACGTCGACATTAGCCCGGAGGAAAGTGATGAGCGCGAGTTCCTATTTGTTGTTCAGACCTCCCGATATACGGGTGGTCTGAGTGGCGTCAGAACCAATTTGGACGACTTTGACGGCAATGTCGGTGTCGCCGCTTTGTTGCACGCGAGGTGCAGAGGTTGAGCCTCGATGACGAATGCTCGGAGGATTCGGAGCTTGCTGCTTTCCAAATTCTTCCTCCTGCGTTGTAGCAAGCACATGGAGTTCTTCCAGAGCAGTAACTCCAGCGGTGCAATCTCCGCGGATCCGGGGAACGCCTAAGGGTGTTAGCATTTTCAACACCAAGTAGCCATAATGAGCAGCAGCCATGAATTTGTACAAGGCTGGCCTGCCCAAGATGGCGTTGAATGGTATGTTGATCTGCGCCATGTTGAAGACCAACTTCTCGGTCTTGTAATTCTCCCGGGTTCCGAAGGTCACCGGGAGAGTAATGGAACCAAAAGGGGTTATGGCCCTCGGTCCTACTCCGGAGAAAGGTCGGGAGGGGCGAAGGTCCGAAGTTCGGAGCTGAAGCTTAACGAAGGCCTCGAAGCTTATGAGGTTCAGCCCTAAACCTCCGCCCACCATTACATGGTGGAGCTGGATATTGTTGATGGTCGGAGATACCATCAGTGGAAGTTGACCAGCTCCGATCATGTTCCGCGGGCAGTCCGAAGCATCAAAGGTGATGGCTGTAACCATCCACTTCCGATGAGGCTCCGCCTTGGCGGTGGGAGCTACAGAGGCCATGTCCCGCTGCATTGTCTTGAGGACACGGCGGGAGGTGATGTCCCACGAACCACCAAATATGGTTCTCATGGTCTTCCGGCGCTCGTTGTCAGAGACGTCAGAGTCATCGTCAACGGAGTTGTAAACAGCCTTCAAGACCTTTTTGGGGTCCTGAAAGCCTAACTTCTCTTCAGCCGGAGCTTCGTCGACTTCTTGTTTTCCTTCCCTTTGATGGAAAGAAGCTTCTTCCCGATGCTTATTGTAGCGTTCGACAAGGTTTTAGACCTCTCGGCAGCCTTTCAGGTTGTGGTTGTTCGTCTTGTGTATGGGACACCATATCTTGGAGCTGCCACCGTCTTCAGACGACGCCCGAGGTCGCTTCTCGGGGCATGGCCCTCGGCCACTGGAGCTGCAGCAGCTGCAGCAGTAGGTGTGCCGGCCGACGGCTTCTTGCCGTTGGACTTTTTCTTCTTCTTGCCACTCCCGAAGGTAGTGGCTTCACCCTTGGAGGACTTTTTGTTGGCCTTCGGAGGTGGTTGTGTGGGGACCGGCGTCCGCACATCCGAGGATCTCATTGGGTGGTGCCGTGCGATGCGGCACCTAACAACACACACGAAAAGAATACCAAAACATATAAAGTTTTCATTTCATAATAAGAAGAGTTTACAAAACAGTGTACATCAGAGGTACACACGCAGCGGAAAATACATACTCATAATCTCACCTAACTAAGCAGGAGAGAAGACGTCCATGCCCTAGGACGCTTCTCAATAGCAACACGAAGAACATTCAGCAGCGGCGTGGTGCATATGAGATTTATCTCGATACCTTGAGATCTCATGTACAACCTGAATAGAAGAAATAAACCTAATACCTGCAAAAATCGTTAAAGCACAAACGTGAGCATAAGGCTCAGCAAGACTAACCCGTCTCACTAGACATATGCAGGGGTAACTACTAAGCATAGGTAAGGAATAGCATAAATAGACTCGCCTACAAGTGGATCCTTATAATCATGTTTTAAGTAGCAAATGACATTCTTCAAGCACGGCACATCATAGACTTCACAATCAAACAAGAAACGATTTGCCGATGATATGACATGCCCAAAGCACATAATGCTATTCTAGGTAAAATATGGGGAAACTGTAAACTTTTAATTGTACTATCTCTAAGCCATACAAGGTTTCAAAGCAATTATAATTCAATATATCATATTTTTTGACTTTTTAAGTATTTACTACGTCACGGCGCAGTGAACAAGTGGTACTCTATTACCGCGAGGGACGGTGATTGCAATCAGGACACACCCGGATAACACGACACATACGCACGTCCAGAAGTGTCAGCGAGTACATCAGTACCTACATAACACTTCAATACTAGTCGTATATGGCCACCTTTCATAAGAAACCCGAACGCCGAACCGGTCTCACCTCTGCGAACAGAAGGTGTCCGCATGGAACACCTCTTATGTCCGCCGACCGATTTACACCTTACTGTCCTCAACCCACCCCTGTCGATGGTGAGTTAATGGGCTTCGACATCCTAGTTATCGAGTTACGTCAGTTTACTGGAGTCCATATGTCCAATATATCGCCGGTACAAGTCAAGCTTGTTCGAAAGGGCTGCATACGGACGGGCCTTAACCGACACAGACGGGGCTACCAATCCATCTCCCAACACCTGCATCGTCATTATCGACCCAGGCATGATGTGAGCAAACCAACCTACACAAATCCCCGTCCACGTCTCATATTAAAGAGTTAACGTTATGGTAATAATTCGCGAGTAGGTTTCCCTCACTCGACTTCTCTTGCAAGTAGAATTCAACTACTTGACTTGTGATCAGTAAAATGTGACCAATCTCGCGAGTAGTATCCAACATACTCGACTTCTACCGATCTTCCGACTAAAAATTAAGCATAGCAATATAAATCGAGGGGGTCTTATACTACCCATCCACTTCAAGGATTATTCGGTCATGCATGTGGGGTATTCAATCAACATAGATCTAATGAACATATTAAGTCTATTTAATACAGTGTGTATAAAAACAAAACTTTAAAAGGCACTTAAATGCAAACCGGGGCTTGCCTTAGTTTGCGCTAAGTCAATGTCAGTCGTTAAGTCTTGTGCTTTCCTCCAAAGATTCTGCCACAGAACTTCAAGTGGAAACACCTTGGCATTCTCCTCCAAGCAAAGTTTCTTGTCGATCACCTATCAGCACGTTCCTATCGTCATGATATGCATATAAGTAATTAAGTAATTAAGCAATATAATAATAGACTCCACGGGGTTGTGTAAACTTTAAGAACGAGGAGTTTGACTAGGAAGGACAGATATGCTTCTGTTGTGTGGGTAACCAGAGGATGAGTCAAGGTGGACATAGTAGTGTCGGTATGAACTGAAAGGTACAACATAAAGCTACATTGCAACTTATCATACCACACTTCAAGTTATACCACACGAGATTGACAATTCTGAATGGTGAAGAAGTGTTGGGCGGAGAAGTGTAAGGACGACCCAAAAATTAAGGTGGGACATTGAAAGCTTGAGTATGAATGGAGTGTACAAGACGAAGGTCGCGATTTAGCAGTCGACCAATGAACTTGACTTAACTCATAAAGGAGTAAACCTAGTTAAGTGAGCAGTGCTGTCGTAGGGTCCTGACTTAGGATGAACCATGATGGAACCTAACGACACTTGGGACTGAATTGAGATCAACATGGCTTGGACTTAAGAAGTCATTACAAGCACTGTTAACCTAGCATGAGTACCAAGACAACGTTCAAACCGCTTTTAGGTAAACCAGTTGCTACGACTAACGTCGCAAGCATCGTTCAGGTGCTTACACGACGACACTAATGTAGTGTCTCCCGCAAGCTTGTCCAGGTGAGCTCGGTAAGCTCTCGGGACTTAAACATGACGCGAGACCTTGCCATGAAGGCATGATTTGCCATCTCGAGAAGATCGTCTTAGCGAGGTCCACATCAAACCGGACTCATCAATGGGGTGAGCAGAATCCCGAACACCACCTTGTGAGTCTTAAGGCTAGTGATGTCGACTCGGTTGTTGATAAGCGACTCGACGAACCTGCCGTCAATGAAGTGGTACACCAAGTTAACTAATCATGTGATCGGTTAGGGAACATCCTTGACACAACCAAGGAACTCTTATCCAAGGTTCCCCTTGGTCTAGTTCTCCTTGTTGGTCGCAACGTTCTTGCATACCTCTACCCCAGGTCATAGGTGATCACCGACACACCTGGTTTGACCTAGAAGACATTTCATTGAGCACCTTGGCTACACCTAGGACTCGACCACCCTCACATCAACTAAAACCTAATTTGGCTTGACAACCATCGTCCGACGAGTTGTGCATGTGTTCCAGCACCACACACATCACAAGCATCCTTCATCTCGATGTCAGGACACGATGATGGCTCGGAGCGTCACGACGACGTCATGTGGTCAACGACGTCAACGCGGCTCATGGTGGAGCATCACGATCATGCACGGACAAGCCAACGTGATACAAACGACAAAGGAGGTCAACTTGGGGACTCCTATAGGAATGATATCATTGCGGAACATGGACATACGGCTTGACGACACATGAGTATCATTAACGATCATGACGAACAGACTTTGATGATGTCAAGAAAGGTATTTCAGGGCAAGGCTCATCTTGTAGGCATTTCGCCAAACATCTTGGGTGTGTACTTGATTCCGTCACTTCATCACCCTTCAAAAAGCATCTTGGCGCATATCTTGGTCGATGGCCACCCCACAACAGACCTGCATCCAAGACTAGCCTGGAACGTCAATACATCTAGTTTCCTCCTTGTAAACATATCATCGAACAGGTTGACTGCACCATTGATCCGACCAATCTTTGCACACATCAGAGCTAACCTTGGATCAATTGTCGATGCTGGTGTGTCAACGACGTGTTCCTGCGTTTCATCCATCACACCCATTACTCGCCTTGCTTCCAGGACATAGCTACGGCGAGGAACATCGCGACGACATGGATATGGCACATGACAAAGCAATCCAAGCACGTGCAGCCATGCTGCAGCGCAGCGATGGAAGGAGGCGGTCTGTTGGCATGCTGCAATAGCACCGTGAGGTCGAGACGCGCAGCGATGCCGCGAACGGCCTGGGCCTCGGAAGGAACGGGCGCCGACGGTGCGGTTGGCAGGTGTGGCCGTGGTGCGAGCGCTCAGCACTGCTACTGGCGTAGGCGCAACGCAGCAGGGACACGACGGGCGGACGTCAGTTCCTGGTGCTGGGTCTGGACAGCGGCAAGGGCGGACGGCCGTCGTCGGGGCGGTCGTGGACGAACAGGGAGCAGGGCGGTGGTGCTGCTATGGGACGCAGCCGGCGAGAAGCAACCCATGGCACATGGCGAAGCAGGGGCGCGGACAGCGCACAGACGGCGTGGCGTGGCGCTGCAGGCGGGGCGAGCTGGGATGCGGGCCAGCGGCGGGCTGGGCGCCAGGGAGGTGCGGCGACGGGTCGAGGGAGCGCGCGGCGCAAAGAGGAGCTGGGGAGGCTGGCGGCTGCGGCAAAGATGCGCTAGGCGCGCGGGAGCAAGGGTCGGCCGCACGGTGGGGATGCGCTCGGGAGCATGAAGAAGAGCAGGGCGCAGGCGACCGTGGGGATCAGCGTCGGGCAGCCGGGTCGCCGCAGGGAGGAGCTGGGGCGACGCGCGCGGCGCGGGGAGACGCGCGCTGGTGGCTGGCATTGGAGAGCGGGAGTGGGGCGTGGCCGGGAGGTGGAGCACTTCGGCGCTGCAGTCGGGCGGAGCTGCGGTGTTGGATCGAGGAAGAAATCGGAAGGGAGTTCCACAGTACAAAGATAAGGCCAACGTTTCATAGCGGTGGCACATGCATGCGTCTGCGTGGAGGCAGGGGAGGAAAGAGGAAGCCTGTGCCGACCTGACATGTGGGGACCACTTGTGGGACCCACCTCCCTCATTCCTCTTTCCAATTTCAATTAGGGCTAGCAAACATGCTTCAGAAATATTCAACTTTGGCCCAATGACTAAATAAAATGTGAAGAATTTTATGGTGCAATCAGATTTCAAAACTGAGCAAGTTGAATTTCAATCTCTGGTTTGAATTTGAATTCAAGCAATGATACTTGATTCAATGAAATAAATGGTAGATTAGGTTCAAAAATCCTGAAACTTTGAAGTTACCCTTTTTGAACCATAGGGACCTCAGGAAATTTTGGAGTTGATTTGGACAAGGTTAAGTACAAAGTTTAAATTGAAGTCGACTCTGATTAAACTCTCAGTACTTGTCCAATAAATGGAAAACGTGCTTCAAAAATTTCTGAAACTTTACCGAGAGTCAATTTGGAATACTAGAAGGTCATGGAAAAATTTACAGCCTTAGATTTGAATATTTTTGAATGTCCCATTTTAGGGTTGGAATAATTCCTTTTTCTTTCTCTCTATTTTGTTTTCTTTTCTCCTTTAATTTTTCATTGAAAATGTGAATACTTGGAAATTAAAGATTTTACACCTTAAGTTCTAATATACATTAGCAAACATGTTCTATATGTAAAATTTTAACAAGTCCCTATTTTTAGTGAATATTGGTTAACTCATATGGTTCATGTGAGTTTGGATTACCATGTCCATTTTCAAAATTTTTAAGTTCGTATTTTTGCGTTTTTGTTCTTCCGAAAAGCGGGCTTTTACAATCCTTCCCCCTTAAAGGAATCTCGTCCCGAGATTCTAACAAGTAGAATAACAGAAACGTTGAGAGAACGATTCATAAAAGAGGGTCATTGACTAAGGAAAATGGAAATGCCCTTAAAGACTTGGGTTCTACGAAATAGTGATTATCTTCAGGCATCTTAAGAAATTCCAAAGTTTGCTTCAAGTGATTCCAGTCTTGAGGTTGATAACCTTGACAGGAGGCTCGACATGACAATATCACATCGTAAAACTTGGGTCTTAAAAAGTTATGTTGAGGTGTTGAGGTCTTCTTCTTTCCGTCAAAATGAAGTAACCTTCTTCATTAAGGAGGTACTTAGAGTTTTACGATAGTTAAGCGTCCTTAACTCTGGATGTTTCTCTTATGAAGACTTTTCTGCTTTGGTCTTGTAGCCGAAGCAATGCCATCAGACAGTACAAGTCAAAGAGTTCCAAAGTTTGGTAATCAATAATAATCTCGCGAATAGAAAGATTTTAAGGTTCTAGCAAGGTCGAGAAGTCAACAAGAAACTCTTCGCAGCTAGAAACAATCAGTTTCCAGTACTCAAGGCTATTTGAGTTTCAACAAGTCAAGGACAAGGACTCAACTGTGTTTTAGTCACAAGGTGTCCCTTGTGCCACTCAAGATAATGAAACCAGTCGAAGGCGTTGCGAAAGATAAAATTGATCACAACTCAAAAATGTTAGACACTACTTAAGTATCTGAACGGGGTCACATATTCTTGCTCAAAACTCATTAGTAATTACGTTTCATGATGCATCACAAACTGGATGATGTTATGCAGACACAATGCAACTCCGCGAATAACTATGCAAGGTATGGTGCATTCAGTATTACGCTTTGAGCGAAAATAGGTAAGACAACTCAAATACAAACAGAAGTACCCTAGATACAGAAGGATTAAGTGACTTGGACATTAAAAGTGTCGAACGACGAATGTCACTTTCACGTCTTGACCAAGTTCAAGGATTTCAAGATAAGAACATTAGCAAGGAATGATGAGGTTCATCTCAAGGCAACGGAGTGTACATAATGGAACAAAATGATTGAACTTCTTGTTGATGTGAAGTTCCCTGAAGCTTGCTAATCACAGCTTACAGGTACTTGTGATTCCTTAACAAAGGGTCAGGTTTTTCATCACGTAGAATTCCTAAGGTAGTATGTCTAACCTTTAAAAGGTGCGGTAGTGTTGCCTTCAGAAGTTGCAAAGAGAGTAACCTTTGAAGAGTAAGGTTCTCATCACTTCCGTAGGTTACACTAAGTGGTTGAAAAGGTACTCTGCTAGACATGACCTTGGTTAGTGATCCACGTTCTTGCTAAAGAATTTCCAGCTCATACTACTCACCTATGGCTTCTAGTCTCAGAGACTAAAGCAAGGGAGTGGTTTAGCGTGAAGAATCAACCGACTTCTTTAACTCGATGATCGAGTTCTCCAAGAAACGGGGTTCGAGAAGATCCGTTAATTAAGCTTCTCATTGACCCAATGAGTCAATGTTGTACCCGGTCCTACTTACTTGAGCATTACTTCCAGCACGTTGGTTCGGTATCGATGTACCCTGGTATGACACCTAGGTGAATGTATCACTTTGATTACAAGGTGCACTTCTTCCCCCTTACAGTTCAAGCTAGGTAATCGAGAAACTTACCCCAAACGATCCTTACGGGAAGGGTCGTTGACTAATGAAAGTGCAACCCATGCTCAATACACCCTTAAAGTGTGAGGTGCACGGTTGCCTAATTAGAACACTAATAATGAGCAACCGAGCCAAAGAGATTTGATTGAGTTTAACACTCAAATCTAATGGTAATTATTGTTGAATCACAACGCCTGTGATGTTATGAAACTTCTCGAGTTGAACTCGAGAACCAAATGCCTAACAAAAACCAAAAGGTTCAAACTGGCCAGGCTATGGTGACAAACGACCAGTCTGAACGCAAACTCGATTTTGATCCAGTTAATGGAAAAATAAGATCTTGAGGTGAATAACAAAGTTAAATTACACTTCAATACCTTTCAAAAAAGTATTGGTTTTCCTCTAGATAATCCCTGGTTTGCAAGTTATGTGATTTTAAAGTCAGCAAAATTTTCAGCACTTTCAGCAGAACCTGCTTAAAAAGTAGCAGTTTTGATCTAAATTTTTCAGGCTGTTCTGATGGAAATCTGGAAATATTATTATATACACAGTTGTAGAAAATGTAATAATATTTCCAGAATTTACTTACTTGTCTTCACATCAGTTCTGGTTCAAAAGATATGAATTTTTGAAGTTGGGTAAAATTTCAGCATTCAGAATTTGAATTCAGTTCAGATTGACCATTCTGCATTCAAACTCGATTTGGAATAGGTAGATGACCGATTCAGGTCTGGATCCAATTGAAAAAATTGTAGCTGACTCTCTAAACTTTCCAACAGTTACTCGCGCGACACCATGGATCAAGGGTCTGTGAGTTATGGATTAAATTCAGAGGTGTACAGATTGCTGTCCAGTTCGGGTGTGCCTGGACAGTCTCTGCGATTATCCAAATTTCACCCACTTAAAAAAAGGATTTTGGTCTTGAGCTGAATAGAGAACTTGTAAATTACTTCCAAAAATTTCTAAGGAGTACTTACTTGCCCTCGTAGCACTTCTGGTTGAGAAGATATGACATTTGCAAGTTGACAGTTTTTTTGAAAATTTGGACAGCACCTCCTTTGTTTAAGGCTGATTTTATCCACAATTTTCAGATATACAAATATCAACATTTGCAAAAATAACACATAGCAAACTTGTTGCATACATTCTCAAGATTTCAGAAAGGTAAAACCCGAAGCCAATTGATGATCCTACTCAAAGCTAGGGTCTAAACAACAACTAAATCCAAATCTGCCAGATTCAGAAATGTCACGACACCTTAAACGATACTTCGATTTAGACCATATTATTGCGAGTTTTAGCCTTTGTGTTGAATAGAAAGTTGATAGAGGACTCTTTAAGATTTCTATACATGTATAAACATGCATAGGTTGCTGTAACACCCAAAATTTCAAAAATTTGAAAACAAGGGAAATGTACTAGGAATGCATCATGTATGTTGCATTTGTTTGAAAATGTGATTTCAAAATGCGCTAGAATTCGTTTGAGATTTGAAAAGAAATTCAAATTTGTAAAAAGAAATGAAAAATAAAAGAGAAAAACAAAATAAAAAGGGAAAACCGCCCCTTGGGCCAAATCTGTTCCCCGGCCCACTTCTTTCCCTCCCCCTTCTTTTCTTTTCTTTCCCCTGCCGGCCCAATTTCCTTCCTAGCCCAACCCAGCTCGTGCCTCCCTCTCTTTCCTTCCCCTCTCTCTTTCTCTGCGTGTGGACCCCGCCCGTCAGAGCTTTCCTTCTTCCTCCTCCCGCCGTGCCCGACCGAGCCCGACGAATCTGCCCCGGTTCAAAAACGCCGGCATGGAATCACCGCTTTTATGGCCCCCGGACGCTTTCCATCGTTGGAGATCACCTTCCATGTTTCGCCGCCTCGAACCCCCCTATAAATACCCGCCAGCGCCCCCATTTTTCCCCTCCCCCGAGCTCGCAACCCTAACCGCTGCACCAAGGTAATGGTGTCGCCGTTCTCATCGCTCTAGCCGATAATCCTCCTCGGTTCCTCGCTCAACTTGTTCTCCATGCCCGTAGGGACTCGCCGAACATCTTCAATCTGGGATTTCACTGCCGCTTTAGTGGTTTCGTCGAGCTCCGCCGGAGACCGCCGCCTCCCGACATCGCCGACGCACCTCCAGCGCCAACCCGAGCTCCGCGACCCCCTAGGTGAGCTCCCCTCACCACCCTCTCGCTTTTCCACCGTAGTCGCATAGCTTTGGGCAACGTTTTGGCCATTCCGGCCATCTCCGGTGACCCCCGCCGCCGTGCACCACCGGGCCTGGCGCGCGCGCCGCCTCTGTTGCCCATGGGGCGACGTGGCCTAATCTTGGCCGCCCATCTAGGGCCGACGACCGAGATTAGAAGGGGCGTACCCCTTCGGCTATTTAAAATCTGGACTGTCCCTGGTTGATCCAATAGCCCAGATTCAAATACGTTTGACCATTGCCTATTTTGCATGTAGCCCCTGCACGAATTTAAATTTATTACACTGAGGTCCTGTACTTTATGAAATAGCCCCTTGACTTTAATTTAATTATGTCAGCACTGTTGAATTGAATAAACATAGCATTTTAGCCTCTGGTTTCACCGTAAATTATGTTTTTAGCCTCTGTAAATTATGATTAACCCCTGGTGATGTTACAAAATATTTCTAGGCCCCTGTTCATGTTTGTTTTGCATAAAAGCCCCTGTATTAATTGTAAATTACATAAAATCACATGAGTACTCTCTCTTTTTGCACAAATCACTTAGGACACTATTTTATTATTATTTCCTAATATGTTTAGGATAAAATAATGTATTTAATTTGCTGATTGTGCTGAATTTCTAATAAACCCATATAGGCACTAAAATCCAAACTTCCACCCACACCACTAAATAAAGTCTTAACGAAGTACATAGTGTTAGCGATGTAATTACGTAGGTTTTATTTTGTGTTTACTTATTTGTGGTGTGCATTTATTCTCTTGTTTCTTATTATGTGCTGCTACTTTCCGTTCCGCATGCGATGATGTATTTAGAGTCGGTTCCCGAGCCGACCTACAATCTTTAGGACTACCACTTCACTGACCCACACTTCGAAGAAGGCAAGTTCCTTGACCATTTTGCACCTGTTTTATTAAGTTTTAGTTAGTTGCATGTTTAATAAATTGAATCCTATTTACTGCACCCTTCCATATAATTCCTTGTCCCCGGGTTGGTTTGGATAGATGTTATTATTTCTTTTACGCTTAGCCATGCTTAGTATTTGGGAGGGAATTTCTCTACATACATGTTATACCATTAATTGTTGTGATCATTTATTGAGATTTGGTGAATTGAATTGTAGTGGATAGAAATCTAGAGGGTTGGTTGTTGGTATGGTGCAGTACGCACGAGACCCAGGTTTTGGGGTATGAACCTTGTCGGATTTTAAGGACTGATTTATGGAGGAAGCCACTAAGCTTTATAGTATCGCCACAAGACTGAGTATGGGGCAGCTTGGTCGATTAATTAGGCCTCTCCTGGCATAGTATTAGTGATTGGATAAGTGCGGGGAATTGGTTCAGGGTGTACTGCCTTGGGATCCGCATGGCTCAAGAGGGGGCAACTGGGGTGTTGAGTCGTGGTGTAACGGCTCACACTTTTGTACAGGGGTGAAACTTCAGAGGGCTAGTATGCGTCGGGAGAATCCTTTGTAAAGACCTCGTAGTGATCTCCTGGCCTCACACCAAAGGAAGTGTGCAATGTGGCTCGCGACCACGGGCATTAGGGAGGTTTACTTAGTCCACCTGGCAACAGGGGATGAAATCATGGCTTGTGGGTAAAGGGTGCATTCTCTGCAGAGATTTAGAAACTGTCATGACAGCCGTGCTCAAAGACAAGAGCGGCTTGGTGTCCAATTCATAATTAGTCAATGATTGGGGAATGGTGGTTTGGTTGGTTGGGACTTGGTCTACAAATGGGTTATGGTTGGGTTCATACACTTAGAAGTAGGTGCTAATGAAAGCTAAGGATAGGATGTAATGCTATAATGCTTAACCCAAATTTGGCCTTCCTTTCTAAACACCCTTATGTCATCTCTTTCCCACTTGCTGAGTACCGTTGGTACTCAAACTTGCTTGTTGCTTATCTTTCCTCAGTCTACAATGGAGAAGAGGTGGAGAATGAAGACTTCTTCGCTGATTCGGAGGAGACGTTCTAGGTTGGCGCAACCCCCAGGCAACGCCTGTGCATGGAGCCTCACTAGTTTACTTTTCTGCTGTTTTGCTTTGTAATCTTATTTTAGACCTACGGGTCATTATTGTAAGACATTTATGTATTTGAACATGGCTTGTAATAAATGATATTACACTTTTGTCTACACATGTATGATGTGAACCGATCCTGGCATACATGTGGAAGTCATCCGGTTGTCTTGTTAGGACCGGGTGTGACAGTTGCGTTTCTAGTTTAAGAGTTATGGCAAAAATTCAGATGTTGTCTTACACAGTTTCAGAATAGCAGCTGAGTTAGTTGGAGAGGATTTTCACCATCTTAAAATGGTCTTTTGGCTTGGGGGGTCAATAGAAAACTTATAGAATACTTCAAAGGCTTTCCAAAAAGTATTCATTTGCCTTCATAACCCTCCAGATGGAAGAGATATGGATTTTTGAAGTGGAACAAGGTGTTCATGTTTTAGAAATTAATTTGACAGAACTTGGTTGGTTTATTGCTGATTTCATCACTGATTTTCAGATGGATAACCTCACAATTGGACAACAAGTTCCATTACAAACTTGTCGCACAGGTCGCAAGGTTTCCGGAAATGTATTACACGAAGTTATTCGACGACTCTACAAAGAGTTATGGTCGAAATTGTGACTGTACACAGATCTGTCCCCAGCTGGTCCAGATTGGTGAAGAGTAGGTAACTTCGAATTTTTCATCGAGTTACTTGAAGATTTAGACTTGGAGTTCAAATGAAAAGTTGTAGATGACTTTCTACACTTCCCCACCATATAAAATAGGCATGTAGAGATGAAATCTACAAGGAGTTATGATCAAAATGGATAGGGGCTCATTAGATCAAGGAGGTGAATAATTGTTGGTTTTCAAGGATTCGGACCGGTTCAAAGTGCTTTCCGGTCCAAATTGTCAAAGAATATGTCGTAGAGGACTTGAAGACCTTCTCCGTTCATATGGCATACTATTAGGTTCTATGAAGTTTAACTAGAAGCACCTCTTGACAAAATCGAGCTAGATTCCGTCAAGAGTACACAAAAGCCTTAATCTTCATCCTTCTTCGCATTGCACTATCCATGTCGAAACTTTGACCCATAACTTACCAGAAACTGGTAGTTGGATCTTACAAGATGATGATGAAGCCATTCTTTCGTGGGGGGTGGTCAAAGTATCAATTGTGATACTGACGGTACTACGTGTCTTACCAAAAGAAAAGTCTAACCCGCTATATACGGATACGTCTATAGGTGGTCCTAATATCGATCACTCACAAACGTTTGCTACACGGGTCACTACTGGAGTTAGTGTACCTGCAGAAGACAAACAATCCCCTTTCACACCTTTACACCTCAAGGGTGGTACAGGGAAACACGACAGGCAGTCATAATAAGATATAATCAAAAGTAAATGCATACGACTCTGGTGTGAGTCGCCCTCGAGCGAAGTCATGTCTCGAGGTACATGGTTGTAAATACGTCTGTACAGCAAAGACCCCCGTACGAACCAGCTTATACACGCTCGGGCATACATGTTTCGCATGATCCCATAGAACATTAATAGTTCTAGAGATGCACACTATCGGGTTATACACCACCCGACGGGGGCTCCCACTAATTTTGTGTCACACTGGGGTACCGCGTGTCATATGTTCTTAGAACCATGGAAAGTTTCAGAGACTCATATTGACTTTCCGTGCAAAGCCACGGAAATTTCACATACCACATCTCGTATGCAGAGTTTACCGAGATTGATCCGGTCTCGGTGGCGTACCTTACCTCTTACCTTGAAGGCGGAGCATCGTTACAGAATAATATAACAAGTTAGTTCACCACCTTTATAACTTATGCTAGTAATGGTCCTTAATGGGCATATATTTAATCCTCACTCGACTACTTCGGAGTTTTCAAAAATAGGCTCTTTTCGAGCGTGCTATTCCCAACGAAGCTCAGAAACCATGTCTGTGGGGACTGGCGTCCGCACATCCGAGGATCTCATTGGGTGGTGCCGTGCGATGCGGCACCTAACAGCACACACGAAAAGAATACCAAAACATATAAAGTTTTCATTTCATAATAAGAAGAGTTTACAAAACAGTGTACATCAGGGGTACACACGCAACGGAAAATACATAATCATAATCTCACCTAACTAAGCAGGAGAGAAGACGTCCATGCCCTAGGACGCTTCTCAATAGCAACAAGAAGAACATTCAGCAGCGGTGTGGTGCACATGAGTTTCATCTCGATACCTCAAGATCTCATGTACAACCTGAACAGCAGAAATAAACCTAATACCTGCAAAAATCGTTAAAGTGCAAACGTGAGCATAAGGCTCAGCAAGACTAACCCGTCTCACTAGACATATGCAGGGGTAAATACTAAGCATAGGTAAGGAATAGCATAAATAGACTCGCCTACAAGTGGATCCTTATAATCATGTTTTAAGTAGCAAATGACATTCTTCAAGCATGGCACATCATAGACTCCACAATCAAACAAGAAACGCTTTGCCGATGATATGACATGCCCAAAGCACATAATGCTATTACAGGTAAAATATGGGGAAACTGTAAACTTTTAATTGTACTATCTCTAAGCCATACAAGGTTGCAATGCAATTATAATTCAATATATCATATTTTTTACTTCTTTAGTATTTACTACGTCACGGCACAGTGAACAAGTGGTACTCTATTACCGCGAGGGACGGTGATTGCAATCAGGACACACCTGGACAAAACGACACATACGCACGTTCATAAGTGTCAGCGAGTACACCAGTACCTACGTAACACTTCAGTACTAGTCGTATATGGCCACCTTTCACAAGAAACCCGAACGTTGAACCCGTCTCACCTCCGCACGGAACACCTCTTGTGTTTGCCAACCGATTTACACCTTACTGTCCTCAACCCACCCCTATCGATGGTGAGTTAATGGGCTTCGACATCCCAGTTATCGAGTTACATCAGTTTACTAGAGTCCATATGTCCAGTATGTCACCGGTACAAGTTAAGCTTGTTCGAAGGGGCCGCATACGGACGGGCCTTAACCGACACAGATGGGGCTACCAATCCATCTCCCAACACCTGCCTCGTCATTACCGACCCAGGCACGATGTGAGCAAACCAACCTACACAAATCCCCATCCACGTCTCATATTAAAGAGTTAACGTTATGGTAACAACTCGCGAGTAGGTTTCCCTCACTCGACTTCTCTCACGAGTAGAATTCAACTACTTGACTTGTGATCAGTAAAATGTGACCAATCTCGCGAG
Source organism: Tuctoria greenei (assembly GCA_036927565.1). Taxonomy (NCBI): domain Eukaryota; kingdom Viridiplantae; phylum Streptophyta; class Magnoliopsida; order Poales; family Poaceae; genus Tuctoria; species Tuctoria greenei. Next base: position 171,593,398 of record JAYESD010000007.1, on the reverse strand, counting down.
TAGTAGTCAACATACTTGACTTCTACCGATCTTCCAACTAAATATTAAGCATAGCAATATAAATCGAGGGGGTCTTATACTACCCATCCACCTTAAGGATTATTTGGTCATGCATGTGGGGTATTCAATCAACATAGACCTAATGCACATATTAAGTCTATTCAATACAGTGTGTATAAAAACAAAACTTAAATGCAAATCGGGGCTTGCCTTAGTTTGTGCTAAGTCAATGTCAGTCGTTAAGTCTTGTGCTTTCCTCCAAAGAGTCTGCCGCGGAACTTCAAGTGGAAACACCTTGGCATTCTCCTCCAAGCGAAGTTTCTTGTCGATCACCTATTTGCACGTTCCTATCGACATGATATGCATATAAGTAATTAAGTAATTTAATAATAGACTTCACGGGGTTGTGTAAACTTTAAGAACGAGGAGTTTGACTAGGAAGTACAGATATGCCTCTGTTGTGTGGGTAACCAGAGGATGAGTCAAGGTGTACATAGTCGTGTCGGTATGAACTAAAAGGTACAACATAAAGCTACATTGCAACTTAGCATACCACACTTCAAGCTATGCCACGCGAGATTGACAATTCTGAATGGTGAAGAAGTGTTGGGCGGAGAAGTGTAAGGATGACCCAAAAATTAAGGTGGGACATCAAAATCTTGAGTATGAATGGAGTGTACAAGACGAAGGTCGCAATTTAGCAGTCGACCAATGAACTTGACTTAACTCATAAAGGAGTAAACCTAGTTAAGTGAGCAGTGCTGTCGTAGGGTCTTGACTTAGGATGAATCATGATGGAATCTAACGACACTTGGGATTGAATTGAGATCAACATGGCTTGGACTTAATAAGTCATTACAAGCACTGTTAACCTAGCATGAGTACCAAGACAACGTTCAAACCACTTTTAGGTAAACCAGTTGCTACGACTAACATCGCAAGCATCGTTTAGGTGCTTACACGACGACACTAATGTAGTGTCTCCCGCAAGCTTGTTCAGGTGAGCTCGGTAAGCTCTCGAGACTTAAACATGATGCGAGACCTTGCCGTGAAGGCATGCTTTGCCATCTCAAGAAGATTGTCTTAGTGAGGTCCACATCAACCCGGACTCATCAATGGGGTGAGCGGAATCCCGAACACCACCTTGTGAGTCTTAAGGCTAGTGATGTCGACTCGGTTGTTGATAAGCGACTCGACGAACCTGCCGTCGATGAAGTGGTACACCAAGTTAACCAATCATGTGATTGGTTAGGGAACATCCTCGACACAACCAAGAAACTCTTATCCAAGGTTCCCATTAGTCTAGTTCTCCTTGTTGGTCGCAACGTTCTTGCATACCTCTACCCCAGGTCATCGGTGATCACCGACACACGTGGTTTGACCTAGAAGAAATTTCATTGAGCACCTTGGCTACACCCAGGACTCGACCACCCTCACATCGACTAAAACCTAATTTGGCTTGACAACCATCGTACGACGAGTCGTGCTTGTGTTCCAGCACCACACACATCACAAGCATCCTTCATCTCGATGCCAGGGCACGATGATGGCTCGGAGCGTCACGATGACGTCATGTGGTCAATGACGTCGATGCGGCTCATGGTGGAGCATCACGAGCATGCACGGACAAGCCAACGTGATACAAACGACACAGAAGGTCAACTTGGGGACTCCTATAGGAATGATATCAACACGGAACATGGACGTACGGCTTGACGACACATGAGTACCATTAAAGATCACGATGAACGGACTTTGATGACGTCAAGCAAGGTATTTCAGGGCAAGGCTCACCTTGTAGGCATTTCACCGAACATCTTGGGTGTGTACTTGATTCCGTCGCTTCATCACCCTTCAAAAAGCATCTTGGCACATATCTTGGTCGATTTCCACCCCACAACAGACCTTCATCCAAGACTAGCATGGAACATCAATACATCTAGTTTCTTCCTTGTAAACATTTCATCGAACAGGTTGATTGCAGCATTGATCCGACCAATCTTTGCACAGATCAAAGATAACCTTGGATCAATTGTCGATGCTGGTGTGTCAACGACGTGTTCCTGCATTTCATCCATCACACCCATTACTCGCCTTGCTTCCAGGACATAGCCACGGTGCAGAACATCGCGATGACGTGGATATGGCACATGACAAAGCAATCCAAGCGCGTGCAGCCTTGCTGCAGTGCAGCGATGGAACGAGGCGGTCTGTTGGCATGCTGCAGCAGCACCGTGAGGTCGAGACGCGCAGCGATGCCGCGAATGGCCTGCACCTCGGAAGGAACGGGCGCCGACGACGCGGCTGGCATGTGTGGCCGCGGCGCGAGCGGTCAGCACTGCTGCTGGCGTAGGCACAGCGCAGCAGGGACACGGCGGGCGGATGTCAGTTCGTGGTGCTGGGTCTGGACAACGGCAAGGGCGGACGGCCGTCGCCGGCGCGGTCGTGGAAGGACAGGGAGCAGGGCGGCGGTGCTACTATGGGACGCGGCCGGTGAGAAGCAACCCGTGGCACATGGGCGAAGTAGGGGCACGGACAGCGCACAGACGGTGTGGCGCGTCGCTGCAGGCGGGGCGAGCTGGGACGTGGGCCAGCGCTGGGCTGGGCGCCAGGGAGGTGCAGCGATGGGGCAAGGGAGAGCGCGGCGCAGAGAGGAGCTTGGGAGTTTGGCAGCAGCGGCAAAGATGCACCAGGAGCGCAGGAGCAAGGGTCGGCCACACAGTGGGGATGCGCTCGGGAGCGTGAAGAAGAGCAGGGCGCAGGCGTCCGCGGGGAGCAGCGTCGGGCAGCCGGGTCGCCGCAGGGAGGAGCTGGGGCGACGCGTGCGGCGTGGGGAGACGCGCGCTGGTGGCCGGTGTTGGCGAGCGGGAGTGGGGCGCGGCCGGGAGGTGGAGCGCTTCGGCGCTGCGGTCAGGCGGAGCTGCGGTATTGGATCGAGGAAGAAATCGGAAGGGAGTTCCACGATACGAAGATAAGGCCGACGTTTCATAGCTGTGGCACATGCATGCATCTGCTTGGAGCCAGGGGAGGAAAGAAGAAGCCTGTGCGGACCTGACATGTGGGGACCACTTGTGGGACCCACCTCTCTCATTCCTCTTTCCAGTTTCAATTAGGGCTAGCAAACATGCTTCAAAAATATTCAACTTTGGCCCAATGACTAAATAAAATGTGAAGAATTTTATGATGCAATCAAATTTCAGAACTGAGCAAGTTGAATTTTGAACTTAGGTTTGAATTTGAATTCAAGTAGTGATACTTGATTCAATGAAATAAATGGTAGATTAGGTTCAAAAATCCTGAAACTTTGAAGTTACCCTTTTTGAACCATAAGGGACCTCAGAAAAATTTGGAGTTGATTTGGACAAGGTTAAGTACAAAGTTTAAATTTGAAGTCGACTCTGATTAAACTCTCAGTACGTGTCCAATAAATGGAAAACATGCTTCAAAAATTTTTGAAACTTTACCGAGAGTCAATTTGGAATATTAGAAGGTCATAGAAAAATTTACAGCCTTAGATTTGAATATTTTTGAATGTCCCATTTTAGGGTTGGAATAATTCCTTTTTCTTTCTCTCTATTTTGTTTTCTTTTCTCCTTTAATTTTTCATTGAAAATGTGAATACTTGGAAATTAAAGATTTTACACCTTAAGTTCCAATATACATTAGCAAACATGTTCTATATGTAAAATTTTAACAAGTCCCTATTTTTAGTGAACATTGGTTAACTCATATGGTTCATGTGAGTTTGGATTTCCAAGTCCATTTTCAAAATTTTTAAGTTCGTATTTTTGCGTTTTTGTTCTTCCGAAAAGCGGGCTTTTACATGGGAGTGCATTTCATGGTCCTCCGCAGCCTTGGCACACTTGTCTGCCAAATTGAAGAGTTTCGTGACGCTGGTGACTTTCTTGGTCGCCAGCTTCTCCAACATCTTCTTGTCTCGAACGCCATGCCTGAATGCTACAATAACAGAAGCGCTTGAGATAGAAGGAATGGTATTTCATACCTGGGAGAACCTCTGGATGAAAGATTGCAGGGACTCTCCCCCCTTCTGCTTGACAGCAAAAAGGTCCAGTTCCGTGCCTGGTCGGATGTATGAGCTCCCGAAGTTGACGGTGAACTGTTGGCATAGCTCCACCCAACTATTGATGGAGTCAGGCGGGAGGCTCATGAACCAAGACCTAGCGGTCCCAGTCAAAGCCACGGGGAAATAATTGGCCATCATGGCCTCATTTCCCCCAGCCGCAAGGATTGCGGTGGAGTAGATTTGGAGAAATTTAGCGGGATTGACTGTTCCGTCAAATTTCTCCAGCAGGTGAGGCTGAAACTTTTGCGGCCATCTGACCATGCGTAGGTGAATGGCCAAGGCAGAACAGCCACCTCCTACTCCCTCAGGAGCAGGGCTGTCCCGAGCCTCTCGCCTCTCGTGAGCATGCTTGATGTGGATGCGGCCGTCCTGTTGTCAATAACGATGATCGAGCTCAGCCCGGAGGTCATGAGTCGAAAGCCTCGTTATCGTGTGGGTACGTCGCGCCCTAGAGGGTAGCGGCGTCGCTTGTTGAGATGCAGCACGCCTCCTGTGCTGCGAAGCGTGCAAACCAAGTCTACCCGACAAGGTCCGATGCTGAGATGGGGCCCACCCTGAGGGGGGAGGACCTTGATTGCTGATGCGATCGGCTGCTGCTGCAACCAAATGATCCACATCATCTCTCCACTGCTCCATTGCGCCTTGGGATGCTCCTGGAGGCGGTGGACGTTGGAGAAGAGCACGCGCAGCATGAAGCGCGTGTTCGGGGTTGTTGTTCGCCAATGTAGTGACCGACGCGGATGCCCCATCTCGCTGTCCAGCTTGATTCACCAGTGCGGATGGTGGCAGTGGTGGCATGACTCCTGCTGGAGCCACAACACCTGTTGGCTATTGTATGTTGGTGGGGTCGCCTCTAGCAGGTTGCGCAACATGGTTACTGTTGAATGATCCAGCAGCAGAATTTAGCATCTTTGAATCTCAGGCGCTGAGCCCTACCTGGCGCACCAACTGTCGGAGGGTGATTTCGGCAATTCTCCCGGTACTACCGATGGCAGCCCGCGGAGTTCTTAGTTCGGTTGTGGGCGCGCGGAGATTCAGAAGAAGGTGGCGAGTTGACACGAGTATTTACATGGTTCGGGTCGCCTAAGCGTAATATCCTACTCCACGGGTGTGTGTTGTTGTTGTATTGAGCGCCTGAGCGCTTGGGTGTCAGATACTAGAGCGTCTTGAGCGTGTCCCCCTGTGTATCGCTTGGCCAATCCTTTTATAGTACAAGGACTGGCCGTTACGTCGTTAGACTGGCCCGACATGTGGCCCTGGCGGTTACTGATGTGTAATACACAATTAATGTGCTTAATTAACCTTAATAGCGTGGTAATGCGCCTTGACAGTGGCGTTACTGGTATTAAGGGCCCTCCAATCGTGTGCCATTAAGATAGCATTAATGGCACTTAATCGGGTCTTGAGGTCTTTAATGTTCCTTGAAGGTCCGAGCAGTTGGAGGTCCACCAATCTGCCTGTTGAGGTTGAAGGTCCGACGGTTGGACACGTGGCAGCTCCGGAGCTTACTGTCTTGGACGAGTAGGTCCGGTGTTGTTCTACACGTGTCGGTACCGGAGCTTTCCTCTGTCAGGGGTTAAGTCCGGGGGTGTCACAAAGGTATCTAGTCCGGAGCTTTCCCATGTATGGAATGTAGCTCCAGTTTTATGATACACGTGGCGGCACTGGGACTAACCATAGAAGGGAGGTAGGTCCGGTTTTGTATGGCACATGGGGCCTTCGGAGATCTTCAACTCAGACAGGTGAAGTTCCTTTGTGCTTTTTGCAGTCCCAAAGGGTATTCGGTACGCAGGGTACCGACAGAGGCCCTAGACCGCAAATATGCAGAATCATATGCTGGACGTGAACTATATGTTAATAACCAGTACCACAAATATAAGATGGTCGATGACCGATCTATCATGGAATAGGCTCATGAGATCCAGCTTCTGGTGGGGGAACTTGCACATTTTGATACGGTCTTACCTGCCAAGTTCATGGTTAGTGGAATTATTTCCAAACTGCCTCCATCTTGGAGAAGTTTTGTCACGAGCCTGAAACACAAAAAAGAGGTTATGACTCTTGAGAGTCTGATCTCAACTCTTGATGTTCAGGAGAAGGCAAGATCAAAGGATGTGCCTCATTCTGTTCCACGGGATGTGACTCCATCTAATGCCAATGTGGTTAAAGGTAAATCCGGTGGTGGCAATAAGGACAACAAGAACTGGAAAGGAAAAGCCAAACAAAATACTAGCTTTAAGAAGAAGGAGAACAAAGAAGATCTAACTTGCTTTGTGTGTGGTGAGCCTGGTCACATAGCCAGGAAATGTCGCAATAGAAAAGGCAAGAAAGGTGGTGGTCAGAACTCTGTGAATGTCACCATTACCGAGGCTGGAGGAACGTCTGGATCAGGGTATATTCCAGAAGTTTTTCTAGCATGTCGATCCACCGATTGGTGGTTAGACACTGGAGCTAATGTGCATGTTTGTTCTGATTACGATTTATTTTCTTCTTATCAGGCTATCAACAATTGCTCCGTCTTGATGGACAATGGGTTTAGGACTATTGTACATGGAATTGGAAGAGTCGATCTGAGTTGACCTCCGGAAAGACTCTCTCTTTGAAGAATGTGCAGCACGTTCCTGGAATAAATAGGAATCTGATTAGTGGTTCTCTATTGTGTCGTGATGGCTATAAGCTAGTGTTTGAGTCGAACAAATTTATTGTTTTGAAGTTTGGTTTATTTATCGAAAAAGGCTATGATAGCGGAGGTCTGTTCCGCCTTTCAATTGCTGAAGATTGTAATAATCTTGTGAACTCAGTTGCTGTCTCTAGTTCTGAATGCAATGGACGAGAGGCTACTGTTTGGCGCTCTCAGCTTTGTCACATTAATTATAATCGCATCATTAAATTGTCTAAACTTAATTTGATTCCAAAAATTCCTGTTGAAATAAGATCTAAGTGTCATGCATGTGTGCAAGCTAAACAGCCACGTAAGCCTTTTAAAAGCGTGGAAGAGAAGAGCTTGTCACCACTAGATCTTATTCACTCAGATTTGTGTGAAATGAATGGAATTTTGACTAGAGCAGGGAAGAAATATTTTATATTTTTATTGATGATACTACTAGATATTGTTATCTCTATTATTAAAACAAAAGACGAGGCATTGGATCATTTTAAAATATATAAGGCAGAGGTGGAAAACAGACTAGAAAGAAAAATCAAACGTGTTAGGTCTAATAGAGGAGGATAGTATCTTTCTAATGATTTCGACGAATATTGTCCAGAGCATGGAATTATCCATGAGACAATGGCTCCCTATTCACCCCAATCTAATGGGGTGGCTGAGCGGAAAAACCGAACATTGACGGACTTGGTTAATGTCATGTTGGACAGTTCGGGTTTATCCAACTCATGATGGGGGAAGCCATTTTGACCGCATGTTTCGTGCTGAATCGAGTTCCAACATCTAAGGGTCAAATAACCCCGTATGAAGGATGGAAAGGAAGAAAGCCTGCTCTCGGTGTCTTACGTGCATGGGGCTGTTTGACCAAGGTTAATGTGCCTGCATGTACGAAACGAAAATTGAGACCCAAAACCGTTGATTGTGTCTTTCAAGGATATGCACAACATAGTGCAGTCTATAGATTTTTAGTGATTAGATCCGAGATTCCTGACATGCACGTTAACACCGTGACTGAATCTCGTGATGCCACATTTTTCGAGGATATATTTCCAATGATAGTTTTACTCCTGACCCTTCTCTAATATCCGTATCTTGTTCTTATACTGGAAAACCCATTGAGGATGATAGTACAAATATTGTTCCTCGTAGGAGCAAGAGACAAAGGATTGAAAAATCTTTTGGTGATGATTTTACTGTCTACCTCGTTGATGATACACCCAAAACACTTTCAGAGGCATATGCATCATCAGATGCAGATTACTGGAAGGAGGCAGTCCATAATGAAATGGAGACCATTTTGACTAATGAGACTTGGGAAATATGTGATTGTCCTGTTGGGTGTAAACCTATTGGGTGTAAGTGGATATTTAAGAAGAAGATCAAACCAGATGGTACAATCGATAAATATAAGGCTAGACTTGTATCCAAGGGATTTACCCAAAAGGAAGGCGAGGATTTTTTCGATACTTATTCACCTGTTGCTAGACTAACCACAATTCGTGTGCTTGTTGCACTTATTGCGTATCATGATCTTCTTATCCATCAAATGGATGTGAAGACGGTTTTCCTAAATGGCGAGCTCGATGAGGAGATCTATATGAAGCAGCCTGATGGTTTTGTGGTGCCTGGGCAAGAGAACAAGGTGTGTAAGTTGCGAAAATCTTTGTATGGCCTCAAGCAGGCTCCAAAGCGGTGGCATGAAAAGTTTGATAGAACTATGACCTCTGCAGGCTTTGTGGTAAATGATGCTGACACTTGTATGTACTATAGGTTTGGTGGGGGCAAGGGAGTTTTTTGAGCTTATATGTTGATGATATATTAATTTTTAGGACTTGTATCAATGTGATAAATGATGTAAAATTATTCTTGTCCCAAAATTTTGATATGAAGGATTTGGGAGTGGCTGATGTTATTCTAAACATCAAACTGATTAAAGGCGAGAATGAGATTACTTTAAAGCAATCTCATTATGTGGAGAATATTCTGAGTCGGTTTGGGTACTCAGATTCTAAACTTTCTCCAACGCCATATGATCCCAGTCTAAAGCTTCGCAAGAACAGAGGACAATGGATTGATCAGTTGAGATATTCCCAAATTATTGGTTCTCTCATCTATCTTGCTGGTGCAACCAGACCTCACATATCACTTGCAGTAAGCAAATTGAGTAGATTTACTTCCAATACTGGAAGAGATTACTGGTGTGCACTAGAATGTGTAATGAGATATTTGAGAGGTACATCAATATATGAACTTCACTATACAGGGTACCCAGCTGTACTAGATGGGTATAGAGATTCAAATTGGATCTCAGATGCTGATGAGATCAAAGCCACTAGTGGATATGTTTTCACTATCGGTGGTGCTGCAGTTTCGTGGAGGTCTCGTAAACAGACTATATTGACAAAGTCAACTATGAAAGTGGAACTTGTAGCACTTAAACAGCCACTACTGAGGCAGAGTGGCTGAAACAGCTCTTGATGGACTTGCCTTTGGTCGTTAAACTTGTGCCGACCATTCTTTTGCATTGTGATAATCAAAGTGTGATCACAACTGTAGGCAATGCAAAAGAAAATTTGAAATCATCAAGATATGTGAAACGGCAAATCAAATTCGTGAGACATTTGAGAAATATGAGAGAGATTGTCGTTGAGTATATTAATACTAAAAAAACCTTACAGACCCTTTTACTAAATGATCAGCACGTGCTGTAATTGAAGAAGCATCAAAGGAAATGGGATTGAGACCCGCATGATGTTATCATACAATGGTAACTCAAACTATGTGGTTGGAGATCCCGTGAAGTAGATCTTGGGAAAAACAAGTTGTATGGATAACTGGAGAGTACATATTTATTACTCATTTCCGCTAGTAGATGCGTACTCTCAGTACTGCATGGAAGGTTGACTTTAATGTCTTAATGTGTTCTGAGGTCTAAATAGGCAAGGTACCGTCCTACAGGGTATACTTGTAAGAACACACCTATATGAGTTTGACTGTCAGGTCGCAGTCTATGAGATGTGGGTAATCTCAAATAAACTCATGAACAGACACGAGAGAAGACCGTAATGCTCCAACCTGAGGCATGGCTTTAAGCGGCCTAGTATCAGTGATGTTTTCATGTGAAACTTGCTCACACAAAACTAGCAATTCAAGGCTATGTCCATTGCAAAGTTGTGAGTATGTGAATCATGGAATGCTAGGTGCAGCTCAACCCGTATCGGGTCTGCACTGCAAAGCTGGTATATTAAAGCGCAGAGTTTTTACTTGTAGACCTTGACTTTTGGCGGGGATTGTTGGGATTTGGCCCCTTTGGTACAGCCCATTTATAAGCTCATTTATTTGGGCCAACTCCTCTGGTGGAAAGCCAAGGTGGTGTGAAGAGGTGGCTGGGGACTTTAGTCCCACATTGCCCACCTAGATGGATGTTTCCCAATATATATAGTGGCTCTTGGAGTGATTCTCAGAATGGAAATAATGAGGAAGATGAAGGTTGCTGCTATGGACACAAAGTCACGCGCACGCACACGCGCGCGTTTCGCGATTTTACTCGTTTCATCGCGTGACTTGCGACGTTGCGCGTTCGCATCGTGACGAGTTGTGTTCCACTGCCTTTATTTTCTGCCACATATATTATCCGGCATATTTCATCAACACCTAGACTGTCAGGTCAATATGAGGAGTAATTTGAGGCATAACTGCAGGTGCACATTTAATGTGCACGAATGCCCATAACTGCTCTCATTAGTTGCACGTTGAGGGATTTCAGGGGGCGGTTTCCTGAAATTATGGTAGATTGAATCTAAGGCGATTGGAGACTTGAGTATATAAGGAGACGTCCTGTATACTGGAGGACAAATACACATAACACAGAACACCTCTCTTACTAACTGCTCTGCGCTGCCGTGTTTTTGCCTAGCCATCCCTTCATCTGCCGTGCAGCGGATTGAGGGAGAGCGTTGTCTCCAAACCGATGCCGACGATCTGAAGACATGCACGGATGCCGACGATCAGGTTTCTGGGAAGTGCATTCGCACGACCGCTCGCTGCACTTCCATCTTCCTCAATAATTTCATTGTTACAATCTGTAAGTGAATCTCTCGAACTATGGTCGGTTCGACTTACTTGATGAGCGATTTATTTGCATTTGTTTTAGTTTTCTTTGTGTATTACTAGCACTGTTTATGTTGACCGCTAGGAGATCTGCTCTAGTCGTTTTGTTGTTTCGGATCATTAAATTAATTGCATGTCATGCCTATTTTCTAACAGGTCATTGTGCCGGATGAGAACTATTCTCTCCATTTCAAAGTAACTGTCGTTTTTGGATAAGATTTTTTAGTTCAAAATGAATTAAAAATCTTATCTAAGACAATGATAAGATTTTTTTAGTTCAAAATGAATTAAAAATCTTATATAAGGTGTCAGTTATTGTGGAATGTGGAATGGAGGGAGTAGCTCAAATAGAATAGAAGGTCGGCGTAGGTTTAAAATGAACTAGAAATCTTGTTTAATACGATAATTATTGTGAGATGAAGTGAGTAACTCAAATAAAATATAAGGTCAGTGTAGGTTCAAACTATGCCATCTTCAAGCTTTACGTATGAAAAAAAAATTTAACAAAGAAATCAGGTAGAAATCACTAGGAAACACAACAGAGGCATTGGGCTGTTCGTTCAGGGGTTAGCCCGGTCCCAATTGTTACCACAATCCTAGCGTAGCCCGGTCCAATTCAGATATTAGCCCGGTTCAGTGCCGGGCCGGGCGGCCCATTAACAGCGTCGATGGTGACCACGACCTCGGGCGGCCGTTCCGGCAGCACGCCGCGCCGGCAGACGGGGCATGTCGCGTGCGCGCGCAGCCACAAGTCGATGCACTTTTTGTGGAACACGTGCTGGCACGCCGGCAGCCGCCGCACCATCTCCCCTTTCTCCACTTCGACGAGGCACACGGCGCAGTCCGCGGCGCCGTCGTCCCGGTGCTCGTAGCTCGGGACACGGCCAGCGTTCAGGGCGGCCATCATCTCCACGCGGACCATCACCGGAATCTCGGGGTGTCGGAGGTCGAGCGGCACATCATCGCGCGTCGACTCGTGGCCGCCGGCGTCGTCCCCGTTTTCCTGATGCCTCCGGCCGCTGCGCGCTGACGCTGACGCCGACACCGAGGGCCGGCGTGGACAGCACGGCGGGCGCTTGAGCTCGGCATAGAAGCGGCAGCAGAGAACGAGGCTGATGGTGGTGCATAGGACGGCGAATATGGCGAAGAAGAAGGCGCTGCCCGAGTGCGGGCGCTTGACAAGATGAAGCACGGCCACCGGCGCGGTGACGAAGCCGCTGGCGAAGACGGCGTGCGCCACGACGAAGTCGCAGCACCACCGGTAGCAGGTGGCCTCCTCGACGGACATGGAAAGCCTGCTGCCTGCTCGGCTTGACCGCCGTCAGGTGGACAGATGAGCAGAAGACTTGACTGGTAATTAAACTCTTCACTCGCTCGTACGGACGGGCGGGTAGATAAGCGCGCGCACGGCGTACCCGGCCTTGCACGGAAGGACGGGAACGTGAGTTGAGCTGCCTGGACGAATCACATCTCAGATTCTCAGTGTCCGTCCTCGTGAGACGCGGAACGCCGGACGCTTAGCTCCGGAGATGGAAACGATGACCTTTGTGCGCGTGAAGTGCGCGTTCTTTTTTTTAAAAAAAAATGAAATAAAACCTGCCTCTTGATGACATCTTTGGACTTATATATGTTCCTCTTGCTCTTTTTAATCGTCGTCGCTGCACCCTGCACGAAGTACTTCTAAAAATGATGATGATTCATCAGCTGCTCTTGCTTATCAGGCTCAATTTGTTATGCAGTAGGAACGAAACTGCTAACGTTTAAGTGTTTCGAAAGAAAAAAGAACTGCTGACGTTAATTTATGATGGTGAATGCCCTTCTAGAGTTAGTAGCTATAGTATTTAGGGGAAAAGCTAACATGGATGAAAACATAATAATAGATTTTGTCAGCCATATAAATTATTTAAGTTTAATTTCACACTGTGTAATCAGCGATGGGGCTAATATATGTAATAGGAGTAATCCGGAAACTGTATATAACAATGTAGAGGATGGAAAACAAATTCCATTATCCAACTGCAGAGACATGAAATTGTGAATAATGTATGCTTAGGATGAACAATACTACCGTCAAACTTTTTTTATGAGATTATAGTATGTTCCTTGCGGCATTGCTTTTGGAAGTGAGACGGCGTGTGATAAGTATGTACTTAGCTTCTTTGAAAATGATTCTCTGCAAGATTTTTAGTTCGATGAAGTGAAGTGATTATATGGCTAAAAGTTATTGCTTACGATTATTTAGTATAGACTCTTAGAATCAAGACAAAAATCCTTCACAGGATTAGGAAGATCTACTCTTTTGAAATCTCATACCTTTGTTCAACGCTCATACCTTAGTTCACAGAATCAATCTTTTTTTTGAAAGGCCGTACCGCGATTAATTATAAGAAGAGATGAAAATACAGCTCAATGTACCAGTGGTACATTACAAAGATGAACACTCCAGAAGATACAGTGTGTTGAATTCCACCTGCGTAACACTACTACCATACATTAGTTGGTTAAGATCCTTAGCGCCCGCTAAGCGCCACTGCTGCAACTGTTCTTTCAACATGGCAATTGAATGTTCTGGAGTAGGAGCCACATGAAGATTTTAAGTTTTGGCGGCGCCCACACCCTCCACACCTCATCTGGAAATGAAGATGTCACACTGCCTTGAAACTGCAACCTGTAAGCAGACCTTGATGAATATACACATGTGGCTGAAGCTGACCACTGTATTACATCCTGCTGATCTGATATTAGCGTGAGGCCACTTTCCTGAATTAATATCCATAGTCGCACATACTCTCGTCTAGCAGTTCCACTGTGAGGCCCTGTAACACATTGTGTATCCAAGTAGCCTCCGATAGTGCCTCTGCCACCGTTCGTCTTTTACCTCGACTGTGTTTAAACAGTGCAGGGAAGAGGGACGCTGGTGCACAACCATGAAGCCAACTAGATCTCCAAAAATTTGCCGTGCAGCCATCCTGAACAGTAACGGTCGTCGCGAGTGCGAATAAATCTTGGTCAGAATCATCTACCGGTAGTTCCAACCCCTTCCATGATCGAGTAGGTTCTGTCCAGCTGAGCCAAAGCCATCGGAGTCTTAGAGCTCTGCTAAATCTGTCAAGGTCTGTAATGCCCAACCCGCCACACTCTAGTGGTCTGCATACACGGCCCCAACTTGTTTTGCATTTCCCTCCGTGTAGCTGCTGATTGCCTGCCCAGAAAAATCGCCGTCGCATCTTATCGATCTCCTTTATGAACTTTCTGGGGACCTTCAGTGCAGTTAGCAAGTAAACAAGCATGGAACTCATAACCGAGTGCACTAGTTCCTTCCTTCCCGCCATGCTGAGCAAATTGCCTTGCCAACCAGCAAGTTTTCCACCTATTCGGTCCTGTATGGGCTGCAGGTGTGTGACACGTAGTCGGCCTAGTGTCAGGGGCATTCCCAAGTAAGTGATCGGAAAGGACACTTGCTGACCATCAAATCCAGACAACACCCCTGCAAGTCAATATCTTGACAACAAATTGGGGCAACCATGCACTTTGCCACATTAATCTGTAAGCCTGTAGCATCACCAAATAAACTGAGCAATTCCATCATGTTGTCAACCTCAGTCTTGATCGGATTCAATAACACAACCAAGTCATCAGCATACATGGAAACCCAGTGGCACGCTAACCTCGAGCCCAAAGGGCTGAAGCACCCGCGCTCTGTGGCAACACTGAAAAGGCGCTGAATCGTGTCGATTGCCAATACGAATAAATGTGGGGACAGTGGGTCACCTTGACATAAACCACGATGATGAAGAATAGGTTGCCCAAGGGTTCCATTTAAGCTCACTGATGATGAGGCTGTAGCAAAGAGGAGGGAGGGCCAATCTCGCCAACGACTCGGAAATCCCCGCTCCTCAAGAAGCTCAAACAAGTTTGCCCAAGAGACCATGTCAAAGGCTTTCGATATGTCCAGTTTGAATAATAAAGTGGGTTTCCTTTTTGGTAGGAGACTTATGGTAGCATGATTCATTCTTGGAAGCGGACCTGTATTTAGAGAGTGAAAGCTGGCAAAGGACACCATGGTATTGTTTTTGATTAGTGTCCAACACTTCTTGTAAAAAGCCCCCGTAAATCCATCTGGACCGGGCGCCTTTTCTGCTGGCAATTGACTGATGGCTGTACTGATTTCAGCCTCCGAAAATGGAGCAACCAGAGTATCCCCCTCAATCTGCGATAAGCCTAGTGATGTCCAGTCAAGAGTGTGATGCCTCCGGTGGGTTGACCCAATGACGGTCGTGAAATGCTGTTGCAGGATTTGTTCTTTTTCTTCATGAGACCAGCATATCTGTCCATCACCATTTTTTAGACATGGAATAAAATTTCTCCGTGCTCGTGCCGCGGTCTTGAGATGAGAAAACCTTGTGCAGGCATCACCTTCCCACAACCAAGTAATCCGAGAGGACTGACGTCTTCGTACTCGCTCAACTGCTGCTAAACCCAATACCCTTATTTTCAGATCCTTTCGTAGTTGTTTTTCCAGCATGGTGAGGGCTCTCTCTTCCTGCGCTTCTTCAAGCCTTTGTATGACATCAGTGGCGATGTGTAGTTGTACCCTCGCTTGCCGGAATAGACCATTGCTCCAACACTTCAGTGAATTTGCTGTGTTTTTTAGCTTAGTGCTTAGAACGTTCAGAGGAGAATAGCCTTGTACCGGTTGAGTCCATGCGGCACTGACAGCATCCATAAATCCTGGGATTTTAACCCAGTAATTTTCAAACTTAAAGCTTCTTACTCGTCTTGGCTGGTCCTGTAGCGCGAGAAGGATTGGGCAATGATCCGAAATGGAAGTAGATAATGCCTGAAGGCCATGATCTGCGTATAATGTTCCCCAATATTGATTATAGAAAGCTTGATCAAGTCGTACCAATGTTGGTTCGTCTCTTTCATTACTCCATGTAAATCCCCGATTCCGAAGCGGGACCTCCATCAACTCGGCTCGGTCCAGAGTTCTTCGAAAGGCCCCCATCAAACCTCTATTCAAGTTGCTGTTATTCTTGTCCTGTGCTGAATATACTAGATTAAAATCCCCCATTGCAAGCCACGGCACTTCCTGTACAGGCTTAGAAGACAACAGCTCTTGCAAAAAATGATTCTTATCAGGCTCCAACGTTGGCCCGTATACTCCAGTAAAGAGAAAACTGGTATTGGATGCACGATGTCGGAAGGTGCATGATAGAGTGAAGTCTTGTTTTACCAGTCCAGATGCCTCAAAGAAATCCGCATCCCAGCTAATCAGGATGCCACCGCGGGTTCCTTCTGCCGGGAGATCAAAAAATTTCCGCAGAGAGGGCCTCAATATTTCTGCAGCAAGGAAGCTAGACATTGCCTCGATCTTTGTCTCTTGAAGGCAGACCAAAGTGGGCCGAGCACTCTGAATCAGAATCCGTACGGCTTCACGCCGTGCTGGCGAGTTTAGTCCACGAACGTTCCAACTCAAAATTTTGAGGTACTCAGCCATTTAACCATATGAGAGCAACTGAGACTAATGATGACAATGCAACCTCATTAGTCTGGCCACACATGAAGCTACATTTACTGGACTCAAACACACCGCCACAGAGCCTTGCTGTTATGGAGGCCAAAGCCGAAAACCCGAAGACAGACCCCCCATGAATACGCGCCCAATCCATAGGTGACCCACTATCCACTTCAGCACAACACACTAACTGGCAGCTTCTTAACATAAGGTATTGGCGACGAGGGCTGAGACCCGATCAAGCTGCAGCCACCTGCGCTGCCTGTTCTTCAGTAGCCATGTTAGCTAATGCAGATTCCATGTCATGGTTGGCTAGGCCGGTGAGGCAGCGTATTGCTGTGACTGCCTTAGTGGAGAGTGGTTTCTTGTACATTGACGCATACTTGGCCAAAGCTTCTTCCCCGATCTCTTCTTTAGCGCCTACCATATCAAATTGGCGGATCAGTCTCTCTGTGGCACGCTGAGCCACCGGAATTGGAGTCTTGTTCTTCGCCTGTCGGATGCTCCGCCTCGAGGGCTCAACAGACGCAGACCGAGTGCGCACTGTGTGACGCTGCGAAACTGGTAGTGGAAGCAGTGCAGTTGGAGCGGGCTGGAAGAGGGAGGCCACTAGGGATGGGCCGGTACCCTTCGGGCCAATTGTTGGGGCTGTCCACGACTCCATCGATGGGCCACCTGAGGAAGGGCCCACACTATGTACGGCGGCATCTCCCGGCTCAGCCACTCGACGCTCATGTGGCGACAATGGTGACAGGCACGCCCGAGCTTCTCCGGCCTGTTGTATGCCCCCTGCCTCACGCAAGTCAGCTGGTGCAGGACTGGGAACACCCAGAGATCAATCTAGATAACTTATTCAATATACCTTGTGGTCCTTTCAGTTTCGGCATCGCAGCCTCCGCTCCTTGGGCGATGTCGTCCGGCACGCGTTGGGCGCTTCTTACGACAATGATTGATCTGGCGGAATGCGGTGAGAAATTGTTTACAAGGTTTCGATCATCAAGGTCGATCCTCCCCATGTTATAGGACTGATGCATTTGCAACAAGAATTCTTGCTTACTAATGTAAGGAACAAAGACCTCAAACAGATCTAACATAATAATAGTTCTTTTTAATATACTCCCTCCATCACAAATTACTTATCAGTTTCTAGTTAAAAATGAACTAGAGAGTGACAAGTAATTTAAGATGCAAAGAATAATAAAGAACAAAGATCATAATTTCTTTATTGCATACCTCAAACAAAGCTACATGAACATCCATTAGCACACGTGCTCATGCAGCTTGGTCTGCCCCATCCTCGTTGCCCAACCAATTATCTTGCAGTTCCAGCGGTGCTAAACACATAAAATAGGACAACAAACACCAGTCACACGGCCGGCCGGAACATCCGCAGCACCGAGCTTGTAGTCGAAGTCCATGACGTCGTCGTGACCCTCACCATGGTACGTCAATTTCGTGGGTCGGTGTTTCTGTGCTTGCTGGCAAACAATTCAGTGGTCGCCGTGCAGCGCTGTGGAAGAATGACGTTTTTGTCCAGACTAAAAACCTACTCCTTCTATCTCAAAATCATTATCACTTTCTAGTTTATTTTTGAACTAAAAAGTGACAAATATCTTTATTCTAAAATACTTGTCACTCTCTTGTTTATTTTTAAACTAGAAAGTGATAAAAATTTTAAGATGGAAGAAGTAATTGTTAAAAATAGGAAGTCTTATCTATACTAAGTAGAGGATCTCTCTTTCCTTGTAGTTGCGTATCTATAGAGGATATCCTCTTTGGCTCTTTCCTTGAGCTGCGTCTCCATCTGTTACGCGCTTTGCGCATGTAATCTCAGCCATTGTAACGCTTCTATGCTATATATACCAGATGTCATGGCATAGTACGACAAGGCATTCAAGTCATTTAACATGGTATTAGAGCCACATAATTTTTCTTAACCATGTCTACCCAATCTTCTACCTCCTCCTCCACCACCTCCGATCCGCCGTATTCAGCTCTTCGGCGAACACCATGGCGTCAATCTTCGTCAACATTCCCCTCCACCATGCTGTGACAGTGCGTCTTACGAAGACCAATTTTCTGATCTGGCGTTCTCAGCTTCTTCCCTACCTGCGGAGTACGAAACTTATTGGATATCTTGATGGCACGATTGTTGCCCCGCCCCAATATGTTTCATCGTCTTCCACTGATGGGGCTAATCTGGTTCCTAATCCAGATTATGACCGATGGTTCAATCAAGATCAACAAGTTCTAAGTGGCCTACTCTCATCTATGATGGAAGAGATTATCTCATATGTGATTGATGCAAGCACATCCAAGGAAGCATGGGACAAACTCCAGCGTATGTTTAGATCTGCTACACGTGTGCGTATTGTTCAGATCCGTGTTGATCTTGTAACAACCAAGAAATGTGATATGTCTACTGATGATTATTTTCGGCGGATCAAAGGCTTGGCCACTGATCTAGCTGCTGCCAATGTGCCGCTACGTGATGATGAAATTATTGTGTATCTGTTGGCCGGCCTGGGCTCTGACTATGACTCTTTTGTCACATCTATGATGACCAAATATAGTCTCACACTCAATGATGCATGTGCTCATCTCATGACATCTGAAGCCCAACATCTCAAACATCAGACATTTTGCAGCAGCTGAATGTTGCATCCTTGGCGTACTATGCTGGACGTGGTAACATGTCTCGAGGGCGTGGTCGTGGACGTGGACGTGGCCGCGGCCGCGGCCGTCGATATTTCGTTCCCTCTCAAAGTGGCATGTCCCAGCGGGTCTCTAATGATCGTCGAGGTATCTCCGCACGCCCTTCATGTCAGATATGTGGCAAGGATGACCATACGACCATTTGGTGTTGGTACAGGATGGATGAATCCTATAACGAAGGTCCTGCTTCAATAGCCATGGCCGCTACAACTTCATACAAGGTTCATCCAAATTTGTATTCTGATGCAGGTGCCACTGATCACATCACTAGTGATCTAGATCGCCTGGCTGTTTGTCAAACATATCATGGCACTGATCATGTTTATGTGGGCAATGGTGCAGGTTTGCGCATTTTACATATTGGTCATGCTTCTATTAATACTACTACCCATCCACTTGCTTTGCGTAACATTTTGCATGTCCCTGAAATTTCTAAAAATCCCCTTTCAGCGCATAAATTTGCTCGTGACAATGACGTCTTTTTTTTAATATCACCCTTGGCATTTTTCTGTTAAGGATTGACAGTCGGGGACAATCCTTCTGATAGGGCGGTGTGATGCAGGCCTTTATCCTATTCAACCAAGCTCTTCTCAGCAGATCAACTAGTCGTACTCAGCGGCACGCTCCGCTCGGCCACCCTTCGTTTCAAACTGTTCAATCAGTTTTGCGTCTTAATAATCTCCCTTTTAATAATGAGTCATCTGTATTCGTATGCAATGCATGTCAGTAGCCAAAAGTCATAAACTCCCCTATGTTAGTTCTCCTCATCAATCATCAGCACATTTGCAAATATTTTTCTGATGTTTGGGGCCCTGCGCCTATATCTGTTGGTGGTTATAAATACTATATCAGTTTCATTGACGATTTTAGCAAATTTTGTTGGATCTATTTGATGCATGACCACATAGAAGCACCACGAATTTTCCTTGAATTTCAGACCCATGTTGAACATCTCCTAGAGACAAAAATTAAATGGGCCTAATCTGATTGGGGTGGGGAATACCAGAAAATGCACAAAAAGTTCTTTAAAATTTTTGGCATTGCTCATCATGTCACTTGTCCCCATGCACACCAACAGAATGATTCTGCTGAACGCAAACATCGTCACATTCTAGAAACAGTGCTTGCTCTCCTTGTTCATGCTAATATGCCAATTAAATTATGGGATGAAGCTTTTCTTACCGCTACCTATCTCATTAATCGTATTTGTCGGAGTCTGGTTCCGGCAATTCTCCCGGTACTACTGTTGGTAGCCCGCGGAGTTTGTAGTTCGATATTCGGCACGCAGTGATTCAAAACACGATGGCAAGTTGACACAAGGATTTACGTGGTTCGTGCTGCCTAAGCGTAATACCCTACTCCACGGGGTGTGTAGTTGTCGTATTGAGCGTCTGAGCACATGTGAGCGTGTGTCAGAGCCGAGTCTAGAAGGCCTCTCCCTTTGTATCGCTCGGCCAGTCATTTTATAGCACAAGGACTGGTCGTTACACCGTTAGCCTGGCCTTACATGTGACTCTAGCAGTTACTGATGTTTAATACATAATTAATGAGGTTAATTACCCTTAATAGTGTGGTAACGTGCCTTGACAGTGTCTTTACTGTATTAAGGGCCCTCCGATCATGTGTCATTAAGATGGTATTAATGACACTTAATCGGGTCTTGAAGTCCTTGATTGTCCCTTGAAGGTCCGAGCCGTTGGGGGTCCACCAGTATGATTGTTGAGGCTGAAGGTCTGGCGGTTGGACATGTGACAGCTCTGGAGCTTACCATCTGGGACGGGGTAGGTCTGGTGCAGTTGTACACGTGTCAGTACTGGAGCTTCCCTTTGTCGGGGGTTAGGTCCGGGGGTGCCGCGCAGGTATTTGGCCCGGAGCTTTCCCATGTGTGGGACTTAGCTCCGGTTGCGGTATACACGTGGCAGCACCGGGACTAACCATAGAAGGGAGGCAAGTCCGGTCCCGTATGACACGTGGGTCCTTCGGAGGTCTTCAACTCGGACAGGTGAAGTTCCTTTGGTCTTTTTGCAATCCCAAGGGGTATACGGTACGCAGGGTACCGACAGTGGCCCCTTGGGCCCACCTCTGGGAGAGACCTTTTGGATGAAGTCGTTCTACCAGAGGTGGGTCCATCCTTTGGTTTTTGAGTCGTGTCTTCAAGGGTCTTTGTATGTGCCGTTGGCGGTAGTTCGCAGTTAAACCATCGTCGCGTGGCATATCCAGGATGCGGCAGGTGAGATTTGAGCGTGCGGATCTCACGCAATTGAATGTCACCGGTTCTCGATACAAAAACCGTATCAGTTCCGGGCGCCTTGTCAGGTCGCCGCCCTCGGGCTTCCCGCCTCTCATGATGACAAATGTTCGCCTGGGGTAAGGTCCTCGACTTGATCGTCGGAGTGGCCCCGGGCACCCTTGTCATTGGCAGGGTGAAGTTTTTGAACTGTATCATTGGCTCCTCTGTGGTTTCCATCCAAGCGTTGTGGGGGCTTACTTAAGAAGGAAAGCGTGCACCGATTGGAGATTCTTTACGCCTTCATTTGAACTTGCGCTCGAATCCTCCAAACTTTTGCCTGCTTTTCATCTCTCGCCCTGCTGTGCTACGATGAAGTTGGGACTCCTCAAGAGCCGCATTGGGAGCAAGAAGGAGTTGTCTAGGGTCCGGACCTACATGGGATGGTCCAGTGTCTCCTTCGACAATGACATTCGTTGCGGCAAGCTTCCCTTCGAGAAGGAGCGAGCCGGAGATATGGTGTACTTCCTTGGGTACGCCATGGCGGGTTTGATCCTGCCTTTCTCCACTTTCTTTCTGAGGCTTCTTGATTTCTATGGTCTGCAGCTCCACCATCTTGGCCCCCACTCAATCTTGCTGGTGGCGACTTTCGTCTACTTTTGCGAGATGTGGGTGGGAGTGCCCCCTTGTGTGGAGTTGTTCCGGACTTTTTTCACTGTCCACCCCACTGGGAAGAGTGATGAGTTCATCGGCTTCTACTACTTCGTGAAGCAGAAAAACTCCCCCCTAAAGTACTTGAGGTCTTTTCCTTCCAGCAAGTGGGACGACTGGAAGAAAGACTGGGTGGTCATCACCATCGAGGGACACGAGAGGCTGGAACTGCCTAAAGGCCTCCCCCGCATCGACACTGACATTTGGAGTGATGTGCCAGAGTTGTCGAGGGAGTACAAGCCCATTCTGGACAGAATCCAAAAATGTGTCAAACGTGGGGTGACCCCCCAGATGGTCTTCGACAACTTCTTGATGAACAGGTGGGCCCCGCTAAGGGCTAGGAGCCGGCCTGCCTGGGCCTTCAACAGTGAGATGGATACCAACCGCATTCAGGTCGGCTTGGAAACCAACTTGACCGGTGAAGCCTTGAAGACCCATCTCAAGAAGTTCCAGCCTGGGAACATCGGCCATGGTGACGTGTCTCCACCGGCGGCCTTCCTTCCTCTAAATATGATACCAGAGGAGTGCAAAGAGCTCTGGAGGAATATGCCACTGTTGGACGACTTGGGCCTGATGGAGAGGCGATCAACCTCTGGGGTGGCGATCCCCAGAGCTTTGGAGGAGGGCTCTGCTCCCGCCCCGAAGCCAAGAGCTGAAGTCATAGGCAAAGGCAAGGAGTTGGCCAAGCCCTCGAGCCGCAAGAGGAAGTTGAAACATTCTGACGGGAGGTCCGTCAGACCTGCTCCTTCCACTGCAACTCCTTCTCCTCGGCGGAGGGGGTCTTCGTGGGCGGCAACCACTCCAGCATCGGCATCTCCTCAGGATGCTAGCTCCGGCCATGTGGCTACAGTACCTGGGCCAACTGAGGGCTCTAGGTCCGAATGTCCTTCTCGATCGAGGGGGGCCTCAACCAATATGACGCCGAAGGCGGCATCAAGCTCCGGGGAGCCTTCCGGAGCTACTACACCAATGGCGTCAGGGTCCGGCCCTGAGCGTCCAGTGAAGAGGTTCCGCGCTAGTTGGAGCAGACGCCTTTCGAGGTAAATTTGATTTTTTACCTCAGTTGATTATTTTTTGTTGTAACTACGTTTTGAGTTTCTTTGTCCTTCATCCACAGAGTGCCCAAGAAAGGGGTTGAAGCTCCAGTTCTTGCAGCAGCAACTGATGTTGCGCAGACGGAAGCTCCAGCTCCAGTTCCAGCGCTGCCCCAAGAGGTGGCTAAGGCCGCGGCAGCTCCGGCGCCAGCTGTCGTGGTCCTTGACCTCGAGTCATCCCCTGAATCTCCTGTGGTAGCGATGGACCATGGGAATGAAGATGTACCAGCGGCACCAGCCCTGGAGGTTGAAGCTCCAGGTTTGGATGTTGAGATGATGGACGCCCCGGTCTCAGAGCCGGAGGTAGCTGCGGTTCCGGCCCTAGAGCCGGATGTTGTTGAAGCCCCGGCTGCGGAGCCGGTGGTTGATGAAGCCCCGCCGGTAGAGCCGGTGGTTGATGAAGCCCCGGCGGTAGAGTCAGTGGTTGATGAAGCCCCAGCGGTAGAGCCGGTGGTTGATGAAGTTCTGACGACGGAACCCGGTCTCGACGAAGTTCCGGCGCCTGAGCCGGTAGTTGTAGAAGTGCCGGCGCCCGAACCAATGGCGGTCGAAGCACCAACACCTGAACCGGCGGTGGAGGAGGTGCCAGCGTCAGGGCTGGAAGTGGCTTCAGCTCCGGCCGCCTTCAACGCCTACCCCAGAGATGGTGGTTCCGGAGGTGCCCGCGCCTGAGCTAGGGTGCCAACATGAAGCTGCCGATTCTCCGCCTGAGGGACCAGTTGTTGATGACCTGGCGGCAGGACCTTCGGAGCTGATTCTAGAGGTAGAAACTTCTACTGCAGGACCTTCCTCGGCGATGGCCGAGACTATCCCGGAAGGCGGCCCTAGTGCCGTGGAAGCTCAGGGGACCTCTCTTGTAGAGTGGGACCCGATTTTTGTTATGGAGAACTCGTTGGAGCCAACGGAGAGGACCCCGACAGGTCTGAAGCCAATCCCTTTGTTGTTGTCTATCAACAACACCTGCTCCAGTCTTCGTCAGGTCCAGTTGGCCTTTTACCACGACGGCAAGGCTCTCGAGGAGGAGCGCCAAACCCTTAGGAGGTGGCGCAACCGGCTCCAATTCGAGACCAAGATGGCGCAGACGAGGCTGGCCGATGACAAGGAGTGGGTGAAAAGGGAGAAGGTCTGGTTGGAATACTGGGGTCGGCTGCTAGATGAGAGGGAAAGCATGACGCGATCCCTCGACGACCAGTCCCGGACCATCCACGAACAGGTGGCTGCTAATGAAGCAGCGTGTGATGCCCAGTTCCGAAAAATGAACCAAGCTAACACATATGTGTGCCCATGACGTTCATCACACATACACGAGTGCAATCACAAAAGGATATACAGAAAATTACCACAGAACAAAATTAATTAACCAAATTTTATTAAACAAACCATATTATCCTCGAATACAAGCTCTAATGAATATTAACGACAAATTCAACTAATGCAGCAGAAATAAACTAAATAAGCAAGCTAAACAACTAGGCAACATAAGCGATAGGGTAGCGCAGCTCCAATCAACACCACAGGCAAAGCTGACGGTAGACACGGCCTAGAACTCCACATTATCGCCAATAAACTCCCAATCCTGACCTGCAACTGTTGGGGGGGGGGGGGATTGCACGAGTGAGTACATGTCGTACTCAGCAAGTGTGGAAAGTATGACATGTGGCTGATTCAAATGACGACAATAATAATGGCTAAGTGCTGAAAAGTACATTAAAACATTTGAAAAGCAATATAATATATGTATATGAAATAAACCCATCATAATCATAAGTAATATCATAATACCAGTCTATAATTCACCATCCTCATTCATAATTCCAGATTTCACCATTTGCCAATAACCATATTCAATACCAGAAATTAATCCATAACCATAATATCAACCATAACCATCCCAAATCCCAATTTCCCTCTAATCATGGAAGTTGTCCAGGTGCTCATAACCGGGAGCACGGCTATCATGTAGTTTTATTTAACTCTGCAGATTTTGTACCACTTTACCCACGTGTTTGTGATTTCATCACCTTTCGATGACTAGAACCTCTATTATGCCGTCTCACACTTCCATCGGTGTGTGGCCAAGAATCACAAAATAGCCTTTACAAAGGGATTACTAGCCTATTTAGACCTCACTGAGATTCCACCAGTGGCGATGTCTCCAACTGAGCACATCTTCAACCAAGGGCCCCCTCTTGAGCCATTCAGATCCTAGGGTAGTCCCACCAATCATCAACAAACCCAATCCGACTACCCCTTCCCCGAGCATCCACAATGGTCCAAACAACACTAGCGAAGCCCTAATTAATCAGCTACGCTGCACCCATACTTGGCTTCGTGGTGGCACTGTAGTCCTGGCTTATTCTCGCATGAACCGATCCTTAGATCTAAAGCAACCAAACCACCATGACATCCAACCCATCCACGTACCGGGCTTGCTTAGATCACGCATTACCATACTGTATTGACCAGTTCATATTAACCAGAATATCATTAATGCATAATCAAATGTGTAGTGTTGCTTTCCCATCCCAATTAATTAAGCGAAGCAAAAAGGTAAAAAGCCCTCCCCGACTCTCTACCATAAATTCCAGGTGACAAGTGTGGTTAAACAAATCTAGTAAACTTCCTACCATAGGGTTTCCCATCAAATTGACATAGCATGCAGTTTTGCAAACAAAACATTTATTTTAAAACAGGATCAATATGCTTCAAGGACACTTGCCTTGCTCTTGCTGTTGATTAGGGTCAAAGCCTTCAAACTCTTGATGTTGTAGATCCTCCACGACACTCTCCAGCGCAAAACTGTCTAATCCACACAATAAACATACAAGACAAGAACACAATCAAAGAGTGCACAAATATTACTCAAGATGACATGACATGCATGATTAATGCAAATACAAGGTAGAACTTGTTAATAGATTGCTTTTAATGATCACTAACTAGTTCTAATAGATTTTAACAAGTTTATATAGGTTTGGAGTTGATTAGATCAAATTTTAGAATTAATTCAACACAGTTTAACCAGAAAGATCGGACTAGTCCGCTAGGGACCGGACAAGTCCGCACTTCGCGAGATCAGCAGATTAGGGTTTTTTAGATCAACGTAAATTTGGAGATTAGGGGTTGAATTCTCGTAAGGAAAAGAGAATAGGAGGTATACCAAGTGTTTAGGACTCCAATGAATCAAGAAACTTGGAGGTAGCACTTGGATCTTGATGATCTAGGGTTGGTGATGAACTTGGAGATGAATTGGTGTTGAAGAACGAAACTTGGTGGAGATATTGATCCTCTTTCGTTTCCTCCTCTTCTTCTTCTTGCTTGAGATCTCCTCCTCCTTCCTTGATGGTGGCTCTCCACGAACTAGGGTTTGGGTGGGGTGGAAAAGTGGCAAATAGGTGTCAAACCAAGGGGTGAGGTTGTTTATATAGAGGTGGAGGCTAGGGTTAGGTGGATTTCGAGTTTGAGAGGAGTAGAGGCCGGTTTAGAGTCCCACATGGGCTCTAAAAGAGTTAGGCATGACGTCCCTAGGTTCACTTAACGTGAACCCCAAGAAACAAGTCGTAAAACAAAAGATCAATTCGGAGTCGCAAAATATCGGACAAGTCCGGAAAGGACTGGACTAGTCCGAAGTCATCCAGATAGAAAATCGGACAAGTCTGGCCTAAAATTGGACAAGTCCGACTTTAGTCAGAGAAGAAATCGGACAAGTCCGCTGGAACACCGGACAAGTCCGGAAAAGTCCAGAGACTTAGCAATTTTCAAGGATTCTTGGAATATCGGACTAGTCCGCAAAAAATCAGACAAGTCTGAAAGTTTCCAGAGGCAAAATCGAACTAGTCTGCAACAAAAACGGACAAGTCCGTTTTTAGCCAGAGAGAAATCGGACTAGTCCGCACTTTCCTGCATTTTAAGTGCGGTTTTGTTCCAAATCAATTTTAAATGCTCAAAATCAATTTGAAACTCGTTCCTATTTATGTGGGTTAATGTTAAACATGTATATGAGTGTATGCAAGGCATGATGCATGAAAATGAGGGTGTTCCACAGCGAATGAGCACCAAGAGAAGCTCAACGCCATCCACAATAGCCTCGTCAAGCGCCGGGAGGCTCTTGAGGAGCGGGAGAAAAAGCTCGAAGATGAAGAGCAAAAACTCCTGGAGCTGCGGGATGACCTCGTCAAGAGGGAGGAGGAGCTCACTTAGAGGTTGACTCTGGGTGACAAGAGTCTCGCGGAGCGCACTAAGAAGCTGGAGGAGCGCTACGAGAAAGAGGAGAAAAAGGCCTGGCAGCAAGGACAGGACCTCCACAAGAGGGAGAATGAAATTGCTGCCAGGGAGAAGAAAGTGCAGGGCCGGGAGAAGGACCTGGTCGACCGTCGGAACAAGATCCACCTCCGGGAGGAGGAGCTCGGTAAACTCGAAAGGCTGGTTGCTGAAAAGATTCAGCAGAACGCCAAAGAGGTCGAGCGCCTTGCCCAGGAGAATTTGGAGTTTGCGGTGACCAAAAGATCCTTGGAAGAGATGCGAGGTTCAAGGGCTACAGAGTCCCAACAAGTTTGAGACTTCTTGGGAAAAGACAATGACGCGCTGACGCTGATGGGTTTTAGTCCCGTGCGTCTGGATGATCCGGAGCCGGAGCTGGACCAGTCGTTGCAGGCATTGAGCTTGGCGGGCAATAAGATCACCAAGATGGGCGATGTCATCGCGGACCAGCTGGAAACCAAAGGACGATCCCTAGCGAAGAATGTCGCAGAGTTCATGCTGACGTGCTACACAAGTTGGGACCCTCACTTCCCACTGGACCCAGTGCTTGAAGGCCCCATCGACGGAGAGGGAGAAGCCGCAAAAGCCAGCGTGTTGGAGGTTGCCCAGAAGGCCGCCTCGTTCTTCCATAGGGTCTAGGACTCTCTCTTTGTATCTCCCGCTTGTATCTTCTCTTCTTTTCTCCAATTTTGTAATCTCTTGTCTTCATATTAATGAAATCCAAGAATTTTATGAATTTCATTTTTTGTCTTCAACACCTTTGTCCCACTTGGCCCCCTGGTAGATGTACACAATTTGATTGTGAACATGTACCAAGACGATGTAGCATTTTGTTGAAGACTTGCACGCTTCGAACTTGTAGTTTGTAGGTCCGAAGTCGCCGATAGTAGGGGCCCCTGAGGTTGTCAGAGATTAGTAGCTCCGGCAGTGACCCTTGTCAACACGTAGAGCATTGACGGTTAGTCCTCCTGGGTTGTCGAAGCTTGGTAGCTCCGGCAGCGACCATTGTCAACACGCGGTGCATCGACAGCAGACCCCACTTGGGAGTCTTCCCACCATCTTTTCTTCATGTTGACGGCTGGTCCCCTGGATTTGCCAGAACTTTGTATCTCCGGCGATGTCTACTATCAATGTTTGAACATCGTCAGCAGACCATCTTAGGGGGTGTCGGAGCTTTGATAGCTCCGGCTTCATCCACCATCATCAT
Source organism: Tuctoria greenei (assembly GCA_036927565.1). Lineage (NCBI taxonomy): Eukaryota > Viridiplantae > Streptophyta > Magnoliopsida > Poales > Poaceae > Tuctoria > Tuctoria greenei. The sequence goes on along the minus strand of JAYESD010000007.1, from coordinate 171,564,807 downwards.
GAGATCTTTATTTTTCCTGCACACTGAAGTCAAGAAAAACAGTAAAATCCATTTCCTATCTATAACTCGTTTGCAGATTACTATTCCCAAAAGAAATTTTTAGGTCGAACGCAACTCTCCATACAATCAAGTGCACTGGCTTATTTTCTCCAGGTCCGATCGTTTCTAGACTCGCCTTACTTCGGCCTGTCGGGGTGTAGGTAGAGTGGCGTAGTAAGGGTGCAGGACCAGGCTAAGTCGATAGCACACTCCGGACCTAGATTGGCTTGGCGGCATTCGGACGAGTAGACCATTAACAATGTTTAGACCCAGAAGAATTGACTATGCAACTTGAATTATATATGAATTGGTCAAGCTAAAGTTTCTTAAGAATTGCACACTTTGTTATAGACAAGAAAGAGAAAAATAAAAAATATTGAGCTGTACAAAATAAATGCACGTGGAGTCTATTTTCACACAATGATGTCTTTCATTATAGGTCCGGGGTACAGGGGAAACAAGTACACTCTTAGGGTACGGAACCGGACTAAGTGTGTTGCGTTTCTCATTTGACCCAAGGTAGATAGCTACACTTTTAGTTCTGAGACTGTGACAAGTGTTGCCTGAACTTTGCGGACCTTTCGGGGAAGGTCCGACTATTCTCCCGAAGGAGCTACCCGACTCTGTACAATTACTCTATAACATACATCACATGTAACTATAGACTCACCTCCGTGATATTAAGCGTAGAACTTACGGAGGTGCTCAATGTTCCAAGGATTAGGAAGCGGTGTCCCATCCTCGGTTGCCATGTGAACGCATCTGGGACGGGATACTTTGATCACTCGGAAGGGTTCTTCCTAGTTGGGGGAGAGTTTGTTTAACCCTTCTCGAGTTTGTATTCTCCGTAGCACCAAATCTCCTTCCTTGAGTTGTAGGTTGTGAACATGCCTTTAGTGATAGCGCCGAAGAGCTTGGTGGTATCGGGCATTTCGAACAGCTCCTTGACACCTTCCCTCTTCAAGGAGGTCAAGGTCTTCATGCCAGAGCTGGTCCTACGTGGCATCATCGAAGGTTCGGACCCAGAGCGACCCCAAGGTGATTTCCGGAGGAAGGACTGCTTCAGCTCCGTACACCAGGAAGAAGGGTGTCTCTCCAGTTGATCGGTTTGGAGGTTTCTTGTTAGCCCACAGTGTGGGCAGAAGCTCTTTAATCCAGTTGGCTCCATGTTTTTTCAGGCGCTCATATGTGCGCGTCTTGAGTCCCTTTAGGATTTCTGCATTTGCTCTCTCAGCTTGGCCATTGCTTACCGGGTGAGCTACAGAAGCATAGCTGACTATGAATGCCGAGGTCTTTGCAATATCTTTGGAATGCAGAGCTTGTGAATTGGGTCCCATTATCAGTTATGATCTTGTTTGGGACTCCAAATCTGCATACGATGGACTGCAAGAAGTTGATAGCTGATTGCTTGTTTATTGTCACAACTGGAGTTGCTTCCGGCCATTTGGTGAACTTGTCAGTGGCAACGTACAGGAACTTGTAACCTCCGACGGATCTTGGGAAAGATCCCAAGATATCCATCCCCCACACAGCGAATGGCCATGTAGGAGGTATCATTTGTAGAGGTTGAGCTGGTGTGTGAATTTGCTTTGCATGGAACTGGCATGCTTCACATTTCTTCACTAGCTCAGTTGCATCCTGGAGTGTTGTAGGCTAGTAAAAACCATGCCGGAAGCCTTTACCAACCAGCGTGCGGGAAGAGGCGTGGTTTCAACACTCACCTCTATGGATTTCTGCAAGTAGCTCGCAACCTTCTTCCCTTGTAATGCACCGCATTAGGACGCCGTTGGCACCACGCTAGTAGAGATCCCCTTCTACCAGTGTGTATCTTTTAGCCGATCTGACTATCCGGTTAGTGGATACATTATCTTCTGGAAGGAAATTGTCTTTCAAGTAGCTCCGAATCTCCAAGATCCATGCATCGGAGCTAACTTGAGGATTTGAGTCTTGCGTGCTGGGTTGCTCGGAGCTTCCTGCAGCACCTACAACCCTTGATGGACGCCATGGTAACAGGGCCATCGGGACTGCCAGCTTCGAGGTGCTAGTCTCGCCCCCTTCGCTCAGTTCGGCAGGCTGAGCTGTTGGTCTTGACAATCTCTGGACAAAGGTTCCGTCGGGAGCCGGAGCTCCGGTGGAAGCTTTCGTCGAGAGTTCGTCAGCTTCAGTGTTGTTGAGATGCTGGACATGGCAAAGATCTAGGACGTCGAAGTCCTTTTGAAGCTTCTGGGCTTCAAGTAGGTATGCAGCTAGTTGAGGGTTGTTGCAGCAGCATTCACCTTTGACTTGTTTTATGATGAGCTGTGAGTCACCCTTTACCAACAGCTGCTTGACACTGTATGATAGTGCCACCTTGAGTCCATAGATTAGTGCTTCATACTCCGCCATGTTGTTGGTCGCCTTGAAGTCAAGGTGAACCATGTATTTGACTTTCTCCCCGGTCAGAACGAGGAGAAGGACTCCAGCTTTGGCCCCCTGCTTTTGCATAGAGCCATCGAAGTAGAGAGTCCAGTGAGGCTCGGTGAATACCGGAACCTTGGGTTCTAGCTTCTGCTCACTGGGGTCCCCAGGATTTGATGGAGAGGGGGTACATTCAGCCACAAAGTTTGTCAGTGCTTGACTCTTTATTGCTTTTCTTGGGACGAATTCAAGATCGAACTCGGTCAGTTCTGCTGCCCACTTTGTAATGTTCCCAGTGGAGTTGGGGTTATGCAAGATTGCACGCAGTGGATAAGAAGTTACCACTGAAATCTTGTGAGCTTGGAAGTAGTGTCAGAGCTTCCTAGAAGCAATAAGAACTGCATAGAGCAGTTTATGCACCTCCAGGTACCGAGTTTTGGCATCATGGAGTAATTCGCTGATGAAGTACACTGGGCGTTGGACAGTCCGGACCCTCCCGAAGGGGCCCGTAGCTTCCTCCTCATTAACCCAGACCCTCCCGGAGGGGTCCGAACCTTGTTTGGGGACCTCCAGGTTCCTGCTTGAAGAACCCGGAGCTTCTTCTGCAGCGACCCGGACCTTCCCGGAGGGGTCCAGATCTTGTTGCTCAGCAACAGCAACTTCTTCATTTGAAGGAGATTGATCCTCGAGTATCTCCCCTTGAGGATCAGAGACTGGGAGCTGGGACCCAGACTCGTCTTCAAGTAGCTTCGGACCCTCCCGAAGGGGTCTGGATTCCTGAACTGGAGATGGTTCTGGTCTTTCCGCAACCAGGACCATGCTGACAACTTTGTCAGTTGCCGAAATGTAAAGCAGAAGTGGCTCACTAGGATTCGGAGCTACCAAGGTTGGTAGAGTGGTGAGGAGCTGCTTCAGCTCCTGGAATGCCTTTTCTGCTTCTTCAGACCATTAGAATGGTCCGGACTTCCTCAATAACTTGAAGAAAGGTAGCGCCCGTTCTGCCAGTCTTGAGATGAACCGGCTGAGGGCAGCCACACATCCAGTCAGCTTCTGGACGTCCTTGACGCGGGGTGGTGTCCGCATGTCTTCAATAGCTTTAATCTTCGCTGGATTTGCTTCGATTCCTCAGTGGTTCACCAAGAATCCAAGAAGCTTTCCAGAGCTAACCCCGAAGACACACTTGCCCGGGTTCAGCTTTGTGCATGTGACTCGCAACTTGTCGAAGACAGCTTGCAAGGTGTCAAGGAATGACTCCTTGTTCTTGATCTTGACGACGATGTCATCGACATACACTTCCACTACATCTCTGATGAGCTCTCCAAAAGTTTTGTACATAGCTCGTACAAACGTTGAAGCAACGTTTTTGAGACCGAATGGCATGGCAGTGTAACAATATAATCCATCTACTGTGATGAAGAAAGTATGCTCTTCATCTTCCCTAGACATTCTGATTTGATGAAACCCAGAATATGCGTCTAGGAAACAGAATAATTCGCACCCGGAGGTGGAATTCACTATATGTGCCCAGGATGTTCAACACACATACACGAGTGCAATCACAAAAGAGTATACAGAAAATTACCACAGAACAAGATTAATTATCAAATTTCATTTCACAAACCAGATTATCCTCGAATACAAGCTCTAATGAATATTAATGACAAGTTCAACTAATGCAGCGGAAATAAACTAATTAAGCAACTAAGAAAACTAAGCAAAAGGGATAGCGCAGCTCCATGCAACACCACAAGCAAAGCTGACGGTAGACACGGCCTAGATCTCCGCATTATCGCCATTAAACTCACAATCCTGACCTGCAACTGTTGGGGGGGGGGGGTTGCAAGAGTGAGTACATGTCGTACTCAGCAAGTGTGGAAAGTATGACATGTGGCTGATTCAAATGACGACAATAATAATGGCTAAGTGCTGAAAAGTACAGTAAAACATTTGAAAAGCAACGTATCATATTTATGTGAAGTAAACCCATCATAAACCATGTAATCATCATAATACCAGTCCATAATTTACCATTGCCGATAACCATAATCAATGTCATAAACCATGATTCCATCTCATAACCATAACCATAACCATAACCATAACCATAATATCAACCATAACCATTACCAAACCATAACCATCCCAATAACCATCCCATTACCAAATTCCCTCTAATCGTGGAAGTTGTCCAGGCGCTCATAAACGGGAGCACGGCTATCATGATAGTTTTGATTAACTCTGCAGAGTTTGTACCTCTTTACCCACGTGTTCGTGATTTCATCACCTTTCAGCGACTAAGAATCTCCCTTATGCCCATGACCCGTCAGTCACATTACACACTTCCGTTGGTGTGTGGCCAAGAGATCACAAAATAGCCTTTACAAAGGGATTACTAGCCTATTTAGACCCCACTGAGGTTTCACCGGTGGCGATGCCTCCAACTGAGCACATCTTTAACCAAGGGCCCCCTCTTAAGCCATTCGGATCCCAGGATAGTCCCACCAATCATCAACAAACCCAATCCGACTACCCCTTCCCCGAGCATCCACAATGGTCCAAACAGCACTAGCAAAGCCCTAATTAATCAGCTACGCCGCACCCATACTTGGCCTCATGGTGGCACTGTAGTCCTGGCCTATTCTCGCATGAATCGGTCCTTAGATCTAAAGCAAGCAAACCACCATAACATCCAATCCATCCTCATACTAGGCTTGCTTAGATCACCCATTACCATACTGTATTGACCAGTTCACATTAACAAGAATATCATTAACACATAATTAAATGTGTAGTGTTGTTTTTCCATCCCAATTAATTAAGCGAAGCAAAAAGGTAAAAATCCCATCCCGACTCTCTACCACATGTACCAGGTGACAAGGGTGGTTTAACAAAACTAGTAAACTTCCTATCATAGGATTCCCATCAATTTGACACAAGCATGCAGTTTGCAAACAAAACATTTATTTTAAAAACAGGATCAATATGCTTCAAGGACACTTGCCTTGCTCCGGCGGATGGGGTTGCTCAAGCGCTTCGAAATCTTGATTCTGAAAATCCTCGTACACGACCTCTTGAGCACTTCCCTCTACTCATGATCACACATACAAGAATATACATACAAATCAACATGATGCACACACATTAATCAACATGCGATGTTATGCATGCATGCAAAGATCAATAATTAATTAACTACGGTTGTTTATTAATTAGATGCAACTAGTTCATACGTGTTCATATGAGTTTACGGGGGTTTTAGGGTGGATTAATGCTGCTGAAAATAAAATTATAGTGCAACTGAAATCAATTTACGTATATTAGATTCAATATGATCGCTAAAATTCGCATCGGGAACATGGCCTACTATAGATGCGATGGCTTCGATGATCGCGGGATGGGGACAATGCGTAGACGAAGTAGATGCGTCCTCCGGTGGCACGACGGTCTCCGGCGAACGGTGGTGCCCTCCTCTTTTCCTTCCTCTTCTTCCCCTCCTTTTTTCTTCCTTTTCTTCCCCTGGGGCGCCTCTGTTCTCTGGTGCTTTTTCCCTCTGTACCGGCGGCGTTCTTGGAAGGCGGCGGCGTTTCTGGGATCGGGGGAAAAACCCACGGGACCTACGTATTTATAGCCGGCGGTACCGGCCGGGACCGAGTCGGTTCGGCCGGGAATCGCGCGCGTGGTTGCCGGGGCCGAGCGGGAGTCGTGCGTCCGCGGGATTCGGGGTGGGGCCCAGGCGGTTGCGGGCGTGCGGAGCGAGGCGCGTCGGCCGGTACGGGCGAGACGGGTGTCGGGCGGGATTCGGGGTGGGGTGGGGCCAGCAGCGGAGGGAGGCGCGGGTCGGCGGGAGCTCGCGCGGGAGCGCGGGTGGCTCGGGCGGGATTCGGCAGGTGGGGCCGGGGCGGCAGGCGGCGGGGCGCGCTGGCTCGCGCGCGCGGGAGGCCGGGGCTGGCGCGGCTGGCTGGGCCGTCGACCTGGCCAGCGGCAGGCCTTTTTTTTTCTTTTTTTCTTTTTTTATACTTTCTTTATTATATGATTTATTATTTATATTTTTATATATATATTATTATTTATATTTATATATATATATTATTTATTATTATTATAATGTATACTATTAATATTAAAATTTTATTTATTTTTTTATATATTGTTATATATATTATTTATATATATATTTTTATTATTATTATTTTTATACTTATTCCCTATTACAAGTTTTAGGCTATAATTATTTTCCTTTTATCCTACTGATGTTTAATGCATGAACATGTATGCAATGCAGCATGCGAAAATTTAGGGTGTTACACTATAACTTCGTCGCGGCTTATGACTCTCAAGAAGATTTTAAGTCAAATGCGATTCTAAATACAACCGAATGTGTTGTCTTTTCTTCTAGATCCAACTGTACACGGACCCGCCTTACTTCGGCCTGCCGGGGTGTAGGTAGAGTGGCGTACTTAGGGTGCTTGACCAGGCTAAGTCGATAGCACACTCCAGCCCTAGATTGGCTTGGCGGCTTTTAGGCGAGTTGGCCATGAACAATATTTAAATCCAAAAGAATTGACAATACAATTCGAATCATATATAAACCGATTGAACTAAAATTTCTTAAGAATTGCACGTCTTTGTTATAGACAAGAAAGAGAAAAATAAAAATATTGAGCCTGTACAAAATAAATGCACGTGGAGTCTATTTCACATGAAGATGTCTTTCATTATAGGTCCGGGGTACAGGGGAAACAAGTACACTCTTAGGGTACGGAACCAGGCTAAGCGTGTTTCATTTCTCGTTTGACCCAGGGTAGTTAGCCACACTTTTAGTCTGGAGATTGTGACAAGTGTTGCATGAACTTTGCGGACCTTTCTAGAAAGGTCCGGCTGCTCTCCAGGAGGAACTACCCGACTCTGTACAATGACTCTATAACATACATTTCAAGTTACTCAAGACTCACCTCCGTGGTATTAAGTGTAGAACTTACGGAGGTGCTCGATGTTCCAAGGATTTGGGAGAGGTGTCCCATCCTCAGTAGCCAAGCGAACGCTTCCAGGACGGGATACTTTAATCACTCGGAAGGGCCCCTCCCAGCCGAGGGAGAGTTTGTTTAACCCTTCTCTGGATTGTATTCTCCGTAGCACCAGATCGCCTTCCTCGAGCTGTCGGTTGTGTACATGCCGCTGGTGATAACGCCGTAGGGCTTGACGATATCGGGCATTCCGAACAGCTGCTTGGCACCTTCCCTCCTCAAGGAGGTCTAGGTCTTCACGCCGGAGCTGGTCCTGCGTGGCTTCATCGAAGGTCCGGACCCGAAGTGAACCCAAGGTGATTTCCGGAGGAAGTATTGCTTCAGCTCCGTACACCAAAAAGAAGGGTGTCTCTCTGGTTGACCTGTTTGGTGATGTCCTGTTGGCCCATAGAGTGGGCGGAAGCTCTTCGATCCAGTTGTCTCTATGTTTTTTCAAGCGCTCATAAGTGCGCGTTTTAAGTCCTTTAAGGATTTCAGCATTTGCTCTCTCGGCTTGGCCATTACTGGCTGGATGAGCTACGAAGGCGTAGCAAACTTGTATGCTGAGGTCTTCGCAATATCCTTGGAATGCGGAGCTTGTGAATTGGGTACCATTATCAGTGATGATTTTGTTGGGACTCCAAATCTGCATACAATGGACTACAGAAAGTTGATAGCAGATTGTTTGTTGATTGTCACAACTGGAGTTGCTTCCGTCCACTTGGTGAACTTGTCAATGGCGACGTACAGGAACTTGTAACCTCCGACGGCTCTTGGGAAAGGTCCCAAGATGTCCATCCCCCACACAGCGAAGGGCCATGTAGGAGGTATCATTTGTAAGGGCTGAGCCGGAGTGTGAATTTGCTTTGCATGAAATTGACATGCTTTGCATTTTTTCACCAGCTCAGTTGCATCCTGGAGTGCTGTAGGCCAGTAGAAGCCATGCCGAAAGGCTTTACCAACCAACGTGCGGGAAGACGCGTGGTTCCCACACTCGCCTCCATGGATTTCTTCGAGGAGCTCGCAGCCTTCTTCCCTTGTGATGCACCGCATTAGGATGCCGTTGGCACCGCGCCGGTAGAGATCCCCTTCTACCAACGTGTATCTTTTAGCCAATCTGACTACCCGGTCAGCGGATGCATCATCGTTAGGAAGGATGTTGTCTTTCAAGTAGTTTCGGATCTCCGAGATCCATGCATCGGAACTAACTTGAGCATTTGAGTCTTGCGTGCTGGGTTGCTCGGATCTTCCGGCTGCACCCACGACTCTTGATGGCTGCCATGGTAACAGGGCCATCGGGACCGTCAGCTTCGGGATGCTGATCTCGCCCCCTTCGCTCAGTTCGGCTGGCTGAGCTGTGGGTTTCGACAATCTCCGGACAAAAGTTCCGTCAGGAGCCGGAGCTCCAGTTGACGCTTTCATCGAGAGTTTGTCGGCTTCAGCGTTGTGGGCACGCTGAACATGGTGAAGATCTAGGACTTCAAAGTCCTTCTGAAGCCTCTGGACTTCAAGGAGGTAAGCAGCTAACTGGAGATTATTGCAGGAGCATTCACCCTTCACCTTCTTAATGATAAGCTGTGAATCTCCCTTGACCAGCAATTGCTTGACACCATATGACAGTGCCACCTTTAGTCCGTAGATGAGTGCTTCATACTCCGCCATGTTGTTGGTTGCCTTGAAGTCAAGGTGTACCATGTATTTCACCTTCTCCCCAGTCGGTGCAAGGAGAAGGATTCCAGCTCCGGCCCCCTGCTTCTGCATGGAGCCGTCGAAGTAGAGGGTCCAGTGAGGCTCGGTGAAGGTTGGAGCTTGATGCTCCGTCTTCTGCTCACTGGGGCCCCCAGGGTTTGATGGAGAGGGAGTCCATTCTGCCACAAAATCTGCCAATGCTTGACTCTTGACTGCATGCCTTGAAATAAATTCAAGATCAAATTCAACCAATTCCGCAGCCCATTTTGCAATATTCCCAGTTGAATTGGGATTATGCAAAATTGCTCGAAGTGGGTAAGAGGTCACCACTAAGACTTTGTGAGCTTGGAAGTAATGGCGAAGCTTCCTGGAGACAATAAGAACTGCATAGAGCGGCTTATGCACCTCTAGGTATCGAGTCTTGGCATCATGTAGTACTTCACTAATGAAGTATACTGGGCGCTGAATGGCCCGGACCCTCCCGGAGGGGTCCGGAGCTTCCTCTTCACTGACCCGGATCCTCTCGAAAGAGTCTGAATTTTCTTCAGGGACCTCCGGGTTCTGGCTGGAGGAACCTGGAGCTTCTTCAGAAATGACCTGGACCCTCCCGGAGGGGTCTAGGTCTCCTAAAGCGACTTCTTGTGGATTCAAATCTGGGAGCTGGGATCCAGACTCGCTTTCAGGAACCTCCAGACCTTTCCGAAGGGGTCTGGATTCCTGAGTATGGGATAGTTCTGGTCTCTCCGCAACCAGAACCATACTGACGACTTCGTCAGTAGCTGAAATATAAAGCAACAAAGGCTCACCAGGGTTTGGAGCTACCAGAATTGGTAGGATGGTGAGGAACTGTTTCAGCTCCAGGAATGCCCTTTCTGCTTCTTCGGACCATTGGAATGGTCCAGACTTCCTCAATAACTTGAAGAAGGGGAGCACCCGTTCCGCCAGTCTTGAGATGAATCGGTTGAGGGCTGCTAGACATCCAGTTAATTTTTGGACGTCCTTGATGCGGGTTGGTGGCCGCATGTCTTCAATGGCCTTAATCTTCGCCGGATTAGCTTCTATGCCCCGGTGACTTACCAGGAAACCAAGAAGTTTTCCGGAGCTAACCTCGAAGACACACTTGTCTGGGTTTAGCTTTGTGCAGGTGGCCCGCAGCTTGTCGAAGACAGCCTGCAAGGTGTCAAGGAGTGACTCCTTGTTCCTGACCTTGACCACGATGTCATCAACGTACACTTCCACTATGTCTCTAATAAGCTCTTCAAAAGTTTTGTACATAGCTCGTACAAAAGTTGAAGCTGCATTCTTGAGACCAAAGGGCATGGCTGTGTAACAATACAATCCATCTACTGTGATGAATGAAGTATGCTCTTCATCTTCCCTAGACATCCTGATTTGATGATATCCGGAATATGCATCTAGGAAACACAGTAATTCACACCCAGAGCTGGAATCCACTATCTGATATATTCTTGGTAGTGGGAATGGATCTTTTGGACATGGCTTATTTAGTGTGGTATAGTCGATGCACATCCGAAGCTTTCCGCCGGCCTTGGGCACAACGACTGGGTTTGCCAGCCATTTTGGATGGAAGACTTCTCGGATGAATCCGGCTTCGAGTAACTTCTTCATTTCTTGTCAGATGAAGTTCTGTCGCTCTACGGATTGCTTCCGAGGCTTCTGATGCACAGGCCGAGCATCGGGGTAGATCTTCAGATTGTGCTCAATCACTTCCTTGGGGATCCCAGACATTTGTGACGGTTGCCAGGCAAACACGTTGACGTTAGCCCGGAGGAAAGTGATGAGCGCGAGTTCTATTTGTCATTCAATCCTCCCGATATACGGGTGGTTTGAGCGGCATCGGAACCAATTTGGACGACTTTGACAGGAATGTCGGTGTCGCCGCTTGGCTGCACTCGAGGTGCAAAAGTCGAGCCTCGTTGGCGAATGCTCGGGGGTTTTGGATCTTGCTCCTGCCTGGAGTCCTCCTCTTGCGCTGTGGTGAGCGCATGGAGTTCTTCCAGTGCATTTACTCCGGCAGTGCGATCTCCGCAGATCCAGAGAACGCCTACTGGTGTTGGCATCTTCAACACCATATAACCATAATGAGCAGCTGCCATGAATTTATACAGGGCAGGTCTACCCAAGATGGCATTGAAGGGCAAGTTGATATGAGCGATGTCAAAGACCAACTTCTCGGTGCGGTATTTCTCCCGTGTCCCGAAGGTAACAGGGAGAGTAATAGCTCCGAGTGGGGTGATGGCCCCCGGACCTACTCCGGAGAAAGGTCGAGAGGGGTGGAGATCCGAAGGTCGGAGCTGAAGCTTAGTGAAAGCTTCGAAGCTGATGAGGTTAAGCCCCGAACCTCCGTCTACCATGACGTGGTGGAGCTGGATGTTGTTGATGGTAGGAGATACCATCAAGGTTAACTGTCCTGCTCCAACCATGCTCCGGGGACAATCCGAAGCATCAAAAGTGGTGGCTGTGTACATCCACTTTCGATGAGGTTCCGGCCTGACTGTAGGAGCTACAGCGGCCATATCCCGACGCATAGTCTTGATGACACGACGGGAGGTGATATCCCATGATCCACCAAAAATGGTGTTCATGGTCTTCCGACGCTCGTTGTTAGAGACATCAGAATCATCATCGACGGAGGTGTAGACGGCCTTCAGGACCTTTTTGGGATCCTGAAACCCTAACTCCTCTTCAGTCGGAGCTTCGTCAACTTTTTGCTTTCCTTCCCTCTGTCGGGAAGGAGATTCTTCCCGGTGCTTGTTGTAGCGCTCGGCAAGGTTTTGGACCTCCCGGCAGTCTTCCAAACTGTGGCTGCCTGTTTTGTGAATGGGACACCACACTTTGGGTTTGCCACCGTCTTCAGAAGATGGTCGAGGTTGCTTCTCAGGGCGTGGCCCCCGGCCACCCGGAGCTGCAGCAGCTGCAACGTTGGATGTGCCGGCCGACGGCTTTTACTTGTCGTTGGTCTTCTTTTTCTTCTTGCCACCCCGGGGGTAGTGGCTTCTTCTTTGGAGGATTTCTTGTGACCCTCCGAGGTTGGTTTGGAGTGCATCTCACGGCCCTCCGCAGCTCTAGCACATTTGTCAGCCAAGCTGAAGAGTTCCGTGACACTGGTGATCTCCTTGATCGCCAGTTTCTCCAACATCTTCTTGTCCCGTACACCCTGTCTAAATGCCACAATGACAGAGGCGCTAGAGATAGAAGGGATTGTGTTTCGTACCTGAGAGAACCTCTAGATGAATGATCGCAAGGATTCTCCCCCTTTTTGCACGACCGCAAAAAGGTCTAGTTCAGTGCCTGGTCGGGTGTATGAACTCCCGAAGTTGGCAGTGAACTGACGGCACAGCTCCTCCCAACTGTTGATAGAGTTGGGTGGAAAGCTCATAAACCAGGACCTGACAATCCCAGTTAAGGCCACTGGAAAGTAATTGGTCATCACGGCCTCGTTTCCTCCGGCTGCTAAGATTGCAGTGGAGTATATCTGAAGAAATTCGGCGGGATTGACAGTCCCGTCGAATTTTTCCGGCGGGTGAAGCCGGAACTTCTGTGGCCACCTAACCTTGCGCAGATGCATGGCTAGGGCTGAACAACATCCTCCCACTCCTTCAGGAGCAGAAAGGTCTTGAGCTTCCCGTCTTTCACGGGCATGCTCAATATGGACTCGGCCGTCCTGCTGGCGGTATCGGCGATCAAGCTCCGCCCGGAGGTCGTGAGTCGAAAGCCTGGATACCGTGTGAGTGCGTCGTGCCCCGGAGGGCAGTGACGTCACTTGTTGTGACGCAGCACGTCTCTTGCTATTGGAAACGTGCGGACCAAGTCTTCCAGACAAAGTCCGCCGTTGCGACGGGGCTCTTCCTGAAGGAGAAGGACCCTGGTTGCTGAGGCGTTCGGCTGCTGCTGCAACCAAATGCTCCACATTGGCCCTCTATTGCTCCAGTGCATCCCGGGATGCATCCGGAGGTGGTGGGCGTTGGAGAAGAGCACGCGCTGCGTGGAGCGCGTGTTCTGGGTTGTCATGATTTGCCGACGCGGTAATTGACGCCGGCATACCATCACGTTGCCCAGCACGATTTGCTGGAGGAGATGATGGTGGTGGGAGTGTGGCTCCTGCTGGTGCTGAGGCTCCTGCTGGTGGCTGCCTATTGGAGGGATTGCCCCCAACAGCCTGAGCAGCAGGTTGGCCGTTGGATGATCCAGCAGTAGAGTTCACCATTCTCAAAATCTCAGGCGCCCCCTACCTGGGGAGCCAACTGTCGGTGGTTTGGAACCGGCAGATCTCCCTACACTGCTAAAGTGATAGGGGAGTTTGATGTTCGGTATGGGCGCGCGGAGATTCAAGAAGGTGAGTAGGAATTGACACAGGAGACACAAGAATTTACGTGGTTCGGGCCGCCTGAGCGTAATACCCTACTCCACGGGTGTGTTGGTGTTGTATTAGCTGTTTGAGCTTGTGTGTTTTTAGCATATGCGTGTGTCTAGCCCCGTGAACGTGTCGTCGACCTGTCCTTTTATAGTACAAGGGCAGGTCATTTCAAGTTAGCCTGGCCCGACATGTGGCCCCGACGGTTACTAGTATTGACACTTATTTAACACATTTAATTGCTCTTAATGACCCTGTAATGGGCTTTGACAGCACCATTATTGGTGTTAAGATCATCCATTTAAGTGTCATTAATATGGTATTAATGACACTTAATCGGGTCTTGAAGTCCTTGATTCCCCTTTGAAGATCCGGAGCCGTTGTGGGGTCTTCCGGAGGTTAGAGGTTGAAGATCCGACGGTTGGACATGTGGCAGCTCCGGAGCATACTGTGGAAACAGGTAGCTCCGGGGCTACCCGACACGTGTCAGGCCCGGAGCTTCTCTTGGTCTGGGGCTAAGTCCGGAGGTGCCATTTCGGTACATGGCCCGGAGCTTCCCCATTGTGGGCGGTAGCTCCGGTTTGGTAGTACACGTGGCGACCCAGGGATTAACCATGTTGGAGAAGCGGGTCCAGTTATGTCTGACATGTGGGCCTTCGAGGGTCTTCAAACCAAGTAGATGATTTTTCTATGAGATCTTTATAACCTCAAGGGGTGTACGGTTTCTAGGGTACCGACAAAGTTGTATTTCAAATTTTTGACAAGTGCCACATCCTTCAAAGTGTAGTGATCATTTACTCTAACCGAACCCTTAGCAATTATAGGAGTTGAAGAATTATCGGCAAAAGTAACATTCTCTACACGTGACACAAAAGAGAGGGAGGAGAACCAATCTTTGTTACCGGTCATGTGGCGTGAGCAACCTGAATCCACAATCCAAATGTTCTCCTTCCTCAAACGTGTAACCTACATAGAAGCACAATACGCCGATGACTCAATACTGGGGTTAGTCAAAAAGCATTTAGGAATCCAGTACTGAGTCATGCGACGTGCAGCAGGAAAAATACGCGAAAGCTGAGACAAAACAGCAGGTTTATGAGTCAAAGTTTGAGATTTTTTTATTCTTGACTACTGACCTATAAGGTGTTACTTGTGTAGCACAAAAATCAGTAGCTCCGGAGGCAAAAACAGAAGGTCCGGAGGTATACTTTGAATGTTTTTGACTCAAAACAGCAGGTTGTACATTCGGTTCAATGTGTGCAGCAAATTTTGCATGAAAGTTATGAGATCTAGCAACCATTCTTTCCCTTTTCTGTTATTTAGCTAGTCTATAACAAAAATCTATGACATGACCATCTCTACCACAGAAGGTACAATAAAATTTAACTTTGTGTTCATGTCTAGATGAGCAAGCAATATTTTTATTTGAAACCGAATGAGGCAACACTCCTGCAGATTTGAAAACCACTCCTTTTTGTTTAGGAACTGTTTGAATCAAACCACTTCCTAATGACTTTACAATTTTAGGTGGATGTGCCTTAGCATGAGCATGAGAATCAAAACCTAAACCAGTTTTATCCTTGCAAGACTTGGAAGAATTCAGCAGCAAGTTTAGGTTCTTATTCCCATTACAAAACCGATCTAATGTCCTATGCATGTTGTCAAGTTTATTGGACAGATCAAGGCAATTTTCACATGAACTTTTTCCTTTTAGTTTGCAATTGGAACAAAATTTAACTTCATGAGAACGTAAAGCATTGTTCAATATAGAAATTTCATTCATAGCATCCTGTAGTTTCTTAACAAGATCATCACAAGTAGAACAATGCAAATCAATTGTAGAACAGCTAGCATCTTTCAAGCTTTTATCATTAAGTACAGCAAGCTCTTTGTTCTTTTCAATTTCTAACTCAAGTTTATCAAGTGTGGAGGTGTGCGCACTTCTTAATGAGGACAATTGTTCATATATTAAATCACATGAGGAACATGCATCATCACTAGGAATCAAGGTTTTTAAACGGTTGATTTCAGATTCTAGTGATTCAATTTTAGCAGCACTATCCCTAAGCTTTTTGTCCTTTTTCTTAACAATAACAGTGGCACGAGAAATAGCATCACACATTTCATTGCAGGTAGAACATACCTCATCGTCTTCACTGTTGTGTTCTGCATCCTCCTGACTTGATCTTGATCTTGTTTTGCCCGCCATGAAGCATAAGTTGGCCAGATCGTCATCATCTTCATCACTTTCAAAGTCTACATCACTTTAACTAAGTTTTTGAAGTGCGGTGATGAAACTGTTGATCATTTTGCGTCCTATGGTACACTTCTTTTTCTTCGTATCTTTTGCAGAGGTGTGCTTCATTCTTTGTTTTCTTTTCATCCCGAGAAGTAGGACCTGGAAGGTTAGGGCAATCTGAATGAAAATGTCCTGTCTTACCACATTCGAAGCATCTTTGAGGTTTGGAGCTTCCTCTCCTTCTAGTTCTCACATTTTCCAATGCTTTTGAGAACCTCGTTGAGAGAAGTGCTAGCTCCTCCTCTGGAAACTCCTCAATTTGTACAAGGGTTAGAGAGGACAACAAAGCAAGTGTACTACAAGATGAAGATTGGCCGGAGCTAGGCATATCACGTTGAGAAACAAAAGCAATAGACTTGTTGGGGTTCTTACGTGATATTATATCAATTTCATGAGTTTTTAGCTTGGAATATAGCACATCTAAAGTAAGTGAACTCATGAAAGTAGATTCACAAATAGATGTGACTTTCATTTCCCAAATTGACATATCTAATGCACTTAGCAATTGCCTAGCATTTTCAGCATCTGAAAAATTAACATTGACACTACGCAAGTTGCTGAGAATCTTATTAAAGCGAGCAAAGAGGTCATCAATAGACTCACCGGGTTGCATCTCGAAGCGCATGTATTCTTTCTTGAACATGTCTTGCCTTACCTCTTTGATCGTGTTGGAGCCTTCATGATAATCACAGAGAGCTCTCCAAACATCGTATGCTGATCGGAGGTGCGCGACACGATCAAAGTCGCTTTGAGAGAGTCCTTAGATGATCAAGTTTCGGGCTTTGTTGTTGTTGTCGACGTCCCGTAGGTTTGTGGCCGTGACTTGATAGGTGGCACTTCGTAAGGCTTGTACACCTTCTCCCATATTGCAAAGCCTTGTGCTTGGATAAAATCCTCCATGTGTGCCTTCCAAACCTGAAAATCAATATCAGCGAACACACAAGGTTTGGCAGAGTACTTCTCCATGATGATTAGTCAAAAACACGTGCAAATCACAAATATTAGAGCACCGTGGCTCTGATACCAATTGTAGGATCGAAGAGCACGTGAAAAGCTACCAGAGGGGGGGGGGCGAATGGTAGATTTAAAAATCTTACGCAGCGGAAACAATTAAACCTCAAACCCTTTCGGCAGAAAAACGATCTGTTGAAGAAATCGTGTGTGAGACTAATCTAAACGTGTTTCACCGTGACAAAAGTGATAGATATCAGAGAGAATCAAGTCACGAAGACAACACAAAAAGAATCACTCAAATCCATCGAGAAAAACTCAATCCGTCGAGAAAAACTCAACTTATGATCGAAAGATCAAACAATGGTCAATCTGCCCTACCCGAGAAAAAACAGTTCTAGAACGCTGCAAAGAAATTCGTGTAGATCATAAACCACAAATCCAATGACCGTGAAATTTTGACATATGATAGACAATCAAGTTGTGAAGATAACCCAAAAAGAATAACGTAAATTGGATCTGTAAAACTCGAGTTATGATAAAACCACCGACGAAAGGTAGTGCTGTCCAGAAACTCGACGAGTAAAACTTGTGTGGAACAAGTCGGACGAACAAGGCACTAAAATTCCTTCAAACTACGGATTTTATTCAATAGAACACAAGAGGAACAGCTCCAAAGTCGTGCACCACGAGCTCTGGGCTCCCTTGCTTATATAACCAGCCCTTAGGCCAACCCAATATCAACTAGGACTCCAATCCTACTCAGATCACGAATCGTAACTTTCCATAACTGCTCAAGATTCTTCTATACGCAGATAGAAGCAATCTTAAGACTTCCAAACGCCTTAGGAACGTATCCCACATTCCTAAACAACTCAAATTCGTGACCCACACGAAATCCTATCATAACCAACTCAAATCTTTCCATATTTGAGTCAAACCCGACTCAGCCGCAGCCTGAGTCCATAACCTAGTCGGTTGGACCTTTCCGACCAATTCTTTACATCCACATATCTTCATCACATCTCAGAACCATGTATACACGTCCATGCACTCCTTGCACATGTGCAAACATCTTCCAACGACGTTCAGTAACCATCATATGCACTGCCCTTTATTCAATCATCCCGCGCGACCTCCTGATCAGCTCAACCACAGTTCCTCCCGAACTTGGTTGTTGGAACCTCATCTCCTACCTGAGACTAGTCCAATGGATCCCGTCACCAGCCATGTCTTGAACTCAAGCAACACCTGCACATGAATAAACAACCAATCCATACGAGCCCAAGTCCTTGACTTGACTCAAGTTAGTTCCGAACACAACACCTTACGTGAGAGCCTCACATAAGCATGTTGCAAAGCATAGCAAAACGATATCAGCCATATCACCCAAAACGCACCAAAAACTTAGTAAAAGAATACTAAGCAATCTTTCCAATCATGTAAAGCAAGTATGAAACATTGCAAATGAAAAGCAGAAACACTACGGTCAAGTTCCGGACCTTGCCAGAACATCCCGAACCTTGAGCTGGAGCTATCAAAAGCTAGTAGAACCTAGCGCCGGAGCTTACCAAAACTAGTACAATGAAGCACCTGTCGGAGCTTACCAAAACTAGTAGATCCTAGCACCGGAGCTTACCAAAAACTAGTCAAAACTAGTCAACCCAAAACCGGAGCTAGACAAAGTACATCGGAGCTTAGCAAAAGCATGTCGGAGCTATCAAATATATGCCGGAGCTAAAGATAAAGCTCACCGGAGCTAAGCAAAGCTAGTCGGACCTTACCAAGAAGTCGGACCTAGCATCTAACATAGCCGGAGCTACCCAAAACAAGTCGGACCTATGATCGGACCTTGCTATAGCTCGGAGCTAGAGTCGGACCTTGATAAAAAGGTGTTTTGGTGATATTTAAAACTTTTATCATCAAAGCCAAGTGTATTCACTACAAGCCAATGTATTCAACACACATAGGTCTTACAACTTTATTGTGGAAAAAACTCCTAATTTAGGGTCACTGCGTCATGTGTGATGCATACCAATATATTATAAATGAGACCACTGAGCAGACACAGTAAGTAAACCCGAATTGTGAGTGGTTGACAACATTAAACCACTTAAGTTTTTTGTACTCCAGAGACAACAAGTCATATGTGATGTCAAACACATTGACATAAGGTATGTGTTGTAAAGGAGTAAATTAAGGATCATATTAAGTAATGATTATTGGGCAAATTAGTACCAAGCAAATGCTTGCGGATCCGCTTACAAAAGGTCTTCCACCCAACGTGTTCAGTGAACACGTGGCTAGCATGGGTTTAAGGAAGAACCTATGATCACTGGATATTTAGGGGCCAAATAAGAGTAAGGTTCATTTTTAAGTGTGAAATATATTGTGGTCCTCGAGTCCAACAATACGTAAATGGTTGTTGTGATGCGTTGTGCCCTATATGTCAAGCATGAAAAAGTGGACACTAAGTTTAGTATTAAGTAAGTTGGTAAGTTTCAGTTTTGAGTTCAAGGGGGAGAATGTTAGCACTACCGGACTAGTCCGGTAGTGGACGGACTAGTCCGGTCCGGACTAGTCCGATATAAGACCAGACTAGTCCGATGTTGTCCAGTAAGGACATCGGACTAGTTCGGACCTTGACCGGACTAGTCCGGTCTTTTCAGTTAATGTCAGTTTGAACTCGAAAATAACATGTGTTCTAATTGAAAGGACACAACCCACCGACAATTATGTCCCTGATCAAGGGACTTAACTGTCTCTAAGGGTGGGAGTCCCCCTCTTGTGTCTCTTAGTCATATATAAGGAGAGGGTTATGTGTATGATTGAATGTGGTGTTGTGAATACACATTAGACACAAGAACTCTCTCAATTATCAGAATCCGATCAATAATACCAAGAGAAGAACAAGGAGATGTTATATTTTAGGGTTCTTAGGATCAAAACTGGTAACACCTAATTGGACAGTCCTTAGTCTAAATTAAATCAGAGCAAACAATCTTAGGAGTAATTGAACATGTATGCGCTATTTGCTTAGGTGAACGATTCAATTAAGGACATACAGTTAGATTGAGTGTTACCTTCAGAGGGTCCACTTGATGCCATTGGGCTCAAGTGGATGCTTGCTGGAGAGATAGTCGTCGCAGGGAGTTCGTCGATGCAGGAAGAACGTCGACGCGGTGGCGGCTGGGTGCAGTGCAGGTGGCGGCGATGAAGGATTAGATTAGTTGTGGCGGGGGCCTCTGGGAACGTGTGCGCACTTCGGTGTCCATGCCCTGAGGTCCCCCTAGGACTTATAAAGCGCGTGCGAGGTGGGGGCGCACGGTACGAGTCCGTTGCGCCCCCATACAAAACGCGCGTAGCTGAGTTGGAATCGGGCGTGGGTTGTTGCCCCACGTCCGTTCCTTACGGGAGATAAGTATGGGGTACCCGGTTGTACCAGGATCACCCCCCCTAACATTCCCCCCTTGATCTCGGGACAACTCATTCTTTACTTACTTAGCTTATTCTTATTCTTAACTACTAAACTTATGTTTATTTCTTCTTGCTTTGACATAAGGAGCACGACGCATCAGAAACAGCCATTTATGTATTGTTCGACTCGAAGACCACAATATGTCTCACAATTAGAAATAACCTTATGTTTAGGTGTCCCCTTAGTATCTAGGACTTGTTTCACAGGCTCTCCTCTAATCCCATGCCGGCTACATGTTCTCTGAACACATTGGGAGGGAGACCCTTGGTCAGCGGATCCGCAAGCATTTTATTAGTTCTTATATGCTCGAGACTAATTGAATTATCCTGGATTCTCTCTTTTACAACGTAATACTTAATGTCGATGTGTTTGGTAGCACCACTCAACTTGTTGTTGTGAGAGTATGTCACTGCTGGCTCATTATCGCAGTATAACTTAAGTGGTTTATGAATGTTGTCTACCACTCTTAGACCGAGAACAAATTTCTTAAGCCAAGATGCCTGTCCAGTGGCCTCATAACAAGCTATGAACTCAGCATACATTGTGGACGATGTAGTTATGACTTGCTTGGAGCTTCTCCACGATATAGCTCCATTCGCGAGGGTGAATATATAGCCTGATGTTGATTTCTTAGTATCCACACAACCCGCGTAATCTGAATCTGAGTAACCCACTATTTCTAATGGGTCTGACTTACTATACTTTAACATGAGGTTCTTAGTACCCTGAATGTATCTTAGAGCCTTCTTAAGTGCTTTCCAGTGGTCTAAGCCTGGATTACTTTGATATCTGCCAAGCATCCCAGTCACGAAAGCTAAGTCAGGGCGCGTACATGTTTGAGCATACATTAAGCTTCCGATAGCAGAAGTATACGGAATTCCTCTCATCTGATCAACCTCATACTGATTCTTAGGTGACTGTGATTGTGAAAATTTGTCACCCTTAACTATTGGGACAGGCGAGGGCTTATAGCCTTGCATACCGTACTTTCGGGGTACGCTTTCTAAGTATGCCTTCTGAGATAATCCTAATACCCCTTTTCTTCGATCTCGGTGAATCTCAATTCCTAGGACATAGGAAGCTTCACCTAAATCCTTCATCTCAAAGTTTGAGGATAAACACTTCTTAGTTTCTAAGAGTAGGTTGACATCACTACTTGCAAGTAGTATGTCATCTACGTATAGTATAAGGAAAATGAATTTCCCATTCTTAAACTTAGCATAAATGTAGTTATCCTCCTCATTCTCTTTAAACCCAAACTTTCTTATTGTCTCATCGAACTTTAGGTACCATTGCCTTGAAGCTTGCTTAAGTCCATAAATAGACTTCTTCAAGTGGCATCCCATCTGTTCCTTACCCTTAATGACAAAACCCTTTGGTTGAGTCATGTAGACGTCCTCATAAAGATCCCCATTGAGGAACACCGTCTTTACATCCATTTGATGTAATTCTAAGTCATAATGTGCTATTAATGCCATGATGATTCGAAACGAATCCTTAGACGACACGGGAGAAAAGGTCTCATTATAATCAATACCTTTCCGTTGCGTAAATCCCTTAGCCACAAGCCTAGCCTTATATTTTTCGATCTTCCCTTTGGAGTCACGCTTAATCTTGTAGACCCATTTACAGCCTACTGTTTTGGCTCCTTTAGGAATCTCTACTAAGTCCCAAACTTTGTTGGCACTCATAGATCTTATTTCATCTTCTATGGCTTTACGCCATTCGGATGACTGAGGTCTACTCATAGCATCTTCAAAAGAGGTGGGATCATCCTCAACATGAATTTCTTCACTTAAGTATAACTGATAATCACTTGGAATTGCCGATCGTCTTACTCTTTGTGATCTTCTTATTTGTGCATCATCTGAGGGTTGAGGCTGTTGTTGTACCTCATCTTGTTCGACCACATCTTCAACAGGCTGAGGAGGTGGAACCTCACTTATTTCTGTTGTGGCCGACGGAGGTGCAACGACGGGCATTGTGTCACTAGCACCAGGTGCGGGTGGCACGACGACAGCAGGTAGGGTGAAATAAGGCTCTTGAGTCATCGGAACGGGTATACTAATCCGTTCCTCCTCAAGATCTATTTCACGCCGTACTGTGCTCCCCCTGATCATAGTTTCCTCTAAAAACACAGCATGTCTTGTCGCAATAAACTTAGTGTGTCTACCTGGACAATAGAACCTAAATCCTTTACTCCTTTCAGGATAGCCAATAAAATGGCAACTAATTGTTCTAGAATCCAGCTTGCTTAAGTTCGGGTTGAACATCTTAGCCTCAACTGGACATCCCCACACATGTAGATAGTTTAGCGAGGGCTTACGTCCCGTCCACATCTCATACGGTGTCTTAGGTACTGACTTAGATGGAACACGATTAAGCACGTGAATGGCGGTCTTTAAGGCCTCCATCCATAAACCAACTGGTAGTGTAGAATAGCTTAACATGCTTCTCACCATGTCCATAAGCGTACGGTTTCACCGTTCCGCTACACCATTCTGCTGAGGTTCGCCCAGTATAGAATATTGGGCTACTATGCCATTTTCCTGTAAAAACCTCACAAAAGATCCACGGACTTGGCCATAAGGGTGTGTCTACCGTAGTACTCACCTCCACGGTCAGACCTTACTACTTTAATCTTAATGTCATGCTGATTTTCTACTTCAGCCTTAAATATCTTAAACTTATCCAACGCTTCGGATCGCTCCTTGATTGGATAAATATAGCCATAACGACTAAAGTCATCTGTAAATGTTATAAAGGAATCATAACCATCTACTGATGTCACAGGAAAAGGTCCACAAATATCTGTGTGGATTATTTCTAAGACTCCCAAGCTACGTTTGGCGTTTTTCTTAATAGTTTTGGAGAATTTTCCTTTAATGCAATCAACGCATTCCTCAGAATCTGAAAAGTTTAAGTGTGGAAGAATCGATTGAGATACTAATTGTTCGATCTTCCCCCTCGAAATATGGCACAAATGACAATGCCATAATTTCGACAAAGTATCTAAATTGCTTCTTTTGCGCTTATTACGTCCTAAGTCGTTCTTAGATGAAACTTGATGATCATATATAGCAAACACATTCTCGTGAGTGGACAACAAGTAGAGCATGTCTTGTTGGAAGGCAAGACCAATAATCTCATTATTATAACTGATAGAACACTTATTATTACCAAAATGACAAATGTATCCTGAATCATCCAAACACGAAACTGAAATCAAGTTCCTCTCTAATGAAGGGACATAAAGAACGTTTTTTATCCTAAGTACAAAGCCACTAAGTAATCTAAGAGATAAGTCTCCAATGGCTTCGACTTCGGCTTCACGCCCATCTGCCACCTTAATCACTCTTTCCCTTCTTCTTATAGTTTTCATCATACTTAATGCCTGCATTGAATTACAAATGTGCACAGTGGCACCTGAGTCAATCCACCAAGTGGACCGTGAATAATTCACATATAAGGCCTCATTTACAAAAGTAATTATATCATTACCTTTCTTAGCACACCACTTAATGAATCCAACGCGGTCCTTCTGAAAATGTTCATCTGAGCCACAGAAGTGACACTTATCCTTGTCCTTCTTTTGAGAGGACTTGCCCTTGAACTTATTTGATGAAGAACTGGAGCCTAAAACCTTAAAGGAAGGTGGTTTGGGAGAGGAAAAGTACCTCTTTGCCTTTCCCTTACCCTTAGTGTCAGCCAGATTGATGTAATCACCATTCTTAGAGCGCTTTATGCCTTCCTCTTCCTGAACGCACATAACAACAATTTTATCAATGTTCCAGGTCTCAGGGAGTGAGTTGTAATTGACCACAAAGGCCTCAAACTCCTTAGGAAGAGAACTTAGGATGAAATAAATGAGCATCTCATCTGGCATTACAATGTTTAGCTCCCTAAGCTTAGAGTTATAGTGACTCATCTTATTGATGTGCTCACGCACACCACCTCCAGAGTACTTCTCAGTGACAATCTTTCTCATGATAGTGCTAGCACTCGCCTTAGTGGAGCCAGTGAACTGACCTCTGACTCTCTCTAAGTAGTCTACTGCAGTGTCACAATCAGGGATTTCTCCCTTAATTGAGTCAGCTATGGTGCTCTTAATGATCACGAGACACTTCCTGTTGGAAGTGTCCCACTTAGAGATATCCTTCTCATACTGATCCTTCAAGCTTAGGTACTTAGCCTTCCGCGTAGCGAAAGACTCCTCAGATTCCCCAGTCTCAGCAATGGGGACAGGTAGCTCAGTGGGTCGAGGCAACGTAATCGCAAAATCGAGGTCAGAGACTACTAGAGCCATCTGGAGCCTCTCTTTCCATACCCCGTAATTTTGACCATTGAGGGTCTCAATTGCGGAGATATAGCTAAGTGCTGAGGACAAGCCTGATCCTTCAAAAAATAAAGATTTGAGGATTAATGACCAAAACTTATGATAAATCATGACTTAAGAATGACATTTTTGCCTTTTTCACGTTGGTTACTTAGCAAAGAATGCCCTTAAACATTAAAACTTAGCATGATAACAAAGCTTAATATGATAAACTCAAAGATAAACTTAAATTAATCATGGCGATTCAATTTCACGTTGGTTACTTTCAAATTCCATGCATAATTAACTTAGTACATCATTTTTCACGTTGGTTACTCAATGAGTCTTAAATAATCATAAATATAAGCTTAAGCACAAGCTCAAATAAATGCACTTAAAATTAATTGGCAAATTCAAATTTTCACGTTGGTTACTCATTTAAATTACCATTAATAAACATAACTTAACTTAAACTCAAAACTTGATAAATTAAATTTTAATTTGCTTACTCAATTAATTTATCACTTAATCACAGCAGAAGCTAAAACTTAATTTCTTAATTAGTGAGAATTACTTAAAAAAAGCACTTAATAATATTTAAATAACTGAGAAAATGCTCTTATTGACAATAAATAGAATAAAATGCAGGAAAAATGCAATAAAAAATGCATATAAACATCACAAAAATTTCTCAAGATTTTCCCAGCTATTTAACTAAATTTTCTAACCATTTCTCAATTTCTGGGATTTATTTTCCGTTTTAAACTTATTCTGGAAAAACAGAAAATACTTAAAAGCTAAATGGGCCAGAAACCCATAATTCAGCCCAGTAGCTAAAATGGCCCAGCCCACTGTTGAAAAAAACCCGAAAATGAAAAAAAAAAAGGCCTCATACACGCAGCCCATAGGGCATTTGGCCCAAAAACGAAGCCAGCCCAACTGAAAATTTCGAAAAACCGGAAAAACTAAAAGGGTAGCCCAGCAGCCCATTCACTCATCCCGCATGCGCTCGGAGCCCATCTCCCTTAGGCGGCGGGCAGCGCATACTGAGGGCCGTCGGATTTCAATCCGACGGCCACGATCTGATGAAGGCTTAAGCCTTGGGTTGATCTGAGCCGTCTGACGCTAATCCAATGGCCATGCGTCGATATAGGACGGTATTTAAGCTTTCGCCACCGCGGGATTCGTAACCCTAGTTCATTTTTCCCTTTCCTTTCTCTCTCTTCGACCCGAGCGAGTGAGAGCGAGCGGCGGAGCGAGCGAGGCGGCGACGAGCCCGGGACCTCCGGTGCAGCCGCGACATCAGCGCCGGCAAGAGATCCCCCCATCGGGGTGGAGCTCCGTCGCCGTCGATGTCTATGGTTGGCCGACCGTCGAGGGAAACCGGTGCTCGCGCCAGGTCTGAGTGGAGGGGGTGCCTCGCCGCGGGGACTTCCGGGGCGGCCGCGCATTCGCCGCCGGCGAGCAACCGGGAGGTTGCTCGTCGTCGGCCGAAGTAGCGTCGGCCGGTCACCGTTGAAGAAAACCCAAGGCTAGGGTTAGGGTTCCTACCCTTAACCCTAGCCCGATGTGCGCTAAGGGTTCTGAATGGTTTTGTTTGCAGGGGTGTTGGCGCCGTAGAGGTCTCCACCATGGTGCGCACTTCGTGCCGCCGGTGGAGAAGGGTGCCTAGGGTTGAGGTTTCCCAGCCCTAGACCCTGATGTGGCGGCAGCAATTGAGGTGCGCAGCTAGGGTTAGGGCTTCAGCCCGAACCCAAATGCTGCACCTGAGAAGGACGGCGCCGCCGTTGTCTCTTAGTTGGGAGGGACCACACGGTCGGCGTCGGCAAGGCTGGTAGGGTTAGGGTTTCCCCTTACCCTACCCTGAGGAGGACCATGATGGCCGAAACCATCCAGTTCCAGGTAAGTGCTTATCCCCTTTTCTTTGTTTTTCTTTATTTGGTTCGATTTTGTCTGATGTCTTAATCTTAGCCAAAAACGAAACTAAAAATTGATTCCCCTCCTTCTAATTTCTGCACTAAACAACTTAATTAAGACTGATCTTAGGTAATTAGGAAGTAGGCCTTAATTGAAAGGATTAGAAACCAATTAGGGTTAGTCCAGCACGGCTCTAATGCCATTGTTATATTTTAGGGTTCTTAGGATCGAAACTGGTAACACCTAATTGGACAGTCCTTAGTCTAAATTAAATCAGAGCAAACAATCTTAGGAGTAATTAAACATGTATGCGCTATTTGCTTAGGTGAACGATTCAATTAAGGACATACAGTTAGATTGAGTGTTACCTTCAGAGGGTCCACTTGATGCCATTGGGCTCAAGTGGATGCTTGCTGGAGAGATAGTCGTCGCAGGGAGTTCGTCGATGCAGGAAGAACATCGACGCGGTGGCGGCTGGGTGCAGCGCAGGTGGCGGCGATGAAGGATTAGATTAGTTGTGGCGGGGCCTCTGGGAATGTGTGCGCACTTCGGTGTCCACGCCCTGAGGTCCCCCTAGGACTTATAAAGCGCGTGCGAGGTGGGGGCGCACGGTACGAGTCCGTTGCGCCCCCGTACGAAACGCGCGTAGCTGAGTTGGAATCGGGCGTGGGTTGTTGCCTCACGTTCGTTCCTTACGGGAGATAAGTATGGGATACCCGGTTGTACCGGGATCACCCCCCTAACAGGGGAAACGCCTCCCGTCGTCGTTCTACTTGCGGCCTCGCCTTGTTGGCTCGATGGCCGCATCGTCAAGCAACAACAAAGATGGAAGAGAAGGTATTAGTGATGTTCTTGTGCTATTTGAGAGATAACACTTGATGTTGATCTTGTATTCAGTTTTTTCCTGAGTAATTTGAAATGATTTAGTGGTTCTCCCTTTTCGTTTCTAACAGCCGGAACACCCGCATCATCGACCTTGGAGTAGAAGTCAATGACGTCGTCGTGACCCTCACCATGGTACGTCAATTTCGTGGGTCAGTGTTATCTGTGCTTGCTGCCAAACAAGTTAGTGGTCGCCGTGCAGCAGTGGAAGAATGCCGTTTTATGCCTTGTTTGGATGGACTAAAATTAATTGTTAGTCCAGACTGAGCTGTAAAATTCATAATTCATACGTCTAATGAAATCCAACTCGATCGGCTACGTGCATGCTTCGAAATTTTACTAAAAAGAAGTTGGCGTATATCTCGTCAGATCCCAAAATTATACATTCACAAAGAGCAAGACAGTGTTAGAACTTGGCCCAGTAGCGGACGAAGACGTCGCACCGGCAGACGGGGCAGGTGGAGTGCCCATTCAGCCACTGGTCGATGCAGTGCTGGTGGAACATGTGCAGGCACGCCGGCAGCCGCCTCACCATCTCGCCCTTCTCCACCTCGCCAAGGCACACCGCGCAGTCCGACGACGACGCGCCGGCGTCCGGCTGCTCGTACGCCGGGATGTCGGCGGCAGCGACAACCCTGCCGACAGCGACGACCGGACCTTTCCGGGGAAGCACGCGCATGACATGGCCTTGGCCGTGCACCGAATGTTGTGGCAGAACTTGATGCTGGCCGCCGCCGCTGCTCCAGCGCCACCGCCGGCATGGCAGGCAGAGCAGCCGGCAGACGCTGCGCATGCACCACCGGATCGCGTGGAGCGGCGCGGCGAGGCACCGCCCAAGCGCGGACCACGGGAAGAACACGCGGCAGACTAGGGGGTAGTAGTAGGCGCTGACGCTGGCCCACAAGAAGAGAAAGATGGTGATCACGACGATTTCAGCCGTACTACGCTGCGGCGACCGCGCGAGCCGGACGAGCGTGTAGACGAGGAAGCCCGTGAAGCCGATACACAACGAGTTGACGATGGCCGGCACGTACAAGCTGAAGCACCAGCCCATAGCGACCGGAGTTGCCCTTGCCTGTGGCTAGCCTTGCCGGATATTCCACTGTTTTTGCTGGCGACGCGAGTCGCCAATATCCTATTATTGGTGGATTGGCGTGATTATAAAATGATAGAACACGTTAACAAACACAAAAATTCCCGTACTCGTACGCCCTAGCTCGCAAAAGTCAAACCGCGTTCGTTTCCGAGGCAGGAAGCCTCACAAGTCAGAAGTCGTAGGTCGTCGTGCCATCTCAATTCTCGTCAGGAAGTAACCAAACAGCTGATACCGTATTATATTCTGGCAACGGGGCCACTGAATTTTGCAATTCTATAGCGAGTTAGCGACTGTTTGATTTCAGAAATACAGTTGGTTCTCTACTGATTACAATATGTAGTTGGCTAGTTGGTACGGAGTACTCTCTCAGTCCCTAAATAATTATCGTTTTGTAGTTAATTTTTGAACTACCAAGACACAAGTATTTAGATACGGAGAGAGTAGTATTCGGATTATCGGATAGACTTTGCTAGTGCTACAACTTGTGCAAGTTACAGAGATTTCAGACTTGCACTCTTAAGTCTCCATCCAACGAGAAATTTGATCTTATGAAACTCGTATTGTTGGATTTCTCTCAAGTAGAATTTTTACCGTGTGTTTCGATAAAATAGGACTTACAACGTTGGCGTATCGTTAAAATAGGATTTTTATATTTTTTTACACTTTTGTGTATTTTCTATTTTTATATATCATCAGCACACTTGGAGTGAGATATTGCCCATCAGGCCTTCAATCCTAAGAATGAATCTGTTTTCTTCTTGTTCTCTGTATCTTCATACGGAGATCGGCTCCCGCCGCTGCCGCTATACCGAGACATGTTCCCACCGCCGCCGAAGACCATGTTTCCATGGAAGCTTCTGCAAACCGTCGTCTTTGTCAACCCGCCCCTGGTACCTGCTCCCGCCGCTAGCTGTGGAAGTTTGTGATTCGGATTTTCGTGGAAGTTTCATCAGTAGCGCTAGCTGTAGAAATTTCTGATACGCCTGCAGAAGCAGTCTTGCAATCAGGGACATGGTTGTCCGTGGTGCTCCAGCAATAATCATAACAGCAGCACTAGCACTAGCTGTACAGGTTTATGGGATTTCTGTTTGATTAAAATATCAATTTTGAAGGGTATTATTGTCATTTTAGATGTTAACAACAGAGAAAATACAAACAAAGGGTGTGAAAAATCTTGTTTTAACAATGTGTTAACATTATAAATCTTATTTTATCGAAGCTCACGGTAAAAGTTCTATTTGAGAGAATCAAAGATATAAGCAAAGTTCTATTTGAGAGAATCAAAGATATAAGCAACCATCCAACTGGAGTGGAAGACAACGACAGCTGTGTCACATCATCACCAATAATCATGTCAAGGTCCACTTAGCGGTACAGTACTACAACGACCTCACACCGGCGGCTCTGCCTCCTGCGTGGACTTCGCGTGATCTGACTACGCTTGGACGTCACACCGGCAGAGCGGGCACGTCGAGTGCGAGTGCAGCCACGTGTCGATGCACACGACGTGGAACAGATGCCTGCACGCCGGCAGCTGCTGCAACATCTCGCCTCCCTGGACGTCCTCGAGACACACGGGGCACAGCGCGCGCCTCCCGGCCTCGTACGCGTCGGTCGTAGGGCGCGTTGTGTAGGCGAACGTCGGCAAAACGTCGATACCCGCAACGACGCCGCAAGGCGTCGCCATCGGCGGCGGCCGCACGACCACCCCTACCGCGGCGCCGTCGTGCATGCGCGCACCATCAGGAGATGCAGCAGATGAGGCCAAACGTCACGACGACTGCGCCGGCGAGGGTGCACGCCATGCACGGTGGCGGCGAGGATGGTCAACAGGAACAACGACGCACAGGCGACGACGATGCCGTAGCAGGCGAGGTGGCCCTCGTCCACGGCGGGGATCGGCGCCAGCTGTCGCCGCAGCTGGTTGAGCATCCTTCCTGTGTAAACGAAACTGTGACGAGCAAGAAGGTGAAGTGCATGTCGTTTTCGCGCACGTGCTTGGTTGTCACGACGGCACCGGATTGCCATGGAAGTGGCGTCTCGGCGGTAAGGATGGCAATGGATATCCATTACCCGCGTACCCGCGGATACCCGACCCGGCGGGTACGGGTTTGGGTACAAATTTGTACCCGCGGGTACGGATTCGGGTAGTAAATTGCACCCAACGGATATTTTTTAGCGGGTAAAAAAAAAATCCATACCCATACCCGTTTACCCGTACTCGTACCCGTTGAACTAATATATTATGTTGAACTAGTATGGTGTGTCGAACTATAATGTATGTGTTGAAATGTTAGACTATTATTTTACGATCTGTTACTTTCGATGAGTAATTATTTGTTGAATGTATGTTATGAATTGATCGTGTTAGGCTGTTATGCATCTAGCAGCTGAATGTAAGCTACGGGTACGGATTACCCGCGGATAAAAAATACCCGCGGGTAACGGGTACGGGTAACGGTTTTTACCCGTTACGGGTAACGGGTACGGTTTTGGGTACGGATTTTATCCAACGGGTACGGGTATACACGGGTAATATCCGCGAATATTTTACCCGTTGCCATCCCTACTCGGCGGCAAGAAATAGACGCGCAGCGCTTGGCCTCCGCAGCTAGAGATGAAAACGGTACGGTAAATTTCGGTACCGTCCGATGCCGTTTTCGAAAATTTCCGACGCAATTATCATTTCCGACAATTTCTGAAATTTTCGATCCGATTACCGTTTTTATCGAACATTGAAATTTGGTAAACGGATTGTCAGAATACCGTATTTTAATGAAAAATTTACGAACAATAACCGAATAATTTCCGAATAGTAGGTTGAGTCTAGTGGACCGACATGTAATAAGCTCCATTTTTATTTTTTTATTCAGACACTGGTTTCTATAAGAAGTTAACTTTAATTACATACAAATATTTATTTACTTTAAAATGTGTTTCTAAAGTGATTTCGCTTCCTATTGAAATTTTTTTATAAAATGAAAGTAAAAATTGTTGTCTCATAATTTGTACTTAAGTTGTTTATGTTATAGATGAATAATATTTTGATGTCTTGATTCCGAATAAATTTGAAACCGTTTCGATATCGACATACTTTCGATCCGATGTACCCGTTTTTGATATTTCCGAAATTTTCGATACCGTAACCGTTTCCGATGATATCGTTTCCGATTCCGTTTTCGGAAATTTTATATGAAAATGAAAACGATTTCACTATTTTTCCGTTCGTTTCCGACCGTTTTCATCCCTATCCGCAACTGCAGTTTCGAATTTTGATTGCGATAATAACAACCCGATTTATTTTATCTATTTTGTTTCATGATGTTTTTATGGATTTTTGAAACGCTGCAATATCCTTGAATTTGATAATTTTCGGACAGGGGGAGTATACAGACAGATGCTTGATTATAAATTATTGAAACGAACAGTATTCTCTAGAAATGGGAAAAGGATATACGGACCGAATTTGTACAGGAAAACTGCCCTGTACGAATAATTAAACGCCAGTTTAAGCTGGCTGTTTTTCGAAGAAAAAAAGAAAACTGCCCTGTACGAATCACATAATACGAACAATGTGGCCCACCGTAATGTGCCGCCGGACAATTTCCTAAAGCAAGCTTTGTCACAAAAAATTGATATAAAGCAATAATCTGGGGCGCTTCGCCCGCCGGAATAATGCATTCGTGAAATCTGACTAGACCGGCGGCAACGCATTGGTCGATGACTGCGGCGGCGCCACCGCATCAGCCGCCGCCGCCGCCGTGGCGCTTTTCACTGTATGGATCCGCGGCGCGAGGAGGTCAGACCGACACAGTGGGCACGTCGCGTGCGAGCAGAGCCACATGTCGACGCATTCCCTGTGGAACAGGTGCCCGCACGCCGGCAGCCGCCGCACCGTCTCGCCGCGCTGCAGGTCCTCCAGGCACACCGCGCACAGCGCCCTGTAGCCCCCGGGCTTCCCGCCGCCGCTACCGCTCTCGGCGTCAGCGGCGCACTCGTACGCGAACGCCGGCGGCACGTGGACCGTCGTCGCTGTGCCCACGAGCCCGAACGCTTGCCTGGCTCGCCGCAGGGCCGTCGCACCTGCGGACACATCACCAGCTCGCGGCGCGCCCGTGGCGCCTGGCGTGCCCACGGGGAGCGCCAACCAGCCGACGAAGCCGAGAACCGCAAAGGCGAGGCCGGTGATGGCGCAGGCCTTCACGACGCCGACGGTGCCGGCCAGAATGCAGAACAGGAGCAGCGACAAGCAAGCGACGACGACGCCGTAGCAGGCGCGGCACCCGACGTCGTCGCTGTCCCCGCCGGTGGACGGCGTGACCGTGCTTCCACCGCTCATGATGAGTATCCAGAGGCTGCTGTGCGGTCTCCTAGATCCTAGCACGCCGATGATGTGACTTGATCTGCCATGGCCGCCGGTCGCTGCGGCAAGAAATGTCTGGACGGGGACGAGCAAAGCTTCGAAACGGACAGTGCTGGCGCGCGCGTTCGCTTCGGTTACCGGCGACGCAGGCCCCCGGTGCCCGGTTTGGGCTCCAGGTTTTGAGCTGGTTACCAGCTTATCATGGCCACAGTTTTGGAATCTTTGTCGCAGGTAGCTGATGCTTACGAGGAGGAAAGGAACATGCCATGATCATTTGTCGCTGACTTGCGAATTGCGATGGTCCGTCAGGTGGCCTACCGAGTTATCCAAATCATCGCGCTTACTCAGATGTACGTAACTCTACCTCTTCTTCCCCAGTCAGAGAAACGGGTGAGCTGCGGCTGTTAATAAATTCGTTGGTGCTTTGCGTGCATCGGTGGTAGAGTAATATGTGCAGTGGCCAAGGGGACACTCCAAGAGGACGGAGCGCTGAACGATTATTGACTCTGGGCAATGGGGATTATCATGGGGAATTGCTATTGTGCAACGATCCCCTGGGACGGAGAGCTGAACGACCCCTGACTCCAGATTGCCTTCACGAAGCACAAATTTCATAGAATTACGCCAACCCCAAAAAAATACCAAAGTGTGAAATGCTATAGTTACAGGTCATATTCTTTAAGACCAATTTATAATTAATCTTGACAAATTGTGGAGAATAGTATCTCTGATTAGAAAAACACAATTTAGAGACTGCATACAAAAAATTCTATCGGAATATCATAAATCCAATATTACTGAAGGAATGTACAAATTTACACGGTAAAACGTAACGCCACAACTATTTTCAGCATGAACATTTGACCTGCAAAGTGCTTTTGTGCAGAAAAAATATTGTCATCTCTAAGCCTAAAATCAAGCTCTCGTGTACACAAAAGGCAAACCTACACAGGTGACAAGGCATCGTCAGCTGGCGATTCCGCTTCCGTCGTCTCAGCTACTGGCGCAGCAGCAGCAGCAGCACCAACGACAGATTTGCAAGGAACTTTCCGCGGCGGCGAGAGGTTGCACCTGCATAACGGGCACGTGCGGTGCGAGTGCAGCCACATGTCGATGCACTCGACGTGGAACAGGTGCTTGCACGCCGGCAGCTGCCGCACCGTGTCGCCGGCCTCGACGTCCTCCAGGCACACGGGGCACGGCTCGCCACTGTTCCCGCCGGACTCGAGGTCTCCTCCGCATCCGTCCTCGGCGGCGCCTTTGAGTTTGACTTCGTACGTGAACGTCGGCAGCGCGTCGATCGCGGCCTTCGTCAGCCCTAACCGCCGCCCCAATGCCGGTGCCGCTCCGCCTCCAGTCGCGTCGGCGGCTTCCCTCTCCGCGTGGTTCGGCCCGACGCCGCGCCAGCTCGCCGGTGCGAGGTAGCTGCCAACGGCGAAGGCGGCCAGTGCCAGGCCGGCGAACACGAATGCCATCCAGACGCTGGCCGTGGCGGCGAGGGCGCAGAACAGGAGCAGCGTCACCGCGCAGGCGGCGATGCCGTAGCAGGTGCGGTCTCCGGTCCGGTCCTCGTCGTTGCCTCCGCCGCCGCCGTAGCTGCGTGACCGTGCGGATAGCAAGTTCGTCGGCATGATCACCAAGCTTTGTTCCCGCGGAGGCACGGCCAGCTTCCCGCTACTCGATCGTTCGTACTACTCGCGAGTTTGCTGCAGCTTGCCTCTCCACTTCGCAGGTCCGTCTTGCAGTGGTCGGCTCAGCGCGGCGGCAAGAAATATTTATGCGTCGCTCGAGCTCCTGGACCAGCGCGGGCCGTCTCCTCTGGACGACAAATCCGGTGGTTCTTTGACGGGAAGCGAACCGGACCGACGAGGCGTCAATTTTGGTCGAGCTATTTATTATGGAAATATTTCTCGTCAGGGGACTGAAAAAAACTGAAATCTCAGGCGACCATTTATTTACATTGAGATTAGTGCGAGAACCTTATATTTCCCCAACTCTAGTATTCTCTTCCACTCCCGATGCTAGGGGAGCGGCCGCGGATGCGCTCGGAGGCGACAGGCGCCTTCGCCGGCGCAGGCCAGCGGAAGCTCGACTGCCGGCGGCGGCCATGCTCGGAGGTCTGTGGCGGCCGAGCGGTGGCCCACAGAGGTGCTCGGAGCTTCATCGTGGCGCGGCGCGAGGAGACCGGCGAGTGTTGCCCTGCGGCGGCGCGACGCGTGGTGGACGGTTGCGGGACGCAACGACGGCGGCCCTGGATCTCAAAAAGAAGGTGAGTTTTTTTTAATTGTTAATTCGTAATTGTAAGGTTATGTAATTGTAAAATAGACAAAAAAATTTGTAATTTATTAACCTATAGAATTAAGGGTTAATAATGAATTACAAGATTAGAGATTAATGACTAATTGTTCGGTACCTGAAATTTTCTCAAATTTCAAGTAACTAACAAATAGACAAACTCTATTTATTATCTTGAGTTCTCGTGAGAATGTAAAGAATGTGTCAACGACGGAAAAAAATAGGATGTGTTTAGATTTCAGGTGTTTGAAAATTTAAAAAAAGTCCAGTCACCAGTAATTAGTTGTTAATTACTATCACCAACCACTTATCTTTATAATTAATCATTAATCTTTAATTTTATAAGTTAACCAATCACAAAATATATTGTTTGCTTATTTTTACAACTAACATAATTCTTACAAATCCACATATTATAATTAACAAATTAAATGAAGATTAATCTTTAATCAACTCTCCAACACCGCTGGCCAGCGCTTATCGCGGTGCCTCAAATCAGTGCCGATTTCAGGCACCTGCACTATAGCATTTCTGAAAAAATATTATGTAGCACTGCTACAAATAATACTCTCTACAGCACCTTCAGGATGGAGGACACGTGTACATGCTTAAATCTAAAAGCGTTACCGTAGCCGCCTGCCTACGCCTGCTCGAATCCTGAATCCAGTTCCGAACTTCCGATGCGGCTCCGGCTCTATGGCCGCGGGAAACTTCGGCTCAATGGACGGAGTATGTGTTCGCCCACTACGAAAGCATTCTCTCGTGCCGTAGAAAATGACCCGGCAACGTGGCAGGTCAACAACAGCGTGCTCCTGTCTAACAGTAATTAAGTGAATTATGCGTGTCATTTCACGGTAGACTGAATGACACTCTCTCTAGTGCTAAAGTAATTAATGAATGCTAGTTCTTTCATGGTAGACTGAATGACCTGATAACATGACTAGTAGTTGCCCCATGGATACCTGTTTGGAGAACCTCTTTTGCAATTCCCGTTCTTCATTTCTGAGAGCATCCAAGGTCCTTTTCTTAGCCGTTCTTCATCTAATAATGACCATTGTTTTTTTATAAAAGAGTGTGCAAAAAATGGATTCATTTTACCATGCTTAGAGGGGTAGAGTGTAAAAAAATAGATTCATTTTATCATGCACACAACTGCTACGCTAGTGACACCGGCGGCAACTCCTCAGCCGACGACTGACGCGGCGCCTCCACCGCGGGCGACGACTTTGGTGGCGACGAGATCATGCACCGGCACACGGCTTTGGTGGCGACGAGATCATGCACCGGCACACCGGGCACGTCCGGTGCGAGTGCATCCACATGTCAATGCACTCGACGTGGAAAATGTGCCGGCACGCCAGTACCTGGTGCACCATCTCGCTGCTGCGCACGTCCTCCAGGCACACCAAGCACACCACGTAGCAGCAGCTCGAGGCCGCTGCCGGCACGTCACCACTCCCGCCGCCGGCCTCGACCGGAGTACACTCATGCGCGAACGCCGTTGGCGCGTTTACCCGCGCCAACGCGTAACCGGCCGGCGCCCGATCCCGCGCGGTCCCGATCGCCGTCACCGTGACGACCAGCAGCTCGGCGGTGCTCGAGCCCCGACGACGACGGAACCACCTCGCAGGCGCGAAGCAGCCGGCGACGCTGAGCAGCAGCGCGTCCAGCGCGGCGAAGGCGAGCGCCTTCCAGACGCTGAGGGAGGCGGCGAGCACGCCGAACAGGAAGATGGACAGGCAGACGACGGAGATGCCGTAGAAGACGTTGTAGCCGCCGTCGACCAGCTCGACCTCGCCGCCGCCGCCGTAGTCGTCGCTGGCGACGGACTGTGCCAGCTGGAGCCTCGGGTATGAGCTGAGCATGGTGATTTGAGCGGAGAACTGTTAGATTCGAGGCTGGAGTACATTAGTTATCGCGGGAGCTTTATAGTCTTCGTTCGGCTGAGGTGGTGCAGTACACACGGCCGACGGAATTGAGACACTGCCGACGTGTTCACTCTCCGTAACGCCCGGCGGACTCCGGCCACAGTGTTAATACTAATTGAGAGAGAATTGAGAGAAATAATTGAGAGAATTGCAAATGATTCAACTATGTTTTATTCATTCACTTGTCTTCTATTTATACATGTGATAGTGACCATTAGAGAGGAGACATGACTCTTAGATGGAGGAAGTTACAACTGCATATGACTCTTCAAGTGATCACATGTCAAAATTGTATTGCAACACTCCCCCTTGAGCACTTGAACTCCTTTTCAATGGCTATAATCTTCGAAAAACCCAGTGGAAAAATTAAAGATATATAATTGAATGCTTGTGTAAAAACTCCTGAAAATATTATTAAAACAGGAGAAAATACAACATTTAAATCTCATATATGTTTTCATATAAAAACATTATCTTGCATTCTCATTGTCTCATTAAAACTTATTGTGAGAAAATTATTAAAATTAAAAAACTCACATAAGAAAAAGAGTACAATTTGATGCAATAGTCAAGAAGCTCTTATGATAAAACTTCCCCTAAACCTTATAAATCTTTAAGTCTTCGCATACCAATACCTGCAACATATTTAGAAAATGTGGAGTATGGTAGAGACTTAGTGAATAAATAAGCTAAATTATCACATGACTTAGTTTGTTAGAGATCAATTTCTCCATTCACCTGAAGTTCATGTTGGTAAAATAGTTTATGAGCTATGTATTTAGTAACATTAGTCTTTACATAACCTGACTGCATCTGAGCAATGCAAGCTGCATTATTTTCATAGATAATAGTTAGTGACTCAATGAGCCCAATGCCACTTGAGACTTGGATATGATTAATCACTCTACGTAGCCAAACACATTCACGTGCAACCTCATATAATGCTATGATTTCAGAGTGATTAGAAGACGTAGCAATTTGAGTCTGTTTAGATGACTTCCAAGAAATTGTCGTCTGTCCGTGTAAAAGCACGAACCCTGTTTGTGATCTACCATTGTGGGGATCATTTAAGTAACCTGCATTGACATAGCCAATAAGGTTAAGATCTTGTTTTTTTGGAAAGAATAGTCCAAGATCTTGTGTACCTTGAAGGTATCTTAAAATATTTTTCACTCCATTCCAATGACGTATGGTAGGAGCGCTACTATATCTTGCCAATAAATTTACTAGAAAAGCAATATCAGATCTTGTGTTATTTGCAAGATACATAAGTGCGCCTATGACGCTAAGATATGAGTATTCAGAACTCAATACTTCTTCTCCTTCTTGGCATGGCCGAAATGGATCTGTGTCACTTTCTAAGCCTCCTACTACCATGGGAGTTTTAGATAGATAAGCTTTGTTCATATTGAATTTCTCTAATACTTTTTGAACATAAGCTAATTGGCGTATGAGAATGCCCGTATGAAGGTGTTCGAGTTGTAAACCCAAGCAAAATTTAGTTTTACCTAATTCTTTCATCTCGAACTCTCTTTTAGATGATTTTGTGTCTCTTTAATATCATTCTCAGTGTCAATGATATTCAAATCATCAATATATACTGATATAATACAAAAACCAGTTGAGAATCTTCGAATGAAGACACAAGGGCAATCATCATTAGTAGAGTAGCCTTTGTTTAAAAGGAACTCCTTCAGTCGGTTATACTGCATGCTTCCAGACTGTTTCAAGCCATATAAAGACTTGTTAAGTTTAACACAAAACATGTTACGATCTACTTTTTTATTCGGTATAAGTATTCCATCGGGAACCTTCATATAAATATCTGAATCTAGTGACCCATATAAATATGCAGCCACGACATCCATCAACTGTAAAGATAGATGTTTTTGTGTTGCTAGAGATATCAAGTATCGGAAAGTTATTCCATTCATAACAGGAGAATATGTTTCATTGAAATCAATGTCGGGTCTCTGCGTAAACCCTTATGTAACTAGCCTTGCCTTGTATCTCACAACCTCATTATTCTCATTCCTTTTTCGGACGAAAACTCATTTGAACCCAACATGATAGGTTCGAGGAGGAGTAGGTCTTACTTTACTGAATATCCCTCTCTTTTTAAGTGAGTCAAGTTCTGCCTTGATTGCTTCTTTCCATTTGATCCAATCCGAGCGTTGTTTACACTCTGCCATGGTCTTAGGATCAAGATCTTGGAGAAGATCAGCTATCATGGTTGAAAAGCATGAGTTGACGACTGTTGTACTACGGTCAGGTAATTCTCTAGAACTAGTATAATTGATGGAAATTTCTTTTATACCCTATAATTCTTCATGACTTCTCAACATAGAAGAATCAGAGTTTTCCGATTGTCTAGCCTACTCTATAGTGCGCACTTGAGGGCTAGATGTTTGATTTAAAATATTCCTTTGATATATGCCAACATTTTGTTGACTAGCATTTACTTTTCTCGAGGAATGTCTAGTCTTCGGACGCTTGCTTGAAGCATCTATTCCCTTACTTGCTCTCCCCCTTTTCGGAGGTTGAGTGTTTTTTATTGGTACCTCCACTCGGCAAGGTGCATTAATTGCAGGATTTAAAGACTTTTTTACATTATTATAGTCAATAAATACATCTGGCAGGTTACTAACAAGTTGTTGTAACTCTATAATTTTCTGAACTTGAAGTTCAGTTTTATTTGTACGTGGATCAACATTTAGGATGGATTTGTCATCCCAAATTATTTCTCGGCTTTCATTGGAAAATTTATTATCTTCCCCTAAAGCCGAGAAATGATCCTTATTAAAAATACAATCAACGAACCAGACCATGAATAAATCTCCTGTTAAAGGCTCCAGGTATTTAATAATAGACGGGGATTGATATCCCACGTATATTCCTAATGTCCTATGAGGGCCCATAGAAGTCCGTTTAGGTGGTGAAATTGGTGTGTATACAACACAACCAAATTTCCGTAGATGGGAGATATTGAGTTGATCTCCACGTACAAGTTGTAAAGGAAAGATGATATGATATGCAATTGGTCTTAATTGTAGAAGATCAGCAACGTGTAAAACTGTATGACCCCAACAAGATGTTGGTAAATTGCATCCTTGCAATAATGACCTAGCTATGAGTTTAACTCTCTTTATGAGAGATTCTGCTAAACCATTTTGTGTGTGAATATATGGAACAGAATGCTGTACTTCAATACCTTAAGTCATACAATAATCATTAAAGGCTCTAGATGAAAATTCAACAACATTGTCCATATGGATACTTTTAATCCTATATTCAGAATAATTTGCTTTTAACCTTATGACTTGTATCATAAATTTGGCAAAAGCATGGTTACATGTAGATAATTAAACACACGTGTGACCATCGTAGATGCGTCGATTAAAACCATGAAGTATCTAAATGGACCACACATTGGTTGTATGGGTCCACAAATATCACCTTGAATTCTTTCAAGGAATTTTAAAGATTCAACATGGATCTTAAGCGGAGAATGCCGCAAGATCAACTTGCCCATAGCACATGAAGTACATACAAAATCATTTGATTTTGGAAATTTAGTGTTCTTTAAATCATGACTGGTGCAATTTCCAATAATTTTCCGCATCATCCCTGTTCCGGGGTGGCCTAGGCGTGAATGCCAGGTCTTAAATGTATCAACAATCTGGAAAATCACCTTGTATGCAACATATGGTACGGGTTTTATGTATGTATAGTACAGTCCAGATGGAGTAGAAGGAATTCTTTCTAGAACTTCTTGGCCATATTCGGAATATTTTGAAATAAGAAGAAATTCTTCTTTATTTTCTTCATGGGTATGAATATGTAACCCATTTTTCCGAATATCTCTAAAACTTATGAGAGTACGTGTAGAATCGGGATACAATAAAGCATTCTCAATCATCACCTGAGTCCCATTAGGAAACGTAATAGTGGCTCGCCCGGAGCCAACTATTGTCACATCGCGTCCAGCGATGGTTAAAACATTTTCCGACCTCCGAGTTAGGGTCTGAAAATATTTTGTTTCCCTAAGTATAGAGTTAGTGGTGCAACTATCCACAAGGCACATTTCTTCTTCTATCGGAAAGTTCCCGTGAAATCTAATAAATAAAAATTATAATGACATAATAAGTTGCATTAAAATTCATATATGTACATAAAATATTAGAGTGTTGAATAACCCTAATACAATGTGATTAATTACATACAGTACAATGCACTTTATATACATAGACTAATATTTACAAATATCTATGGCAACCGATCTTAGATTAGATCGTCAAACACATCGTTCGATTTATATTCTACCATAGTATTGTTCATGTCCATGTCCATGTAGTCAGCAACACTTAGTGTTGGCTCGTTGTTGCTTGGATTTTCAATATCCTTGCTTGAACAACCGAATTTAAATGTTGGCTTTGTTTGAATACTTAAATGAGTTTCATACTCATTTTGAGATCCTTGAGATTTCTTGTCTTTTCCCAGTGATTTTTGGTATAAAGCCACAAGGTGTTTAGGTGTGCAACATTTATCAGCAGTATGCTTATAAGTGCCACATGCCTTACACTGCACAATTTTCCCTTTGAAGGGAACACCATCCTTTCTCATTGTCTTTGAGAATTTCTTATTCTTTTGCCTATTACGGCGACGTCTAGCAGATCTACCATTTTTCTTAGAATACACATTTTTAGAAGCATTAGCTTTCTTCTCATTATGATGAATTTCAGGTAGAGGAGCAGTCCCAACACGACGTTGGTGATGATTCTTAATAGTAAGTTCATCATGCTTCTCTGCCTGAAGTAAATCTCTAATGAGGTCAGCATAATGTTGGTAGTTGCGAGCCCGATATTGATGTTGTAAGATCCTATCAGAAGGGAGCATAGTTTGAAGAGTCTTCTCTATTTTGTCCTCTTCTAATGGTTCTTTCTCACAAAACCTTAA
This sequence comes from Tuctoria greenei, assembly GCA_036927565.1. Taxonomy (NCBI): domain Eukaryota; kingdom Viridiplantae; phylum Streptophyta; class Magnoliopsida; order Poales; family Poaceae; genus Tuctoria; species Tuctoria greenei. The sequence goes on along the minus strand of JAYESD010000007.1, from coordinate 171,522,824 downwards.
TTTTGCACATACCTTATGAACAACATGATTATAGTCTTCTATAGACTTAAAATCTTGAAGATGAAGTTGAGTCCATTCATGATTGGCCTTAGTCAATAATATTGCCTTTTGCTATTCATAACGGCTTTTTAATGCCGTCCAAAGGGTATGAGGTTCTTCCATCACATATTCTGATTTCAAGTCAGGATGAAGATGATTACGGATGATGTATAGTGTCTGATACTTGAATATATCCAAAAATGCTGCAGGTCTTTCTTCAGGAGGAGTAAGAGCAGCCATGAGTCCTCTGAAAGCCAAACTAATCTTGATGTCAAGAGCCCATGTACGGTAATTATGACCATCAAGAGCAAGTTCTTCATACTTGCGAGACATTGATTCCTACATATAGGAAACCAGAGATCTTATTAATAAAATCATCATGGTGGTATTGTAATGTGTGTTAACCATAATGAAAAACATATTTAATTTATTCTCTCTTATCTAGCCAAATTTAGGAAAAATGGCTGGACAAGAAGAACAAATGTATGTATATTTCATGTTGAAGATGGCCAATCAAGGAAATAGCCAAATTAAAATGAATTATACACTTTGTTATATTAAGGTATGATTCATAATGCATTAAGCCAAATTATAGAAAAATGGCTTAATCAAAATGAGTCAATTTACTTTATATATTATGTGTAGTATTATTTTCCATCATAAGCCAAAATTTTAAAATTAGCTTAAATGATGAAATTTGTAAATATAATAAACAAAATTCAAAGTTGAGGCCAAATTCTGAAAATAGCCTAAACAATAATTTTTAGACAATGTGAGTTTTAATTTTATCTATTTGGCCAAAATTTGAAAATTAGCCAAATATTGAATTTATTGCAAATAAATAATATTTAAATGCAATATACACATTGTCATAATCAATATTTACATTGATCATAATTATATTTACACATACATACATACATACATACATACATACATACATACATACATACACACTTGCAGAAATTTAAATTCTAAATTCTAATTGAAATTGGAACTAAATAAAACTGCAATTTGAATAAAACATATACACTATGGGCCTGAATGCATGAGCCTAGCATGGCGGCCCAAATTCTTTTGGCTGGCCTGCTTTGCGCAGTTCAGTGGCCCGACCCATAAATGGGGGGACGACGTGGCCTGTTCGCCGATGGGATAAGAGAGAAGGAGAATCGGGTGAAGGCTTTAGGGTTTTTCCTGTAGCCGCATCACCTCGCTTTCTCCATCACTCCTTCGACCGCTTAATCATTCCGCCACTGCACCATTTTCCACCGCCGATTCTTCTTACCGGAGTTTCGAGCATCCCCCTTCTTCATCCTTTCCGGCGCCGCACCCCCAACCTACCTCCTTACCGGCGCCATTCCCAAATCAATTAAGGATTTGGACCGGCGGCCGAGGCCCATGGTCAGGGATCTCGGGTTCTACCGGCGAGGTGGGCAAACCGACAGAGAAGTCAGTTCCCACTCGAACTCATAAGAGTCGGCGAGGAACCGGATCCCGAAGGGCCGACCTCAAGTTTGGTAGTCACCGACGAGTTCACCGGCGTGGTTGTGGTTGGAGACGGCGATGGTGGTAGATGCGGAGTCCTCAGTGCTAGAGGTCCACGGGGTCGACCTCTCGGTCCAATGCGTATCCTTGCCGTACATCGAACCGGTGGTGGTGCGACGGATTTGGGTACCACACTGATGTTGTGACCTTCTTCTTACATCCTTCTTCCTTCGCCCTCCCCCCCTGTACTCCCGATGACGAGAAGACCAGATCCGGTGCAACCCGGATCGGGATCTCCCCTCCGAGGACGACATCCGACTCCCCTTGAGGACCCGTTTGATGGGCCTCTTGGACCGAGGGATGGACGAGAAAGGGAGTTGGTTGCCGATCTTGAACGCGACGTCTCAAGATGCTTCTTGGTGGTGGTGGCAAAGGGGCAACCACTGCTCGGCGGTGGCACCGACCTTTACAGCGACACTCGCAGCAACGACGGCAGCGCCGCCCGCCATGTCGTGCATGTCAGCAAAGACATCTCCTCTGTCTTGTTCTTGCAGGGTTGAACCGTTGGTGGTTATGGCCATGGCGACATCCATGTTCATTCATCCTTTGGTGAAGATGATGGAGAGCATCTCCGTCTTGAAGAACAACAAGAACAAAATCGGTAAGACTTCGAGACATCTTACCAGTTCTTGTTAATTTCCTTTCTCTCTTGTTCGTAGAACAAAGTGCTGATAACGTGTTGAATACTAATTGAGAGAGAATTGAAAGAGACAATTGAGAGATTTGCAAATAATTCAACTATGTTTTATTCATCCACTTGTCTTCTATATATACATGTGATGGTGACCATTAGAGAGGAGACATGACTCTTAGATGGAGGAAGTTACAACTGTATATGAATCTTCAAGTGATTACATATCAAAATTGTATTGCAACATACAGAACCTACACGACACATTTTCACACGACCAGACGACGCGGCAGCTAATAAGGAGCAAGGAGAAGTTTCGTGTCCAGCCACTCCATGTGTCCTAGGAAGCATTAAACAAATGAGATAAGTTGGAACATAACTCAACGGAACATATACTATTTTACAACGTGACAAACGAAAGGAGTACTCTTTTAAACGGAACATATACTCTTCCCGTTCTAAAATTTTCGTCCTCGTGTGCTTCATTTTTTAATTACAAAACGACAAACTTGAAATATACTGTTTTACAAAGCGATAAAACTTTTGAGTACAGAAGGAGTACTCATAAACTACGAAGTGACAAAAATTGTTTTAGGACGAAGGAAGTATTGTTTTACAACATCAGGAATAACAACATGAAGGGCCCAAGAAGGTTGTCGTCAACAGTGGATCTATCAGTTGAGGGGTGCATATTCTATGCATTGGTTCATCCAATGCATAGAACTGTAGTTGTCGCTATAGTAAAAAAAGAGAGGTTGAACAGTATTCCACCGTAGAACTGTGACAAAAACATGTACAAAAAGTATTCTAATTACTGTATCGACACTTTTTTACTGTTTGCGCAAGCTGTAGCAATTGATCTAAACGATTCATGTTAGATATTAATCAATTAAGATGATCACAGGTGATTAGGAGTTGGTTACGTAAGTAACCAACTCAATCTCCTAACCTCCTCCTCTGTCCTGATCGGGGACAGAATCCCCAACCGATTCTGTTTTGGGGTGGGCCCCCTCAGGTGTCCTCTCTCTTTATAAGGAGAGCTTTGCCTCTCATATTGGATGATCGATCTAATAGATCAAAACTAAGGAGTTCTGATCTGCTCTTGAGAAGGAAGCCTGGGGAAGGTTCCCACCCTTCATCGCCGACGGTGCTGCACCAGCAAGAAGGAGACACCGCCGCCGGAACGCTGATCTGCACCAAGCAATCGTCATCGACGGACTCCATGGCTGCTAACACCACTACACCCGAAGGTATGCCCTCAGATGCAGATTCTTCCCCCTGTATTTGCTTGCTCCATAGTTTTGCTCCTCATCGTGCTCTTTGTCCAAGTCAGTCCAAACCCTAATACCCAATTAGGTCCTAAGCTAATGAACATCAGATTCAACAATGGTATCAAGAGCCTCCTAATCTGGAATTAGGGTTTCGACTCCCTCAGTTCACCTAAGATTAGATCAAAATTTGATCGCTCAGTCCCAAAAGCAAATTAGAAGGAGATGAATTAGGGGATTAGTTCAACTAATCCCAAAATCAGAACCCAAATGGGTTAATTCAGAATCTAATTCGAATTAGAATTCAGATTAGATTAACTCAGAGGCAATCAAGGTTCCACTCGACGGTGAACCCGATTTGGACTAATCAGACCTAGATAAGGATCAATTCAAAATTGAAAGCTCGAATTGGATCAAAACAAAGAAATCGGAGAAGGGGATTTAGACTTACCTTAGCATGGCGCAAAGGACCGTCGTCTACGTGGCCAACGCTCACTCGACAATGTCATGCGTCACCGGATCCAGGACCCCCTCAATGGAGGAAACCAGATCTGGACCTGAGCAACGTGTTTGGGTCTTCTCCGCCATGGCTTGAAGCTCGTCGGAGACCCAACCGCACCGTCGGACCGCGACTTCCCTAGTGGAGGTCACCGGATATTGGCCTTAGCCGGCATCAGACACCCCGTCGGGCCGCTCGACGGCACCACACTCACCCAATGGTGTGCGACGTGCACTGATGAGAGGGTTGCAGTGGCGCCGCCGGGCTTAGCCTCGCCGTGCTGGCCATGTCAGAACCCTAGGGTTTGCGGCTCAAACCTTAGCACTGCGGGGGCCCTTCTTGAGGTGTTCCCGACCACCGGAGCTAGCTACCGACAGTGAGCCACCCCAAGGTGGGCTCGCGCGCCGGCGTGGCGGCTGCGACGATGCCGGAACCCTCCCGCCTATCGACATACCTCAATCTTCGTTTTCTCTCTCTCTCGGTCTCGCTCTCTCCGCTCGCACTCAGGGTCAGTGAGAGGTGGGATCGAGGCTCAACAACAGATGGCTAGGGTTTTAGCCCAATTAGGTTAGGAACTTCCACTCAGCCCTCCACAACCGTCGGATTCATGATCGACGACTCAGGCCGCGCCGCCCCTTGGCTTGGATTGTCGAGTAGCAATTTGGCGGCTGCCATTAGTCGGCAGCGCGTGACGGGTCGCGTAGCCCAGGCGAGCGAGCTGTTGGGCTCGTGGGCCGCCCTCTTCTTTTAGTCAAAATTAATTCGAATTTTGTTCAGCAGGCCGTGGGCCTAATTAGATGTGAGGCCGGGCTGTCAAGTTCGTTTCTCATTTTTATTTTTCCTATTTTCCAGCGATTTTAGTACAAGGGCCTTGGGCTACTTAGTGAGGGGACCGGGCCATTAGTCCGGTTTCTATTTTTCTTTTTCACTGGTTTTTATGGGAATTAACATTAGTGGCTATTTTCTTATTGAGCCTTCGGGCCAATACAACTCAGTGGCCTGGACCAATTTTAGAGTCCTTTTGGGCTGGTTATCATCATTAATTTAAGTGTTTTACTATTTTACAGAAAACAAATCAGCATTTTCTGTTTTTTTTAGAAAATGAAATCAATATTTTTGTCCTCAGAAAATAAATTGGTATTTTAGTCAATTAATCATTTTTTGTATGATGGGCAATTTATTTCTTAGTGATTTTAGTATGGACTAAAATCAAATTAGACCTAAGTCTAAATAGATTAAGAATAATTAAGCAATAAGTAAGACATTTGCCTATTTTCTACTATAGGCATTATGAAAGTGCATCTAGGCATCCCTTGTGGGTTTTGGTTGATTTATGACAAACAAATGAGATCCTAACAAAATTGTTGAGGTGATCGCAAGTTTTAATGAAATTGTGAAGAAAGGGCAAAAAGAAAGGAGAATGTGGAATCTATATGGAAAAGAGCTCAAAAGTTAAATAGAATACATTGTTGTGTATGGAGTGTGTTGGAGAAACACACCCCAAGAGCTCAAGCAAAACAAATAACACTCACTGCACAAAATTTCACAAGTCCGGAGTAGTCCGATATTCTCCGGACTAGTCTGATATCTCTCTAACTAAGATCGGACTAGTCCCCCGTAGTGCAGACAAGTCCGATATCACCACGGACTAGTCCAATATCTTTCTGACTAAAAACGGACAAGTCCGATATCACCACGGACTAGTCCAATATCTTTCTGACTAAAAACGGACAAGTTCGCCCCAGTGAAGACTTGTCCTCAGGACTTCACACTTTACACATAAACGGACAAGTCTGATATCATCACGGACTAGTCTGAAAACTCTCTGACTAAAATCGGACAAGTCCTCCAACTGCGGACTTGTCCTCAATTCTACATAAGGATCACCAAATTAGATTAGTCTGATATATGCCAGACTAGTCCGAATATTTCCAGAGCCCTAATCGGACTAGTCCGCACATTGTCGGACAAGTCCGATATTTCAGAACACTTAGGATTTCCCACACACCGCACACCAAACTAGTCCGGAGTCCACCATGGACTAGTTGGGACATCGCAAACCCTAACGGTAACTTTTGGAAACCCTAGTATAAATAGAGGTGTACAACCCTACAACCAACACTCTCGACCCCCTGCGCCGTCACACCTTCCAAGAGCCTAGAATACACGTCTTTCCATACAATCTAACCCTAGAAAGATAAAATCTTTGAGGATTAGTCATTGATCAAAGGAAAGACTTGCTCTACACGTCTTGAGCTCTTGGGTTTGATTCTCTCGCACACTCTCGTTATTTTATTGCATATCTTTCGAGTGTGTTTGGTGGTGTTTTCAATTGTAAATATTGGGGAGCCCTCAACTTATGAGAAGGCCGCTTGAACACGCTGATTTGCCCCCTTTGTGGTTAGTGGAAGAGAATCGGCCTCCGTGGCAATTCGATGAGGGTAGAGTTGGTGAAGACCCGATCCTCCGTGGACTCCTCAATGTGTACGTAGATTTCCTATGTGGAATCGAACCACGGGATAAAAATCTTGTGTCACTTGTTCTTACTATTCATCATATTCTAGGGTTTACTCGATCTTGTACAACTTACATTAAAACATTGAAACCAAAGTTAGTTCGTGTCATACCTAGTTTCATTGACGTAATCCATTCAAGTTACAACTTAATTTCCGTTGTATAGAGTACTTGAATTGAAATCATTGATCAAACTTGATCAATCTAGTCTGCACACACTGGACTAGTCTGATTTCTCTATATTTGATCAAGTTGCTAAGTGTTTCAGGATCCGATGAAAGTTCATAAACCCTATTCACCTCCCCTCTAGGTTACATTCAATTGGTATCAGAGCAGGACTCTTCAAAAGAGACTCATCGCTCAAAGAGAAGATGTCGGACATTAAAGATGTGCACAAGAACTTCAACCAAGAGAAGGTTGATGATGAAAAGACTCAGAAGCTGGAGAAGCTCCTCGACGCCATCCAAGTCTGCGAGGATGATGATGAGGAGATGCTAGAACTAAAGGCACTCCTAAGGAAGAAGACACTATCCCCAAAAGGGAAGATGAAGATTGAGGATGAAAAGAAGAAGAAGGGGAGTAGTCACGCTGACTACTCCCAATATCCTTTTAACTATGATCGTTTGAATTCCAGCAATAACCATTACTTATCAATTCCTCTAGGAAAAGCCCCATACTTTGATGGCAATGATTATTCAATGTGGAGGTAAAATATGAAAATGCATCTCATATCACTTAACTCCAGCTTGTGGCATATAGTGTGTACATGGATAGATATCCCGAATGACGATGAAGAGCTCACATCAAGTCAAGAACAAGCTATTCATAGGAACGCTCAAGCTCCAGCTGTCATAACATCATCAATGAGATGAGACGAGTTCACCAAGGTGGATGGACTCGAAATTGCTAAGGAGATATGGGATACTCTACAAACTGAACATGAAGGCAATCGTCATGTGCGAGATGCCAAGATTGAAATGATCGAAGGCGAATTGGCAAGATTCACCATAGAAGAAGATGAGTCACCGCATGATATGTACAATCAGTTGAAGAATCTCATCAACAAAGTTCGAGCATATGGAATCAAGAAGTGGAATGATCATGAGGTGGTGAAGCTAATTCTTAGAGCCTTCATGCCTCGCAACATAACCCTATGCTAGATGATTAGAGAAAGCCCCGAGTATAGGAAAATGACCCCGGGCGAACTGCTTGGAAAGATTATAAATTTTGAGATGATGGAAAAACAAGAAAAGCATGTCAAAGAGATTGCCAACCTTACCTCGGCAAAGAAGAAAGGAGTCGCTTTGAAGTCCACTTGTAAGCCTATGATGAAAGAAGCTCGAGAAGCTCAAGAAGAAGACGACAACGACGATGAAAGCAGTGACATCGATGAAGAATATATGATCCTATTCACGAAGAAATTAAAGAAAATGATGAAAAGAATACAAGGTGGTAGATCAAATGAAGGAAGACATATAGACAAATCAAGATCGAAGATGAGGCGCGTTTGCTATAACTGTGGTGAATACGACCACTTCATAGTTGATTGTCCTCATGAAGAATACAAGAGGAAGACAAAGTATAACAAGACTCAACCCAAGAAGATGTTCAAGAAAAAGAAACAATATGGTCAAGCGCACTTGGGGAAGGAATGGGACTCTAATGATGAGCCCTCATCCTCATCCAAAGAAGAGATGGCTACCATAGCCGTCATGAAGCCTACCAAGAAATCCACCCTCTTCCCAACCATCGTCGCATGGAAGGACACCTATCGTGCGTGTCTAATGGCCAAGGAAGGTAAAATGAAGGTAACAACTAAATCTTCCTCCTTGCATTCTTTTTCTAGTGATAGTGATGACTCTAGTGATGATGAAGATATGCTTGTTAGCTTAGATAAGAAAATTGCTGCTAAAATGAAATTCTTGATGGATAAGATTGTTCATAAGGAGAAGCTAGTTGATCGTCAAGAGGATATGATCATCCTTCAAAAGGAAGAATATCTTAAGATCAAAAAGCTCCTCGAGCTTGAAAAGGAGCAAAACAATTCACTGAAACTTGAGTTAGCTTCAAGCAAGGAAGCTTGTTTGAAGCTAAAAGACTCAAATGTGGCTATCAAGGATGAACTTGCTAACTTGACCAAAGTTAACAAAATCCTTGAGGTACAAGTTGAGTCACTCAAGCAAAGTGGATCTTCATCCTCTTCAAGCTCACCTTCTCAACATATAAAATCTGAAACTGTTATTGCTTGTACCTATGATAAAAATGACATTAACTTGAAGGAGAAGTCAAACTTGACAAAGGACAAGCATACTTCCCGAAGTGGCATATTTGACAAGGAGAAGGTCAAGTATGCACGCATTGCATACTTGGCCACAAGACCTCCTAATATCAAATATGGCATTGGGTATTCTTATGGTGAAAAGCAAAATTCTAGAAGCCACAAGAATAACAAGGAACACATTGCTTTTGTCAAGGGAAACACCTCTCAAGTTAGACAACTTAATAATGTTGATAAAAGTAACATCGTTAACACATATGAACAACAACTCTTGTTTAAAACTTTTGATGCATCATATGTTCTTATGAAAAGTAATCTTGGTAGAGTTTATGCTAAACACGTTGGGCCACGCCTTGGGAACACTAAGTCTTATGTGCGGGTGCCCAAATCACTTGTGACTAACCTTAAAGGACCCAAGCAAGATTGGGTACCTAAGACCAAGGCGTAATTTGTTCTTGCATGCTTACTCCTCTGGTGGAGCAAAATGAGTGCTAGATAGTGGATGCATAATCACATGACTGGAGAAAGAGGGATGTTTGTTAAATATGAAGAAAATGAAGATCCAAGCGAAGGCATTTATTTTGGCGACAACAATCAAGGAAGGGTGCTCGGTACTGGTAAAATTGTAATTTCATCAGGACATACTCTTTCTCATGTTTTACACGTTGATTCCTTGGATTCTAACCTTTTGTCCATATCTCAATTATGTGTCAAATGTATAATTGTTTATTCACTAATGAGGGTGTGACCGTCTCTAGAAGGAATGATAACTCGGTTGCATTCAAGGGTGTGTTAAAAGGAAAACTTTATCTAGTTGACTTCAACAAAGATAAAGCCGAACTTGACACATGCCTGATTGCAAAGACCAACATGGGTTGGATGTGGCATAGACGGCTAGAACATCTTGGTATGAGGAATCTTCAAAAACTTCTAAAAGGCGATCACATCCGTAGTTTGAAGGATGTTGTTTTTGATAAAGAAAAGCCTTGTAGCGCGTGCCAAGCCGGGAAGCAAGTAGGAGCACCCCATCCCGCGAAGAACGTCATGACAACAACGAGATCGCTCAAGCTACATCACATGGACCTATTTGGTTCAGTTGCTTAGATAAGCATCGACTATAACAAATACGGTTTAGTAATTGTTGATGATTTTTTGCGCTTCACGTGGATTTTCTTTATGCATGATAAGACAGAAACTCAAGGAACCCTCAAGAAGTTTCTCAAGTGAGCTCAAAATGAATTTTTGTTGATGATCAAGAATATACGAAGTGACAATGGAACATAGTTCATGAATACCCAAGTTGAGGAGTATCTAGACGAAGAAAGGATAAAGCACGAGTTTTCAACATCTTATTCTCCTCAACAAAACGGAGTAGCCAAAAGGAAGAATTGAACACTCATTGAGATGGCGATGACAATGCTCGATGAAAACAAGACTTTGGATCAGTTTTGGGCTGAAGCGGTCAACACCGCGTGTCACGCCATAAACCGAGTCTATCTTCATCGTCTACTCAAGAAAACGTCGTATGAGCTACTAACCGGTAACAAACCGAATATTTCCTACTTTCGAATTTTTATCTAAATGTTATATTTTGAACAAGAAACCAAGGATTTCAAAGTTCGCTTCAAAGTCCGATGAAGGTTTCTTACTTGGCTATGATTCGAACTCCTACGCTTATAGTGTCTTCGACAAGGCCTCTGAGCTTGTTGAAGTAGCACGTGACGTGGTGTTCGATGAAACTAACGGCTCTCAAAGAGAGAAAGTTGATCAATGTGTGCTAGATAGAGAAGAAGCTCCATGTCAAGCGTTGAGAAGAATGGCGTTGGGCGATGTTCGACCACAAGCGCCACCTCCAAATGCAAATGAAGAAAATGAACCACAAGTGGAGGAGAATGATCAAGGGGGAGCTTCCACTCAAGATCAACCTTAAGAACACCAAGATGATCAACACATCAATTAAGGCAACCATCCAGGGGAGAAGAAGATGATGACCATGAAGATTGAAGATCACAAGTGCCACACCCAAGAGTACATCAATGCATCCAAAGAGATCACCCCATCGACAACATAATCGGTGACATCCAAAAGGGAGTAACAACTCGATCTTGTATAACTAATTTTTGTGAACATTACCCGTTTGTATCCTCTTTGGAACAACACAAGGTTGAAGATGCATTAAAGGATCCGGATTGGGTGGTGGTGATGCAAGAAGAATTGAACACCTTCAAAAGGAACGAGGTGTGGGAACTTGTTGAAAGACCCAAGTTCAACGCCATCAGCACTAAATGGGTCTTTTGCAACAAGCAAGACGAACACGGGGTGGTGACAAGGAACAAGGCGTGACTTGTGGCCAAAGGGTATTCACACGTCAAAGGTTTTGATTTCGACGAGACTTTTGCTCCCATAGCTAGGCTTGAATCAATTCGAATATTACTTGTATATGATACTCACCATGATTTCAAGCTTTATCAAATGGATGTGAAAAGCGTCTTCCTCAACGGACCGGTCAAGGAGGAGGTGTACGTGGAGCAAACCCCCCAGATTCGAAGATCAAGAGTTCCCCGACCATGTATACAAACTGCGTAAGGCTCTCTATGGCCTCAATCAAGCTCCTAGAGCTTGGTATGAGTGCCTTAGAGATTTTTGATTGAAAATGGATTTAAGATTGGTAAAGCTGATTACACCTTGTTTACTAAGCATTTGGATAATGATCTATTTATTTGTCAAATCTATGTTGACGATATTATATTTAGTTCAACTAACAAATCTTTTTGGCAAGAATTTTGTAAGATTATGACAGATAGATTCAAGATGTCCATGATGGGAGAGTTGAGATATTTCTTGGGATTCCAAGTAAAGCAACAAAACGAAGGGATGTTCATAAGCCAAACAAAGTACACTCAAGACATACTTAAGAAGTTTGGAATGGACAAAGCAAAGCCTATAAAAACTCCCATGGCGACAAATGGACACTTGGATCTTAATGAAGACGGACCAAACGTGGATCAAAAGGTATATCGCTTCATGATTGGCTCCCTACTTTATTTATGTGCATCTAGGCCTGATATTATGTTGAGTGTATGTTTGTGTGCAAGATTTCAAGCTAATCCTAAGGAATGTCATTTGACAGCTGTAAAAAGGATCTTGCAATATTTAGTTAATACACCCAACCTAGGCCTTTGGTATCCTAAAGGTTCAAAGTTCAATCTCATTGGATACTCCGATTCATATTATGCCGGATGCAAAGTAGATAGAAAAAGTACCTTTGGTACTTGCCAATTCCTAGGTAGATCTCTTGTTTCTTGATCCTCCAAGAAACAAAACACCATTGCCTTATCCACGGATGAAGCGGAGTATGTTGCAGCTGGGAGTTGTTGTGCACAACTCCTTTACATGTGACAAACTCTAAGGAATTACAGTTACAATATGAGCCCTATTTCGCTCCTTTGTGATAATGAGAGTGCCATTAAAATTGCCCATAATATCGTTGAGCACTCTAGAACCAAACACATAGACATCCGACATTACTTTTTGAGAGATCATTCAATTAAAGGCGATATTACCATTTCCCATGTCAATACTAAAAAACAACTAGCCGATATCTTTACCAAGCCACTTGATGAAAAACGTTTTTGTGAGCTCCGAAATGAACTAAATATCCTTGATGCTCGAAACATGGCTTGAAAACTTGCATACCTATATGCCATATTCAAAATCTATTGATTGTGTTATGAAAATCATCTCTCTCTATTTCCTCCGAAAAACTATGTTAATTACTTGATCTTGGTGAACTATGGTCATAGCTTGATTGTTGTATGTTTACTGATCATATTCATCAACATTATTTGTGTGTTTTGCCCCCTATTTTCTTAGTAATCACCTTCGTATATATACGAATGGTCTAACTGGTTCTGTTCTGGTGACCATGGACTAGTCCGTGGTTACCCGAACTAGTCCACACATTGCATACTAGTCCGTAGAGTTCTGGCAGTCCGGACTAGTCCGGTCCGACCACAGACTAATTCTCGACTCCATAACCCTAGGGCCACCAAAACCTAATCTTCTTCATCCTCACAACACACCTCACGTTCTCTCTCCTCACTCAAGTGCCCCCAAGGCGATTTAGCAAGTCCCCCACCAAATCTCCTCAAATCTCCGTGGGAAACGATCTTCATCGCAAAGGGATCGAGGACCCCAGACTTGTCCGCAGTAAAAACTCCTCCAACCCCGCGAATCGAAGGATTTGGTAAAATTTCTCTCCAAACCCTAGAACCTTCAATTTCTCTTATTTTTGCTCAAATAGCTTAGTTCCTTCTGTTAATACATGATTCCTTGTTGTATTACAACTACATTGAGCCACTTTTGCTTTGAGAACCACCATTGCTTTGCTAGTTAGGGTTCAAACAGATGAATATCAGACTAGTTCGTTCTTTGTGCGGACAAGTCCGGTACTCATGACTAGTCCGCACTTGAGCACCAGACAAGTCCGATTTTTGACTAGACACAACCCTAATTTCCTTCTACTCAATGCATTTTCTTGTCATCAATCCTTATGTATATCTTATATAATCTTCTTGTCAGGACAATGTCGAGCTCAAATGATGGGATTTCCGATTTTGAGGCCAAAATGGAACAAGACTCTTTGCCTCGTGCTTCGACGGGGCAAAGCAAGAAGAGGCAAGAGCGTGCTGCCGAACCCTCGCCCACTCCACCTAGGATGCGACGGAAGGTTGTAGCCAAGAAGCCAACCTCGAAAGCTCAAGATATGGTTGGCTCTAGCTCAGCGGCTCATCGCCAAACCAAAGGGAAAGGCAAAGGGATTGCCTCTGGACCAATTGACCCTCTCAAAATGATAGCTCAAGACAAGGGAATAGAGACCCCTTAGAAGAAAAATTCAATGGCAAGGGGAGTGATGTGGCTTGGAAGCTAAGGAAAGTTGATGCTTATGGCAGTGCTAAGAAGGCAGTTGATCCAAGGTTTTGGAGCAACTTTCATGCGGACTACTACAATTCCGTGTACCTGCAGATGAAGACTCCAGTAGTCCACAACCAATGGATTGACTTGAGCCACTTTGAAAGAAAAAGTTGTGGTGCTTTTGATGAAGTGATACAGGCTGCATAGAGGCATGGCCTCAAGGACTTGTTTGCTTTCAGATATAACTAGAATGATGAGGTCATCGCTCAATTCTTTGCGACCTGCTACTTCACCAATGATGAAGAAGAGAGAGTGACTTGGATGACATATGATGAGTTTGCTAGGATGCTGCACACCTTGGCGACACCGCCATCAATGAAGTGATTATCCACAATATTGGGATTTTAGAGAAGGATAAGATGGACTTTCTCTATGATACCCGTATCAAGTACAATCCTCCCTCAACCAAGAACATGAAGCCTTTCTTCATGGTTCTCAATAGAGTGCTCTGGAAGACCATCGCTCCAAAGGATGGAGATGTAGGGAGTGTCCAAGGCTACCTGAGGACATTGATGAAGGTGATTAGCAAGAGTAAGAAATTTGACATCTTCTACTACATCTGGAATGACATGGTGAACATTTCCTGCACCCCTAACCATTCCCGTGGCTATGCGCCTTATATCATGTTCATGATAGAGAAGGTCACAGGAATTGAGTTTATGAAAGATGTTGAGCACACAGCCTTGAGGCCTCATAAGCCACCTCAAGCTGTCCTTCCCACTACTCCATCTCCTGTGTCAAGTGAAGAGGCTCCCAGGAAGGCTCAAGGAGATGCGAGGACTTCCTCTAACACTAGGTCCCCTCCTCACAAAGGCTCTCCTAGTGGCATTATGAAGTACTTGGCCGCCATATTTGGCTCTTGCTGCAAGACTAAGGTGAAAGTCCACAAGTTGAACAAGGTAAGGAAAGGGGACATGAGGTACATGAAGGACAATATCAAAGCCATATGCCAGAAGCTGGAGATTGAGCCTATTGGGTCTCCAGTTGTCTCCGAGGACTCTCCTTTTGACTTCTCGGAGCTTCCACCATTATCTCCTTCCGAGCTTGCATATTTTGACATTGGGGGCTCGACGAGTGGTTCTCATCCTCATCCTCCTCAGGCTGCCAACGATGAAGACGATGAAAGGACGGACAACGAGGAGTGAGTCAGCGATGCCTACTAGATCCCTCTTCTCCTTCTTTTTGGTGCCTTGATGCCAAAGGGGGAGAGATTGAGGGGGAGTCATTAGGTCTAGCAGTAGATTGAGAGATGAGAGCTCCAATTGTGTTTCTCTTGCAATTCTGCTACTTTTGGGTTGTAAAACTTCTATTATGCTTGTATTATGTTTATAGTCATGTCTATGAAGCTTGTGATGATGCTTTGATATAATCTATGTTCATGGTTGATGTGATCTATGTTTATGCTCTGAGATTGGCATAAATGCTTGATGTTGATATGATTATAACATTTACCTCATTCTCATCACAATTATTGCTCACACACATAGAGTTTTGCACCCCACCATAAAGAGTGCGCATATGTCTTATGTTTTCATTGCTTAATTTGTTTCAAGCTCATATGTGCACACATTATGAAAATTTGGATTTTTATCATATTTGTGAAATCTCAATTGGTTGTTATCAATCACCAAAAGGGGGAGATTGAAAGTGCATCTAGGCATCCCTTGTGGGTTTTGGTTGATTTATGATAAACAAATGAGATCCTAACAAAATTGTTGAGGTGAGCGCAAGTTTTAATGAAATTGTGAAGAAAGCACAAAAAGAAAGGAGAATGTGGAATCTATATGAAAAAGAGCTCAAGAGCTGAATAGAATACTTTGTTGTGTATGGAGTGTGTTGGAGAAACACACCCCAAGAGCTTAAGCAAAAGAAATAACACTCACTGCACAAAATTTCACAAGTTCGGACTAGTCTGATATCTCTCTGACTAAGATCGGACTAGTCCCCCCCCCCCCCCAGTGCGGACTAGTCCTCAGCACTTTACATCTGTACAAAAATGGACAAGTCCGATATCACCATGGACTAGTCCGATATCTTTCTAACTAAAAACGGACAAGTCCGCCGCAGTGCAGACTTGTCCTCAGGACTTCACACTTTACACAGAAACAGACAAGTCCGATATCATCACGAACTAGTTCGAAAACTCTCTGACTAAAATCGGACAAGTCCTCCAACTGCGGACTTGTCCTCAATTCTACACAAGGATCACCAAACCCGACTAGTCTGATATGTGCCGGACTAGTCCGAACATTTCCAAAGCCCGAATTGGACTGGTCCGCACATTGTCGGACAAGTCCGATATTTCAGAACACTTAGGATTTCCCACACGCCGCACACCGGACTAGTCCGGAGTCCACCACAGACTAGTCCGAAAATTGCAAACCCCAACGGTAACTTTTGGAAACCCTAGTATAAATAGAGGTGTACGGCCCTACAACCAACACTCTCAACCCCCTGCACGGCCCTACAACCAACACTCTCAACCCCCTTCACCGTCATACCTTCCAAGAGCCTAGAATACACGTCTTTCCACACAATCTAACCCTAGAAAGATCAAATCTTTGAGGATTAGTCATTGATCAAAGGAAAGACTCGTTCTACACGTCTTGAGCTCTTGGGTTTGATACTCTCGAACACTCTCGTTGTTTTATTTCATATCTTTTGAGTGTGTTTGGTGGTGTTCTCAATTGTAAATCTTGGGAAGCCCTCAACTTGTGAGAAGGCCCCTTGAACACGGTGATTTGCCCCCTTTGTCGTTAGTGGAAGAGAATCAGCCTCAGTGGCAATTTGACAAGGGTAGGGTTGGTGAAGACCCAGTCCTCCATGGACTCCTCAATATGGAAGTAGATTTCCTTGTGGAATCGAACCATGGGATAAAAATCTTGTGTCACTTGTTCTTACTATTCATCATATTTTAGGGTTTACTCGATCTTGTAAAACTTACGTTAAAACATTGAAACCAAAGTTAGTTTGTGTCATACCTAGTTTCATTAACGTAATCCATTCAAGTTACAACTTAATTTCCACTCTATAGAGTACTTGAATTGAAATCATTGATTGAACTTGATCAATCTAGTCCGCACACACCGGACTAGTCCGCACCCTACCGGACTAGTCCGATTTCTCTATATTTGATCAAGTTGCTAAGTGTTTCAAGATCCGTTGAAAGTTCATAAAACCTATTCACCTCCCTCTAGGCTACATTCACATTATATTGTATTTTTAGTAATTTACTAATTTGTGATGAATTTAAGTTTATGCTAACTTTATTATTTTACTATGAAATTATATTATGTTACACATTTTAATGATGCCCACTTAGTAAATAAGCTCCCGCTGCGTTCTTTTAGTTTTGCATAGTGATTTTTGTTAAGTAGCCAATGTGAACAACAAATTTAAGCTATGCTTTCAGTTTATTCAGTCTTATAATAATTTTGTTCAATAGCCAACGTGAACAATAAAATTACTATGTTCTAAGTTGCATGGAAAATTTTACTTGAGTAGCCAACGTGAAAAATAAAAATTTTCCATGCTCTAAGTTATGAATGTTGTATTTTGTTCGAGTAGCCAACGTGAAAGACAAAAGATAACATTCTCACTAAGTACATAGAAAACTTTGTTCGAGTAGCCAATGTGAAAGACAAAGTTTACTATGTTTCATAAGTTAATTAGTTAATGTCGTATTTTGTTGAAAAACAAAATGCGACAATTAGTTCATAGAAACTTTTGTTCGAGTAGCCAACGTGAAAGACAAAAGTTTACTATGTTTTTAATCAGTGAATCTCGTATTTTGTTGAAAGACAAAATATGATGATTCTTCTTCCTAAGTTGTTTACATTAGTATAATAGAAAATTTTGTTAGAGTAGCTAACGTGAAAGACAAAATTTCCTATGATTTCAGTTTATTACTAAGTCTTATTATGCATTCACTTATGTTACTCAGTTTTTTATTCAGATAACTCCATCATCAGTTCAGTACTCAGTTATCTCTCTACCATTGAGCCTCTTAACGAAGGTAATTATGACTCATGGAGAGAGAAGCTGAGGATTGCTTTGGCAGTCTCCAAATTAGATGTGGCACTAATTAGTCCTTGCCCTGCTAAGCCTCAGGTTCCTATCCCTATGACTGGAGAGACTGATTAGTCTTTTGAGTTAAGGAAGGGACAATTCCTTAGTCTCATGCACATGTATGAGAATGAGCTAGCTAAGTGGGACCACTCAAATAAGATGATTTTAATGCTAATTAAAGGTTCCATCACTAATACTATTCGGGAAGCAATTCTCGAATACGACACTGCTACTCAGTATCTCAATGAGATTGAGAGACAATTTGATAGCTCCACTAAGTCCTTTAGTGTTGTTGACCTAATCAACCGTAATAATGGAAATCATAAGGGCAAGAACAAGGTTTCATGGACACATTTTTCTCAACAGAATTTGAAGATGGACAAAATTAGGTGCTACTTTTGTAAGCAAGAAGGACACTACCAGAAGGATTGCATAGGCTTCCTCAAATGGTGTGATAAGAAGGGTAATACTTAGTTCATAATTCCCTATTTTCAGTATATTTTCAATCTACTTGTTAGATTGACTTAGTTGCAATTGTGCAAAATTTGTATAGGGATTAAGTATGAGGAGAATTATAAGAGGAGGAATAAGAGTCGTTAAAGTCGTCAATGACCACGAAGCCGAAGTAAAAGCCAACTTAGAACTCCCATTAGTATTTATACATGGCTTTGTACTTTTGTTTCACTACGATGATTTATGTACCCTCATTTAGAGAAATTTGTATTAGTTTCATGCATGGACTATTCAGACTTGTAAGCCTTTTTGGCTAAATTAGTTAATAATAAGTTGTGAGTCTTGCCATCCGACAAGACAATTTTCTATGTCCTCACATGATGATTATTTAAGTTGTATCAAATTTCTATCATCAAACTAAGTGTTTTGTAAAATGCATAAGAATCGATTGCGAAACAATTTCAAAATATTGGCACTACGTTAGACCATATTTCGAGGGGGAGAATTGATTGAGCATTTCTTAATCAATTCCTCTCCACTAAGAGTAATAAAACCTCAGCGAATGCATAAATAAATTCAGCATATGTTCACTAATATTAAGATCTGATCGTGAAGGGGAGTACTAAGATCAGAATACCAATATTGAACTATAAATAAGTGATGTCCTTCAACTTAGTTGATTAGCTCATGAGTCGAGGCTTAAAAACATGTATTCAAATGCTACATCGAAAATGTAAATAGTTGGTGCCTAAAACACCATATTAGATAAGGACAAAATATAAACCCTCATTAAATATCTTATATGAGGTTGTCGTTAAGTTGATTAGCCCAAACATTAGTAAGTAGCTATTTTATTGGCAATTAAATAAGCTGGCATTGTTTCCACCGTCTTTACTGACACTTAGATCAATGGAAGCAATATATGCTAGAATCAGGGGGAGTAAGGTAATCTGAGATGACGATTATGAGAAGTGGGTGCATGCACTCACTTTCATGATTCAAGAACCGTTCATCATGATACCTGCTGTTGTTAAGACAACACTGTTGTCTTAACACCTTTTGTTAGTTCTTCATTGGCATATTTAGTACGACTTCTGTCTCACAGAAGTAACTCCAGTTTGCTTATTATTAGTTGTCGCTAAAGATGAAGAGCAACAATCGTCTCGATTAGTAAATAATGTGTCTCATAATAAGATCCATATTCCAATGAAGGGTTATCCCGCCTCATTTGAAATAAGCTAATAAAGTTTATACTTAGTTGACATTCCTAAAAAAGCCAAAACAGTAGACTGTAATGGGTCAACATGATTAAGCATGACTCTGGAGGGAAAGTAATTTTTTGTTAAGGAGACATAGAGTATATTAACTTGTTCTCATAATGTCTCAACCACCGATTCGTTAAGAACCAATTGGACATTAGTAATACATTATGACTTAGTATTACATTGTACAAATGTAATAATGACGTTTATTAAATGGGATCTAATAGAAGAACATCTACATGACACAACCGAAAGGTGTTGTCGTCAAGAATAAGGAACATAGAGACAAGTTAATACAATTCATTTTATTCATGGACTAAATAAGGCCTTATTGGCAATTAGTATCTCAAGTTTAATAAGTCAATCAATAAGTTTGGGTTATCACAAACAAGGAGGAAAATTTAGCTTCATATTTTGTAAATGGCATGTTACTTACAAGTAATCATGTTGATTTACTATTCAGATTTTGTTCTCCAATTTTCATGTTAAGGGGCATTAAGCTCATAAGGCATACTTGAGTTGTACTTGAAAAGCATGACGTGTATGCAAATAAATAGTCTGCTCAGAAAGGTTCCAAGGACTTCTACTGTCATAAGTTTTTTTAAGTTGCTCAAACAATTAGTCACCTTGAAATAGACTAAGTAACTAGGTTACTTTGGCAAAAGTGAGTCCAATCCAAGGTTTTGGAATGGAGATAAGAGTTAATATGCAGTTATGCAATTAACTAAGGTCTCATGGTAAGATTAGTATTTTAATGACCCATGGATTATTAAAACTAAGTTTCTACGATATGTGTAGTAAAATCCTCATTAGTAAAATAACACTCGCAGTAGGAGCTTTGTTGAGGAACTATCTCCAAACCTAAAGTCACTACATCGTGAATGATGTATACTAAATTAGTGATGAGGCCACTGAGCAGACAACATATGAAAAATCGGGCTAAGTATGGTTGACAGCATAGAACCACCTAAGATCATGTACTTCTGAGGCAACAAGTCAAAAGTGTTGTCAAACACATTGACATCAATTGTGTGCTGCAAAAGAAGTAAATCCAGGAACATACTAAGCATTGATAATTGAGCAATCAGATTCATGTGAATCCTCGCGGTACCGCGTACAAAGGGACTTCTACCCAATGTGTTCCATGAACACATAACACGCATGGGTTTAAGGAAGAACCTATGATCTCTTGGATATTTAGGGGCCAAAATCAGTTTTAGGATATATTTCTAAGTGTGAGATATAATGTGGTCGTCAGGTCAAGCAGTACATAACTGGTTGTCTTTGATCTGCCATTCCCTTTATGTCAAGCATGAGGAAATAATATCAAAAGTCTATGTACTTAGAAAATCAGTTTATGTGGCATGTGATCAAGGAGCAGAATGTTAGATATTAATTAATTAAGATGATCATAGGTGATTAGGAGTTGGTTATGAGAGTAACCAACTCAATCTCCTAACCTCCTCCTCTGTCCTAATCGGGGACAAAATCCCCAACTGATTCTGTTCTGGGGTGGGCCCCCTCAGGTGCCCTCTCCCTTTATAAGGAGAGCACTACCTCTCATATTGGGTGATCGAACTAATAGATCAAAACTAAAGAGTTACGATCTGCTCTTGAGAGGGAATCCTGGGGAAGGTTCCCACCCTTCATCGCTGATGGCGCTGCAACAACAAGAAGGAGACACTGCCGCCGGAACGCTGATCTGCACCAAGCAGTCGTCATCGACGGACCCCATGGATGCTATTGCCACTACACTCGAAGGTATGCCCTCAGGTATGGATTCTTCCCTCTGTTCTTGCTTGCTCCATATTTTTGCTCCTCATCGTGCTCTTTGTCCAAGTCAGTACGAACCCTAATACCTAATTCGGTCCTAAGCTAATGAACATCAGATTCAACAATGGTATCAAGAGCCTCCTAATATGGAATTAGGGTTTTGTGCTTTTTTTTTCCAGCATTAACATCTTCTCTCATATAGGGTTTCAAATCCTTTTTAATACTTCTCTCTACGCACTTGATGTTTTTTGGTTCGGTGAAAGGGTACATATCTTCATATTGATTATATTATCTTCATTATCTCCCACATTCTCAATCCCAACAATATTTTGCTTTCCATAAACAACTACGTGCATCTTCTCAGTTCCTGGATCTTGAACATAAAAAACTTACGCAACATGATCGGCGAGAACCTAGGTTCATCTTTATAGCCCACTTTGTTCAAGTCTACTAGTGCCAACCCATAGTTGTCCACTTTCACACCATCATGATGTTTGACCCATTGGTACTTATATACAAGCATTAATATTCTTTTGCCATAATCGAGTTTCTATATTTTCTTATATGGTCTTCTACCCTTGCAGATCATAAGCCTCCATACGGACACCACTATTTTGTGCAATACCCTTACATCTTTTTCCTTAGTGTAAAATGTGTAACCATTGATGTCATATACTTGCCATATGATGTCACCAAAGCAGATGGGCCAAAAGCTAACTTATTCATTGTTGTTTCTTCTATAGAGTTTTCGTATGGTATATTTTGTCCATTAACCATTTAGTGAAATGTCTTCTATGCTCGTTCATGATCCAGTCCTATCTGCAGCCTTGGCTTTTTTCGCAAAGCTCAATTTGGTGTTCCTCGATGTGGGACTCAGCTATTGCGAGCTGCTGTAGTACACCCAAATATGCACGGTGTACTAATTTGTAGTCGTAAATGATAAAAGTTTTCTTACCCACATTGCCTCTCCCATGTAGTCTACCCTCACGTACCGGTATAGGCACACCTATCTGCTTTGCATATTTGATGTAATCAGCGCAACCCTCAATCACTTCTTCAGTGGTGTATCCTTCCATAATTGAACCCTCTGGGTGAGCATGGTTTCACACATAACCTTTAAATACTCCTAAAAATCTCTCCAACAGAAACATATGATGTAAATATAGTGACCCCAATGCTTTTATCTGATCAATAATATGTATGATTAGGTGTACTTGCATATCAAAAAAGGATTGTGGGAAACACATCTCAAGCTTGCACATAGTCTCGATGATGTACATTTTTAAATAGTCTAAGTCTTCACATGCTATCACCTTTTGCAATACTGCATTGAAGAAGTAACACAAATGATCACAAGTTTTATATGCTCAGGTTTGATGACTCTTATTGCAATGGCAAGGAACACTGTCATCATCATATGACAGTCGTGAGAATTATAGCCGAATAAAGACAAGTCTTTCATTGAGACTAGTTTGCGGATATTAGACGAGAAACTCGTGGGCACTCCGATCCCACGCAAGCATTTATGCTTTTCGTTCGCCTTTTTACCAGGTGAAGCTCTGGTCTCATATCAAGATTTACTAGATCCATACGTGATTTTAATTCGTCCTTTGTTTTCCTCGGCATGTCCAACAAAGTCTCAATGAAGATGTCAATACATTCTTTGCAACGTGCATGAAATCAATATTATAGGTTCTTCCAATACGGAAGATACTTGAAAAAATCGATTGTTTTTTGAAAGTTGTGTTAGTTGTATTACCCAAAGATGTAGTTTTCTTTCCCTATGTTCCTTTACATTTTTTGCCTTTATCAAAAGCAATATGAGTGTTCTTGACCATTTCGAACACGAGTTTTCCACTGTATGGTTTTGGTGTAGTATATTTTCAATTTTATTATCAAATTGTTCTTTCATCTTCCTATGCTTGTGTGTATTTGTCAAGAACCACCGGTGTCTCATGTACACTGTCTTTCTAGATAAAGTGAGATACAAAATCCAGTTTCATCCATGTACCTTACACAACTTTTCTTATCTTTAATTTGTCTCAATAATGTAAACAGTCCTGGATAATCATGCACGGTAACAAATATCATTTCTCTTAGAGTGAAATACTCCTGCTTGTACTCATCCTATGTATGTACCTCTTCATTCCACAATTTTGCCATATCTTCCATTAAAGGTTCCAAGAACACATCAATTTTGATGTCGGGTTGTTTCGGACCTTGGATAAGAACATATAATAAAATATATTTCTTTTTGTGATACAACCACATCGGTAGGTTGTACATCGTTAAGACCACAGACCATGTGCTGTGTATGCTCCTTTTTTCACCAAACGGATTCATTCCGTCTATACCCAAGGCAAACCTTACATTTCTGATTTCCTTTTCAAATTCAGGATACTGAATATCAAAAATTTTCCATTGGGTTGCATCGCCAGAGTGTCGAATATTTTTTTTCAATCTTCCTGTGCTGCTCGGAATGCCAACGCATAAGTTCAGTCTCCTTAGGGTGTGAGAACAAATGCTTCAAGCGATCAATTGCTGGAACGTACCACATCACCAAGGCATAAAATTTTCTCTTATTCTTCCCGTTTGCATCGCCAGAAGTGTCGTCATTGTCACTTCATGTGTATCTAACTCACCATGCTCTGTTCATATTGTATAGTTTTCTTTGAAACCTCTTTTTACAAAATGAGATTGGATTACTATAGTATCTATCCAAGCAATCTTATTTTCGCAGTCGATACATGGACATAATATGTCATCTATCTTTTGCATCTTTGCATGTCTCTTGTATGCTTCGATAAAATTTGCAACATTTTGAATGTACATAGGATCAGGTCTTGGCATGTTATACATCCACGCTCGGCGGTCCATCTTTAATAAAAGAATGTGAAAAAATGGATAAACTAAGTGATCTGTGTCGGTACCCTGCGTACCGGGTACCCCACGATACCGCAAGTAAACTTACAGACTTCCACCTGTCCAAGTTGAAGACCTTCGAAGGCTCCACGTGTCCTACAACACTGGACCCACCTTCCTCATTAGGGTGGCTCCGGCACTGCCATGTGTAAAGCAAGGCCGGACCTAACTCCCTGTATAGGGAAGCTCTGGTCATGCCACGTGTCCAGTAGCCCTGGACCTAACCCCCAGTAGAGGGAAGCTCCAGTGCTGTCACATGTATAGAGGCTCTGGACCTACCTCCCCATGGTGGGAAGCTCCGGAGCTGCCACGTGTCGAGCCTTCAAACCTATGCCTGCAACAGGAAGACTATCGGATCTCCAACAACACAGACATTCAAGAGGCAGCTAAGGCAACCATTACAAGACCTGATTATGTGTCATTAATACCATGTTAATGACACACAATCAGAGGACCTTTAGTATCAGTAATGTCGCCATTAAGGAGCGTTATCACACTATTAAATGTACTTAATATGTATTAGGTAATAAAAAACCGCAGTGGCCACATGTCGGGCCAGGCTGACAATGTAACAGCCAGTCCTTGAACTATAAAAGGGTTGTGCCGCACGGTACAAAGGACGAGGATAATCGACCCCAGACATACACACTCATACATACAACAACCACCCGTGGAGTAGGTTATTACGCTCAGGCGGCCCGAACAAGGTAAAAATCTCTCGTGTCACTATCTCGTTCATAATCTCATGCGCGTCCCAACCAATTACGTACCTCCGCAGACTACGATCTAGTAGTACCGGGGGAAGTGTCAATCGCACACTTCGACATTTGTCGCGCCAAGAAGGGGGGCCTGAGATTTCGAGATGGTGAACTCTGTGGCAGCATGGTCCAACGGCAACGCCGGACAGCCTGACGGAGGAAATCCCTCCAATGCCCAACAACCAGCTGGAGTTGATTTCTCGGCGTGCGTTGCTGCACCACCACCAGCACCACCTGCTTTGGCAGCCAACACCGTACAATAGGATGGTGCCCTCGTGTTGGTGACTGCATTGACAAACAACCCGGAGAATGCGCTAATCGTTGCGCGTACTCTACTCCAGCGTCCTCCAGTGGCTGGAGCTCCTCTAGCAGCCATAGAACAATGGCGTAATGATGTCGAACATCTGGTTGCAGCCGCAACCAATGCCATTAGTAACCAAGGCCCACCCCTGCTGGGCAGGCGACCTTTCAGCCAAGGACCTTGTCTTGTAGACTTGGTCCTCAAGTTTCACAGCACAGGAGACGTGCTATGTCCCAACAAGTGATGTCGCCGCCCTCTGGGGCACATTCTACTCACACTGCGTCGAGACTCTCGACGCATGATCTCCGGTTGGAGCTCGACCGAAGATACAGGCAGCAGGACGACCGCATCCACATCGAGCATGCTCGTGAGAGGCGAGAGGCTCGGGAAAGCCCTTCTCCTCTAGGAGTACGGGGCGGCTGTTCAGCCCTGGCCATGCAACTTAGCATGGTCCAATGGCCGCATAAGTTCCGACCTCATTTACCAGAGAAATACAACATGACTGTCAACCCCGTCGAGTTCCTCCAAATCTACTCCATCGCTATTCTCGCCCTAATTCATGAGTCTTCCACCTTAGTCCATCAATAGTTGGGCGGAGCTCTACCACCAGTTCACTGCCAACTTCGGGAGCTCCTACACCCGACCTGACACAGAACTGGATCTGTTTGCCGTGCAACAGAAGTAGGGAGAGTCGCTGCGATCCTTCATCCAGCGGTTTTCTCAAGTACAAAACACCATTCCTTCTATCTCCAATGTGTCTGTCATTGTGGCATTTCGACAGGGCGTCAGAGACAAGAAGATGATTGAAAAGCTGGCAACGAAAGAAGTCACCAGCATCACAAAACTCTTCAACCGAGCTGACAAGTGTGCTAGGGCTGCAGAGGGTCGTGAAATGTACTCCAAGCCAGCTCCGGAAGCTAGTAAAAAGTCCTCCAAGGCTGAAGCCACTGCCTCAGGCAATGGAAAGAAGAATAAAAAGTCCAACGGCAAGAAGAAGCCATTGGCCGACACGCCTGCTGCTGCTGGGCTGCAGCTCAGGGTGGCCGGGGGCCAAATCCCAAAAAATGTCTTGGAGCATCGTCTGAAGATGGCGGCGATCAAAAGATGTGGTGTTCGATCCATAAAACGGAAACTCACAATATTGAAGATTGTCGTGAGGTCCAAAACCTTGTCGAGCGCTTCAACAAACGCCGAGAAGAATCTCCTTTCCACTAGCGAGAAGGAAAACAGAAAGTCCACGAAGCTCCAGCTGATCCAGAGCTAGACTTCCAGGACCCCAAGAAGGACCCAAAAGCTATGTACAACACTGTTGACAACGATTCTGACATCTCTAACAACGAGCGTCAGAAGACCCTCAATACCATACATGGAGGGTCATGGGATATCACCTCCCGCCGCATCCTCAAGACAATGCGTCGGGAGATGGCTGCTATAGCTTCGACCGCCAAGGCAGAACCCCATCAGAAGTGGATGGATACTCCCATTACTTTCGATGCTACAGACTACCCAAGGAACATGATTGGAGCCGGTCAACTGCCATTGATGGTGTCTCCTACCATCAATAATGTCCAGCTCTACCATGTCTTGGTGGATGGAGGGGCGACACTTAACCTCCTCAGCTATGAAGCATTCGTGAAGATCTAGCTCCGACTCTCGGAACTTCGCCCCTCACGTCCTTTCTTTTGGGTAGGTCCGGGGGCCATCAGTCCTCTCAGCTCAATTACACACCCGGTGACCTTTGGAACTCAGAAGAACTTCTGAACCGAGAAGCTGGTCTTCGATGTGGCGCACATTAGTTTGCCCTTCAACGCCATCCTAGGCAGGCTAGCCCTATAAAGGTTCATGGCCGCAACTCATTACGGCTACCTAGTGTTGAAGATGCTGACACCTTCAGCATTCTCCGGATCCGCGGAGATTGCACTGCGGGAGTCACTGCGCAGGAAGAACTCCATAGGCTTGCAACAGCACAAGAGGAAGCATCTGACAAAGAGCTAGTTGCTCAACCTCTGAGCTCTCGCCACTGAGGCTCAACCTCTGCACCACGCGTGCAGCCAAGCGACGACATCGACATCCCCATCAAAGTCGTCCAAATTGGTTTTGATGCTGCCAGACCACCCGTATATCGGGAGGTCTGGACAACAAATAGGAACTCCCGCTCATCACTTTCCTCCGGGCGAATGTTGACGTGTTTGCCTGACAACCGTCACAAATTCATGGGATCCCTAGGGAGGTGATTGAGCATAGTCTGAAGATGTATAACTCGACGCACAACCAATACACTAGAAGCCCTAGAAGCAATCAGTCGAGCGGCTGAACTTCATCAGAAAAGAAATCAAGAAGCTGCTCGAAGCTGGTTTCATCTGAGAGGTTCATCATCCACGATGGCTGGCAAACCTTGTCGTTGTACCTAAGGCCGACGAGAAGCTTCAGATGTGTATCGACTACACCACCTTGAATAAGGCATGCCCAAAAGACCCATTTCCACTACCTAGGATAGACTAGATAGTGGATTCCACCTCCAGGTGCGAACTATTGTGTTTCCTAGATGTATACTCCAGATATCATCAGATCCAAATGTCTAGGGAAGATGAAGAGCATACTGCCTTCATAACAGTAGATGGGTTGTATTGTTATACTGCCATACCATTCGGTCTCAAAAACGCTGCTTCAACTTTTGTGCGAGCCATGCAAAAAACCTTTGGAGAGCTCATTAGGGACCTGGTGGAGGTCTACATCGATGACATCATCGTCAAAGTGAAGAACAAGGAATCCCTCCTTAACAACCTGCAAGCCGCCTTCGACAAGCTGCACGTGACGCGCACAAAGCTAAACCTGAACAAAGGTGTCTTCGGGGTTAGCTTCGGGAAGCTCCTCGGATTCTTTGTGACTCACCGAGGAATTGAGGCAAATTCGGAGAAGATCAAGGCTATTGAAGATATGCGCCCCCCAGCCCGCATCAAGGATGTCTAGAAGCTAACTGGATGTCTAGTTGTGCTCAGTTGGTTAATCTCAAGACTGGCAGAACGGGCACTTCCCTTCTTCAAGTTATTGAGGAAGTCCAGGTCATTCCATTGGCTTGAAGAAGTAGAAAAAGGCATTGCAAAAGCTCAAGCAGCTCCTCACCGCACTACCAATCCTGGTAGCTCCGGAGCCTGGTGAGTCTCTTTTGCTTTACATTTCGGCAACTATGGAGGTTGTCAGCATGGTTTTGGTTGTGGAAAGATCGGAGCCACCTATAGTTCAGGAGCCCAGACCCCTCCGGGAGGGTCCAGAGCTACCTGAAGGCGAGTCTGGTCCCAGCCTCCAGGCACAGATCTTCAAGGCAACCCGCCGGAGGACCAACCTCTCTCATCTGAGGGAGTTCAAACGACTGAAGAAGAAGTTTTGGATCCCTCTAGGAGGGTCCTGGAAGCTCAACAAGAAGGTTCAAACCCCTCTGGGAGGGTCCGAGTTGATGAAGAAGAAGCTTTGGGCCCTTCTGCGAAGGTCTGAACTGTCCAGCGGCCAGTGTACTTCATTAGTGAAGTACTCCACGACGCCAAGACTCGATACATTGAGGTGCATAAGCTGCTTTATGCAGTTCTTATTGCCTTAAGGAAGCTACGCCACTACTTCCAAGCCCACAAGATATCTGTGGTAACCTCCTATCCACTGGGTGCTATACTGCACAATCCAAATTCTACTGGAAACATTACAAAGTGGGCAGCGGAGCTGGCAGAGTTTGATCTCGTGTTCTTACCTCAACATGCTATCAAGAGTCATGCATTGGCTGACTTCATGGCAGAGTGGACCCCTTCTTCATAAAATCCAGGGGGCCCTAGTGAGCAGAATCCGGAACCCAAGGTCCTGGTCTTCACTGAGCCTCCCTGGACTCTTTACCTTGATGGCTCCATGTAGAAGCAGGGGGCCAGAGCTGGAATACTTCTCCTCGCTCCGATCGGGGAGAAAGTCAAATACATGGTACACCTTGACTTCAAGGCGACCAACAACATGGCGAAGTATGAAGCTCTCATCGACGAGCTCAAGGTGGCGCTATCATATGGCGTCAAACAGATGTTGGTGAAGGGTGATTCGTAGCTCATTATCAAACAAGTCAAAGGTGAATGCAGCTGCAACAACCCACAACTCGCTGCTTATCTCCTTGAAGTTCAGAAGCTCCAGAAGGACTTCCATGTCATGGACCTCTGCCATGTCCAGCATCTCAACAACGTTGAAGCTAATGAACTCTCGACGAAGGCTTCAACCAGAGCTCAGGCTTTTGATGGAGTTTTTGTCAAGAGATTGTCAAGACCTATCGCTCAGCCTACTGAACTGAGCGAAGGGGGCGATACTAGCACCTCGAAGCTGGCAGTCCCAGTGGCCCTGTTACCATGGCGTCCACCAAGGGTCGTAGGCGCTGCAGGAAGATCCGAGCAACCTAGCGTGCAAGATCCAGAGGTTCAAGTTAGATCGGATGCATGGACCTCGGAGATATGGAGCTACTTGAAAGACAACACCCTTCCTGAAGATGGTGCATCCGCTGACCGGATCATCAGATTGGCTAAAAGATACACGCTGGTAGAAGGGGATCTCTACCGCCGCGGTGCCAACGGCGTCCTAATGCGTTGCATTGCCCAGGAAGGCTGCGAGCTCCTCGTAGAAATCCATGGAGGCGAGTGTGGGAACCACACGTCTTCCCGCATGCTGGTTGGTAAAGCCTTTTGGCATGGCTTTTACTGGCCTACAACACTCCAGGATGCAGTAGAACTGGTAAAAAAGTGTGAAGCGTGCCAATTCCATGTGAAACAAATTCACACACCAGCTCAGTCACTACAAATGATACCTCCTACATGGCCATTCACTGTGTGGCGGATAGACATTTTGGGACCTTTCCCAAAAGCTGTCAGAGGTTATAGGTTCTTTTACATCGCCATTGACAAGTTCACTAAGTGGCTGGAAGCTACTCCAGTTGTAACAATCAACAAGCAATCAACTATCAAGTTTTTGAAGTCCATAGTATGCAGATTTGGAGTTCCGAACAGGGTCATAACTGACAACGGAACCCAATTCACAAGTGCAACATTTCAAGAATAATGCAAAGACCTCAACATTCAAGTCAGCTACGCATTAGTAGCTCACCTGGCAAGTAATGACCAAGCTGAGAGAGCAAATGCAAAAATATTGAAAGGACTCAATACGCACACTTACGAGCGCCTAAAGAAACATGGTGCCAACTGGATAGAGGATCTTCTTGCCGCACCTAACTGATCAACTGGAGAGACTTCCTTCTTCCTGGTGTACGGAGCCGAAGCAGTCCTTTCTCCGGATATCACCATGGGGTCGCTCCGGGTCCGGACCTTCGATGAAGCTGCACAAGACAAGCTCCGGCATGAAGACCTTGACCTCGTTGATGAGGGAAGGTGCCAAGCAGCTGTTTGGAATGCACGATACCGCCAGGCGCCTCGACACTATTACCAAAGGCATGTGCGCAACCGACAGCTTGAAGAAGGCAATCTGGTGTTGTGTAGAATACTAACTCGTGAAGGAATGAAAAAATTGTTCCCCAGCTGGGAAGGTCCCTTCTGAGTGATCAAAGTATCCCGCCCCAGATGCGTTCGCTTGGCAACAGAGGATGGGACTCCGCTTCCCAATCCATGGAACATCGAGCACCTCTGTAAGTTTTATGCATAGTTTCACGGATGTGAGTCTGTAATTACACATGATGTAAATTATAGAGTCTATAGACAAAGTCGGGTAGGTCCTAAAGGAGAACATCCGGACCCTTCTGGGAGGGTCCGAGCAGTTCAAGCACACTTGACTTGGTCCTTGTACTAAAAGTGTAGCTTACCTACCCTGGGTTAGAACAAGATGAATAGCACACTTGGCCTGGTTCTGTACCCTAAGTGTGTCCTTGTCTCCCCTATAATTCAGACCTATAATGAAAGACATTGTTGTGTGAAAGCAGACTCCACGTGCATTAATTTTGTACAAACTCTTTTTCTTTTATTATATTTTCCTTCTTGTCTATAACAAAGTTGTGCAATTCATTTTGAGATTTAGACCAAGTTATTCATATGATATAAAAGTTATATTGTTGATCTTTTTCGGATCTTAGCATTGCTAGACGGTCTACTCGCCTGAACGCCAAAGCCAATGACAGGTCTGGAGTGCGCTATCGACTTAGACTGGTCCAGCACCTTAAGTACGCCACTCTACCTATATTCCGGCAGGCCACAGTAGGGCAAGTCCAGAAGGCATTCGAATTTGAAGAGATTACATCTATTTACTTGTTATCATGTTGAGTTCCTTCGAATCTAATATTCAAATAAGAACAGTAAGCCGCAAACACTTACAGACAAGAGGACAAATTTTACTGTTTTTCTTGTCTTTAATGCGCAGGAAAAATAGAAAACTCATGACGATGGTGGATGTTGTCGGAGCTAATAAGCTCTGACAACCCCTAGGGTGCCCGCCGTCGACATTTCAAACGTTGAAAGTGAGCGCCATCGGAGTTGACAAAGCTCCAACAACTCCCACGGGGACCAAATGTCGAAGTGAAGAATTCACAGCGATCTAAAAAAAGATGGTGGAGAAATCACCCCAGGGAGTCCGCCGTCGACGTGTTATACGTTGACAAGTGGACACCGTCAAAGCCAGGAAGCTCCGACGATCCCAGGGGGCCCGCCGTCGACGTTCTGAGCGTTGTTAGTGGGTGCAGTCAGACCTATCAAGCTCTGACAACCCCCAGGGGCCCGCTGTCGATGCTCTATGTGTTGGTAGTGGGCGCCGTCGGACCTACCAAGCTCCAAAACCCCCCAAGGGCCCACTTTCAACGCTCTATGTGTTGGCAGTGGGCGCCATCAGACCTACCAAGCTTTGACAACCCCTAGGGGGACCGCCGTTGACGCTCTACGTGTTGACAGTGGGTGTCGTCGAACCTACCAAGCTCCAACCACCCCACGGGGCCCGCCGTCGACGCTCTATGTATTGGCAATGGGCGCCGTCGGACCTACCAAGCTCCAACAACCCCCAGGGGCCCGCCGTCGACGCTCTATGTGTTGGCAGTGGGCGCCATCGGACCTACCAAGCTCCAAAAACCCCTAGGGGACCCACCGTCGAGGCCAACAAGATAAAGGACAATGCATTAAAGACAAACACAAAATGGAATTCATTCATTCAAGAAGATTGGCTTTCATTCATTCAAAGGATTGGATTACAAAATGAGGATTACAAGAGAAATGCAGAAGAAAAAGGTCCTAGCTACTAGAGGTCCTAGGTCCTATGGAAAAACGAGGCAACTTTTTGGGCAGCTTCTTGAACGTTGGCCCTGGCGGCATCTTCCTCTTTGGCAATGGGCCCTTCGACCACCGGATCTAGAGATAGTTGAGGGTCCCGACTTTTGAAACACGCCAGCACATATTCGGTGATGTTTTTGGCCAAGGATTTCCCCTCCGTCTCCAGTTGGTCGATGATGATGTCACCCATTACATCTAACTTGTTGCTGGTAGAGCTCAATGCCACCAGCGCCTTGTCCAGCTCCGACTCGGAGTCAGCCAGACGTACCGGACTGAAGCCAAGCGGCACCAAAGCCTTGTTAGCATGCCCCAGGAAGTCCCAGACTTGCTGGGACTCAGTCGCCCTCAAACTCCTTAGTTCCTTCAGCGACCTTCTGGCGGCCGCAAGCTCTGAAGCTTCCTCGGCAACGCGCTCAACCTCCTTGGCAAGTTGTTGAATACTCTTAGCCACCTGCTTTTTGCAGTCAGCAAGCTCCGACTCCTGGAGGTGGATGCGGTTTCGACTGTTTGCCAGGTCCTTCTCTCTGCCTTTCACCTTCTCCTCCCTGATGGTGACATTAGCTTCTCTCTTGGAGAGCTCCTATCCAATCTTCCAATTCTTCTCCTCCTCTTGCTTGCACCGCTATTCAAATTTTTTGCTGCGGTCAGCCAAGCTTTGCTCCTCTAGAGACATCCTCTGAGCGAGCTCCTCCTCCCTCTGCAAAATGTCCTCCTGCTTCTCCAGGAGCTTCTCCTCCCTCTCACTGAGAGCTCCCAACGCTTGAGGAGCACTTCGTTTAATTCATTGAGGTTGTCCTGATGATCGTCAGCATCCTCATTGGTCTCCCGAGTAGGCTCGAGAATCTCCCGAGCATTCTGGTCGAGAGCCTTAATAGCAGCCTCCCACTCGTTTAGCAGGTGGTCCATCAGTGCTAGTCGAGCCTTCTCGTTAGCCACCCATTCCCGCTGGTCGGCAAGCCTTAACTGCGTCAGCAACATCTCGAAGTGAAGCCTGTTGCACCAACGCCTAAAGGTGTTGTGCTCTTCTTTGAGAGTCTTGCTTTCATAGTCGAAGGCCAGCTGAACTTGGCGCAGACTAGAGCAGGCATTGTCGATAGACAACGCTAGAGGAATTGGCTCCGGGCCAGCCTGGATCTCACCTTCCGGCTCGAGCGGATCTTCAAAAACATTGATTGGGTCCCACTGCACAAGTGTGGTCCCCTGCGACTCCACGACACTAGAGCCGACCTCTGGGGCTGATGAGGAAGGTCCCCTCGACGGATCTTCAATCATCGTCTCTATGGGTGGAGGACCCGCTGTTGACTCTTGTGGGTGCTCCGGCTTCCACATAGATGCTCCCGGAGCAATCACCTCCGGGGCGGACGCTGCAGCTTCGTCCGGAGCTCCCTCGACCTCTGGCTCAGGTGTCAGGACTTCAATTTCTTCTGGTTCAGGTGTCGGAGCTTCGGTTACCTCCAGCTCAGGTGTCAGAGCTTCCGCAGTCTTTGACTCCAAGGCCGGAGCTTCAGTTACCTCTGGCTCAGGTGCCAGAGTTTCTGCCGTCTCTGACTCTAATGCTAGAACTCCAGCCGTTGGATCTGAAACCGACGACGTTTCATCTTGAACATCTCCCCGTGGTCCAGCACTACCACGGGAGCTTCAGGCGTCATCTCTGGATCTAGATCCACGACAACTGGCACCGGAGCTGTCGTGTCTTCACCCACCACTTGGGGAGGCACTGGGATCAAACCTGGAGTTTCAACCTGCACAGCATCAGCTGTTGCAATAGGCGCCGAAGTTTCGACTTTCTTCTTTGACATCCTAGAAGCAAAGATAAAAAAAATTCAAAATAGGAAAATAATGGAAACAACAACCCAGGGTGAGAAGACAATGCTTTCCTTGGGAAGCTTTTACCCCAGTCATCGTAGAACTTCTTCTTCTGAGGTCTGGAGTTGGATCCCACTAGATCTGGTGAGACAGAAACTTTGGACCTTGGTCGGGAGCTTGCCGCAGCAGCTGGTGTAGCCCAGCTAGGACCTCCCTCCGCTGAGAAGGACCTCCAAACCTGGAGCCTGCAGTCGGCACTAGAGTCGGGGTCAATTTGTCAGAGCTGGTGCCCCTTGAGGACGCAGATACCGAAGGAGGCGTGGCCGCTGATGCTCCGCTTGGTCGGGGGGGGGGGGGGAGCGAAGCTGCTGGAGATGGAGCCGACCTGAGAGAGATCCCATTAGTATGTCTCAGCTTCCTTTTCCAACTGGAAGATTTGGTTGGCTCCTTGCCCTTGTACTTGCCCTTGCCAATATCATCAACCTTTTGGCTTGGAGCAGTGGGATCCACCCTCTCTGAAGCTCCGGGGATTGCAAACCCAGAGGTATTGCGTCTCTCCACCACGCCGAGGTCATCAAGCTTCGGTATTCCCTTTCGGAGCTCCCTCCTAACCTCTAGAACCATGTTCAGAGGGAGGAAAGTAGCCGGCGGGGTCAAGGTGTCACGAGAGATAGCTCCATTTTGAAACTTTTGGAGATGGAGCTTCAAAGATTCATCATCCAAGTTGGTATTAAAACCGGCTTCAATCCAGTTATGATCCATCCCGCTATTGAAGGCCGATGCGGGACACTCCCTTATCTTCAGCGGAGCCCACCTATTCACCAGGAAATTGTCGAAGACCATTTGAGGGGTCACTCCACCCTCTACGCATTTCTGGATCCTATCAGGATGGGCTTGTACACTTCGGACAATTCCGGAACTGCATTCCAGGCATCGGTGTCGACATTGGGGAGGCTCTTGGGCAACTCTAACCTCTCGTGCTCCTCCACTGCGATGGTCACCCAGTCTTTCTTCCAAATTTGCCACTTTCCAGAGGGGAAGGTCTTCAAGTACTTGAAGGGGCAATTCTTGCGCTTCACAAAGTAGTAGAAGCCAATCAGCCCTGTCCCCTTTTTGGTAGTGTGGACCGTGAAGAAGTTCCGGAAGAGCTCGATGCATGGCGGCACACCCACCCACATCTCGTAGAAGTGGATGAAGGTCACCACTAGCAAGAAGGAGTGGGGGCCGAGGTGATGAAGCTGGAGGCCGTAGAAGTCCAGCAGCGTCAGCAAGAAACTTGAGAAAGGCGGGATCAGACCCACCATGGCGTACGCCAAGAAGTATACGATCTCTTCGGTGCGCTCCTTATTGAAGGGAAGCTTGTCGAAGCGGATCACGTTGTTGAAGGAGTCACTGGACCACCCCATGTAGGTCCGGACCCTCGACAGATCTTCGTCGTTCTTGATATTGCTGCGGAGAAGACCAAACTCCCTCGCGGCAAAGGGGAGCAAAGGATGGAAGGTCTATGTAAAAGTTGGGAGGCTTTGAGCGCAAGTTTGAATGAAAGCGTAAAGAGTCCTCAAAACGTGCGGGCTTTCCTTCTTAAGTAAGCCTCCGCAATGCGTGGATGGAAACCACGTCGGGGTCGAGATTTCATTTCAAAAATCTACCCCGTCTATGACAAATGGGCCCGGGTCCACTTCAGCGGAAAAGTCGAAGTTATCACACCAGGGGAACCATTGTCATGATGGAAAGTTGGAAGCCCGAGGGCGGCGACCTGATAGAGCGCTCGGAGCCGATACAATTTTCATATTGGGAAATGGCGACCTTCAATTGCGTGAGATCCGCATGCCAGGATCTCCTGCCGCATCAAGAAGAGCCACACGGTGGTGGTTTAATTGCGAATGATCACCCCAACGGCACATAAAAAGACCTTTGAAGTCGCAGCGCAGGAATCAAAGATGGCCCCACCTTTGGTAGAATAACTTAACCCAAAGGATTTCTCCCAGGGGTTGGCCCGGGAGCCACTATCAGTACTCTGCGTACCGGTACCCCACAATACAACAAGTAAACTGACGGAGTTCCACCTGTCCGAGTTGAAGACCCCCAAAGGCTCCACATGTCCTGCAGCACTGGACCCGCCTCCCTCATCAGGGTAGCTCCGGCGTTGCCATGTGTAAAGCAAGGACGGACCTAACTCCCTGTATATGGAAGCTCTGGTCATGCCACGTGTCTAGTAGCCCCGAACCTAACCCTCAGTAGAGGGAAGCTCCAGTGCTGCCACGTGTGTAGCAGCGTTGGACCTGCCTTCCCACAGTGGGAAGCTCTGGAGCTGTCACGTGTCGAGCCTCCGGACCTAAGCCTACAACGGGAAGACCGTCGAATCTCGAACGACATGGACATTCAAGAGGCAGTTAAAGTAGCTGTTACAAGACATGATTACGTGTCATTAATATCATGTTAATGACACACAACCAGAGGACCTTTAGTACCAGTAACGTTGCCATTAAGGCGCGTTATCAGACTGTTAAATGTATTTAATACATATTAGGTAATTAGAAACCGCCGGGGCCACATGTCGGGCCAAACTAACAACGTAACAGCTAGTCCTTGGACTATAAAAGGGTCTTGCCACACGGTACAAAGGACAAGGCTAATCGACCCCATACATACACACTCATACATACAACAACCACCCGTGGAGTAGGGTATTAAGCTCAGGCGGCCCAAACCACGTAAAAATCTCCCGTGTCACTATCTTGTTCATAATCTCATGCGCGCCCCAACCAATTTACGAACCTCCGTGGACTTTGATCTAGTAGTACCGGGGGAAGTGTCGATTGCACACTTCGGCAATGTGCTTTAAAATGATAAGGTCAATATGAATAAAATATAATTACATCAATATGTGCTTTAAATGGTATGTTTAGTAACAGAATTTATAATGCAAGAAGATAAGGGGTTCTGATGTTGAAACTTTTACAGAGAGTTCCTAAGATCATAATAGAATTTTCGTAAAATTTATAGAATTTTCTACTGAAAGATTTGGCCACAAATATTCTCTAAAAGTCTTCTTTACAATGAATTTACAGAGACATAACCAACATGTATCATATGAGTGAATACTGGTATTGTCGAAGTGTGCTTACGACACTTCCCCCGGTACTACTAAGAAGTAGTCTGCGGAGGTTCTTTTTTAGGAGGGGCGCTAAACAAACTCGAAGATGGTGTTGGACACAGCAATTTTACGTGGTTCGGGGTGCCTGAGCGTTATACCCTACTCCACGGGGGTGTGTTGTATTGGATAAGTGTTGATTAGTTTGTATCGGCTTGAGGTAGTCTCAATGAGCGTGCCATCTACCGTGCAGTGCAACCCTTTTATATGCCAAGGACTGGCTGTTACAGTACATTTAGGCCCGATAGGTGGCCTTATCGATAATAATTTCCCTGTACACAATTTGCATGTGTAATGGTGGTAAATAATGTGATAATGCGCCTTAATTGTGGCATTATTGGTCTTGACAACCTCCTGATCATGAGTCATTAATGTAGGATTAATGTCACATTATTCAAATCTTGAAGCAGCCAATGAATAGCCCTTCAATGTTTGTGCCATTGTAGGTCTCTATTTCCTCTTGTTGTAGACATAGGTCCGTTCACGTGCCACATAGTAGCTCCGGAGCTCTCCTCTGCTGAGAAATAGATCCAGTGCCACTGGACACGTGGAGGTGTCCGAGCCTTCCTTACCAGAGAGGTAGATCCAGTGCCAATAGGACACATGGCTGCACTGGAGCTACCCTAAGGAGGAATAGATCCGACACTGCGGAACGTGTGGCAGCACTGGAGCATCCCTAAGAAGGGAGGCTAGTCCGGCTCTGTAGGACATGTGTCTTCCCCGGATGTCCACTTCCTAGACATCGAGACTTGGCACTTCTATTCGCAGTACCAAGGGGTACCCGGTACACAAAGTACCGGCAGTGGCCCCCGAGCCCACCTTAGGAAGCGGTTATGCTACTGGAGGTGGGGCCACTATCAATCCTCGTGCTGCTGCTTCAAAGTCTTTCCCTTGGCGGTTGAAGTGACAACACACATTTATGCCATCATCATGTGGCCCTTCTTGATATGGCAGGTAAGATCCTGATGTGCGGATCTCACGCAATTGAAGGTCGCCAGTTCCCAATACGAATTTCGCATCGGTTCCCAGAGCAATCTTTGTAGCCCTATAAGGATGCTACCCTCTGGCTTCCATCTTCTCAACATACTGACGGTTCACCTGGTGCGACTTTATTGGAAAAGTGGACCCGATCCCCTTTGTCATAGATGAGGTAACTTTGTGGGACGTTTGTAACACCCCCATTTTCATGCACCATGCCTTGCAAACACTCATATACATGTTTAACATTAATCCACATCAAGAGGAACGAGTTTTAAATTGATTTGGAGCATTTAAAATTGGTTTGGAACAAAACCGCACTTAAAATGCATGAAAGTGCTTACTAGTCCGATTTTACTGAGGACTAGTCCGATTTCTCCCTGACTAAAAACGGACTTGTCGTTTTCGCTGTGGACTAGTCCAATTTTTCCTCTAGAAACTTTCAGACTTGTCCGATTTAGTGCGGACTAGTCCGATATTCCATGAATCCTTGAAAATTTGCTAAGTCCCTGGACTTGTCCAGACTAGTCCGATGTTCCAGCGGACTTGTCCATTTCCCTCTCTGACTAAAGTCGGACTTGTCTGATTTTTGGCTAGACTTGTTCGATTTTCTCTCTAGACAACTTCAGACTATCCGGTCCTTTTCGGACTTGTCCGATATTTCGCGACTCCGAGTTGATCTTTTGTTTTACGACTTGTTTCTTGGGTTTCACGTTAAGTGGGCCTAGGGATGTCGTACCTAACTCTTTTAGAGCCCATGTGGGACTCTAAACCGGCCTCTGCTCCTCTCAAACTCGAGATCTGTGACGCCCGGTTCCAAAAACTGAACCAAGCTAACGCATATGTGTGCCCAGGATGTTCAACACACATACACGAGTGCAATCACAAAAGAGCATACAGAAAATTACCATAGAACAAGATTAATTATCAGATTTATTACACAAACCATATTATCCTCGAATACAAGCTCTAATGAATATTAATGACAAGTTCAACTAATGCAGCGGAAATAAACTAATTAAGCAACTAAAGCAACTATGCAACATAAGCGACAGGGTATATATGCGCAGCTCCAATCAACACCACAGGCAAAGCTGACGGTAGACACGGCCTAGAACTCCGCATTATCGCCATTAAACTCCCAATCCTGACCTGCAACTGTTGGGGTGGGAGATTGCAAGAGTGAGTACATGTCGTACTCAGCAAGTGTGGAAAGTATGACATGTGGCTGATTCAAATGACGACAACAATAATGGCAAAGTGCTGAAAAGTACATTAAAACATTTGAAAAGCAATATATTATATGTATGTGAAGTAAACCCATCATAATCATAAATAATATCATAATACCAGTCCATAATTCACCATCCTCATCAATAATTCCAGATTTCATCATTGCCAACAACCATATTCAATACCAGAAATAAATCCATAACCAACCATAACCATCACCATAACCATTACCATAACCATTACAATAACCATTACCAATACCAAATACCCTCTAATCATGGAAGTTGTCCAGGTGCTCATAACCGGGAGCACGGCTATCATGATAGTTTTAATTAACACTCTGCAGAGTTTGTACCTCTTTACCCACGTGTTCGTGATTTCATCACCTTTCGGTGACTAAGAATCTCCCTTATGCCCATGACCCGTCAGTCACATTACACACTTCCATTGGTGTGTGGCCAAGAGATCACAAAATAGCCTTTACAAAGGGATTACTAGCCTATTTAGACCCTACTGAGGTTTCACTGGTGGCGATGCCTCCAACTGAGCACATCTTCAACCAAGGGCCCCCTCTTGAGCCATTCGGATCCCAGGGTAGTCCCTCCAATCATCAACAAACCCAATCCGACTACCCCTTCCCCGAGCATCCACAATGGTCCAAACAGCACTAGCAAAGCCCTAATTAATCAGCTACGCCGCACCCATACTTGGCCTCGTGGTGGCACTGTAGTCCTGGCTTATTCTCGCATGAACCGGTCCTTAGATCTAAAGCAAGCAAACCACCATAACATCCAACCCATCCACATACCAGGCTTGCTTAGATCACCCATTACCATACCATATTTAACCAGTTCATGTTAACCATAATCTCATCCATGCATAATTAAATTGAGTGGTATAGTTATTCCCATCCCAGTTGATTAAGCGAAGCAAAAGGTAAAAAGTCCATCCTGACGCTCTACCATAAATTCCAGGTGACAAGGGTGGTTTAACAATTCTAGTAAACTTCCTACCATAGGATTCCCATCAAATTGACACAGCATGCAGTTTTGTAACCAAAACATTTATTTTAAAAACAAGATCAATATGCTTCAAGGACACTTGCCTTGCTCTTGCTGTTGATTAGGGCCAAAGCCTTCAAACTCCTGATGTTGTAGATCCTCCGTGGCACTCTCTAGCGCAAATCCGTCTAATCCACACAATAACATACAAGACAAGAAACACAATCAAAGAGTGCACAAATATTACTCAATATGACATGACATGCATGATTGATGCAAATGCAAGGTAGAACTTGTTACTAGATTGCTTTTAATGATCACTAACTAGCTCTAGTAGATTTTAACAAGTTTATACAGGTTTGGGGTCGATTAGATCAAATTTTAGAATTAATTCAACACAATTTAACCAGAAAGATCGGACTAGTCCACTAGGGACCAGACAAGTCCGCACTTGACGAGATCAGCAGATTAGGGTTTTCTAGACCGACGTGAATTTGGAGATTAGGGGTTGAATTCACGTAAGGAAAAGAGAATAGAAGGTATACCAGGTGTTTAGAACTCCAATGAACCAAGAAACTTGGAGGTAACACTTGGATCTTGATGATCTAGGGTTGGTGATGAACTTGGAGATGAATTGGTGGTGAAGGACGAAACTTGGTGGAGATCTTGATCCTCCTTCGTTTCCTCCTCTTCTTCCTCTTGCTTGGTATCTTCTCCTCCCTCCTTGATGGTGGCTCCCCACGAACTTGGGTTTGGGTGGGTGGAAAAGTGGCAAATAGATGTCAAACCAAGGGGTTGGGCTGTTTATATAGAGGTGGAGGCTAGGGTTAGATGGATCTCGAGTTTTGGGATGAGTAGAGGCCCATTTAGAGTCCCACATGGGCTCTAAAAGAGTTAGGCACGACGTCCCTAGGCCCACTTAACGTGAAACCCAAGAAACAAGTCGTAAAACAAAAGATCAACTCGGAGTCGCGAAATATCGGACAAGTCCGGACAGGACCGGACTAGTCCGAAGTCGTCCAGAGAGAAAATCGGACAAGTCTGGCCAAAATCGGACAAGTCCGAATTTGAACAGAGAGGAAAAATGGACAAGTCCGCTGGAACACCGGACTAGTCCAGAAAAGTCCAGGGACTTAGCAAATTTTCAAGGATTCATGGAATATCGGACTAGTCCGCACAAAATCGGACAAGTCCGAAAGTTTTCAGAGCCAAAATCGGACTAGTCCGCAGCAAAAACGGACAAGTCCGTTTTTAGTCAGAGAGAAATCGGACTAGTCCTCAGTAAAATCGGACTAGTCCGCACTTTCCTGCGTTTTAAGTGCGGTTTTTCTCCAAATCAATTTTAAATGCTCCGAATCAATTTTAAACTCGTTCCTCTTGTTGTGGGCTAATGTTAAACATGTATATGAGTGCATGTAGGGCATGATGCATGAAAATGAGGGTGTTACAAACCTACCCCCCTTAAAATGAATCTCGCCCTCGAGATTCGACGCGGAAGAGAAGAGATAGGGAAATTCCTTCTTGAGATCATCTTCTAGCTCCCATGTTGCTTCTTTTTCGGTATGGTGCTTCCATTGGACTTTACACCATCGAATCACCTTGTTCCTTGTGACTCTCTCCTTGGTTTCCAAGATTTTGACCGGTTGCTCGGCATACGTCAAATCTTCCTCTAGTTCCAATTCTTCCATTGGCACTTGATCTTCCGATACCCTGAGACACTTCTTGAGTAGGGAAACATGAAACACATCATGTACGTCTGAAAGATGAGCTGGCATCTCCAACTTATATGCTACTTCTCCTCTTTTGTCCAAAATCTTGAATGGTCCAATATAACGAGGTGCGAGCTTGCCTCTTAGGTTAAACCTCTTATGACCTCTCATTGGTGACACCTTGAGGTAAACAAAATCTCCTATTTCAAAGGCTAATTCCCTTCTCCTATTATCCGCATAGCCTTTTTGCCTTGATTGGGCAGCCCTCAAGTTTTCACGAATTATTTGGACTTGCTTTTCGGCTTCTTGCAACACGTCCGGACCAAATACTTGAGCTTCTCCTGCCTCATTCCAGAA
This sequence comes from Tuctoria greenei, assembly GCA_036927565.1. Lineage (NCBI taxonomy): Eukaryota > Viridiplantae > Streptophyta > Magnoliopsida > Poales > Poaceae > Tuctoria > Tuctoria greenei. The sequence continues at coordinate 171,480,027 of JAYESD010000007.1, read as the reverse complement.
TAAAGGCGTCCTACACTTCCTCCCATAAAGCGCTTCATATGGTGACATCTTCAAGCTGGCTTGGTAACTATTGTTGTATGAAAATTCCGCGTATGGCAAGCTTTTGTCCCAGATTTTCCCATGCTTTAAAGCACAAGCTCTTAACATGTCCTCCAAAATCTGATTGGTCCTCTCGGTTTGTCCATCCATTTGAGGATGATATGCTGAACTAAAATTCAACCTCGTTCCCAAAGCTTCATGCAATTTTTGCCAAAATCTGGAGGTAAATTGAGAACCTCTATCCGAGACTATCTTCTTAGGGACTCCATGTCGACACACAATATGCCCCATGTATATTTCGGCCAATCGTGCAGCTGTATACTTGGTCTTCACAGGGACAAAATGAGCTGACTTGGTTAAGTGATCCACAATTATCCAAATTGAGTCATACCCGGACTGAGTACGTGGTAACCCAACTATGAAGTCCATTCCAATTTCTTCCCACTTCCATTCCGGAATCTTCAACGGTTGCAATAATCCAGCTGGCCTTTGGTGTTCTGCTTTAACTCGTTGGCACACATCACACAATGCGACATATTCGGTTATGTCCTTTTTCATGCTAGCCCACCAATAGCATGTCTTCAAGTCCCTGTACATCTTTGTACACCCGGGATGAATCGAGTAAGGCGAGTCATGTGCCTCCTTTAATATTGTCTCCCGAATATGTTTTACATTAGGCACAACGATTCTCTTTCCAAGCCATAAGGTACCATATTCGTCTTCATCAAATTAGAATTCTCTCCCTTCCTCAGTCCTTTCCTTGATTTCCTTGATCTCCTCTTCCGTGGTTTGTGCTTCTCGAATTTCTTGCTCCAAGGTCACATTTAACTCCATCATCTCCATCTCATTTACAAACCCGAGGTTCAACCGTTCAAACTCCTTACATAACTCGAATCGTAACTCTCGAACCGTGAGTTGATGACTTACTCCTTTTCTACTCAAAGCATCGGCCACTACATTGGCTTTTCCCGGATGATAGTTGATCCCCAAATCATAATCTTTGATGAGCTCTAACCATCTTCGTTGCCTCAAGTTCAGATCCGTTTGTGTGAAAATATACTTCAAACTCTTATGATCCGTGTAAATTTCACACCTATGTCCCAGAATATAGTGTCTCTAAATCTTCAATGCATGTACCATGGCTGCTAGTTCAAGATCATGCGTGGGGTAATTCTGCTCATGTTTCTTCAATTGTCTTGACGCATAGGCGATCACTTGACCTTCTTGCATCAATACACATCCAAGTCCTTGTCTTGATGCATCACAATAGATGTCGAAACTCTTGCTTACATCCGGCAATACCAAAACTGGGGCTGTTGTCAACCTCTTCTTCAACTCCTCAAAACTATTCTGACAAGCTTCAGTCCATTGGAACACCTTTCCCTTCATTAGCAACTCCGTCATAGGCTTGGCTATCTTGGAAAAGTCCTTGATGAATCGATGGTAATATCCAGCCATTCAAAGAAAACTTCTTATTTCCTTGACGTTTTGCGGTGGTTCCCACTTCAACACATCCCTCACTTTACTGGGGTCAACCGATACCCCTCCTCCGAAAATAATATGTCCTAAGAAAGAAACTTTCTGTAACCAGAATTGACATTTACTGAACTTGGCATACAATTGGTGCTCCCTCAATTTCTGCAGCGTAAGCCTCAAGTGTTCCTCGTGTTCCTTCTCATCCTTCGAGTAGATCATAATGTCATCAATAAACACCACAACGAACTTGTCCAAGTACTCCATGAAGACTTTATTCATGAGGTACATAAAGTAGGCAGGCACATTTGTCAATCCAAAAGACATCACGGTGTACTCATAAGATCCATACCGTGTCCTAAAAGCTGTCTTGGGTATGTCCGATGGTCTAATCTTCATTTGAAAGTAACCTGACCTCAAATCAATCTTGGAAAACACACAGGCACCTTTCATCTGATCAAACAAATCCTCTATACGGGGCAAGGTATACTTGTTCTTGATTGTTACCTCGTTGAGAGCTCGGTAATCCACGCACATCCTTTGGGATCCATCCTTCTTGTCCACGAATAGAACGGGCGCTCCCCAAGGTGAAGAGCTTGGGCGAATAAAACCTTTCTCTAATTGCTCTTGAATTTGCTTATTGAGCTCCACTAATTCCATAGGAGGCATCCTATACGGTCTCTTAGCTATAGGTGCAGTTCCAGGTATTAGATCAATAACAAACTCATGTCTCGATCAGGTGGCATACCTGGCAACTCATCCGGAAACACATCAAAAAATTCACACACTATCGGAATCTCCTCAATTGCGGCACCGTCCATATGATTCAGCTCCAATTGCTTCGGTGCGGGTTGAGATGCTTCAAATTCTACGGTGATCCCTTCCTCATTAGTCAACTTCACCGTCTTTGTGGCACACTCAATAACTCCATTGTGCTTCCTCAACCAGTCCATACCAAGTATAATGTCCAATCCTTGAGAATCCAAAACAATGAGGTCGGCGGAGAAGTCTACCCCCCTTATTCTAAGGCTTACTTTTGGACATACTATATTTGTCCTCACCTCTCCTCCAGGAGACTTAACCAATAGAGTAAACTTCATATGAGAGATAGGCAAACTATACTTGGCAACATACTTCGATGCAATGAATGAATGCGATGCTCCAGAATCAAATAACATAGTCACGGGGTTGGAGTTGCCGAGAAACATACCAATGACCACGTCATTCGCTTGTTGAGCATCCTCTGTAGAGACATGGTTCACGTTGCCACGAGCAAAATTCTGCTGTCCACGACTTCCTTGTGGCTGCCCTCCATTGGGTCTTGGGTTTTGCCTCGGTGCATTGTTTCCTTGACCAAGTCCTGACTTAGGACATTGATGCGCAAAGTGTCCAGCTTCTCCACAAGTATAACACCTCTTAACTCCACCAGAATTATTCGGACGAGCTTGGTTTTAGCATTGGCACTAGGAAAATCAGCACGAGGTGCATAAGGCATCGGAGGCCTAGGTGCTTGCATGACAGGGCATTGCTGCACAAACTGGGTTGGGCGTGATGCATAACCAGGGCGCTGAGCAGGAATAGAGGAGCTGTAATGAGGCGCATTGGGCGGCGCAAAGCGAGGGCGCACATTACTTCCTTGTTGCTGTCCTTGATATGGTGCCTTCCTCTTGATTTCTTGCTCCATCTCACGGATCTTGTTCTCAACCACAATTGCTTTGTCCACAAGCTTCTGGAAATTGACATAATCACAGTTGAGCAATTGCACTTGGATCGTATTGTTCAATCCCCTCATGAACAAGTATTGCTTCCGGCTGTCCCGGCTAACATCCTCAGGTGCATATCTTGAGAGTTGAGTGAACTTATTGAGATATTCACTCACGCTTGATTTTCCTTGTCTCAAGTTCTCAAATTCTTGCCTCTTCAAGATCATAACACCTTCCGGCACATAATGAGAACGGAAACTCTCCTTGAATTCCGCCCAGGTAATTCTCTCTTGGTTCTCCTGAGCATTGCAATAAGAATCCCACCAATCTGCAGCTGCTCCAATGAGTTGATGAGAAGCAAATAGCACCTTCTCCCGGTCACTGCATTGGACAATGGTTAGCTTCTTCTCCACGGACTTGAGCCAATCATCCGCATCCATAGGGTCAGCGGCTTGAGCAAAGGTTGGCGGCCTAGTCCTCATAAACTCTCCCAACCGGTTATGAGGAGGCGGGGGTGGCGGTGGAGGCATGTGGGGTTGATTGTTGATATTGCCAGCCTGCAGCTGTCCCATAGTCTGTATCATGGTCTGCATGAGCTGGTTTTGCATGGCCAATAGCTGCTCGATGTTGATACCTCCCTAAGTAGATCCTTGCCCATTGTTGTTCTGAGGCACTCCATTGTTCTCCTCTTCATCATTGCCATCCCTCTGATTGCGAGTCCTCACCATCTGAAGAAAAGCAGTAGGTAAGAATTTAGAACGTCCCCGACTATATGCATCAAGGGATATGAAGCTAACCAACTAGCTATACTAGCCTAGGTGGACATGGCAATGCTAAAGCATCCCGAAATCCTCTATTAAGCACACAAGCAAACAATATATATAGCAAACAGCACTCCAAGCAAAAACACATCGATTCCTGAGTGCTCCTATGTGCTCTAAAGTGTCCATTCTATCTAGGCTGCGTCCTACGGTCAACCTGTGGCTCTGATACCAATCTGTGATGCCCGGTTCCAAAAACTGAACCAAGCTGTGACGCCCGGTTCCAGAAACTGAACCAAGCTAACGCATATGTGTGCCCAGGATGTTCAACACACATACACGAGTGATTCACAAATGATAAACAGATAGTTACCACAGCTCAAATTATTAAATAAGTACTCTTATTACATAATTCATTATATCCCCGAACACAAGCTCTAATGAATATTAATGATAAGCTCAACTAATGCAGCGGAAATAAACTAATTAAGCAACTAAGCAAACTAAGCAAAAGGGATAGCGCAGCTCCAATAACACCACAGGCAAAGTTGACGGTAGACACGGCCTAGAACTCCGCATTATCGCCATTTAACTCACAATCCTGACCTGCAACTGTTGGGGGGGGATTGCAAGAGTGAGTACATGTCGTACTCAGCAAGTGTGGAAAGTATGATATGTGGCTTATTCAAATGATGAATGTAATAATGGCTAAGTGCTGAAAAGTACAGTAAAACATTTGAAAAGCATTATACTATGTCTATGTGAATCAATCCCATCGTAACCATCATATTAACAAAATATAAACCATATCCAATTATTGCCAACATCACCATTATCCATGTCCAATTACCAGAACTCAAATTCATATCCATGACCATAATCCATAAACCATAACCATTACCAGCCCATAACCATAAACCAACCATAACCATCCCAAATCCCAATTTCCCTCTAATCATGTAGGTCATCCAGGCGCTCTTAACCCGGAGCATGGCTATCATGATAATTTTTAAACACTCTGCATAGTTTGTACCACTTTACCCACATGTTTGTGATTTCATCACCTTTCGATGACTAAGAAACCTCCATTATGCCATCTCACACTTCCGTAGGTGCGTGGCCAAGAGATCACAAAATAGCCTTTCAAAAGGGACTACTAGTATGTACGGGCCCACTAAGGTTTCACCGGCAGGCTTGAATCTCAATTCTCCCACCCACGGGCCCCCTCGTGTGCCATGCGGATCCCAGGGCAGTCCTCCTCGACTCCCATTCCCCGCGCCATCCAGTGGTCCATACGATACTAGCAGTGCTCCTAATTATTCAGCTACGCCGCACCCATACTTGGCCTTGTGGTGGCACTGTTGACCTGACATATTCTCGCATGAACCGGTCCTTAGATCTAAAGCAAGCAAACCACCATAACATCCAACCCATCCACAAAACCATGCTTGCTTAGATCACCCATCGTATTGACCAGTTCACATTAACCAGAATATCATTGATGCATAATTAAATGTGTAGTGTTGTTTTCCCATCCCAATTAATTAAGCGAAGCAAAAAGGTTAAAACCCTTCCCGACTCTCTACCAAATTTGCAGGTGACAAGGGTGGTCAAACAAAACTAATAAACTTCCTACCATAGGATTCCCATCAATTTGACACAAGCATGCAAGTTTGCAAACAAAACATTTAATTTAAAATAGGATCAATATGCTTCAAGGACACTTGCCTTGCTCCGGCGGATGGGGTTGCTCAAGCGCTTCGAAGTCTTGATTTTGGAAATCCTCGTATGCGGCCTCTTGAGCACGTTCCTCTACGCGTGATCATACATACAAGAGAACATATACAATCAACATGATGCACACAAAATAATCAACATGCAATGACATGTATGCATGCACAATTCAATAATTAATTAACTACGGTTGTTTATTAATTAGATGCGAGTAGTTCATACGTGTTCATATGAGTTTACGAGGGTTTTAGGGTGGATTAATGCTGCTGAAAATAAAATTATGGTGCAACTAAAATCAATTTACGTCTATTAGATCTAATACGTCGCCAAAATTCGCATCGGAAACGAATCCTACCGTAGGTCCGACGGCTTGACGGTCGCGGAACAAATGCGACACGTAGACGAAGTGGATGGCGCAGCAGTCCCTCGGCGGCACGACGACGGCGACGATCTCCGGCGGACGGTGGCACCCTCCTCTTTTTCTTCTCTTCTTCCCCTCTTTTTTTTCTTCCTTTTCTTCCCCTGGCGGCGGCTCTGGTGCTTCTTTTCCTTTCTGTACCGGCGGCGCTAGCTTCTCTGGCCTTTTGGTATGGCGGCGGCGTTTTTTTTTCTGGGATCGGGGGAAACCCCTAGGGACCTACGGTCCTTTTTATAGGCGCGGGAGTCAACGGGGAGTCGGGTGCTGGGCGTACGCGTGCGGGAGTCGCGTGTGGGGGCGGGAATCGCGGGGCGAGCGGGAAAATCGGGCGGGAGCCCGTGCGCGGTTCGGCGGGATGCGGGAGGCGCGTCAGGTGGCGGGGCCTCAGGGCGCGCGGCGTGGGGTCGGCCGGGAGGCGGGATTCGCAGGCGACATCGGGGGGGGGGGGGGGGCGATCGAGTCGGGGGGGGGGGGGGGCCAGGCGGCGGGTGATGGCACTGCGGGGCGCGTGGGAGGGCGCGTACGGAGCTGGGGGGTGGGGTCCGTGCCTGGCGGCATCAGGCGGGAATCGAGGGCGCAGCGTGGGAGGGCGAGGCGCGTCGGGGCGTCGGGGCGAGTGCGCCCTGGTGCGGTCGCGTGGGCGGCAGGCCAGGCGCCTCGGGCGGCGGGGCCGGGAGCAGGCGGCGGGCGGGGCCGGCTCCGCGCGTGGGCGCGCGTGTCGCGTGGGGCGAGCGGGCGGGCGCTGGTCGGCTCGTCCGCTGGCCAGCAGGCGGTTTTTTCTTCTTCTTTTTTTATAAAGATTTTTATTATTATAATATATTTTATTATTTATATTTTATTTATTTTATTTATCTTATTCATTTTATTTATTTATTATTATATATATATATTTATTTATTATTATATAATTTATTTATATATATATATTTCACATTATTATTATTATTTTTATATTTATTCCCTATTACAAGTTTTAGGCTATTTTTTTATTTATTTTTCTCTATTAATGTTTAATGAATGAATATATATGCAATGCAGGATGCGAAAATTTAGGATGTTACAAATCTACCCCCCTTAAAGTGAATCTCGCCCTTGAGATTCGATAGCGTGGAGAAAAGGTGAGGGAATTCTGCCTTCAGGTCTTCTTCACGTTCCCATGTAGCTTCGGCTTCTGTATGGTGGTTCCATTGCACTTTGCACCAACGGATCCTCTTATTACTTGTGAATCCGAAACAATGAGGTTGGCGGAGAAGTCTACCCCCCTTATTCTAAAGCTTACTTTTGAACATACTATATTTGTCCTCATCTCTCCTCCAGGAGACTTAACCAATAGAGTAAACTTCATATGAGAGACAGGCAAATTATACTTGGCAACATACTTCGATGCAATGAATGAATGCGATGCTCCAGAATCAAATAACATAGTCATGGGGTTGGAGTTGGCGAGAAACATACCAATGACCACGTCATCCGCTTGTTGAGCATCCTCCGTAGAGACATGGTCCACATTGCCACGAGCAAAATTCTACTGTCCACGGCTTCCTTGTGGATGTCCTCCATTGGGTCTTGGGTTTTGCCTCGGCACATTGCTTCCATGACCAAGGCCTGACTTAGGACATTAATTCGCAAAGTGTCCAGCTTCTCCACAAGTATAGCACCTCTTAACTCCACCGGAATTATTGGGACGAGCTTGGTTTTGAGCATTGGTTCCAGGAAAATCAGCACGAGGCGCATAAGGCATTGCTTGCATAACAGGGCGCTGCTGCACAAACTGAGTTGGGTGTGGTGCATAACCAGGGCGCTGAGCAGGAATAGAGGAGCTGTAATAGGGTGCATTGGATGGTGTAAGGCAAGGGCGCACATTACTTCCTTGTTGCTGTCCTTGATATGGCGCCTTCCTCTTGATTTCTTGCTCCATCTCACGGATCTTGTTCTCAACCACAATTGCTTTATCCACAAGCTTCTGAAAATTTGCATAGTCACAATTGAGTAGTTGCACTTGGATTTCATTGTTCAATCCCCTCATGAACAAATATTGCTTCCGGCTGTCCCGACTAACATCCTCAGGCGCATATCTTGATAGTTGAGTGAATTTATTGAGATAGTCACTCACGCTTGATCTTCCTTGCCTCAAATTCTCAAATTCTTGCCTCTTCAAGATCATAACACCTTCCGGCACATAATGAGAACGGAAGTTCTCCTTGAATTCTGCCCAAGTGATCCTCTCTTGATTCTCATGAGCATTGCAATAAGCATCCCACCAATCTGCAGCTGCTCCAACGAGTTGATGAGAAGCAAACAAGACCTTCTCCCAGTCACTACATTGGACAATAGCTAGCTTCTTCTCCACGGACTTGAGCCAATCATCAGCATCCATAGGGTCAGCAGCTTGAGCAAAGGTTGGCGGCCTAGTCCTCATAAACTCTCCCAAACGGTTATGAGGAGGCGGGGGTGGCGGTGGAGGCATGTGTGGCTGATTGTTGATATTGCCAGCCTGCAGCTGTCCCATGATCTGTATCATGGTCTGCATGAGCTGGTTTTGCATAGCTAGTAGCTGCTCGATATTGATGGCTCCATGAGCAGGTCCTTGTCCGTTGTTGTTCTGAGGCACTCCATTGTTCTCCTCCTCATCATTGGCATCCCTCTGGTTGCGAGTCCTCACCATCTAGAGAAAAGCAATAGGTAAGAATTTAGAAACGTCCCCAACTATATGCATCAAGGGATATGAAACTAAACAGCTAGCTACACTAGCCTAGGTGGACATGGCAATGCTAAGGCATCCCAAAATCCTCTATTAAGCACACAAGCAAACAATATATATAGCAAACAGCACACCAAGCAAAAACACATCGATTCCTGAGTGCTCCTATGTGCTCTAGAGTGTCCATTCTATCTAGGCTGCATCCTACGGTCAACGCGGCTCTGATACCAATCTGTGACGCCCGGTTCCAGAAACTGAACCAAGCTAACGCATATGTGTGCCCAGGATGTTCAACACACATACACGAGTGATACACAAATGATAAACAGATAGTTACCACATCTCAAATTATTAAATAAGTACTCTTATTACATAATTCATTATATCCCCGAACACAAGCTCTAATGAATATTAATGATAAGCTCAACTAATGCAACGGAAATAAACTAATTAAGCAACTAAGCAAACTAAGCAAAAGGGATAGCACAGCTCCAATAACACCATAGGCAAAGTTGACGGTAGACACGGCCTAGAACTCCGCATTATCTCCATTTAACTCACAATCATGACCTGCAACTGTTGGGGGGGGGGATTGCAAGATTGAGTACATGTCATACTCAACAAGTGTGGAAAGTATGACATGTGGCTTATTCAAATGACGAATGTAATAATGGCTAAGTGCTGAAAAGTACAGTAAAACATTTGAAAAGCATTATACTATGTCTATGTGAAACAATCCCATCATAACCATCATATTAACAAAATATAAACCATATCCAATTATTGCCAACATCACCATTATCCATGTCCAATTACCAGAACTCAAATTCATATCCATGACCATAATCCATAAACCATAACCATTACCAACCCATAACCATAAACCAACCATAACCATCCCAAATCCCAATTTCCCTCTAATCATGTAGGTCATCCAGGCGCTCTTAACCGGGAGCACGGCTATCATGATAGTTTTTAAACACTCTGCAGAGTTTGTACCACTTTACCCACATGTTTGTGATTTCATCACCTTTCGATGACTAAGAAACCTCCATTATGCCATATCACACTTCCGTAGGTGCGTGGCCAAGAGATCACAAAATAGCCTTTCAAAAGGGACTACTAGTATGTACGGGCCCACTAAGGTTTCACCGGCAGGCTTGAATCTCAATTCTCCCACCCACGGGCCCCCTCGTGTGCCATGCGGATCCCAGGGCAGTCCTCCTCGACTCCCATTCCCCGCGCCATCCAATGGTCCATACAATACTAGCAGCGCTCCTAATTATTCAGCTACGCCGCACCCATACTTGGCCTTGTGGTGGGATTGTTGACCTGGCATATTCTCGCATGAACCGGTCCTTAGATCTAAAGCAAGAAAACCACCATAACATCCAACCCATCCACAAAACCATGCTTGCTTAGATCACCCATCGTATTGACCAGTTCACATTAACCAGAATATCATTGATGCATAATTAAATGTGTAGTGTTGTTTTCCCATCCCAATTAATTAAGCGAAGCAAAAAGGTAAAAACCCTTTCCGACTCTCTACCAAATTTCCAGGTGACAAGGGTGGTCAAACAAAACTAATAAACTTCCTACCATAGGATTCCCATCAATTTGACATAAGCATGCAAGTTTGTAAACAAAACATTTAATTTAAAATAGGATCAATATGCTTCAAGGACACTTGCCTTGCTCCGGCGGATGGGGTTGCTCAAGCGCTTCGAAGTCTTGATTTTGGAAATCCTCGTATGCGGCCTCTTGAGCACGTTCCTCTACGCGTGATCATACATACAAGAGAACATATACAATCAACATGATGCACACAAAATAATCAACATGCAATGACATGTATGCAAGCACAATTCAATAATTAATTAACTACGGTTGTTTATTAATTAGATGCGAGTAGTTCATACGTGTTCATATGAGTTTACGGGGGTTTTAGGGTGGATTAATGCTGCTGAAAATAAAATTATGGTGCAACTAAAATCAATTTACGTCTATTAGATCTAATACGTCGCCAAAATTCGCATCGGAAACGAATCCTACCGTAGGTCTGACGACTTGACGGTCGCGGAACAAATGCAACGCGTAGACCAAGTGGATGGCGCAGCAGTCCCTCAGCGGCACGACGATGGCGACGATCTCCGGCGGACGGTGGCACCCTCCTCTTTTTCTTCCTCTTCTTCCCCTCTTTTATTCTTCCTTTTCTTCCCCTGGCGGCGGCTCTGGTGCTTCTTTTCCTTTCTGTACCGGTGGCGCTAGCTTCTCTGGCCTTTTGGTATGGCGGCGGCGTTTTTTTTCTGGGATCGGGGGAAACCCCTAGGGACCTACGGTCCTTTTTATAGGCACGGGAGTCAACAGGGAGTCGGGCGCCGGGCGTACGCGTGCGGGAGTCGCGCGTGGGGGCGCGAATCGCGGGGCGAGCGGGAAAATCGGGAGGGAGCCCGTGCGCGGTTCGGCGGGACGCGGGAGGCGCGTCAGGTGGCGGGGCCTCGGGGCGCACTGCGTGGGGTCGGCCGGGAGGCAGGATTCGCAGGCGACATCGGGGGGTGGGGGGGGGGGGGCGATCGAGGCGGGGGGGGGGGGGGGGGCCAGGCGGCGGGTGATGGCGCTGCAGGGCGCGTGGGAGGGCGCGTACGGCGCTGGGGGGTGGGGTCCGTGCCGGGTGGCGTCAGGCGGGAATCGAGGGCGCAGCGTGGGAGGGCGAGGCGTGTCGGGGCGAGTGCGCCCTGGTGCGGTCGCGTGGGCGGCGGGCCAGGCGCCTCGGGCGGCGGGGCCGGGAGCAGGCGGCGGGCGGGGCCGGCTCCGCGCGTGGGCGCGCGTGCCGCGTGGGGCGAGCGGGCGGGCGCTGGTCGGCTCGGCCGCTGGCCAGCAGACGGTTTTTTTTTCTTCTTCTTTTTTTTTAAAGATTTTTATTATTATAATATATTTTATTATTTATATTTCATTTATTTTATTTATCTTATTCATTTTATTTATTTATTATTATAT